>CM056058.1:41470508-42682331 GCA_029574335.1 Rana kukunoris | reverse complement strand
TTCCAGGCCCATGATGACATATCCATTATGAGGTCGGGAACCTGTAAGAGATGAAAACATAAATGTACACAGAATATCCGTTGCTGGCACCTGGAGAGCATCCATCATCCATCACCGATCATCTATCGTCCATCATCCATCACCCATCATCCATCACCATCATCCATCACCCAGCGTCCATCATCCATCACCCATCGTCCATCATCCATCACTTATCGTCCATCCATCATCCATCACCCATCGTCCATCATCCATCACCCATCGTCCATCACCCATCGTCCATCACCATTATCCATCGTCCATCACCCATTCATCCATCGTCCATCACCCATCATTCATTGTCCATTACAATCATCCATCACCTATCACCCATCGTCCATCACCCATCACCCATCACCCATCGTCCATCACCCATCGTCCATCACCCATCATCCATCACCCATCGCCCATCATCCATCATCCATCACCCATCGTCCATCATCCATCACCTATCGTCCATCACCCATTATCCATCGTCCATCATCCATCACCCATCGTCCATCATCCATCGTCCATCATCCATCACCCATCGTCCATCATCATCCATCACCCATCGTCCATCATCCATCACCCATCATCGTCCATCACCCATTATCCATCGTCCATCATCCATCACCCATCGTCCATCATCCATCGTCCATCGCCCATCATTCATTGTCCATCGCCCATCATTCATTGTCCATCATCCATCATCCATAAAAAAAACAATGGTTGAAGCCTCTTTCCTCTTTCCCTCTACACTCACTGGCCACTTTTATTAGGTCAACCTATTCAGTTGCTTAGTAACGCAAATTGCTAATCAGCCAATCCAAAGACAGCAACTCAATGCATTTAGGCTTCTAGACGTGGTGAATATGATCTGCTGAAGTTCAAACCGAGCATCAGAATGGGGAAGAAAGGGGATTGAAGTGACTTTGAACGTGGCATGCTTGTTGGTGGCAGATGGGCTGGTCTGAGTATTTCTGGGACCTAATAAATAGGGTACAACCCACTACTAGCAAGGTGGACCTAATAAAGGGGTTCCAATCCCCTACTAGCAAGGGGGGACCTAATAAAAGGGGGTCCAACCTGCTACTACCAAGGGGGACCTAATAAAGGGCATCCAACCCGCTACTATCAAGGGGGACCTAATAAAAGGGGTCCAACCCCCTACTAGCAAGGGGGACCTAATAAAGGGGGTCCATCCTGCTACTAGCAAGGGGGATCTAATAAAGGGGGTCCAACCCGCTACTAGCAAGGGGGGCCTAATAAAGGGGGTCCAACCTGCTACTAGCAAGGGGGGACCTAATAAGGGGGGTCGACGATACGATACTAGCAAGGAGGACCTAATAAAGGGGGTCGAACCCGCTAATAGCAAGGGGGACATAATAAAGGGGGTCCAACCCGCTACTAGCAAGGGGGACCTAATAAAGGGGGTCCAACCCGCTACTAGCAAGGGGGACCTAATAAAGGGGGTCCAACCCGCTACTAGCAAGGGGGACCTAATAAAGGGGGTCCAACCCGCTACTAGCAAGGGGGACCTAATAAAGGGGGTCCAACCCGCTACTAGCAAGGGGGACCTAATAAAGGGAGTCGAACCTGCTACTAGCAAGGGGGACCTAATAAAGGGGGTCCAACCCGCTACTAGCAAGGGGGACATAATAAAGGGGGTCCAACCCGCTACTAGCAAGGGGGACCTAATAAAGGGGGTCCAACCCGCTACTAGCAAGGGGGACCTAATAAAGGGGGTCCAACCCGTTACTAGCAAGGGGGACCTAATAAAGAGGCCAGTGAGTTTAGATCTTCCCTACATCTGAAACATTTTGATTGTCTTTTTTTTTACACATGAATTTTTTTTTTTTATGACAAAAGCAAATAATAAAACACGGATGGTCCAGTGCAGAGCCTCACCCAGAGCTGCAGCAGATGATACAACAGACGGTCCGGCCGCATCCAGAATCGCTTTTGAAACTCCTACAAATATAATATAAAACACAATGAGGCTCCATTCACAGAGCTTCAACCCCTTGCCCTCCAGAAGGTTTTATCCCCTTCATGACCAGGGCATTTTTCGCCGTTCAGCACTGCGCTACTTTTAAGCGGTTGTATGCCCTCATTTGTAATTTTTACCTACAGGCGAGGCTATAATAAGACCTATAATAATAAGGCTTACCTGGAGGTAAAATGAATATCTCCTAAACCTTTAGGAGATATCCACTTTACATGCAGACGCTGCCGGACCATGCCGGGAAGAAGACTCTGCATCATCGCGGCCCCAGCCACTCAGCGCCAGAGCAACGCACACCTGGAGGAAGCGTAGAGGTCAAAATGTCAGCTCCCTCGGCATGGACCGGGCTACGATACGGGGGCTTCGATCTAAGGTAAGCATTTCATAATGAGCTAGTTTACTATCGCTTTTAACAGTTTCCAGATACAACCACACATGACCCCCCCCCCTCCAGTCATGTCCTCACTCTCCTCCACCCAGAACTTCTCTGGGGTTCCCCTCCCCCCCCCAATCACCTCTACAGCCTTCATATACTCCATTCACACTCCTCTCCTCAGACAACCTTTTTTATGCTATCCTCATTGTTGTATTATCTGTACTACCCTCTATCTACGACTTTGCTTGGATCCCTTCCATTTTTCTGCATGAATGAATCTATAATCTGATATTTTCGGGGGATGGGATGAATCACCTGAGCGCAGAGTGAAGTCATGGTTGGAAGAATTTACAATGATGTCGGTCTTCTCTTTGGTGATATCGCCGGTCTTCACCTGAAAAATGATCGATCCGACCGTCATTTCATGGACTCCGAGTGACGGGTTTGTCACCGCCCCAAAGAACACTGCGAGACAGAAAGGAAAGGGATGATAAATAAGCAGATTAGGAGATAAAAGTAGGGTTGTCCCAATACCGATACTAGTATCGGTATCGGGACCGATGCCGAGTATTTGCGGGAGTACTTGTACTCCCGCAAATACCCCCAATACTAAAATAGAATACCCCCCCCCCCATAATGCAGCCATGTATGGTCCCCCACATATTGCAGCCATGTATGGTCCCCATACCTGCATATATGATGCCGCCGCATACCGCCGTTAATCCCCCTTCATTATAGCGTAGCGCCGCGCGCGCATTACAAGCTTTCGTTGTGAATACTTGTAAAGCGCGCGCCGCCATGCATACACACTCCCACTTGCTCGTGATTGGACGAATCCCTCCAATCCCGAGAAGGGGAGTGTCTATACATGGCAGCGCGCGCTTTACAAGTATTCACAACGAAAGCTTGTAATGCGTGTGCGGCACTACTCTATAATGAAGGGGGATTAACGGCGGTATGCGGCGGCATCATATATGCAGGTATGGGGACCATACATGGCTGCATATGTGGGGGACATACATGGCTGCAATATGTGGGGGACCATACATGGCTGCATATGTGGGGGACATACATGGCTGCAATATGTGGGGGACCATACATGGCTGCATATGTGGGGGACATACATGGCTGCAATATGTGGGGGACCATACATGGCTGCAATATGTGGGGGACCATACATGGCTGCATTATGTGGGGGACTATACATGGCTGCATTATGTGGGGGACCATACATGGCTGCATTATGTGGGGGACCATACATGGCTGCATTATGTGGGGGACCATACATGGCTGCAATATGTGGGGGACCATACATGGCTGCATTATGTGGGGGGGACCATACATGGCTGCATATGTGGGGGACATACATGGCTGCAATATGTGGGGGACCATACATGGCTGCAATATGTGGGGGACCATACATGGCTGCATTATGTGGGGGACTATACATGGCTGCATTATGTGGGGGGGGGCCATACATGGCTGCATTATGTGGGGGACCATACATGGCTGCATTATGTGGGGGACCATACATGGCTGCAATATGTGGGGGACTATACATGGCTGCATTATGTGGGGGACTATACATGGCTGCATTATGTGGGGGACTATACATGGCTGCATTATGTGGGGGACCATACATGGCTGCATTATGTGGGGGACCATACATGGCTGCATTATGTGGGGGGACCATACATGGCTGCATTATGTGGGGGACCATACATGGCTGCATTATGTGGGGGGACCATACATGGCTGCATATGTGGGGGACAGGACATGGCTGCAATATGTGGGGGACATGACATAGCTGCAATATGTGGGGGACATGCATGGCTGCAATATGTGGGGGACATACATGGCTGCAATATGTGGGGGACATACATGGCTGCAATATGTGGGGGACATACATGGCTGCAATATGTGGGGGACCATACATGGCTGCATATGTGGGGGACCATACATGTCTGCAATATGTGGGGGACGTACATGGCTGCAATATGTGGGGGGACATACATGGCTGCAATATGTGGGGGGACATGGCTGCATTTGGGGACAAAACAGTATTGGCGACTAATTGAAAAAAGTATCGGTACTTGTACTCGGTCCTAAAAAAGTGGTATCGGGACAACCCTAGATAAAAGAAAGCCGTGCTCCCACCACCGATGATCAACTGTTCATGGAAAGATAAGGAAATGTCTCCAGAATCAGAGACACCCGAGATCACCGATCATCCAGTATAATATTCTCATTCTCCTCCTCTCCCATCCATATCCATTGTCCATGTGACCAATAAACAGTGAGAGAATTCTAGGCTGACATGAGGATTGGCCAGGAAGGGAAAAATTTATAATAATGTAGCACTACCCCCGAAAGAGTATTTCGGGTGGCATGTTACCTCTATCTTCTCACTGTCCAGGGTAGTAGAAGAGAGTTGAAAAAGTTCCACATGATTCTAGGATTTATTTGCAGAACTTGGTAAAAAAGAAGGAATTGTTGGAGGGGTGGAAGGGTAGGTAGGTACAGGTGTATGATCTCAATCAGGAAACACTCCTTCTTCCAGCAAACAGTTCTCTTCGCCCCTCTTGCTCCCCCGGATAGGTCCCTCTCACTGGCCCAGCAGCCAGAATGGCGCACAAAGTAAAGTCCAGTCTCTGCCACAGACCTTCCTTTATGAGGAGACACTTTTGGTCCAGAATCCCCTGACACAGGATTCAGCTCCCGGATCTCTCCAGATTCATTTCTGTAGAACTCGGATCTGACAGGCGATCACCATCGAGTCTCTCAGTGTACGGTGCATCCTTCGATGAAGTTTCCTGGCCTTCTCCCAAGATACCAGCCTCTTGCATGGTCCTCTCCAGGATAAGTCCTGCCCTGGCTTCCTTCATCAAGTGGCTTACTCCCACAGGACAGACAGCACAGGATCACCCTTGCAAGCGCAGACCCAGTCTGACTACTGGGCCTACCAGACTAAACCACAACCTTGTACCAACGTGGTCCCCGGGCCCAGTATTCAGGAGCACGCACCCCGGCCAGGTGGGCCACGAAGCACGTGGGACGACAGACCGTCGACCTGGCCCAAATGGCGTCTGTTCCTTAGGTACCCCTCCCCAGCATGCACAATGGGACGATCACTCCCCTGATTCACTGCCGAGGGAGACACCCAATACACCCTGACTCTGCTGTTGCCACCCTTGGCCTGGGATGGTAATAGCACCTCCTAGCGAACAACAATGGTGGTTACTCCCAGCACAGCCATGGCTGGAACAGAGGCTAAATTGCCCCTAATTACATTAAAGACTCAGACCCCCCCCCTCTAAATTTAGAGCATTGCCTGTTCAATAGGAGCAGGCCGCTACAATAAGTATAAGAAATTATGTCTAAGTATACTTAGACTTATGTCCAAGTCACCCTGTGTCCATCCTGGCTTTCCCATCCTGGCACAGGGTGACTGAGAAAATATATCTTGGATTACTTACAATGGGACAGTAATATTTCTCCACAATATCTCCCAGGATAGATGGAAAGACTATTCTTGGTTTGTTTGATTCTGAACTCAACATGTTAGGTGAGACAGCCGATCACGTTGGCCTCTATACTATGTAGGAGACGGGCCGCCGACTACCGCTGGAGCTCCTGCTATTGTGAGAAGGTGTCCTGTGTTTACACTTATGATAATGTATCATCTACTGTGTGACGCTCGGTGACAACAAGTCTGACCTGTAGTTACATCCTGATTTATCATAACAATGACCAGGGGGGGCGGAGTCGCATCGGCTGCTTTAAGGGATTCGTTAATTTGCTCATGTTAATTTATGTTTCTGGTTACAGGTGTATTGTTCGAGTAATATGAGCAGGAGGGGGGAACCTCCTCTTCTACTGTATATAAGACTTGTATTCTGGTTGTAATAAACAGTCCATGTTCAGCAATCACACGAGTATCGTCTTGTTTGTTGTTGTCAGTGGTTGGAATATCTGATATCTATATTCAGACTGGGAGGAAGCGGTATATGACGGAAACACTCAAGCAGAGTGTGGGACGCTTTCGTTACATACTCGTTTGTTTGCTGAACATGAACTGTTTATTAGACCCCCCATACCAGCACACAAAGCTCCCCCAATCTTAGGGCGTAGGTGGTCAGCTCTTTACCCTCCGGCTCATCGTGGTCAGGACCATTTGAAGGAATTTGGGGGCCCAAGCAAAATGTACGACATTTGGGTGGGGTGTTGCTGATTGTGCTGCTGTCGAGAGTGACATCGGAGTATTTTCATGTTCCAAAGTGAGGGGGGGCTTTATCCTCCTTCCTCCTCCCATGCAGCAAGTGAGTTGTGAAGGGGGGGGGCCCTGCAGGCTAGCTTGGGCCCCAAGCTATTACTTGGTTTGCCTGTCCTGGTGCAATGGCCCTGCTCGTGGTGACTGGCCCCTCCTCTGCCTCCTGACCTCTCTGATCCACCCCTGGATCTGCCAGCCCAGGCTGCCTATCGTGTCCCCTATGCTCCACCCCATCAACCCCTGTCGTGCCGTCCCTAAGTTGACGCCTGCGGCGTTACTCCGGGCCTCTCTTTATATGATATGAGGAGTTATAGGGATGTTTTATATTACCTTCACCAGACGAGGATCCAGATTCTTCATCGTCCTACAAAACACAGAGATGACCAATCATTACATCAGCAGGATTTGTGATAATTTGTTTATTAATCCATCCAAAAG
Source organism: Rana kukunoris (assembly GCA_029574335.1). Classification (NCBI taxonomy): domain Eukaryota; kingdom Metazoa; phylum Chordata; class Amphibia; order Anura; family Ranidae; genus Rana; species Rana kukunoris. Next base: position 42,675,221 of record CM056058.1, on the reverse strand, counting down.
TAATACTTCGTGTTTGGTGGAGGATGGAGAACACCGGGCAGGTTCTATCTCTCGGGGAGTCTAATGGAGAGATTACTGGACACCTTATTAGGAATGCAAGAGGAGGAGAGGTGACACCAGGGCTGTCCTGGATGGAGGGCCCTGTCTTGGGTGGAGGGTCTTCTCCTGGGTGGAGGCCCTGTCCTAGGAGGAGGGCCCTGTCCTAGGTGGAGGGTCCTGTCCTGGCTGGAGAGTCCTGTCTTGGGTGGAGGGTTTTGTCTTGGGTGAAGTGTTCTGTGCTGGATGGGGGGCCCTGATCTGGGTGGAGGGTCCTGTTCTGGGTGGAAAGCCCTGTCTTGGGTGGAGGGCTCTGTCCTGGGCGAAGGGTCCTGTCCTGGGCGAAGGGTCCTGTCCTGGGTGGAGGGTCCTGTCTTGGGTGGAGGGTCCTGTCCCGAGTGGAGGGCCCTGTCCTGGGTGGAGGACCCTGAATTGGGTGGAGGGCCATTTCCTGTGTAGAGGGCCCTGTCTTGGGTGGAGGGCCCTGTCCTGGGTGGAGTTCCTGCCAACTTTATTATTTCCTCAACTTAGTGAAGATTCTGGTTCTCTTATTACCTACAGGTTTGACACAATATTTTGTTTGGAGAGGCCATATCTCATAACCCCTCCCCCCACATAAGGGCTGCAGGTGTTTTCCCGTCACTGCTCTGTACAAGTTAGTTCTGATTTTCGAGCCCCCCCCCCCCCCCTTGTATCCCTTTGTAAGGTGAGGACAGAACCCTATTCATATCAGCAGCTAAATTCTACCCCCCCCCCCATGGATAGACATATATACCTCTGGGGGGGTTGCAGGACTTTGTTCTTTCCTATCAGTTGCACCAATATGGTTGTTGTCCGGTTTTCTTTGTCCTGTGGAATCCTCATCGGGTCTTTTTGGATCCATTGAGCCGGGATCTGTGAAGAACTCTTCCTCTTCCTATTATCTGGATTCTGATTATTTTATTGTTGCGATCTGAATGTGGAAAGGAAAGAAAAATAATCTATTGAGCTCAGCGTCTGACTCCTCCGGCAGGAACACGCTCGGCAAATAACCGCGTCCCCGACACCTGAACACCCCACACCTGGGAAGGGAGGTCACAGACATCTTAATGAGGTTCAGTTTGTTCCCCCATAACAAAGCCGACATACAGAAATACCGGGACCGAATAAGGGGCCAGAGTGACCTTAAAGGGGTTGTAAAGGTAAAAAAATTGTAGATGACCCCCACCCTCATCATCCATATAGTGACATCACCCCCCCACCCTCATAATCCATATAGTGACATCACCCCCCACCCTCATCATCCATATAGTGACATCACCCCCCACCCTCATCATCCAAATAGTGACATCACCCCCCACCCTCATCATCCATATAGTGACATCACCCCCCACCCTCATCATCCATATAGTGACATCACCCCCCCACCCTCATCATCCATATAGTGACATCCCCCCACCCTCATCATCCATATAGTGACATCACCCCCCCCTCATCATCCATATAATGACATCACCCCCCCCCCCACCCTCATCATCCATATAGTGACATCACCCCCCCTCATCATCCATATAATGACATCACCCCCCCACCCTCATCATCCATATAGTGACATCACCCCCCACCCTCATCATCCATATAGTGACATCACCCCCCACCCTCATCATCCAAATAGTGACATCACCCCCCACCCTCATCATCCATATAGTGACATCACCCCCCACCCTCATCATCCATATAGTGACATCACCCCCACCCTCATCATCCATATAGTGACATCACCCCCCCACCCTCATCATCCATATAGTGACATCACCCCCCCCTCATCATCCATATAATGACATTCATCCCCCCCCTCATCATCCATATAATGACATCACCCCCCCCCACCCTCATCATCCATATAGTGACATCACCCCCACCCTCATCATCCATATAGTGACATCACCCCCCCACCCTCATCATCCATATAGTGACATCACCCCCCCCTCATCATCCATATAATGACATCACCCCCCCCTCATCATCCATATAATGACATCACCCCCCCCCCACCCTCATCATCCATATAGTGACATCACCCCCCCTCATCATCCATATAGTGACATCACCCCCCACCCTCATCATCCATATAGTGACATCACCCCCCACCCTCATCATCCATATAGTGACATCACCCCCCCACCCTCATCATCCATATAGTGACATCACCCCCCCACCCTCATCATCCATATAGTGACATCACCCCCCCCTCATCATCCATATAATGACATCACCCCCCCCACCCTCATCATCCATATAGTGACATCACCCCCCCACCCTCATCATCCATATAGTGACATCACCCCCCCACCCTCATCATCCATATAGTGACATCACCCCCCCCTCATCATCCATATAATGACATCACCCCCCCCCCCCCCTCATCATCCATATAGTGACATCACCCCACCCTCATCATCCATATAGTAACATCCCCCCACCCTCATCATCCATACAGTGATATCACCCCCCACCCTCATCATCCATATAGTGACATCACCCCCCACCCTCATCATCCAAATAGTGATATCACCCCCCACCCTCATCATCCATATAGTGACATCACCCCCCACCCTCATCATCCAAATAGTGATATCACCCCCCACCCTCATCATCCATATAATGACATCACCCCCCCACCCTCATCATCCATATAGTGACATCACCTCCCCCCCACCCTCATCATCCATATAGTGACATCACCCCCACCCTCATCATCCATATAATGACATCACCCCCCACCCTCATCATCCATATAGTGACATCACCCCCCACCCTCATTGTCCATATAGTGACATCACCCCCCCACCCTCATCATCCATATACTGACATCACCCCCCACCCTCATCATCCATATAGTGACATCACCCCCCACCCTCATCATCCATATAGTGACATCACCCCCACCCTCATCATCCATATAGTGACATCACCCCCCACCCTCATCATTCATATAGTGACATCACCGATCACCTCCCCACCCTCATCATCCATATAGTGACATCACCCCCCCCCCCACCCTCATCATCCATATAGTGACATCACCCCCAACCTTCATCATCCATATAGTGGCATCACCCCCACCTTCATCATCCATATAGTGACATCACCCCGCCCACCCTCATCATTCATATAGTGACATCACCCCCACCCTCATCATCCATATAGTGACATCACCCCGCCCACCCTCATCATTCATATAGTGACATCACCCCCCACCCTCATCATCCATATAGTGGCCTCACCCCCCCACCCTCATCATCCATATAGTGACATCACCCCCCCACTTTCACCATCCATATAGTGACATCACCCCCCTCCCAGCCTCATCATCCATATAGTGATATTACCCCCCACCCTCATCATCCATATTGTGACATCACCCCCCACCCTCATCATCCATGTAGACTATATTACCTAATATGAACAGTCATGTAGTTGATCCCTATGGAGAAGACTGGCAGCTCTAGCACAGGACGGGAGACACACAGAGATCAGGCAGAGTCATGTCTTCTCCCTGCTCTTCTCTATTCAGTTCGGCTCTCACAATTTATGATTCTTCCATTCACACCAAACAAGGACATATTTACATCCTCCCTGCAGTGACTGATACAAGTGCAGTGTCCTCCCCTCACCTCCCTGGATGATGAAGCAGACTGTCTGGCCCCAGTGGATCTTCAGAAGAAAGTGCCGGGCCCTTCTAGAACAACATGCATCGTCTTCTAGCCTACGCCTTCTGGTGGTGACACCATCCCTTGTCAGATCTGTGACCACGACCCTGCAGCTGAATTTTCATGAGGCTTTATGAAAGTTAAAGCTACCAGCCAGGCCCCTCTCTTAAAGTGATGAGGCTTGGGCCCCCTACAGGAGGCCCGGTGGTACCCCTCATCAGCAGCCCTGTATAGGAGGCCCGAATATACCCTACATCAGCAGCATTTTACAAGAGGCCCAGTGGTACCCCCTCATCAGCGGCCCTGTACAGGAAGCCCGGGGGTACCCCCTTATCAGCAGCCCTGTACAAGAAGCCCGGTGGTACCCCCTCCTTAGCAGCCCTGTACAGGAAGCCCGGTTGTACCCCCTCATCAGCGGCCCTGTACAGGAAGCCCGGTTAAGCCCCCTCATCAGCAGCCCTGTACAGGAAGCCCAGTTGAACCCCCTCATCAGCAGCCCTGTACAGGAAGCCCGGTTGAGCCCCCTCATCAGCAGCCCTGTACAGGAGGCCCAGTGGAACCCCCTCATCAGTGGCCCTGAACAGGAGGCCCGGTGGTACCCCTTCATCAGCATCCCTGTATAGGAGGCCCGGTGGTACCCCCTCATCAGCAGCCCTGTACAGGAAGCCGGTTGAACCCCCTCATCAGCAGCCCTGTACAGCAAGCCCGGTTGAATCCTCTCATCAGCAGCCCTGTACAGGAAGCCCGGTTGTACCCCCTCATCAGCGGCCCTGTACAGGAAGCCCGGTTAAGCCCCCTCATCAGCAGCCCTGTACAGGAAGCCCAGTTGAACCCCCTCATCAGCAGCCCTGTACAGGAAGCCCGGTTGAGCCCCCTCATCAGCAGCCCTGTACAGGAGGCCCAGTGGAACCCCCTCATCAGTGGCCCTGAACAGGAGGCCCGGTGGTACCCCTTCATCAGCATCCCTGTATAGGAGGCCCGGTGGTACCCCCTCATCAGCAGCCCTGTACAGGAAGCCCGGTTGAACCCCCTCATCAGCAGCCCTGTACAGCAAGCCCGGTTGAATCCTCTCATCAGCAGCCCTGTACAGGAAGCCCAGTGGAACCCCCTCATCAGTGGCCCTGAACAGGAGGCCCGGTGGTACCCCTTCATCAGCATCCCTGTACAGGAGGCCCGGTGGTACCCCTTCATCAGCAGCCCTGTACAGGAAGCCCGGTTGAACCCCCTCATCATACAGGAGGCCGGGTTGAACCCCCTCATCAGCAGCCCTGTACAGCAGGTCTGGTTGTACCCCTCATCAGCAGCCCTGTACAGGAGGCCCGGTGGTATCCCCTCATCAGCAGCCCTGTACAGGAAGCCCGGTGGCACCCCCTCATCAGTGCCCCTGTACAGGAAGCCCGGTGGCACCCCCTAATCAGTGCCCCTGTACAGGAGGCCCAGTTGTACCCCCTCATCAGTGCCCCTGTACAGGAGGCCCGGTTGTACCCCCTCATCAGCAGCCCTGTATAGGAGGCCTGGTTGTACCCCCTCATCAGTGCCCTGTACAGGAGGCCTGGTTGTTCCCCTGTAAAGTTTGAGGGTTGTAGCTCCATTGGATCAAGTGCAAGGTGTTTATTTTCTTTCTTTAAGGCTGCGTACACACGGAGGGACATGTCCGTTGTAAACGGTCTGCGGACCGCTTTCATTGGACATGTCTCCTCTCGGGATTTTCCAGACAGCGCGGTGACGTGGCGGTGACGTTGACGCCGCCACGTCACCGAACCAGGAAGTGAAAAACTCCCACGCATGCGTCGAATCAATTCGACGCATGTTTGGGCAGATATGTCCACTGGTTAGTGTACCGACGGACATGTTTCCGGCGGACAAACATGTCCGCTAGCCCATCCGTCGGACCAGTTTCAGCGGACAAATTCGATCGTGTGTACGCGGCATTAGAGGAAGAAAACCCTTTGTGCTGCATTAGTGGCAGTGGTGTCAGTGTTTATTGAACCTTCTGATGCACCATAAAAGGAGATGATGGGAGAAGACTTATGGAGGACACCAAGAGAGGGGGTGGGTAGAACCCTGCGCCACGGATCTGATTTTCAAGTATTGGTATCTGCTATAATACTAGAACCTATGTGCTGGTTATAAATGGTGTATAATTTGATAAGTGGCAGCCCCTACGTGAAATTCCACCTGGATGGAATTAGAAAGTGAATGGGGGTGAGGTAGTAGGTGTTGGCTCCCTTATTTGATGTGTAAAAAATGTTAAATAAACAATAAAAATATATAAAAAATTAAAACAGTGCTAAAACAAATACTATGCATTGATCCACACATCCCTATGTGGTATATTAGTATATTGAAAGTACGTGCTGTTTACATAACAAATGGTTGAAGTGCTCAGTGCCGTGAATAATTAAATTTAAATGTAAACTCCTGCTGATTTTGACAGTCCATGCAAGAGAAAAGTGCTTTGTGCTTCATATATTATTGTGCGGTTGACTATGTCCACTCAGTGCTCCCTCATGCTCTGGTGGGTCCCTCACTCATATGGTTGCCAACCGTTCCGTAAAATACGAAATCGTCCCGTATTTTAAACAGACAAGTGCTGTCCTGTATCAAACTGATACGGAACGCACTTTGTTCCGTATTCCGCGGGAACCTTATTGGTGTTCGTCACTTTCATCATGTAGTGACTGTCTGTGCGTCGGCGTCCCCTCCCCTCCGCCTTCTGACGAATTCCGCAATGCTGTGCAGATGATGATGTGACGTCATGACGTAACCCCTCCCTGCATTCCCCGCCCGGCGCCCCGGTACCAAGAAAACGAGAAGAAGAGAAGAAGAAGTAGAAGAAGAAAGAAAACTAGCTGGTGCTGCAAGAAAGCGAGCAGAGCACAAGAGAAAAAAAGGTAAGCAGAAGAAAGAAAGGGGGAGAAGAGAAGAGAAACGGGAAGGTTGAGCAAAGAAAAAGGATATTAGGCAAAGCAGCAGATAAGAGGAAGGAGAGCATCAGAAGAGCAAATAAAATGGGAAGAAGAGACAACAAAATGGGACGGAGAGCAGAAAAAAGGGAAAGAGGGGCAGAGGGAGGAGAGCAAAGGGAAGGAGAGCAAAGAAAAGGGAAGGAGATTTAAAAAAGGGGAAGAGGAGCAGAGAAAAGGGATAAGAGAGCAAAGAAAATGGAAGGACAGCAAAAGGAGCAAAGAAAAGGGGAAGGAGAGCAAAGAACAGGGGAAGGAGAGCAAAGAGAAAAGGGGAAGGAGAGCAAAGAAAAGGGGAAGGAGAGCAAAGAAAAGGGGAAGGAGAGCAAAGAGAAAAGGGGAAGGAGAGCAAAAAAAAGGGGAAGGAGAGCAAAAAAATGGGAAGGAGGGCAGAGAAAAGAGAAGGAGAGAAAACAATGGGGAAGAGGAGCAGAGAAAAGGGATAGGAGATCAAATAAAAGGGGAATAAGAGCAGAGAAAAGGGAAGGAGAGCAATAAAATGGGGAAGGAGAGCAAAGAAAATGGGATGGACAGCAGAAGGAGAGCAAAGAAAAGGGAAAGTGCAAAGAAAAGGGAAGGCTAGCAGAGAAAAGGGGAAGGAGAACAGACGGAGAGCAAAAAAAGGGGGGGAGAGTAGCAGATAAAATGGTAAAGAAAGCAAAGAAAAAGAAAAAGTTATGGAAGTATAATTATATAAAGATATTTGCACTACACTTCCTTAAAATTGTCTTATTTTTTGCACAGGAAAAAACATATATGATATGTTTGCAGACAGAAGTCCTGGCGCTAGGATGACTAGTGTCCGGCGCCATTTTGCTGCTGACATCGCAGACCGAAGCCTATTGCTAACATTGATTAATGTAACTCTATGTCTTAGCTGGCGAAAATGGAGCCACAGCACAGTGTCTGTTTTTAGAAAACGGCTAATGCTAATGGGGAAAAAGCACACAAAAAAATATATTCCTGTATATACGTTGAGATTATAGCTGAATAATAGATTAAGATTAACATTAAAATTAGTTCCCATATCATCGCTGTTCACCTATCCTATTGAACCTTATCACATATTAAAACTGAATAAAAATAATAAAATAAGATTAAAAAAAATGTTTGGTTAAGAAATAGAAAGAAGTTGGGACAAGACGTTCACCTCTGCAGCCAAGGGTTCGGATCCCGGCCTCGGCTACATGTGAATTGAGTTTGGTGGTCTCAGCCCGGCTCCCAGTGGGTGTGCTATGCAAGGTATGCCTGTGCTTAGTACGCCCCCCCCCCCCCCCTGCAAAAACCACGACACTTGCACGCACACAAAATTGGTTTAACACACACGCACTTTGGCCATGCGGTCTCCTTAAAAAAGAGAGGCAAAGGACCTACGGGGCTGGCTGGGTGGGCTAGGCCCCCTCACTCCCTCATAGGGGGAGTCCCTCTTCCCCGTTGGGGTCCCATTAGGCCCCAGTTGGGCTCCCAAGTGGAGCAGGTAGGGCGGGGTGAGTGGGTGGCCCTCCTCACACCTAGTGTTGCTCACGAATATTCGCATTGCGAATATTCGCTACGAATATTGCATATTCGAGTATTCGCGAATAACGCGAATATCGCGGCGAATATTCGCTATTTCGAATATTCGTATTTTTTTTAGAACAGATCACATCCTAGAGATCCCCATCGACGTGTAAAAGCATTGCTGGTATGATTAGAGACCTTGGGCCGAGTAGCTGCAGCGCTCATTTTATATTGCCGAAAAATCGCAATGCGATTATTCGGCAATAGCGATATTGCGCGATTATTTTGTATTGTAATATATCACGAATATTCTGAGCCAATCAGAGTGCTCCATTCCGCATTTCTCGAAATTTCGCAATTATTTTATATTGTAATATATCACGAATATTCTGAGCCAATCAGAGTGCTCCTTCCGCATTTCTCGAATATTCGCAATTATTGTGTATTGTAATATATCACGAATATTCTGAGCCAATCAGAGTGCTCCATTCCGCATTCCTCGAATATTCGCAATTATTTTATATTGTAATATATCACGAATATTCTGAGCCAATCAGAGTGCTCCATTCCGCATTTCTCGAATATTCGCATTCGCATTCGCAATTCGCAATTCGCATTCGCGATAGCGAAAATTCGCAATGATTTCATTTCCAAAATATATCACGAATATTCGTATTTAGCGAATATATCACGAATATTCGACTATATATTCGTGATATATCGCGAAATCGAATATGGCATATTCTGCTCAACACTACTCACACCCACCATTGCCACCGGGGGCATGGAGAAGGATGGCAGATTGCCTCTGGGGGAGGGTCTGCCTACTCCCAACTCCTGCAGTCCAGCTCCTCTCTCTCGAGTTCACGCATAAAATACATTTAAAAAAAAAAGAAAGAAAGAAGTTGGGGAATGTAAAATTAAAATTGAAAAGATCCTTAATTCTAAAAAAATAATGAAATAAATGAATCTAAAGTACTGGAAGGTGTGTGGAAAAGGAGGAATTATGGGGGACCTTGGTCAGGATTAAATTCCATAAACCCAGGGGGTGTGATGAGTGATGTTGATAAACCTGTTTGTAAATTGGTATACTTTTGGGGACTCCTTAGAAAAGCTTATAAAACGTATAGCCCTAAAATCCAATTGTTTTAAAACTTAATTTTTTTTTTTTTTTTTTTCACATTTTTTAAAAACCAGCCTAAAGGACCCGTCCTAATAGGGGATGGTCTACACAACTCTCTAAAAATTGGTCAGGAAACAATTCAGATCAAGGTCGATGTTCATTCCGGCCGGCTGTAGTGTATTTAATTGGAATATCCATCTTGTTTCATTTTGGGAGATTTTTATTGTTTTCTTCTCCCCTCTCCAGTGTTCCTTAATTTAGCAGATCAATCAATCTGGTAGAAGTCTTTAACCATGAACAGGTGGTCACCACACAAAATACAGATAGCCTCTTTAGGCAGTTAAAACACTGTATGGAAAAGCAGTTAAGAGTGTGGTGGGTTATAGCTACTTTAGAAATGTATATCACTGAGCAAATGGCCCCTAGGAGATTGAGGTGGAATATCTCACCCAATGACGCAGTCAATGACAAGGGCTTAATGGAAGAATGGTACAAATTCTTTAACAAATGTGGAATTGAGCTCTTACACCAGATTGTAGCAAGAAGGCGACATAAATTGAAAAATGTTGAATCAGAAATCCTTCAATTAAGAGATCACCTTATACCCTTTATGCATACTAAAGAATATAAAGACAAAGAATCCCTATTGCAAGGAGCAGTCAAAAAATATGACCATGAAATACAGCAGAAAAAACAAAATAAATTCAAAAGGGATGTTTTAGATTATAAAAACCAACAGGTTTACAAATGGCAAACAGACGGAACCTATAATGAAGTAGATGATAACATCTCGATGACGGAGGAATCTAGGGAAAATTCCCCAGTCAGAGATGAAACCATATGGCAAAGGGCAGAAACTAGACCCAATAGAACTTTAAGAATTGAAACAGCCCCAGAAAGAAGAGAAGACCCCAGTCCCACACGTCAGAACGAAAGGTCAAATCACAGAGATCAAGCACGGCAAGAACATATGGATTCAAAAACACCACACACACCAAGAATCCCAAGACATCGTAATAGATTTTCACCACTGAGGTCACTACCTGAAGATACCCCATACAGAAGACCACAAAATAGAGGGGTTTTTTTCTCAGGGCATACCAAGGACGACCGCCCGTCAACAGAGAGGATTTCAGACCCTTCAGGAACCAGGGCTGGAGACAACCATTCAGGTACCCATTGAGAAACCATTACCAAGAAGGTTGGAACCCAAGGGCCACCAGGAACCCAAGAAGAATGAACAACTGGGAACCAGAATACAACGAATGGGAAGACAGGGGAGAGCAGACATACAGACCCCAAAGATGGTCAAGAGGAAACGAACTAGAGGAAAACGAGGGGGCATCCAGAAAAAGAAGATGAGAGTATTAGGAAGTGGAATTTTTAAAATAAGTGACACCACATTCAGCATAGAAGAAATGAAGGTGTTGGACCTAGGACTAAAATTCTCCCCAGACCAAGGAGCTAGACAAATTTGAGGTATACATAGACCTACAAAAAATTATACGAAAATTGAACATAAAAAAATTCTTCTACAAGAAGAAAAGCCAGCCAGAAAATGAAATAAGTGAATATATACATTCAAAACTGAAGAACAACTCAACATTCAATCCCAAAACTCAGCAAAATGAGAGTTTAATAGTGTTCAGGAAAATGGTGGAGGAGGACATCAGACAACTACAAGTAAACAAATCAAAACGCAACAATATATGGAAGACCAATAAGGAAATAGAGAAGAAGAAAAATATCATAATAAGACCCGCAGATAAGGGGGGGGGGATTAGTCATACTGAACAAACTAGATTATGAAACAGAAATTAAACTTCTAAATATACCAGACACTTATAAAAAATTGAAAGCTAATCCAAAAAGAGAATATAAGAAGAAATTATCTTCTTTTGTGGATAAAGGGAAAAAAATGGGTATTCTCACGAAAAATGAAGCCAAATTCCTAATCCCAACGGCGGCAAAAACTCCAGTTATTTATTATGTACCAAAAGTGCATAAAGACCAGGCCTGCCCACCCGGAAGACCTATCATAAGCGGAATAGATTCGCTCTTCTCAAGGATGGGGGCATATATCGATGGGTTCTTGCAACTAGGGTTGTCCCGATACCAGTATCGGTATCGGTATCGGGACTGATACCGAGTGTTTGCGGGAGTACTTGTACTCCCGCAAATACCCCCGATACCTAAATAGAATACTTGTCCTGCCGCCGCCGCACATGCCACAATGAAAGCCGCCGCAATGAAAGTCGCCGCACATGCCGCAATGAAAGTCGCCACACACGCCGCATGGTTAAAGCGTGCGGGAACATCACAGCTTTCATTTGAATAGCTGTAGTGTTCCCACGCGTATAGACACTCCCCTTGCTCGGGATCTGTCCAATCCCGAGCAAGGGGGAGTGTCTATACGCGCGGGAACACTACAGCTATTCAAATGAAAGCTGTGATGTTCCCCGGGTAGCTGCTAGGTATGGGGGACATGGCTGGAGGGACATGGCTGGAGGGACATGGCTGCATATGTGGGGGACATGGCTGGGGGGACATGGCTGCATTTGTAGGGGACATGGCTGCATTTGTGGGGGACATGGCTGCATTTGGGGACACATTTAAAAAAAGTATCGGTATTCGGTATCGGCGACTACTTGAAAAAAAGTATCAGTACTTGTACTCGGTCCTAAAAAAGTGGTATCGGGACAACCCTACTTGCAACCATTAGCTAAAGAGGGACCTTCATACCTGAGAGACAGCAGACAACTACTTAGTGAAATCCAAGAAATCAAGGTAGAAGAAAATGACATTTTGGTAACTATTGACGTAAACTCATTATATACCAATATTGTCCAGCAAGATGGCATACAAAGTGTGGAATGGGCCCTACATAAACACACGGTAATGAAGCAGGAGCAGATCCAATATATCTTAGAAGGCCTCGAACTGACCATTAGCCACAATTACTTCTGGCATAAGGGGGAATTCTACACGCAAACCAAAGGTGTTGCAATGGGGGCCACGTATGCCCCCAGTGTAGCTAATATTTTCCTCAATCACTGGGAAGCCGAACAAATCTACAGTATCCATAGACCGAATCTCAAAATGTACCGAAGATATATCGATGATATTCTAATCATATGGAAAGGCACAGAAGACCAACTGCAAAATTTCTTCGATGAAATAAATCACAATGCCTACGGGATGACGTTCTCGGGTACCTGGAATAAACAAAGCATCGACTTTTTGGATCTACAGCTGTTGAAGGATAACGAACACATCCGCACGAGAACTTTCTTTAGGAAGACTGACAGAAATGGGTATATTCCAGTCAACAGCTGCTATCACAGGCAATGGATTAACAACATTCCAAGAGGTCAACTAATGAGGATACATAGAAATTGCAGCAGCCCTACAGATTTTAATATACAGGCAGAAGCAATCATTAATTTAAGTTCCTCGAAAAGGGCTATAAAAGGAAAGAACTAGAAACACTGAAAGAGAAAATTAAACACATGGACAGAAAATCCATGATTACGGAAACATCAAAGAAGAAAAATAAATCTATGGATACTGCATTCCTGACAGGATATAACATACAACATAAGGCACTAGAAAAAATTGTGAAAAAACATTGGCCCATCCTGCACTCTGATAACACTTTAAAAAATCTACTACCTACCAGACCCTCTTTTATATACAGAAAGGCGCCAAATTTAAGGAACCGTTTGGTACATAATGCCCTGGACCCCCCAAAACAAATACAAATCTTTAAACAACTTAAAGGATTCCATAAATGCGGCAAATGTCTCCCATGTAGGGTCAGCAAAAAGAACACTAAGAAAATAGATAGTGTCACTTCCACATCAAATGGTTCGAAATACCAGATCAAAGAATTGTTTACCTGCAACAGCACACACGTGACATACATCATTGAATGCCCATGCAAGTTGCAATATACAGAGAGAACCACAAGGGAATTACACGTGAGAATCCGCCAACACATAAAAAATATAAAAAAAGGGCTTCGATAAACACAGGGTCTCAAGACATTTCAGAGACCACCATAATAAGGATCCCACATGTATGATTTTAAGAACTCCATTTTTTTTTCTATCTGTTCTTAAAAAAACAAAAACAAAAAAACAACACACAATAACACTTTGTGCATGTAGCAAAGTCTAAACACAGCAGACATGCTACAGGAGATGGTCAGAGACTGCGGACATGCTACAGGAGACGGTCAGAGACTGCGGACATGCTAGAGGAGATGGTCAGAGACTGCGGACATAATACAGAAGATGGTCAGAGACTGCGGACATGCTACAGGAGATGGTCAGAGACTGCGGACATAATACAGGAGATGGTCAGAGACTGCGGACATGCTACAGGAGATGGACAGAGACTGCGGACATGCTCCAGGAGATGGTCAGAGACTGCGGACATAATACAGGAGATGGTCAGAGACTGCGGACATGCTACAGGAGATGGTCAGAGACTGCGTACATGCTACAGGAGATGGCAAGAGACTGCGGACATAATACAGGAGATGGTCAGAGACTGTGGACATAATACAGGAGATGGTCTATATTTCTCCTCCATACAGCCCAGTCCCTGCCTGCAGTGACAATGACTTGTCACAGGTGACAGTACATCAGATTCCACTACATGCCCGTACCCCGTGTCCCCGGATCACAGCACCCCCTCCTCCTCTGTACTTACATGCTGCTCTGCACAGAGGATGATTAGAGGGAAGCCTTGTAGTGAGATGGGCGATCTGCCAGCTCACCATCCCCCGATCTCCATTCTAGCTCTTCACTGTCAGCCGGGAATTCTTAGCGTTTGTATATATCCGCGCCCGCGCTAATGTGACTGAATGACTGACTGCCCGCCTCTCTCCAGTCTCCACTCTGGTCTCACGTCTCCGTCGGCCCCGCTCACTGACTAAAACTTCAGATTAGTAGAGGATAATGTTTGTATATGCCGCGCTAATGTGACTGACTGCACGGCTCGCCTATCTCCTATATCCACTCGTCCCTGTCCCCGCCCCTCCAGGGAGAGCGCTCCGTTCTATGGTACCTTTGTATACAGCGCTAGTGTGACTGCCCAGCCCACCTCTCTCCTACGGTCCACTCTGCTCTTACGTCTCTCCTGGCGTAGCCCCTCCCGCCTTTCTACTGATCCAATCGTTAGGCAGTGGGCGGGGCTGACGCCAGGAGAGACGTAAGAGCAGAGTGGACCGTAGGAGAGAGGCGGGCCGGGCAGTCACACTAACGCTGTATACAAAGGTACCATAGAACGGAGCGCTCTCCCGGGAGGGGCGGGGATGGGGGCGGGGCTAAGCATCGATTATCACGGTCGCTTGCATCGGAATCGCATCGGGTACACCCGAATTGCGATGCACCGATGCAGCGATTAAATTTGACACCCCTAATAGATATATTACATATGTTTTGACGTGTTTATAATAAATTATCATTTGTATCCTTGTTGTGCCTAGTGTGTTACCCCCCCTCATTCAAAGTCCCATGAACACTCTTTTTTGTCTTTGTATGTAGGGGCAGTGCAGCACCTACAGAAGGGCCCCACCAAAAGACAGCCAATGTTAGCTACAAAGCGCCAGGTCCTTTCTACCACCTCCAGTCAGTGGTACCCCCATACTAGAAATGCATACAACTGCCAGCTGTTGGGGTTGCATGCACAAGATGTACACCAAGACCCTTTTGATTTGTCTGAAACCTCATTCAGGTAGATTCACGTACCTCGGCGCATCTTGCTGTTGGCGTAGCTGTGACGGTCGTCGAACATATCCCCGACAAGCCTTCCCTTCTTCTCCCATAAAAGAAATCACCCAATATTCCATGAGTAGGAATATCCCTGGAATCGCCGAATAATCCACACATGAGCCAAGGCTTAATGCTGAATGTAAACAGGACACACTTTATTGAAAGTACACAGCACACTTTTATACAGGATTTGGAACATCCCGCCCCCAACAACTGCTTTCCCATTGGTCCCCTCCAATGTCCCATCAGTTTCCCATCAGGTCCACCTTCCATGCAAATGAGGACTTGAAAATGACACAGCAGGGATTGGTCACAATGGTTTGAATAGAAGCCTGTGATGTGTATTCAGACAAAAGCCCCAGGGGGGCAATCAATGTACACAATAGCCAGCCACAGAACAATGGAACCGTCTGGAGAATTGAGACAGGGCAGAAGTCATTTACACCTGATAATAGAAAGGCTTTAAATAGGGTTATCACACAATGGACAATGAGTATCTTTTATGAGTCTATTGACCTGGCTGGGGTTCAGAATAAAATCTCTTGTAATACATTAATTAGGATTTCAGTATTTCATGGTCCATGACATTACTCCCCTGGGAAATAGTTCAACATCCACAGTGGGAACCAAACGGGTCACTCAAGGATGTTGGGCAAGTACTCTTAAGGTTCTAGGACTGTCTGCCAGGATAAGCCATCCGCCTTCTAGCTTTGAGACCCTGGCCCATAATCGGACGGCAAGAGGCTCGCATTCAGTCCTCTCCAAAAGCCCCTGTCCCGGCTAGGCCTGTCACACATCCCCCCTTTTGGCAGGGGACTAACCCAGTAGGAGACACCAGATGGGTTGAATCTGAATTTAGTCAGTAGTTCCAGTCCCCCAATGCCGGTATCCATACAGTACCCCAAATCACTTGCTCCAAACCGAGCATTACTCACCCCGCCATCCTCTGCCTCTCTCAGGGAACACGTCTGCCACTGGGGAGAGGCCTGGACTAGCCCTTCTCCCTGGAGTCCTTTCAACCGCTGGAGAGATGACAGGGTGGCTGGGCTCAGTCCATCATGCTGTTGGGGATCTGGGCCAACTGGCCACCATTTATGGGGTATACCAGTGGAGACTGAAGTCCCATCCACTGGTGTGAGGTGAAAATCCCCCAGTGCATGCAAAGCAAAGCCGACATCCTCCTCTTTCAGTCCTGTACCATTTTCT
The DNA here is from genome assembly GCA_029574335.1 of Rana kukunoris. Taxonomy (NCBI): domain Eukaryota; kingdom Metazoa; phylum Chordata; class Amphibia; order Anura; family Ranidae; genus Rana; species Rana kukunoris. Next base: position 42,658,918 of record CM056058.1, on the reverse strand, counting down.
GGGGTTGTGCCAGTGGAGACTGAAGTCCCATCCACTACCCCAGGAACCCCTTCTTCTGTTAGGTGAAAGCAGAGGCCCGGGGCACTCTGCTCTGTTGCCAGCTCTTCCGCTGGGTTGCTGTGAGTGGAGACCACAGTCCCATCCCCTGATATCCACTCAAGCTGTAGTGGGGTGCAGCCGCCAGTAGCATCCTGTCCTGCTGCCAGTGATTCAGCTGGGAGTAAGCTTTACCACCTCAGCTGGTTGCTGGGGAGGGGGGCCAACCGCCCCAGCTCCCTGGAACTCCACAGTTGGTCCCGGTGCTGGGCAGGGATGGCTGGCACTCTGCCCTGTTGCCAGCACTTCTGCTGGGGGTGCATAATCCATAACATCCTCTGAACAGTCCATACATTCTGTAATCTGTGGCTGGGGAGTGATCGCCATCTTCTCACCCTGAGCCTCCGAAACTGCCACAGAGGTGGGGCAGAGGTCTTGAACCCTCTGTCCGGTGACCAGCGCTTCAGCTGGGGAAGTTCCGTGTAACTCCACAAATACTGCTCTTGGTGCTGGGCAGAGCACAGTGACGTTTGGCCCTGATCCCAGCTCTTCTGCTGGAGGCCCATCAAGTTGTTTTTCCTCAGCAGAAAAATCTATTAAATCCCCTGTCTCTGCAACTGGTGTCTGGGGATAGAGGTTCACCATCTCCTGTCCATGTAACCCAGAAGATGCTCTAGGTACTGAGCAGAGGTTAGCAGAGCTCGGCCCTGCGGTCAGAATTTCAGCTTTGGGAATGGCAATCTCCAGATTTTCCACTGCCGATTAACTGGCATACTGCTGGACAGTCACATTCCTCCATTCAAGATCGTCTCATGCAGAAACGGGATCATCAAGGTCAGTCGGCACTTGCTGCATCCGCCATAAAACCTCCTGGTCCATAGCTGCAGGGGCAGGTTGGAAAAGCACACTGTTACCCTGCCACATGGACGATTCTTCAGCCAGGATTTCAGCATTGTCCACTGGTATTTCCTGATAGTCCCAGGCAAAGGGAGCCCGGCCCTGGCGCTGAGCAGAGTCTAGCAGCTGTTTGTAGGCGATCTCTAGGTCCCATTCCCGAGCGGCCAGAAATTCCAAATCTTCCTGTAGCCAGTGCGCTTCTGAGATATTCAATTTTTCCTCTCTGTGATCCATTATGTCCTCCAACCGCCACTCCCGATCATCCTCAAAGTCGGGATCACTGGACATCCTCCAATACAACAATCCCAGGCCATCATAGTCATAGCCTTCTGTGGGGCTGTTATCCGCTGACCATGGGCACTCTTGGGCTACATACCACCGGAGGGCTCTGTAGCTCTCATCCAGCTGCATCTCTGCCCGGATCAGCCTGTTTAATTCCGCTATCCACTCCTGCTTCGGTTGTTCCCCCCAACAACGGCATTCGTACGTTATACTGCGGCCAGTACCTTGCATAGATGTAGGGCAGGACCTCTAATTGGTGTTGCTGCTCCAGAGCTAGCGCTTCCTTCCAGAGTTGGCACCGAATCACATCCGCCCATCTGAAATAAACCGCGTAATTCAACTGGTTTATATTTAAAAAGCACAGCTTCTGCTGTTAAAAGGCTATACTTAGCGTTCTGGACGAATGATGGATCGTGAGACAGATTCGTGAATTATCGTGAATAAAAACCGTGTGTTTTAATATACACACTAAAAGAATTACAGGTACATTTACAGTACAGTAATAATATCTTCAAATAAGAGTTCAAAAATAATAGAATGCTTGTTAAGATGGCCGCTTGCCAATGTGTGCTTGAGAGATGTCTGTGTGTGTCCTTCTTGATGGTAGATGGTGAGAAGAAGGCCCAAGTGAAGAAGGCTCACTTTCCTTAAATATCCTACAACTCTTTTGTTTGACTTTCGCGCTGAAAACTAACCACTCCCACAGGGAGTGATCTAGAATGAATCATGAATACAACATCTGGTTTCAATATCTATCAACTTTTACATAGGAAATTCATTCTGAACAGTAGACTAATCAATCACTGATATTCTTCAAAGAAAGTGGCTTGGCTCTTAATTAAACATTCAACGTTCAGTAGATAACATTACAACAAGACATCTGGAATAAGAGTTCCATGCTTGCTTTAAACATTTCAAACAAGTACAATTCTCTTTCCAACATACCTATAATATTTACAAAATCCATCAAACCTGTCAGGTTCTGGGTTTCAAAACTCAAGTTCAAGGGATCACATCAGGAGATTATTAGCTCAAAAGGTCTCACTCATTCATGTTATCAGGAATATATATATATTCTTAAAAATTCATCCGGATAGAATTTTTAATTTTTAGAATATAACATTCCCCTCTGAAATATGAATAATGATCATATTTTCCTAATCATTTATACAAACATTCATGTCACACACACTCTGACTTTGATCCAATAACTCCAAATGTATTGTCACCTGTAACCGAATTTGCAACTCCAGAACCCAATCTTTTTTAAGAACCTTAATCTTTCTTAATTTCATTTCTGATTTGCTTATACAATTTTTTCATTCTAAACATTAAACATAATTGATATACAATGCATAACATAATAATAATACAAAAAATAACTATTAGATTGAAATTGTAAACATGATGACAGATCTAATTGTTCCAACTTAAAATTATCCTTGTTAAACACAAAATCTGTATACTGCAATTTATAATATAATAATTGAGTATCACTAATTGGTAATCCCAAAACAGTAATTGGAACCCAAATTTGTTCTCTCCCTGCTATTGGAATCATAGAAGAACTGTAACATATATCCTGCCTACATCCTATCCATTTATTTACCCATAAATCAGTATGATTTCTTGCATATGCATATTCTCTGGGCAAATTCTGTAAAATGCCAAAAGGGGTAACTCCACCTTGAAATGCCTGTGCAATTATTTTAAAATTGGTGGAATATTCAATATGGATGGACCTATTACATTAGCTGTTTTAATAACCATGTCTTCTAATATCTGATTTAAATTTCTTTGGATCTTAAAACCTTTACTTCCCACTAAACCTGCTGACTCAAGATCAGACTTTAACGTGTTAATGTCCATACTATTAGCTATGCCACTGATTATGCCTATTCCACCTAATGCACCTTCAATAATACCGCGTTTATTTCTGTTATAATTCCTACTATTAATTCCAAACCATCTTTCAATACCCAATTCCATATTAACCAAATGTCTTTGACATTGTGGAAACCTTGTAGAAATTTTCCATTCTGAAATATTAAAACTCCATAATAAAATGACAAACTTTCCCTCTCTCAATAGAGCTCTGGATTGTAAATGGTTAATCTGGAAGGGCTTGGCAAGAACACTGTTTTTACCAACACATGGAGTCTTCCTTGGATACATAACAATTATACTTGCATTAGCACATTTCAATGGATAACCTTCTATCAATATGCAGCACTCATATATACCAGTATCATTTAAAGATACACCTGATTGATGATAAATAAATTTATCATCTATCCAATTCACACTACCAAAAACACCTTTATGAATCATATCAGTGGTACTGTGAAGAAAGCTACCCAAAAATACACCATTCCTTTTCCAAGTTAACAATGAACTTTGAGGTAAATATATTTGAGTACTACACATCAAATTCAATCCATCTTTATCTTCAATGACTTTTAAAGACTGTGGAGACACTTTTATTTCTGGAACAATAATATCTACCACAGCGATGCTAATTTTGACTCGTAACTGAGTACATTTTCTTATTACTGGAAAATCCCATATTCTTACAATGTCTCCTCTTTCATCTCCAATTATATTTAGATGTTCTGGATCTAATATTTTAATAAAACATTGAAAAAGGTAATAATACTGATCTACTGGATAAAATATTTTCCCAGAGCTTATCACATCATTATTGACATCTCCAGACCAAATTGTTGAATCAGTACCTTTTACAACTAATGTCCAAAAAGCTCTTTTCAGTATATTACATTCAAAAGTCTTGGTTAGATTATTAAACCTATAAAATCCTTGCATTGTAACGAAACTTGTTTTCGACTCTATTTTAACTTTGATTTCCACCTCATTACTATGAATGAAATATTATTTCATACAATGATATTCTTGCCCTACAGCTATATACCCAAATAAATCTTCAGCTGTATTAATATTGATATATCTGAACCTATCCAAATTTTGATCTACTTTAATATCATTGTCCACATTTCTTTTGTTTCTTAATACTGTAATGTCTTTCTTGAGAAAATGTTCAATCCTGTTAACCTCTGCATGGCTGGAACAGTTTGTGATATATTTTACCACTGACAAATATGTCACTAGAGAGAAAATGAATCCTGTGACGATGATGATGATGATCAACTTTCTTTCTTTAAGATTTTTCTTCTCTTTTGTTGTCATCTTTCCTTCTTTGATCATTTTTTTCAAAAATCATTCCTAGAAAAAAGAAAAGCAGTATCATTTATCTCAAAATATAAATTTTTATCTCATAAAATACCATTATTATCAATTGATGTGTACCCATATTTTTATTGTCTACGTGCACTTATCACTGAATTGAGAGGTCTTTGAACTTACACCATTAATCATTATTTTTTCTCTATTGCCCCTCTGTGCAAGTAGACAAAAAAATTAATTGGGAAACACAAATGACATATTCCTTCCTGTCATTAATTCACAGTGTTGCAGAAGATGCTGTACTTCTGACACTTCATCAAAACAAACAATATTTCACATTGCTTTTATGATTTTGCCTTTAAAATTAGATCCTCTGTCCCTGCTGAGATTTGCTGGTATTCCCCACACTGGATAAACCATGATTCAGTACCATTCTAGCAGTTGTCAAAGCATCATCTTTGCAAACTGGTAAAATTTCAACCCACCTGTAAAAAGCATCAACCAAAACTAAAACAAATCTCAATCCATTTTTCCCTGATAATAAAGTACCTATATAATCTATTTGTATAGTAGACCAAGGTCTATCTGCTGAAGAAATTCTTTGTAAAGGAGGTTACTGACCCTTTGGTCTACACTGTCTGTCTATTCCATTTTGTCCCAATAGAACTTTTCTTTGAGAACATCTAGCAATTTTTCTGCTTTACTCATGTAACGTAAACATTCATGATTGAAATTAGTGATTTTTTCTGAAGGCGTTGAAGTATAACAGGACACAAAAACCAATTAAAGTCATGACTCAACATCAACATTTTAATAAACCATAGAATATGTTGAATCAACCTGTAGGAGAACAAAAATTACTTTTTCTGTTCTTCAGCAAATGATGGTATCTGTGTGTCTGTTTCCTGACAACATTAACTGGTACCAATTCAGGTTGAATCACCATTTCATCATGTGAAACTACTTTCTTTGCTAAAGTCTCTTAAATAAAAACTTCAAAATACTAACAAAGATTATATATATATATATATACATATATATATATATATATATATATATATGTGTGTATGTATGTGAAGCTGAATCAGCTTCCTTCTGTGTGTGTCTGAGAAAGAGATCCCTAGGCTGTCAGAATCTCTGCGTGTCTCCCTAGCTTCTAAAAAAAACACACTCCTCTAACTTACCCCCACCTTTTCTTTCAAAGGCAAGCTGAGAACACAAAACCCCGCGAAATTTAAACACAAGGCTTCAAACTATGTGAATAACTGGTATAAGTATCATATAACTTGTACTAAATCTTTGAACCAAATGACACTACATACATAGACATATTTCTTCCCTATTCTTTTCTTTTGTCTTAAAATCATTAAAATCAATTCCCTTAATGTCTAAATCTGTTACTTTTACTGCATAATGCACACCCAGTACACTATGTATGCTTCTAAAACAGGTAAACAAACAATAAAGGCTGTCTCTTTCCAAACAATATTCCTTAAAATTTCACTTCACTTTTTCTCAATACCAACAATCATAGCCAAAATTCCATAACCAAAAAAAACTAATTCCAAGCCACTCATTAAGAAATATATCTGTTGTTTCCTCTCAGCGTGACATTAGAAAGAACAAGTGACTTGCTACACTTTAAATAATATTGTTCTTCTTGTCTTAATTGAATATTAAAACTTCTATGCCTAGACATATTACTCCATCTTACAGAGTAAACTTCATAACGCCTTGGGGACGTTTTAAAATTATGTGATTTCCTGTTACTCCAACAAAATGTTGCCATGTGACCCTTCCTGTGACAAAAAGAACATTTGAAGGCTCGCTTTCTCTTAGCATATGGCGATGAATAATCACATTGGGGCTGATTTACCAAGCCTGTGCGCCAAGACTCATGGTGCACAAGCAGGAGTAAACCTGTTTTTGACATTTACCAAAGAAACACGCTGCTAGTGCAGCGTGTTTCCTCATTTACTAAAGTGCCTAATGCGCCCAGAAGAGGGCGCACAGCACGCCAGTACAGAGCTGGCGTGCGGCATTTAGTTATGTAAACATCGGGGATTCGGGCGGGAGTTTATGAGGGGAGGGAGGGGGGTGATGCAGGGGAAGTGTAGTGACATGTGTTTCAACTTGTGTGGCGGGCCGATTTGAAAGGGAAAGTGACTTTTGGGACCCGATCCCCGGCGCTTGCAAAGTACGCTAGAACCTCGGAAGGTTCACTTGCATACTGGGCATGCGCAGAGGGAAAAATCGGAGCTCACCGCGCGCCTCTTCAGTACGCCGGGAAATCCTTGGTAAATACCAGGCGGCGTAGCAGTGTTTGCACTGCCTGGAGCGGCGTACGGCAAGCTCCGAGCTGTTCTCGGGCTGCGCTGACACTGAAGGGGAACTCCGCGCCAAATTTCAAATGTGAAACCGGCGCGGCTTCCCCCCCAGGGGTACAATAGGCTCTCCGGCTTGGTCCGGAACGTGAGGGGTTAACCCACGCCAAAATCGGCGTGGGGTTCCCCCCCAGATCCGTACCAAGCCCTCATCCCAGGCATGCAGTCTGGCCGGACAGGAATGGGGGTGGGGACGAGCGAGCGGCCCCCCCCCTCCTGAGCCGTACCAGACCACATGCCCTCGACATGGGGGAGTGTGTGCTTTGGGGGAGGGGGGCGCTGCCCCCCCACCCCAAAGCACTCTTGTCCCCATGTCGAACGGGACAAGAGCCTCTTCCCGACAACCCTAGCCATTGGTTGTCGGGGTATGCGGGCGGGAGCCAATCAGAATCTGGGAGCCCCGTTTAATAATGTGGCCCCCAGATTTCGGGCCCCCACCCTATGTGAATGAGTATGGGGTACATCGTACCCCTACCCATTCACCTGGTGAAGTTTTCACTTTTGAGGGTCTTCCGCCGCCCCCTTCAAATTTTTCTGCCTGGACGGGGGTCGCACATCCCATCCAGGACTTGGACGTGGCGGGCTTCTCGTCGCTGTCTTCTGCCGCTGCCCCCTTCACCACGAAGCTCCGTGCTTGTTTGATGAGGGCAGCGGGCTTCCGTCGTCTTCTCCGGGGCGAGGGTCGTACATCCCACCCCGGATTTCGTCGCCGTTCTGCCTGGCTCCTACTATGCCGTCTTCCGCCGGAGGGCGCCACTCTCACGTTGACCTTCTTCTTTGCCGCCCCCCTCGATTTTTTCGGCCTGGACGGGGGTCTCCCATCCAGGACTTGGACGTGGCGGGCTGTCGCCGTTTCTGCCGCTGCCCCCTTCACCACGAAGCTCCGTGCTTGTTTGATGAGGGCAGCGGGCTTCCGTCGTCTTCTCCGGGGCGAGGGTCGTACATCCCACCCCGGATTTCGTCGCCGTCTTCTGCCGCTGCCCCCTTCACCACGAAGCTCCGTGCTTGTTTGATGAGGGCAGCGGGCTTCCGTCGCAGTCTTCCGCCGCGGGGTGACACTCGCGGGCTTCTTCTTCCATTCGATGTTGACACGGCGAGGTCCGGCGCTGAAATGCCTTCTGAGCGGCGGGCAAGGACTTATATTGGCATTGGGCGTGGGCGTGGTTATGCCAACATGTGACCTTAACCCATGTGACAGTGATGTCACGTCACATCACTGTCACATGGGTTAAGGTCACATGTTGGCATAACCACGCCCACGCCCAATGCCAATATAAGTCCTTGCCCGCCGCTCAGAAGGCATTTCAGCGCCGGACCTCGCCGTGTCAACATCGAATGGAAGAAGAAGCCCGCGAGTGTCACCCCGCGGCGGAAGACTGCGACGGAAGCCCGCTGCCCTCATCAAACAAGCACGGAGCTTCGTGGTGAAGGGGGCAGCGGCAGAAGACGGCGACGAAATCCGGGGTGGGATGTACGACCCTCGCCCCGGAGAAGACGACGGAAGCCCGCTGCCCTCATCAAACAAGCACGGAGCTTCGTGGTGAAGGGGGCAGCGGCAGAAGACGGCGACGAGAAGCCCGCCACGTCCAAGTCCTGGATGGGATGTGCGACCCCCGTCCAGGCCGAAAAAATCGAAGGGGGCGGCAAAGAAGAAGGCCTGGCCCCCGCGGCGGAAGACAACGTCGAGAAGCCCGGAGAGTGGCGCCCTCCGGCGGAAGACGGCGAAAAGAAGCCCTGGCCTCGAGGAGCCAGGCAGAAGCCCCGAGGTGGGGCGACACCCCCGTTGTTCTCCGCTGTTTTCGGCCGGCCCCCCCCGGATGTAAAAGAGCTTCATTTTGGGGTGGGGGCACAGTCGAGCATGGCGGAGAGCATGGGTGGGTGTTTCCCCCCCCCGGCAGAAGACGGCTAGAAGACCGAGGAGTGGCGACGCCCCCGTTGTTCTCCGCCATTTCCGCCGGCCCCCCCCGGATGTAAAAGAGCTTTGTTTGGGGTAGGGGGCCTGGCCGACATGGCGGAGAGCATCGGTGGGTGTCTCTCTCCCCGGCGGAAGGCGGCGGCGAAGACCGGGGGGGGGTAGGTGTACCCCCCCGGCGGAAGGCGAAGACCGAGGAGGGGTTTCGGCCCCCGTTGTTCTCCGCCATTTCCGCCGGCCCCCCCCGGATGTAAAAGAGCTTTGTTTGGGGTAGGGGGCCTGGCCGAACATGGCGAGAGCATCGGTGGGGTCCCCCCCGGCGGAAGGCGGCGGCGAAGACCGGTGCGGGGCTGGAGCCCCCCCGGCAGAAAACGTCTGGAAGACCGAGGGGCTCCGCCCCCGTTGTTCTCTGCTTCTTTCGGCCGGCCCCCCCCGGATCTGAAAGAGCTTATTTTGGGGTGGGGGCCTGGCTGGACATGGCGGAGATCATCGGTGGGTGTCCCCCCCCGGCAGAAGACGGCGAAGCCCGGGGCCCAATGGGCTGGTGGTGGGGGGTCCCGGCAGAAGACCCCCGGAGCTGACTAATAAATTATTTTTTTCTGTGTGTTTTTTTTTGTTTACACTTTTCCACCCGGTGAATGGGTAGGGGTACGATGTACCCCATACTCATTCACATAGGGTGGGGGGCCAGAATCTGGGGGCCCCCTTAATATAGGGGGCTCTCAGATTCTGATAAGCCCCCCGCCCGCATACCCCGACAACCAACGGCCAGGGTTGTCGGGAAGAGGCTCTTGTCCCTTTCGACATGGGGACAAGAGTGCTTTGGGGTGGGGGGGCAGTGCCCCCCTCCCCCACAGCACACACTCCCCCATGTCGAGGGCATGTGGTCTGGTACGGCTCAGGAGGGGGGGGGGGCGCTCGCTCGTCCCCACCCCCATTCCTGTCCGGCCAGACTGCGTGCCTGGGAGAAGGGTTTGGTCTGGATCTGAGGGGGAACCCCACGCCGTTTTTTGGCGTGGGTTTAACCCCTTATGTTCCAGATCAAATCTAAGAGCCTGTTGTGCACCAGAAGGGGGACCCCCACGCCGTTTTTTTTTTGTAATTTGGGGTGGAGTTCCCCTTTATCCCGGTCCTGTCAGGGGGGGGGGGGAATGCCTGCTCGTCTGTCCCTACAATGTATGAACAGCGATCTGTCATTTCCCCTACACAGTCCCACCCCCTTTACAGTTAGAACACACCCAGGTAACATAATCAACCCCTTCCGCGCCCCTAGTGTTAACCCCTTCCCTGCCAGTGTCATTTTTATAGTAAGCAATGCATTGATATACCATTGCTCGCTACAAAAATGCCAAATCTCACAAAAATGTGTCCGCCACAATGTCGCATTAGACAGAAAAAACAAATGATAGCCACCATTACTAGTAAAACAAAAAATTATTCAAAAAAAACCCATAAGACCAACCCCTACTTAGAACTTTTGCCCAAACCAATCAAACGCTTATTGTGATTTTTTGCAACCAAAAATATGTCCAAGAATACTTATCGGCCTAAACTGAGGGCAAACATTTTTTGAATATATTTTGGGGGAGATTTATTATAGCAAACCGTAAAAAAGATGTTTTTTTAGTTACCAAATTGTCGCTATATTTTTGGGTCAAGCAAAAATAAGAAAAAACGCAGAGGTGATCAAATACCACCAACAAAAAAAAAAAAAAAAATTTTTAGGGGGGGGGGGGAGGATGAGGACGCCCAATTTTTTGGGGGCCACGTCGCACAACCACGCAATTGTCAGTCAAAATGACGCAGTGTTGAAATGCAAAAAATGGCCCCGTCAGTGACCAGTAATATGCTCTGGGGCTCAAGTGGTTACAAATTAAGAATACACTAAAGTTAGCCCAATTTATGGCCATAATGTGAAAGATGATGTTACACCGAGTAAATAGATACCCAACATGTTACACTTTAATATTGCACACACTCATGGAATGGCGCCAAACTTCAGTACTTGAAAAAACCCATAGGCAACGCTTTTTTATGTGTTTCAGGTTACCAGTTTAGATTTACAGAGGAGGTCTAGTGCTAAAAGTATTGCTCTCGCTCTAACGTACGCTATGATACCTCACATGTGGGGTTTGAACGGGGGTTCAATATGTGGGCGGGGCTTACACATTTAAGGCCCGCCCCCATATATGGAAACATTCTTCAAACCACACATGTGAGGTATCATAGCGTGCGTAACAGCAAGAGGAATATTTATAGCACTAGACCTCATCTGTAAATCTAAACTGGTAACCGGAAACAATAAAAATGCTGCTTGTTCCCTTCTGACTGCGAGCTACTAGGGACAGGGGCGTTTAAATTATTACTATTTAGGTTTGTTACGTAAAAATTCTATAAGACCTCCCGTTCAGCTTGTAAAGCATCACTTCATGGGGACCAAAAAAAAATTTAACACCTCTAATGCTTTCATCCGCCATTGCAGATTTGATTCTGGTACTGCATTTCGAGTGAACTGGGCATGCTCGAACAGTTAGAAAAAGAAGTTGGAAGTTTCATCCTGAAAATGACTTGCATCTTTCTGAGCATGCTCAGAAAGCTCTTTTTTTGGCTTAGTAATTTAAGGACATCCTTAACAGGTGTAAGCAGTTCCAAGTGCACACAAACTAGAGGCTGACATTTCTTCATGTGTTTCCAATTGGTTCATTAGCACACATGTTATAAAAAGCGTGGATACTGCACGTGTCAGCTGCCCCTCAGAGGGGGCAGATTTGCTGGCTGGAAGGAATGGCGGAGTGAAACAGAGATGTTTTGGAGCAAGTTTTGTATTTTTTGATGTTTTCTCTGCTACATAATTTTGCTAAATGTTTCTCAAGATGTTAATGACTAATGTTTTAATCCTGTGGGTCTATCCTGTTATTTCAAAAGCATGATTTATTTTCCAATGACTGTGAAATAAACGTTGGTCTTTTTTGTTTTTAGGTGTTTTTATATATTTTTGGTGTGTTTATTTGTAATTTTTTGTTTTGCTTTCCTTGTTTTGTGGACCAATAAAATTACTTTCAAATTTTGAAGTTTGTTTTGTGATATTTTTTTCATGCTATGGATTTCAACCGCTGCAGCTGAACTAGTTTGGGCCTAAACCATCAAGTGTGATTTGTCTCTAAGCTCTTTCCTGGTGTGTATGCATGAAATGTTTAGTCACCAGAAAAGGAAGGACAAAGCGGTAAGTATTGTTTCCTAGAACTGATGTCCAGACTGACTTTTTAAAGCACATGTGCAAGATGTAGGAAAAGCTGCAAACAGGGCCTGTTGGAGGGGGGGGGGGGGGGGTGGTGTGTTTTTTTTGGACAGGCTTGAAGTGCTGATTTACAGCGCTGTGCTTGAAACTAGCACAAGACAATCCTATTCTAATTGTGGGTTGTTTGAGGGAAGCCAATTGAGTGTTAGAACCCCTGCTAGTGTTTTTAGGTTGGGCTTTGTGTCCCTTTTCCTAAAATTGGCTTCACTTCCTGTCACACAGCTGAACAGGAAGTGAGGTTAAAACCCTACCAATGGTCTTTTCTTTGGGACACAGGTCAATCTAACTAGTGTCACCATTAAGCAAATTGCACTGCAGTGTACACCCCAAATGATTAGTTACTTTGGGGTTTAGTAAAGGCAAAGCCGCTCTGCAGTAGAAGCGTAGGCAATGAAAATCAGAAGGGAAGCACTGATGGTTTTTACTTCCAATCCCGCCAAGTTTTGAGTTTTCTTCCTTGCTTGTCCACTTGTAGTGCAAAGTGGATTTGCCTTTAGTAAATGGACCCCAAAGTCCAAGATTCCTACTAATTTGGGGTGTACACAGCAAAATGCCATTTCCAAAATGGGAAACTATTTATATTGATCTGTGTGTCCCCAACAAAACATTACTCAGGTGTTTCCCTCACTTCCTGTTTGGCTGTGTGGCAGGAAGTGAATGAATTAAGTAGAAAGTGACAACATTTGTGAGGTGTCTTTACCCTATCAGGGGTGCAGGCATCCCCAAAACAAACATGAAAATAGTTGATTTAACATTGGGTGGTGTTTGTGGGGGTCCCTAACACACATTCATACATATTAGCAACGCTGGATCGTGGCCTATTGGCATGGTTATATTTTCTTAAGCCTCTCAATAAAATGATCTGAAATTTGGGGTTAAACTGGAACAATAATCATCACTTTTATTTTTTGGATTTCTTTCATTTTGGATAGAGTTGGTGGGGGGGGGGGGGGGTTAGAAGCTCTGTCAGTTTATTTTGTATTATCCCTGTCCGTTTGGGGAGATTGGCCTTCACTTCCTGCCCCATAGCCAAACAGGAAGTGATCGAAAAAGTAGGCAAATTAAGGGCCCCCCCAAGTCCCCCCCCACAGAACTTGTGTGTGTCCCCTGAAAATTCCTGGGTGGGTCATAAAAAAACAGGGTGTGGCCTTGACAGGAAGGGTGGGTCATTTTTCTATTAGGGGGGTGCCAAAATTTGGTCAGGCCTAGGGCAGCACAAAACCTAAATCTCCTACTGCACATTAGGGCTTATTTAGACAGGATCCAATTTACAGCATGTTTTTAGATTGTGGGAGGAAACCCGCACAGGGAGAACATGCAAACTCCAGGCAGATAGTGTCACGGGCGGGATTCGAACCAGCAACCCTTTTGCTGCTAGGTGAACATGCTACACACTACGCTACTGTGCTGAACGAACATGATTGCAGCTGAAAGCATGAGATGTTTTTTTTTTTACCAATTCCATGATTTCCAGCCTGGAGGACAGATGTGGGGTCTAATTGACCCCGCCTTTCTCTATAAAGAGGACCTGTCACACACTAGTCCTATTACAAGGGATGTTTACATTCCTTGTAATAGGAAGAAAAGTGAAAAATAATACAAACAAAGGGACAAACAAGTGCAAAAAATAAAATATTAAGTAAAAAAATAAAATAACAAAGGAATTTAAATGCTCCTGTCCCTAGTAGCTCGCACTCAGAAGCGAACACGCATGCAAGTCCCACCCACATATGTAAACATCCTTCAAACCCCACATGTGAGGTATCATAGCGTGCGTTAGAGCGAGAGCAATAATGTTAGCACTAGACCTCCTCTGTAACTCAAAAGTGGTAACCTGAGAAAAAAAGTCAAGCGTTGCCTATGGAGATTTTTAATAACGAAGTTTAGCGCCATTCCATGAGTGTGCGCAATATGAAAGCGTGACAAGTTAGGTATCTATTTACTCGGTGTAACATCATCTTTTACCTTATCCCTAAAAATTGGCCTAGCTTTACTGCTTTCTTATTTTGTCATTCATGAAACAGGTTTTTTTTTGGAAAGCCAAAAAAAAAAAAAAACGTTAGAAAATTTTTGGCACAAATACTGTTGGAAATGTGTCCGAAAAAATGGCCGCCACTTTATTCCCTAGGGTGTTTGTTAATAAAATATATATAATGTTTGGGGGTCCTGAGTAAGTTTCAAGGAAGAAAATATAATTGTTACATGAAGGAGAGAAGTGCCAGAATAGGCGCGGTATGGAAGTGGTTAAAGTGCACCAATAAAAGTGAAAAATTCCTTGAAATTTCGTACCATGGGGGGGGGGAGGCAATTAGGGGCGCCATCAGGAATTATGGGGCCCCTTACACAGCTTCAGGCATGGGCCCCCTGGAGCAGAGAATAGGGGGGGGGGTGCCGCCTGATATTAAGAAGGGGGGGGGGCTGCCGCAATTTGATAAGCGGGGGGTTCCTTTACTAAAAAATACATATAGAAAAATATATATTAAAAAGGGTGGTAGCCATCCGGGGGCCCTGGGGACCACTGGGCCCTTTAATAAAAAGAAACTTCTGGGCTCTTTAATGAAAAATAAATTACAATATCTACATATATAAAATAATAAAAAAGGGGGTTGCCTTGGGAGCTCTGGGCCCTTTAATAAAAAAAAACTACCAAAAATCTAAAAAAAAAATAACATTGGGTGGGAGCTGTGGTGGCTCAACGTGAATGGCACTGCGCTGACAAGCCGTTCACCTCTGCAGCCAAGGGTTCGGATCCCGGTCTCGGCTACATGTGAATTGAGTTTGGTGGTGTCAGCCCAGCTCCCGGTGGGTGTGCTATGCAAGGTACGCCTGTGCTTAGTATAACCACCCCCCCCCCCCCACAAAAAAAACACCACACTTGCACACACTTTGGCCATGAGGTCTCCTAAAATAAAGGGAGGTGAAGGACCTACAGGGCTGGCTGGGTGGGCTACACTCCTTCATAGGGGGAGTCCCTCTGTCCCATCGGGCTCCCAAGTGTAGCAGGTGGGGTGAGGCCCCCCTCACACCCACCATTGCCACCGGGGGCATGGAGAAGGATGGCGATTGCAAGTCCAGCTCCTCTCTCTCGACTTCACGCACAAAATACACTTTAAAAAAGAAATTAAAGTAAAAAGTAACAAACCTGGGGAAAATGTTTATAACATTTTTAGAAGCAAAAAGGGGCCCTCTGGGAGCTTTCAAAATTATATTATATATATATATGTTTAAAAAATAACCAAAAAATATATCATATGTTTTTTTTTTGATTTTTTTGTAAAGGTGGGGGGTTGTCATCTGGAGCCCTGGGGATCTCCGGGCCACTGGGGACCAGGCCACTGGGGACCTCCAGACCCCTAAACCAAAACATTGGCCCTTTAATAACAAAAAATTTGGGGGGTTGCCACCCGGGGCCCTGGGGACCTCCAGACTGCTAAAAAATATTAAATTCCAAAAATTGGCCCTTTAATAAAAAATCCTACAAAAACCAACTAACAAATATATATACAAAAAAAAAAGAGGGGGGTTACCATCTGGGGCGCTGGGGGGCCTCCAGGCATCTGGGCACCTCCGGACCCCCGGGCCCCTTACAGGTGTACAGGGCCGCCATCATGAATTTTGGGGCCCCTTACACAGCTTCAGGCATGGGCCCCCTGGAGCAGAGAACCGGGGGGGGGGTGCTGCCGCATGAAATTGAGAAGCGGGGGGGGGGGGGGGTGGTGCCACAAATTGAGGAGCGGAGGGGCCCTTTACAAAAATTTTGACAGAAATAAGAAATAAAGAAAAATATATATAAAAAAGGGGGGTAGCCATCCGGGGCCCTGGGGACCTCTGTGCTCTTTATCAAATAAAAATACAAAAGAGAGAAAATACATATATATATATTTTTTAAATATAACATTTATCGAAAAAAAGTAAAAAAACAAGGGGGTAGCCTTCCAGGGCCCTGGGGACCTCTGGGCCCTTTCCTTAAAAAAAAAAAAAAAAATATATTAAAAAAATATATATATTTTTTTAAATATATATATTTTATTTTAAAAAAAGGGCTTGCCATCTGGGGCCCTTAGTGGCCTCCGGGCCCCTGGGGACCTTCGGAGCCCTTAAACAAAAAAAAAAAAAAAAAAATTGTTTTTTTTGTTTTAGGGTGGTTCCCATCCGGGCCCCTGGGGGCCCCTGGGGACCCCCGGGCGGTGTAATGCCTGTACCCCCCTAATGGCGGCCCTGCAGGTGTACTGCCTGTACCCCCTGATGGCGGCCCTGGGTGTAATGTCAGCATGTGAAAAATGACATTCTGAAGGAAAAAAGCCATTTAAAACTGACTCGCGGCTATAATGAATTGTCAGCTCTTGGAATTTGCAGGAGAATTCATTCATTAAAAACACCAAAAAAAAAGCGTGGGGGTCCCCCCAAATTCAATAACCAGACCCTTTAGGTCTGGTATGGATATTAAGGGGAACCCCGCCATCAATTTTTAAAAAAAATGACGTGGGGTTCCCCCCAAATATCCATAACCAGACCCTTCAGGTCTGGTGTGGAATTTAAGGGGAACTCCACTCCAAATAAAAAAAAAAATGGCGTGGAGTCCCCCCTAAAATCCACACCAGACCCCTTATCCGAGCACGTTGACCTGGCCGGCCGCAGAAAAGAGGGGGGGACAGAGCGCGGCCCCCCCCCTCTCCTGAACCGCACCAGGCCACATGCCCTCAACATTGGGAGGGTGTTTTGGGGTGCCCCCCAAAACACCTTGTCCCCATGTTGATGAGGACAAGGGTCTCTTCCCCACAACCCTTGCCCGGTGGTTGTGGGGGTCTGCGGGCAGGAGGCTTATCGAAATCTGGAAGACCCCTTTAACAAAGGGGCCCCCCAGATCCCGGCCCCCCCCCTGTGTGAAATGGTAATGGGGTACCTTGTACCTCTACCATTTCACGTGTAAAAAAAATGTAAAGGGTTAAAAAAGACAAGAGCCGGTTTTTGACAAGTCCTTTATTATCTTCTTTCTTCTTTCCTTCGGGTTTCTTCTTCCTCCTCCTTCTTCTTCCTCTGCTTCTGTCTTGGGTCTTCTATTCCCGCATCTTGCCCGGCGTGTTCTTCCATCTTCTTCCGCTGTTCTTCTCGTCCGCATCTTCTTCTCCTTCTTGTTCTTCTTCGCCGGAGCGGCCGCTTCCAATTGAAATCCCCGCTGTCTGCCGGACCACGCCCCCCCCCCCTCTGACGCCACGGGCAAGCTCTTAGGAGTGTGCTGCCAGTGCGTCAGAGGGGGGCGTGGTCACATGTCAGAGGGCGGGCAATTCAATTTGAAGCTTGTGCGCGGCTTTTTCTTTGCCAGAGTCGCCGCTTCCAATTGAATTGCCCGCTTTCTGGAACATGTGACCACGCCCCCCTCTGACGCACTGGCACCACACGGGGACTTTCCTAAGAGCTTGCCCGTGGCGTCAGAGGGGGGGGCGTGGTCCGGCAGACAGCGGGGATTTCGATTGGAAGCGGCGCCTCCGGCGAAGAAGAACAAGGAGAAGATGCGGACGAGAAGGACAGCGGAAGAAGATGGAAGAACACGCCGGGCAAGATGCGGGAATAGAAGACCCAAGACAGAAGCAGAGGAAGAAGAAGGAGGAGGAAGAAGAAACCCGAAGGAAAGAAGAAAGAAGATAATAAAGGACTTGTCAAAAACCGGCTCTTGTCTTTTTTTACACTGACACTTTTTTTTTCTCGTGAAATGGTAGAGGTACAAGGTACCCCATTACCATTTCACACAGGGGGGGGGCCGGGATCTGGGGGGCCCCTTTGTTAAAGGGGTCTTCCAGATTTCGATAAGCCTCCCGCCCGCAGACCCCCACAACCACCGGGCAAGGGTTGTGGGGAAGAGACCCTTGTCCTCATCAACATGGGGACAAGGTGTTTTGGGGGGCACCCCAAAACACCCTCCCAATGTTGAGGGCATGTGGCCTGGTGCGGTTCAGGAGAGGGGGGGGGCCGCGCTCTGTCCCCCCCTCTTTTCTGCGGCCGGCCAGGTCAACGTGCTCGGATAAGGGGTCTGGTGTGGATTTTAGGGGGGACTCCACGCCATTTTTTTTTTAAATTTGGAGTGGAGTTCCCCTTAAATTCCACACCAGACCTGAAGGGTCTGGTTATGGATATTTGGGGGGAACCCCACGTCATTTTTTTTAAAAAATTGACGGCGGGGTTCCCCTTAATATCCATATCAGACCTAAAGGGTCTGGTTATTGAATTTGGGGGGACCCCACGCTTTTTGTTTTCTTTTTTTTATGAATGAATTCTCCTGCAATTGCCGGGAGCTGACAATTCATTATTGCCGCGAGTCAGTTTTAAATGGCTTTTTTTTTTTTTTTTTTTTTTTTTTCAGAATGTCATTTTGTGCAAAGACATATTTCTAACCACAGGAAAAGTGCGCTTTATTCACCTGCTGACATCCCCCCCCCCCCATGGTACGAATTTAAAAAAAATTATTCAAATGACGTGGGGGTCCCCCCAAATTCAATAACCAGACCCTTCAGGTCTGATATGGATATTAAGTGGAACCCCGCCATCAATTTTTAAAAAAAATGACGTGGGGTTCCCCCCAAATATCCATAACCAGACCCTTCGGGTCTGGTGTGGAATTTAAGGGGAACTCCACCCCAAATTAAAAAAAAAATGGCGTGGAGTCCCCCCTAAAATCCACACCAGACCCCTTATCCGAGCACGTTGACCTGGCCGGCCGCAGAAAAGAGGGGGGGACAGAGCGCGGCCCCCCCCCTCTCCTGAACCGCACCAGGCCACATGCCCTCAACATTGGGAGGGTGTTTTGGGGTGCCCCCCAAAACACCTTGTCCCCATGTTGATGAGGACAAGGGTCTCTTCCCCACAACCCTTGCCCGGTGGTTGTGGGGGTCTGCGGGCGGGAGGCTTATCGAAATCTGGAAGACCCCTGTAACAAAGGGGCCCCCCAGATCCCGGCCCCCCCCCCTATGTGAAATGGTAATGGGGTACCTTGTACCTCTACCATTTCACGAGTAAAAAAAAGTGTCAGTGTAAAAAAAGACAAGAGCCGGTTTTTGACAAGTCCTTTATTATCTTCTTTCTTCTTTCCTTCGGGTTTCTTCTTCCTCCTCCTTCTTCTTCCTCTGCTTCTGTCTTGGGTCTTCTATTCCCGCATCTTGCCCGGCGTGTTCTTCCATCTTCTTCCGCTGTCCTTCTCGTCCGCATCTTCTTCTTCTTCTTCGCCGGAGCGGCCGCTTCCAATTGAAATCCCCGCTGTCTGCCGGACCACGCCCCCCCTCTGACGCCACGGGCGAGCTCTTAGGAAAGTCCCCGTGTGGTGCCTGTGCGTCAGAGGGGGGCGTGGTCACATGTTCCAGAAAGCGGGCAATTCAATTGGAAGCGGCGACTCTGGCAAAGAAAAAGCCGCGCACGAGCTTCAAATTGAATTGGCCGCCCTCTGACATGTGACCACGCCCCCCTCGGACGCACTTGCAGCACACTCCTAAGAGCTTGCCCGTGGCGTCAGAGGGGGGGGCGTGGTCCGGCAGACAGCGGGGATTTCAATTGGAAGCGGCGCCTCCGGCGAAGAAGAAGAAGGAGAAGAAGATGCGGACGAGAAGGACAGCGGGAGGAACAGAAGATGGAAGAACACGCCGGGCAAGATGCGGGAATAGAAGACCCAAGACAGAAGCAGAGGAAGAAGAAGGAGGAGGAAGAAGAAACCCGAAGAAAAGAAGAAAGAAGATAATAAAGGACTTGTCAAAAACCGGCTCTTGTCTTTTTTAACCCTTTACATTTTTTTTCTAGTGAAATGGTAGAGGTACAAGGTACCCCATTACCATTTCACACAGGGGGGGGGGGCGGGATCTGGGGGGCCCCTTTGTTAAAGGGGTCTTCCAGATTTCGATAAGCCTCCTGCCCGCAGACCCCCACAACCACCGGGCAAGGGTTGTGGGGAAGAGACCCTTGTCCTCATCAACATGGGGACAAGGTGTTTTGGGGGGCACCCCAAAACACCCTCCCAATGTTGAGGGCATGTGGCCTGGTGCGGTTCAGGAGAGGGGGGGGGCCGCGCTCTGTCCCCCCCTCTTTTCTGCGGCCGGCCAGGTCAACGTGCTCGGATAAGGGGTCTGGTGTGGATTTTAGGGGGGACTCCACGCCATTTTTTTTTTAATTTGGAGTGGAGTTCCCCTTAAATTCCACACCAGACCCGAAGGGTCTGGTTATGGATATTTGGGGGGAACCCCACGTCATTTTTTTTAAAAAATTGACGGCGGGGTTCCCCTTAATATCCATACCAGACCTAAAGGGTCTGGTTATTGAATTTGGGGGGACCCCCACGCTTTTTTTTCCCTTTTTTTAATGAATGAATTCTCCTGCAATTGCCGGGAGCCGACAATTCATTATAGCCGCGAGTCAGTTTTAAATGGCTTTTTTCCTTTGAAAAATGACATTTTGTGCAGAGACAGTTCTAACCACGGGAAACATGCGATTTTTCACCTGCTGACATTAGAGACCCCCATAGTACGAAATTTAAAGAAAAATTACACTTTTATTATTGCACTTTTAGCATTATTAAAATCACTGCTCCCGAAAAAACGGCCGTTTTAAAAAATAAAAAAAGCATTGGTACATGTCCCCTGGGGCAGGACTGAGGTCCCCAAACACTTTTTAGGACAAAACTTGCAGATTAGCCTTTAAAATTCACTATTAAGATTTCCCCCCATAGACTTATACAGGGAGTTCGGCGGCGGCTTTAGTTATCAATCACATCGCGCTGCTGCTGCCGCCGGTTCATGCGCCTAATTAGGGATTCATCCAGCGCACTAATTAAGGCATGTACCGGCGCAGCGCAGATTCATTAGTAAATCAGCCCCAAAGCTTCAAACTATGTGAATAACTGGTATAAGTATCATATAACTTGTACTAAATCTTTGAACCAAATGACACTACATACATAGACATATTTCTTCCTTATTCTTTTCTTTTGTCTTAAAATCTATTCCCTAAGTCTCTAGAAAAACTCCAATATGATCTGTTACTTTTACTGCATAATGCACACCGAGTACAATATGTATGCTTCTGATACAGGTAAAGAAACAATAAAGGCTGTCCCTTTCCTTGATCAATCCATATTCCTTAAAATTTCACTTCACTTTTTGTGAACTAAACGTTACATATATTCCACTTAAAACCCCTTCTTTCAGAATTGTCTGCAACTCTGTCAGAAGAATAAAATATTTCTTTATTACTTTAACTTTCTGATTTCCAACATGAAATCTGTAAGACTTACATCAAAACCTTATTCAATAAACCTTATTCAGCACACTGAAAATCATAGCCAAATTCATAACCAATAAAAAAACATAAATTCAATGCCGCTCATTAAGAAATATATCTGTTGTTTCCTCTCAGTGTGACATTAGAAGGAACAAGTGACTTGCTACACTTTAAATAATATTGTTCTTCTTGTCTTAATTGAATATTAAAACTTCTATGCCTAGACATATTATTCCATCTTACAGAGTAAACTTCATAATGCCTTGGGGACGTTTTAAAATTATGTGATTTCCTGTTACTCCAACAAAATGTTGCCATGTGACCCTTCCTGTGACAAAAAGAACATTTGAAAACTTGCTTTCTCTTAGCATATGGCGATGAATAATCACATTGTTTCTTAAACTGAACAAACGTAACACATTCCTCATCTGAAGAAGTTACTGTATTGCCCCTTGATTCACATCTTGAATCGCTTTCAAAAACAGTTACTGTAGTTTCACTTAAATCTGAAACAGCACTAGTATCCAATGTGTCTGCATGCTTTTTACCCTCCATATTATCTGAGAAATGAGCAAATTCTGTTAATTCAATATCTGACTGCGTTATTTCATTCTGGACATGCTCAACATAATTACATACAGTTTCACAGTTTGAACAACTAGCTGCATTAGATACATTCTCATGTGTTTGCATATTTTCTGCATTTCCCTCGGAAATCATTGAATTAAAACCTGTAACTAGTTTCATTACATTAAATAATTTCCTCTTAGTTTTGGCTAATGAGAATCTCTCTGTGTCAATAGCCAGATTAGATTCTAAACATTGCAAATATAACGACTTCCATAAAACAGAATAACAGATCTGTTTCGATAAACCTTTACATTCATTAGCTGAACATTTAATACAATCCATGATTTACTCACCGATTAAAGAAGTCCTCTGTTCTACGACAATCTCCGCACGAATCTTCAGGTCATTCACGAAGCATCGATCAAATTCTTGCTTATTCTTGCTTCTACTTCTAGGTTCGTTTTCACTCTTTCCAAAGTTTCTCTCAGTACTGACTTGTCCCCACTTCAAATATTGAGGCAGTTGTAGAAAAACTGACGAAAATATGAGCGACTGGCGGCTTCGCCAATGAAATAAACCGCGTAATTTCACTGGTTTATATTTAAAAAGCACAGCTTCTGCTGTTAAAAGGCTATACTTAGCGTTCTGGATGAATGATGGATCGTGAGACAGATTCGTGAATTATCGTGAATAAAAACCGTGTGTTTTAATATACACACTAAAAGAATTACAGGTACATTTACAGTACAGTAATAATATCTTCAAATAAGAGTTCAAAAATAATTGAACAGTCCTTAGAATGCTTGTTAAGATGGCCGCTTGCCAATGTGTGCAGAGAAAAGTCTGTGTGTGTCCTTCTTGATGGTAGATGGTGAGAAGAAAAAGCTGAAGTGAAGAAGGCTCCCGAGCAGAAGGCTCACTTTCCTTAAATATCCTACAACTCTTTTGTTTGACTTTCGCGCTGAAAACTAACCACTCCCACAGGGAGTGATCTAGAATGAATCATGAATACAACATCTGGTTTCAATATCTATCAACTTTTACATAGGAAATTCATTCTGAACAGTAGACTAATCAATCACTGATATTCTTCAAAGGAAGTGGCTTGGCTCTTAATTAAACAGGAAATGAATGTTGAGCTAGGCTCAACGTTCAGTAGATAACATTACAAAAAGACATCTGGAATAAGAGATCCATGCTTGCTTTAAACATTTCAAACAAGTACAATTCTCTTTCCAACATACCTATAATATTTACAAAATCCATCAAACCTGTCAGGTTCTGGGGTTTCAAAACTCCAGTTCAAGGGATCACATCAGGAGATTATTAGCTCAAAAGGTCTCATACTCATTCATTAAATAAGAGAATATATATATGATTTAAAAATTCTATCCGGATAAAATTTTTAAATTTTAGAATATAACACCCACTGAAGGGGTAAGGTAGATGAGAGAAGGGGGAAAAAGAAAAAGAATTAGAATAAGCAGCAGGGGGGAGAGAATGAAAGGAAAAGAAAAAGAAAAGAAGGAAAAGAAGACAGTGAGGACAGGCAGAACCACCCTACGCTGCCAAAAATAAGCCATACAGCATCACAATTCAGAGTGACAGGGCTCTAACCCTGTAGCAGTCTATTCGCGATGAGTTGAGGGGGACCTAGGCCAGGGACATCAAGCCATGGTTGCCACATGGAGTAAAATTTTTGTATTACATTTCTATGTTGGTAAGTCAGTTTTTCTCGAATTAACAGTCTATTAACATCATCTATCCATTGTTTGTCTGTCGGTACCCTGGAAGATATCCAAAGTCTCGCTATCGCCGTTCTGGCTATGTATAATAGACGAATTATTGCGGTATGTCCATTAGGCGAGAGCAACAGGGTCGTGCGGGATCGGTACCTGATATGCCTGGGAAATAGTGGTCAGGACAAAGGTCCAATAGCGAAATAACTTTGGGCATTTCCACATCATATGCAATAGGTCTCCATCGTGTGCACAACATTTTGGGCATAGAGGTGAGTCCCTGCACCCCCACTTATGCAATCTCACTGGGGTCCTGTACACGCTATGTAATAGAAACAGATGAGAGAGCCTGCGAGATGCGGACACCGATACTAAAGGAGCTGACGTAAGGCAAAGTTCCCACGTCTCACCATCTATAGGGCCTAGGTCTTTCTCCCACCCCCTTCTACATGGGAGAGAGGAGGCGTCATGTGTTGCGTTAAACAACGTCCTGTATATGCTAGATATCATACCTTTCTTGTCCCTATTCATAAATACTCCCGTCATTAAAGGGTGTGTTGAAGACCTGAATGGTGTCAGTCTAGACTCCGATTGTATTGCATGTCTCAGTTGTAAGTAACGATAAAATTGGAATTTGTGTAGGGAGAACCCTTCTCTAAGATCAGTGAAGGATTTCAATGTTATCCCACTGTACAGCTGGGTAATATATCGTATGCCTGCCAATTCCCAAGATCGGAAGTGTTTAAGTTTAAGTAGTTCAGTAAAATTGTTATTGTTCCATATCGGGGGGGAAGTTGCATACCCCTTTGATACGTAGTAGAGTTCTGGTGTATTTCCATAGCGATTTGAGCAACTTGATGGTAGGAGGGGAGCCCGAGATGTGTGCAAGTCCTGCCTCCAAATGAGACAGTGCAGACATCTCTGAGCCGCAGGGTATCAACAACGATCGAATGGGGTCCTCAGCATCCTCCTCCCCCCACCCCCCAAGGTGCTGAAGCTGTGAGGCTACAAAGTAGCATCGGCCATGGGGAATCGCCATTCCGCCCTGATCCTTAGCTAGTTGTAGGGAGGAAAGGCTGATGCGGGCCACTTTGTTGCCCCAAATCAGTTTTCTAAAAAGGGTATCTATCTGGGCGAACCAAGCATGAGGGATCCACACTGGGGCGTTATGGAATATGTAGAGCAGCTGCGGGGCCCAGATCATCTTAATCAAGTTGGCTCTTCCTGTGACCGAAAGAGGCAACTTAAGCCAGGTCGAGCATTTTGCCCGGAATTTACGCAGCAATGGTGCCAGGTTAAGTGAGAGATACTGGGTCGGGTCAGCCGTGACCTGTACACCCAGGTATCGGAATTCGTCTATTACAAGGACATCCCTGGCGCAATCAGGCAGCCGGTGTGTCAGAGGGTCAAGAGGTAAAAGCACTGATTTATTCCAATTAATGCTAAATCCCGACAACTGTCCGAAGTCAGCGATCAAAGTCATCACACTCTTCAGGGAGCCGTCCGTGTCTCCCAAATATATCAGGGTTTCATCCGCATACAAGGAAATAATATCCTGCCTGGGACCCCTACAGAAGCCTATGATATCCTGAGAGGCACGGACGTGAATAGCTAGGGGCTCTAGAGCCAAGGCAAACAGCAGGGGTGAAAGAGGGCACCCCTGTCTGGTGCCTCGGAAGAGTCGGAAGGAGTCAGAAAGATCTCCATTGACCCGCATCCTGGCCGTTGGGGCGCTATATAGTAATTGAACCCATTTAAGGAATGTGCTGCCCACCCCAAACCTCTCCAGCACCTCCCATAGATAGGGCCACTCAACGCTATCAAACGCTTTAGCGGCGTCCAGCGAAAAGATGGCCCGATTACCCGGGTTGTCAACTGGTATCTGGAGGTTGAGAAACAACCTACGCAGATTCTGGGCTGTAGATCTTGTCGGGATAAAGCCCGATTGATCTCTATGCACCACACGGTGAATGCACTTGGACAATCTATTAGCCAGGACCCTTGCCAGTAATTTAATATCAAAAGACAATAGGGAGATAGGTCTATAAGAATCCGGCGACATAGCGTCTTTGCCAGGCTTCAGAATCACCACTATGATTGCCTCACTCATAGAAGGGGGAAGCACACCAACCTCAAGGGCGTGATTATAAACCTTTAGGAGTATCGGTAAGAGCTGTTCTGAGTATCTCTTAAACACCTCAGCCGGTAGCCTATCCGCTCCTGGTGCTTTCCCGTTCTGCGCATGTGCTAGGGCTTCCAGTAATTCATCCTCAGTCAACGGGGCGTTCAAAAGTGCCGCGTCGGATAAGGACAGGCGGGGGATAGGGTACTTGTCCAAAAATGAGGAGAGCTCCCCCTTGGTGGGCTGTACCTTTGACGAGTAAACACCCTGAAAAAAGTTTGAGAAAGTGTCTAAAATGGACTGGGTGGAGTAACACGGCCTACCCTGTGTGTCTTTCACTACAACTATGTGCGATGCAGGTTGTTGTGTCCTGGCTAGCATAGCTAACATATGACCCATATTTTCCCCCTCCTCAAAATGTGACTGCTGCAAAAAGAATCTTTTATTTTCGGACAGTTGTAGGGAAAGTTGATTCAACAGCGACTGTGAGGCCAACCAGGAGCGCTTTGTGGAATCATTAGGGTCTGCTACATATTCTGCCTCCAGCCGTTGTGCCTCTGCTAGCACAAACGACTCCCATTCTTTGGTTTTGGTTTTAATTTGAGATATGACTCTAATGAACTGACCACGTAAAAATGCCTTGGCTGCCTCCCACACCGTGCCCAAGCCCGTTGATTCAACATTTTGATTAAAGAACTCAGTCAGCAGAGCAGGGATCGGATCGGGGTCCGGTATAAGAGACAGCCAGAAGGGATTCAATTTCCACAAACTAGTACCTCTAACAGCTCCCATATTAATGTCCAATGTGAGCGGGGAGTGGTCAGATACCTGCCTGGGGTGGTACTGTGAAGACAAGACCAGGGGTAGCATTAAATCATTTCCCAATGCCAGATCTATTCTCGACAATCCTCCCACCGAGGCTGACTGACAGGAATAAACCTTTACCCCTGGGTTACGTACCCGCCATACATCAGTAAGGCCCATCTCCAGTAGGAGACAGGCAAAAGGGGTAGGTCCAGGGGACCCCCCCGACGGGGTGGTGAGTCGTGAGGCCAACTTATCCTGTGTATAATCAAGATAATTGTTGAAGTCCCCCATGACCAGAGTGGGGACTCCCGGGTATCGGGACATATATTCAGCCAAAACCTTAAGTAAGTTAGAGGAATACGGAGGGGGGATGTATAACCCAGCTACAATACACTTAGTCCCGAAAAGGGAGCACAGAATAAATATAAAGCGACCCTCTGGATCAATTTTCGCATTCAAGGGTGAGAATTGTGTGCCCTGCCTGAAAAGGATACTCACCCCCCTCGAATACACCGAAACAGTGGCATGGTATTGATGGCAAAATTGCCGAGTTGCGAATTGTGGTGTAGAAGTCGGGGCGAAGTGGGTCTCCTGCAGGCATATCACATCTGCATTGAGCCTCTTAATTGTGCGGGTCACTGCCAGTCGTTTGACCGGGTTACCCAGACCCCTTACATTCCATGACAAAAATCTAGTTGGCTTAGCCATAGTAAGGGTGTATTAGTAAAAATAAAAATAAAAATAAAAAATAAAAGCAGGAATATAACATAACATATATACCAAACTAACGTCCTCAGTAGGAAGGCTCCTCGAGAGAGCCCGGCACAGTATCCCATCATGGCAACAGTTTCTGCGGGGTGGATTTTCAAACGGTGGTCCTGCAAAGGTTCAAAGTGTTCAACAGCTTCAGGGAGGCAAGGCATCAATTAGAAGAAAAAAAAAAAAGGAAAAGAAAAACAAAAACAGGGGGTGAGACAAAGAAAACACTCAGGCAGTGTAGGGGAGGTGGTAGCTTCAATGTAGGTGGTAGTAGAACAACTGGCCAACGTGGCCAAACAGTCAGAGCAAAAGTATGCTCGAGGCCTATGCCAGGCCATCCTAGGGGGCAACAGTGGAAGCGCACTTCAGTGTCTCAGAAACTTCTCATGCAGCAAAAAATAAAAAGGAACCGTTAGAAATAGGATGATGCCATTGTAGCATCAGAGCGCCCCATCTTAAGGTATTAATGTGGAATATTTGACTGTATCAGGCAACAAAAGGGTTTCAGCCCCTCACTGGCTCCGGCTGCCTATTGCGGGCTTCACGCAGTGAGCGCTCCTCTCTATCCAGCCACTGTGCTGCCGCCGAGGGAGAATCAAAGAATTGGACAGCACCATGCACCTCGAGTCGCAGGCGAGCAGGGTATAACATGGCATACTTCAAATCCAGGTTACGGAGCCTCCGTTTGACATCCATGAACTTGGCACGTTGTTTCTGTAGGTCAGCCGAGAAACCTGGGAACATGGAGACTTTAGTATTGTCAATTTTTAATGCATCAGGTTTCAGTCTAGCGAGACGCAGCACAGCATCTCTATCCTTATAGTTAAGTAGCTTGAAGAGAAAGGGCCTGGGGGGGGCCCCCGGGATAGGAGGCCTAGCCGGGACCCTATGAGCTCTCTCCACAGTGAACATAGGGGAGAACGCTTTTTTACCAAAGGTCTGCAGCAGCCATTGCTCAATAAAGTCCACTGGGTTTCTACCTTCAATCTTTTCCTGGAACCCTATGGCCCTCACGTTATTCCTCCTCATTCTATTTTCCAAATCTTCTAAACGTGTCCCAGAGTAAAGCGGAGCCATTCGGATCTTCCAGGGGAACGGTGTCATCTGCCTCTGATCCCGTCTGAGATGTACTTTCCGGGGTGCTGACAGAGGGGACCGGATCCGGTAGGAGTACCCTAGAGAAGAGTTTTTCAGCTCCAGCCCTGTATTTGTCCTTCGCTGTGCGCTGGTCCGCGGCGCCATCTTGCGCCATGAGGTCTGCCGTCCGGGGCTGCGTTTGCTTCCTAGAGGCTGCCATCAAGGGGACCAAGCGGGTGTAACAGGGTCAGGAGTGTACCGGGGACCTTCCGACAGCCGGTGAGCCGAGTGCAGGGCAAGGTAAGTGATTCCACAGGATAAATGAACGGAGATTCGGCGGAGCTCTCTAAGACCACGTCCTTCTACATCTGCTGCCTGGCCACGCCCCCCTTGAAAATTATTTTGGGGACAATGAAAATGAAGAAACTCCCCCCACCTCTCTTTGGATAGCACATAAGGCGGTTCTTCGAGGTCACATCATTAAACTTGCAGCCGCTAAGAACCGTGAGAGAATGGCAGAAATTAAAAGTCTTACCAATGATTTAAATAAACTATACCATTGCCTACATCACTCTCCCACGCAGGACATCACAGACCAGATACTAAGCAAATGTCGCGCTCTAGACCTTATTCTATCATCAAACACTGAAAAATCTCTTAGATTCTCTAGGGCCAAATTTCTTTTGCACAGTAATTCCCCCTCTAAAATGTTCTCAAGGAAACTAAATCAAGACAACAAACCTACCCATGTCTATAAACTAAGAGACATTAAAGGAGACCTATCCACCCATCCACAAGAAGTGTTAAATATTTTCACCTCCTTCTATAAATCTCTTCTGTCCCCCCCACCTGACCAACCGACCTTGTCCTCTAGGTCATGGCTTGACGCCCTAGAACTTCCCACTTTAAATCAAGAACAAACTGACACCTTAAATAGACCATGCACAGAAGCTGAAAGATCTCAGATTATCTCTTCCCTGAAAACCTCCACAGCCCTGGGCCCAGATGGTTTCACATCTTCATATTATAAAAAATTTGCCTCACTTTTGACACCATACCTGAAAACACTATTTAATCATATATTGGAGGGTAACTATTTTCCTGATGAAATGCTTTTAGCAAACCTCTCCCTAATTCCTAAACCCGATAAGGACCATACACTCCCCCAAAACTACCGCCCCATCTCGGTATTAAACAATGACCTGAAGATCTTTGGCAGAGTTCTGGCAGACAGACTGGCTAAGGTCATCTCCCCCTTAATACAGGCAGACCAAACCGGTTTTATACCGGGTAGGCAGATAAGTGACAATATTAGATTAGTTACCAACATTGTCCAAGACGCTAATTTACACACAACCAAAACATGCCTTTTAGCCTTGACATACATAAGGCATAAGGCATATTTGAACTACCTACTCCCTAGGTTCGGGATCTCGGGGAACTTCCTCCAAGGTTTTAATGCCCTATACCATTCACCCCAAACTCGCATCAAAATCCCCGGAAGCTACTCAGAATTTTTCCCACTGGGCCGCGGTACAAGGCAGGGATGCCCATTATCCCCGCTTCTATTTGCCCTAGCCATAGAGCCTCTAGGTCAAGCCATTAGATCCAACTGTGATATCAGGGGATACTCTAAAGGACAGAATGAATACAAAATCAGCCTATACGCTGATGACGCCCTGATTTTCCTAACTGAACCACTTTTGTCCATACCTGTTCTCCTAAATGAACTTAACACCTTCCACGAGATCTCGGGCTTAAAAATTCATTATAATAAATGTTCGGCCCTCCCTCTGAATCTAGACCCCAACCTACAACTCCTTCTGAAGACTAACTTTCCATTTGTCTGGTGCCCTCTTTCCTTTAAATATCTAGGGGTTAACATTACCTCCTCACATAAATCTCTATTTAAGGCTAACTACCCTCCCCTGATAACACACATTAGCTCCCTCCTGAATAACTGGTCGTCCTACCACATCTCTTTCTTGGGTAAAATATGTGCCATTAAAATGACCATTTTACCTAAACTGTTATATTACTTCCGTACCCTACCCATCAACCTATCTAAGTCCAAACTGGATCACCTCCAGAGCACGATTAACAAATTAATTTGGGCAAACAAAAAGCCCAGATATAGTTACGCCCTACTACATAGGCCACAATCTAAAGGGGGTCTAGGCCTTCCCA
Source organism: Rana kukunoris (assembly GCA_029574335.1). Lineage (NCBI taxonomy): Eukaryota > Metazoa > Chordata > Amphibia > Anura > Ranidae > Rana > Rana kukunoris. The sequence goes on along the minus strand of CM056058.1, from coordinate 42,628,392 downwards.
ATTTGTGGCACTATTTCCTTGCCGCAAGACTCTCACAGCTCTCCCAATGGTTCTCCTGCTTCCAAGGCATACCCTGGAAGAAATTTGAATCTTCATCAATACAACATTATCACCTTCAGGGTATTCTATGGTCAAACTGTACCCCCCTACGACGCCTTTTAAAACACAACTCCATCGTAGCTCACCTATTTCAACTCTGGCTTAAAATTAAGGACATCTATAACCTATCCTCCCAGGTCTCCCCTCTGACATCCTTTCTGGGGGATCCTAGATTTGACCTAGCATACACAAACAGGCCCATGTTCGCGCTCTGGAGAGATAAAGGCCTCACAACCCTAAAATCACTTCAATCTAAATGGGTCTTTAGATCCTTTGAATCACTACAGAAAGTATATAACCTTCCTAACACTGAATATGAACGTTACCAATTGATTAAATCCTTTTATGACTCATATTTCTCTTTATCTACATCCTCCATTAACACACTATTTGAGAGAGTTTGCCTTAAATCATCCAGGGACAGGGGTATGATATCAACACTATACCATTCTCTTAATAACCTTTCTCTTCAAGTGACCTGGGGTATGATATACCCTCAGAAACATGGTATGCCATGGCAGAAAACCTGCGGAAATGTAACAGAGCTATATCTTTCAGAGAAACACCTCTAAAACTCTTTTCCAGATGGTACCTCACTCCCTCCAAGCTTAACCTCTTTTACCCCTCAGTGTCCCCCAACTGTTTTAGAGGATGCCAGGCCGAAGGTACATTGCTACATACCTTCTGGAATTGCCCTATGCTGGACCGGGTCTGGGATGCAGCCATTACCAGGTTCGAGAGCTCCTCGGGTCAAAAGATCACCATCTCACCCCAGATTTGTATCCTCTATGCCAATGTTCCTGAGGTTCCCATACAATGCTCTAGACTATTCCATTCCCTGTGTAGCTCCATCCAATGGATGATTGCTCTTAATTGGAAAACCAACAACTTACCCTGGCCTCAGGTCCTAGATAGAATGGAAATGCTCAAACTTTCAGAGTGGATATATCATACATTGAACGATTCCATTCACATTTTTAACGCCAAATGGTCCTACTGGTATACTCCCCCACAACTATGATCTGATTATTTTCCCTCTCTCACATCTGTCTCCTTCATAATCCTAGATGGGTTCTCTCAAATATTTTCTGTGTTCACAGTATGTCACTTTACCTGTTTATAGACCTCACTAGACATTTTATTTAATTCTCTTTGTTTTTTTTTGTTTTATGTTATTACATTTGACCTGCTATACTCAAGATAAATATTTTCTGATCTATTATACTTTTGTACGAACTACAATGTTATATTCATGTGCAATGACTCTGTACTTTTGTATTTCATTAATAAACTTTTGTAAACAAAAAAAGAAAGTCGTGTAGTGTAGTGTGAATCCAGCCTAAGGCTGGGTTCACACTATACTACACGACAGCAGTACAACTTTCATCCCGCTCTGCGACATCTGTCCTACATTCATCCTACATTCATCCTACATTGGTCCTACATCCATCCTACTTTCATGAACAGGATACTACTTTGAACCGACTTTGTGATAGTCTGACTTGTTCTTTGACCAATCAAAACAATCCCAGAGTGAGATAAATTCCTTTTACTGCTGCTGTAATCACATGTAGGATGTCTGATAAGGACAAGGCTCCTACTTTGGTCCGACTTCAATGATATTCAATGGGCTGAATAGGATGAATGTCGGAGCAAAGTAGTACAGGGAGTGTTTTCAAAGTCAGACCAACTTGTGTCGGATCAGTTAAGACGGCTCTCATAGGGAAACATTGATTTTCACACGTCATGCGACATGAGCTCCCAATGTCGGAGCGTTTGTAGGACAAGTGTGAACCTGGCCTTATATAACATGTGTGCTAATGAAGCAATTGAAAACACATGGACAAAGTCAGTCTCTAGTTTGGATGAACCTGTAACTGGTTACACCTGGTAAGGATGTCCTTAAATGACTAACCCAAAAAACACACTCTATGAGCATGCTCAGAGACATCCAAGTGATTTTCACCCACAAAAAGCAACATCAAAAATTCTAAGTCCCTGGGCATGCTCAGTTGACCAGAAAGGCAGAAACATAAACAAAGCTGCAATGGTGGCTGAAAGCATGAGATCTGTGTTTTCTTTCCAACCTGAAGGGGAGGTCTTATTGAATTATTACGCAGCAAAAATAAATAATAATAATTAAAATGTTAAACAAACATGTTATACTTACCTCCACTGTGCAGTTCGTTTTGCACAGAGTGGCCCGGAAAGCTGTCTTCTGGGGTCCCTCGGTGGCTGACTGGGCTCCTCCTCGCAAAAGCTTTCCATCTTCATGCGAGGGCGCTCGCACGGTGGAAAGTTTTTGCGAGCGCGCTCCTGTGATACAGCGGCGGCCATAGCTGCCGACTGTATCACTCGGCCCCGCCCCTGCGCGCCGCGTCATCCGCTGTGATTGACACTAGCGCCAGCCAATGGCTGCGCTGCTATCAATCCGCCCAGCCTAGCCAATCAACGGCCAGGCTGGGAACCGAAGAGGATGATGTGGACGCGCCTGGGAGTTTCGTACGGTAAGGTAAGTAAAACGGGGACTCGGAGGGGGGGGGGCGGTGCTGTGAGTTGTTTTTTTACCTCAATGCATCCTATGTACTCAAACTACACTTCTCCACATCACCCCACATCCCCCCCTAATAAACTCCCACCCAAACCCCATCTATTTACATTTCTAAATGCTGTGCGCCAGGTCTATAGAGGCGCAGCATGCGCCTTCTCCTGGGCGCACTAGGCATTATAGTAAATAAAGAAATACACTGCACTGCCGGTGTATTTCTTTAGTAAATGTAAAAACCGCTGTTACTCCTGCTTTTGCACCATGAATCATGGCGCAAAGGCTTGGTAAATCAGCCCCTTTTGGCCAGATTCACGTAGGGCGGCGTAACTTTGAGCGGGTGTAGCGTATCGTATTTACGCTACGCCGCCGCAACTTAGTGAGGCAAGTGCAGTATTCACAAAGCACTTGTGTCCTAAGTTACGGCGGCGTAGCATAATTTGTGCCGGCTTAAGTGCGCCTAATTCAAATGTGGAAGAGGTGGGCGTGTTTTATGGAAATTAATCGTGACCCCACGTAATTGACGCTTTTAACGAACGGTGCATGTGCCGTCCGTGGACTTATCCTAGTGCGCATGCTCCAAATCACGTCGCAAATAGTCAATGCTTTCGGCGTGAACGTAACCTACGCCCAGCCCTATTCTGAATCGACTTACACAAACGACGTGAAATTCGACGGCTGTTCCGACGTCCATACTTAACATTGGCTGCGCCATCTTTTTGTTGCTTTATCTTTACGCCTGAAAAACGGCCTTCGTAAACGGCGTATCTTACTGCGGCGGGCGTGCGTACGTTAGTGAATAGGCGTATCTTGCTGATTTACATCTAGGCGTAAATCAGTGTACACGCCCCTAGCAGCCAGCGTAAATAAGCAGCTAAGATACGACGGCGTAGGAGACTTACGCCGGTCGCATCTCAGTAACATTTAAGCGTATCTCAGTTTAAGCATACGCTTAAAGATACGATGCCGCGGATTCAAAGTTACGACGGCGCATCTACTGATACGCCGTTGTAACTCTTTCTGAATCTGGCCCTTTGTGTTTTGTTTTATTTGAATGGAGAGCAGTAGCCAGGATTGTGACTCCCCTCCCTACTTTATCAGCCCTTTTTTCTCAGTTACCAGTCTGCCCATCTACAGTCTCCCAGTCTGCCCTACTACAGTCTCCCAGTCTGCCCTACTACAGTCTGCCCTGCTACAGTCTCCCAGTCTCCCCTGCTACAGTCTCCCAGTCTGCCCTGCTACAGTCTCCCAGTCTGCCCTGCTACAGTCTCCCTTGCTACAGTCTCCCAGTCTGCCCTGCTACACTCTCCCAGTCTGCCCTGCAACAGACTCCTAGTCTGCCCTGCTACAGTCTCCCCTGTTACAATCTCCCAGTCTGCCCTGCTACAGTCTTCCAGTCTGCCCTGCTACAGTCTCCCAGTCTGCCCTGCTACAGTCTCCCCTGCTACAGTCTCCCAGTCTGCCCTGCTACAGTCTCCCAGTCTGCCCTGCTACAGCCTACCAGTCAGCACATCTTCATCCCAGCCTCATCCAACTCCCCCAAACCAACCCTTTCCCTACTCTTCCTAGGTGATAGGTATCGGTAATCGGTATCGGCGAGTACTTAAAAAAGTATCGGTACTCGTACTCGGTGTCAAAAAAGTGGTATCGGGACAACCCTAATTGTTATGCAAAATAAAATAGTTCAACTCACCATGATGCTGAATCAGTGGGAGCCCCAAGCGTGTCACTTGCCAACGTCACCTGCCTTCAGATGTGGATTGTCACTTGCCGCGTCACCTCTCACCAGATGCGGATTGTCATCTGCCACACATTGCGGATTGTCACTTGCCATGATTTCACACATTGCGGATTGTCACTTGCCATGATGTCACCTGCCACACATTGTGGATTGTCACTTGCCACGACATCACACATTGCGGATTGTCACTTTCCACCTGCCACATGTTGCAGATTGTCACTTGCCACAATGTCACCTGCAATACGTAGTGGATTATCACTTGCCACGTCACCTGCCACACGTAGCGGATTGTTACTTGCCGCGAAAGCCCTGAAAGAACCGAAACTCTCCTTAGAAGCGGTTGCTCCATCCTATGCCGCACATGCGCCCCAGTAGCTTCTGGTTTCTCAAACAACAGAGATGATTGGAGCCTTTCTAATCTCCGATCAGCTCTATGGTTAGCTGGCGAAAACCACCATCTGCCTCGGAAAACAATGGAAGACAATGGGAGGGGGACGTTCCATCCCACTGCTTGTAAAAGCAGTCTAGTGGCTAATTAGCCACTAGGATTGCTTTTACATGAAAGCCAACCACTTTTTGAAAAAAACAATACCAAGTTGATACCTAAACCTGCAGGCATCATTCTGGTATAACCACTTAACATACCAGTATGTCGCTGGTCCTTGTTTTGCATATATTGTAATGTTCTCTTTTTTCATGCAGCCTGTGGGTTCCATGGAAAAAGAATAACAGATTTCTTCATTCACATTGATTTTTTCTTGGTATGCCCTCTATCAGAATACTGCCCTGCATCCACCCACGTCTAATGATGGGCATACATGCACTGTTCTTTTTTTTTTATTATTCAGCACATTCACATCAACCAATGTGGATGAATACAAAAAAAGAAAGCCACTGCCCCCACCTATAACATTGCAACAAGCAGCTTTCAAAGGCAACATAAGCCAAGGAAAAATTCTAAATGGAAAACACCAAGCTCACTTAACGACCAACCCGCGAACAACCAAATTAACCTGTTTAATAGTATGCGATAAAAACAGGGGCTTAGTCTGCACACATTTGAAAATACATGTGTAAGCTACAGGCCCCGCCAAGAAACCCTGGTATCTGTAGTCCTATCACTAGCTTATGAGTGACTCTACAATGGAAGCACATGCATTCTGATAGATAGATGGAGGGCAGATGGACTGAAGGGAGACCGCCCCTTCTTAAAGGTACAGGGGCACACTGAGCAGCTAGCACAGTACAATGGATGCAAAGGTGTCAGTGCGTTGCCTGGCCAATGTAACAGTAATACAAAAAAGAAAACCACTGGCAACTGGCAACCATTCAAGGGTATTCCCTTTATTGCAGGGAGAGGGTAAAAAAAGGGTAAAAAAGGGGGATGGGTATGCCTACATATTAAGAATAATGTACAAGTGAATGTGAGCGATGACATAAATATGGGAGCTAGGGAGGAGGTGGAATCTTTATGGGTAGAGCTCCAAAGAAATGAAGCTAAGGGGGAAATAATACTGGGAGTATGCTATAGGCCCCCTAACTTGAGGGAGAAGGTGGAGACGGACCTCCTATCACAATTTGGATGAGAAGTGTTATCATAATGGGGGATTTTAATTATCCAAACATAGACAGGGCAGAGGGAACCACACATTCGTCTAAGGCTCGACAGTTTCTAAATGTCTTGCAGGACAATTTCATGGGTCAGATGGTAGACCTGATCACGGATGTGGAAATACTGGGCAATTTAGGAAAAATCGATCACAGGTCAATTGGCTTCAGTATAAATCACACAAAAAAGATACACAAGGGGAACACAAAGACACTGAGGGCCAGATTCTCTAAGAAATTCGCCGGCGTAGCGTACGCCATTTACACTACGCTGCCGCATCGTACTAGAGCAAGTGCCGTATTCCCTAAGCATTTGCTCCGTCGTTTGCGTTGGCGTAGCGAAAATGGCCCAGCGTAAGCGTAATTCAAATGAGGCGGCTTGTATTTAAATGAAGCGCGCCCCCGCGTCGAACGAACTGCGCATGCGCCGGCCGGGGGAAAAGCCCAGTGCACATGCTCCAGCTCACGTCGGAAAGTGTCATTGAAACCGACGTCAAAACGACGTGAGCGTCATTTACGCAACTCCCTATTCGCGAAGGAGTTAGTAAAACGATGTAAGCGACGGAAAAAGCCGACGCTGACCCGACACCATACTTAACATTAATAGAAAAAGGAGAAAATCAACTGCGCTAAGGTGAACAAAGGAACAATAGTGAGTAAAGCAACAGGGTGCTAGTGATCTAGAGTGGCTAAAAACTCAAAAGAAGCTGCACCTGACTGTAGTAACAAACACAGTAAAACAAATAGCAAAAAAACAGGATGCGCTAATGTTGAGGGAGTGTTTGATACAACCCCCACTGCTCCCGAGTCTGATATTAGTGGCCTTTTTTTGCGTTTGAAAAATCTATTGGTGTCAGAGCTACACACACAATGGGACGAAAAAAAAAAAAAAAAAAATAGCGCATCCTGTTTTTTTGCTATTCGTTTTACTGTGTTTGTTACTACAGTCAGGTGCAGCTTCTTTTGAGTTTTTAGCCACTCTAGATCACTAGCACCCTGTTGCTTTACTCACTATTGTTCCTTTGTTCACCTTAGCGCAGTTGATTTTCTCCTTTTTCTATTACTGTTTACTTGTACCAACTCCAATTGCTGCTTTGTTTCTATATCAATATGGATATCTTTGATTTTCGCTCTAAGAGAGTGGTTAATGTTGAGGGAGTGTTTGATACAACCCCCACTGCTCCCGAGTCTGATATTAGTGGCCTTTTTTTGCGTTTGAAAAATCTATTGGTGTCAGAGCTACACACACAATGGGACGAAAAAAAAAAAAAAAAGAAAAAAAAATAGCGCATCCTGTTTTTTTTGCTACCATACTTAACATGGCATCCGACGGCATCCGACGGAACTTCGTAAGGTTACTCCACATAGAAGCTGGGGTAACCTTACGCGGACGAAAACGACGTACGCGACGACGGGGCGGCGTAAAAGCGATCGGGAATCGGCATACTAGCCTCATTTGCATTGGCAAATGAAAAAACAACGTAAAGGCCACCTAGTGGCCGGAGTTGTCATTAAACCTTCGATCCGCAAGTGTAATGGTTTTACACTTGTCGGATGTTGCAGCGTATCTATGCAAAAGTGATGCTAAGCATCACGTGCATAGATACGAGGCAAAAAAAAGGCGATACGACGGGGTATCTGAGATACTCCGGCGTATCGCCGCTGAGAATCTGGCCCTGAATTTCAAAAGAGCCAACTTCCCTAAACTACAAGCTAGAAGATATAAATTGGGATAAAATCTAAGAAAATAAGGACACGGAGGAGAGATGGGTTTGCTTTAGGAGCATATTAAATAAGGGCATTAGCCAGTGCATCCCATTAGAAATACATTTAAAAGAGTGAACAAAAGTTCTGGATGGCTTAACCTCTAATGTAAAAATGCATATAAAAGCAAAGGAGAAGGCCTTCAAAAAATACAAGGCTGAGGGATCATCATCAGCATTCAGACTTTACAAAGAATGCAACGAGATATGTAAGGGTGCAATTAGGGTGGCTAAGATAGAACACGAAAGACACATAGCGGAGGAGAGCAAAAGAAATCCCCAAAAAATCTTTAAGTATATAAACAGAGAAAAAGGGAGGATAGACCATATTGGCCCCATAAAGAATGAGGAAGGACATCTAGTCAAAAATGATTGGGGGATGGCAAAGGTATTGAATTTATTCTTCTCCTCAGTCTTCACAAGGGAATCAGGGGGCTTCAGTAACCAAAACTGCAGCGTTTGTCCTCATGACACATCACATGAAGCACCCTCATGACTAACAAAGGACAATATTAGAAATAGACTTGGGAAACTTACATTAATAAATCACCGGGACCAGATGGCTTGCATCCGAGGGTACTTAGAGAACTCAGTCAAGTAATTGCCAGACCTTTGTTCCTAATTTTTACTGACAGTCTACTGACTGGAATGGTATAAGCTGATTGGAGAAAAGCCAATGTAGCACCAATATTTAAAAATGGGCCAAGAGAGGACTGGACGGGATGAGGTGCACGTAGTACGCGGCACACACACGCCGAGGGAAGGGCGGATCCTCGCTGAAGCCCGGATCGTGAGGAAGAGGATGGAGCGACCCGGAAGAGCTATGGAGCGGAGACGCCGGGCACATAGCGAGGGGAACGGCGTAACCGACGTCCATGCCTGATCGCCCGCCTCTCCGCAGCCACATCGCGGGGAACTACCTCCTCCTCCCTCTCCCCCCTGCAGATGTCAACGAAGAGGTATGAGCAGACGGCGCATGGACGCGGGGCTGGAAAGTAAAGTAAGCGCCGGCTGCACTCCCATAAACCCCCATTTCTCCACTACACAACATAAGGTGAGGTGACTCCCAACCTGGTAAAGCGGTGGTGCCCTGGACTGGTAAGAACTCTCTATCTGCTATATGAAATAGCCTCCTAGAACCTAATTGTCAGCTCAGTAAGCCGGACAGGGGAGTAAAGGATCGAATCGGCATATGGTTTGGAGCGGGGGCATCTTTAACTAAACTAAGCTCTCACATCTAGGCACCATTGAACAGCTGAAAATTAGGGACATAGGGCGGAGGGAAGCTGGTACTAACAATACAAGATACTGCCATAGGACACTTGGCACAGAATATCTTGATCAATTGATCGACATATAGGTATACCCCCCTTGACGCCAGACAGACTCTGACTGACGGACTGACTGGGGAGTGTCAGGGGAGGATTGTCTGCCCCGCCGCTCTAGGGCTGGAGCCTGTTGAGTGAGAGCACGGTATAGACGAAGTAAGCAGATGATAAACCTATCTTGGATCAAGAAGCGATTAAGAAGTGATATCTGAATCGCAAACACCCACTGTTTAATTCTGTATAATCCTTATGGTAATAGTAGTATATATATTATGCCTGGATGCTTCAAACAGCAATGGGGCTTAGCAAGAACAGATACATGCAAAGCACTGGCAACCCCATTCTGAGAAGCCAAAATCTGCGTTAGGCAGGTTACCTATTTATATTTAAAGAATGGTAAAAATACAGAACTAGCAGAGAATTTCTCCTCCCTCCATGCAAGTGGCTACCGTGAGGTGGAGAATAAAGGAGGGGAAAAATAATTAAAAATGATCTGAATAGGGGAGATATCCCCCCCAATCGTGGCCTGGACCGTTCCAGATTTAAAACGCACTGAGACAAAGTTATTGTCTTAGAGAGGGGCTTGTGTAGGAGGGGCGGACCTCCTTGGGCCAGGCGTTTTTTATTATTATTTATTTATTTATTTTTTTGCTTTTTTCTCTTCCACCCCCCGGACTTGGTGAGGGGGACTCGAGTACCTCATATCAAGGATAAGGAGTGAACGAGGAGACCTGAATGTGCAAAAAAGCAGACTAAGAACCCCCAGAACAAGGAAAACCCCCTATAACCCTCAAAACTGGGGAAACGAATAAGAAGAACGGCTAAAACATACAATATGAGCAAGATAACAAGGGGCACCGCCCCGAAGACCCCCAAGGAAAACGAGACGTCTAGCACAATTAGACAATACCTGACCCAAGATGGAACCGCCAAAAGCCCTAACACCAGAAAAAAACTGAAAAAAAGGGGAAGACCAAAAAAGGAACCGGAGGTCAGAACCCCACAACATGGACAGATCAGATCATTTTTCCACAGAAATGTGGACAGATCAGATCATTTTTCCACAATGCTCTTGCAAAGCGCGGTTACGTAAGACACTTTCGGGGAGCAGGACAGAAGTCACATCGAGGAAGCAACAGCCGGAACACAAAACATCACAAAGAGTGAAATGAATATTATGTTAAAGAGACTGGAGGATGCAATAAGGCAAGAAATCAGTATGCTGAGATCAGATCTGAGTCACCTCCTATCACGTGTGGTAGAGATGGAAACCAGGAACGAACAGCAATCTTTGGAAATAAATCAGTTAAGAGACCAACATAGCAGTCTAAAACTGAACCAGCGAATGCTACAATACAGGCTCGAAGACCAAGAGAACAGAAGTAGAAGACAAAATCTAAGGATCCGCTCAATCAAGGAAGAAAAAGGGGAAGACCTAGGGGAAATTATGAACGACCTTTTTAAACCTATCTTAGGGAAAAGCCCGGAAAAGGACCTAAAAATAGAGCGCGTCCACCAAATAGGGAAACCAAAAAACAGGGAGAATGAATGGCCAAGAGATATAATTGTTATGCCGCGTACACATGATCACTTTTTGTGATGAAAAAAAACGTCATTTTATCTGACGAAACAAAGCGACGTTTTTCAAACTTCATTTTCAAAAACGACATTGCATACACACCATCATTTTTCCACAATGCTCTTGCAAAGCGCGGTTACGTAACACACTTTTTGACGGCACTCTGTTCCATTGAAGCTCCCATCTCATAACTTGCTTCTAAGCATGCACGGGTTTAAAAACGTTGTTTTAAACGTTGTTTTGCCCACACACGGTCACTTTTTATGACACAAAAAACGACATTTTGAAAAACGACACAAAAAATTCAAGCATGTTGGAATTTTTTTTGGTCGTTTTTTTGAAGACATAAAACAACGTTTTGCCCACACACGATCATTTTAAATGACGTTTTTTAAAACGTCGTTTTTTTTCATCACAAAAAGTGATCGTGTGTACGCTGCATTAGATTTGGAAACTATGAAGACGAAGCCGAAATTTGGATGAACCTAAGAAAGAAGCCACCTTTGAGCTATAAGGGAGTAGAGATTCAGATATTCACAGACCTGTCCTGGGAAACCCTAACAAGGAGGAGATTGCTCAAACCACTGCTTGAGAAATTGCGGGTACAAAATATTAAATATCAATGGGGCTTCCCGGCATGTCTTATAGGGTGGAAAGATGGTATTTCGGCAAGATTAACATTCCCTGAGGAATTGGAAGCCTTCTGTAACAAACTGGACATCCAAGCACCAGAGTTGCCAGGATGGGTGGACTAAGCAAGAACCAGTCACAATTGACCAAAAACATAAGGAAATGGGGGGTTTAGGGGTAAACTGGACAGGGAGGGGTGGGGGATACGGGGGATATGTTTCTTCCTCTCTTTTTGCCCGGTCCCTTGGGCAACCCCTCCCCTTCCAGAGATCTACTGGGAGGGAAGGGGCGTGAGAGGAGCCCTAAATAACACAAAAAAATTCTCCTGCGCTCTGGTGTATCGCCAAACTGGGTATGTCAGTATAGTCTTATAGCAAAGTCTGAAGTCTTGCAGCCCTCCACAGAACCAAGGGTGTTCATAGAACTACAAAAAAAAGAAAAGAAAGGAGGGCGCACCGACCTTGTGCATTACCACTTAAAAGTTTATTTATACAAGATAAAAAAGCAATGGTCCTACTCACAAACCAATCAGAAGTATGCGCTTTTTCGAACCAGCTGAGACTGGACCTCACGGCACCTGCCAGTCAAACCTTTGACATCAACATGGCTGACGCGTTTCTGGGGCGTACCCCTTTCCTCAAAGCCTAGGTGGTACGGACCACCTAGGCTTTGAGGAAAGGGGTACGCCCCAGAAACGCGTCAGCCATGTTGATGTCAAAGGTTTGACTGGCAGGTGCCGTGAGGTCCAGTCTCAGCTGTTTCGAAAAAGCGCATACTTCTGATTGGTTTGTAAATAGGACCATTGCTTTTTTATCTTGTATAAATAAACTTTTAAGTGGTAATGCACAAGGTCGGTGCGCCCTCCTTTCTTTTCTTTTTTTTGTAGTGAGAGGAGCCCTACCTCAAACAAGTGAACCATGAAAATTAGGTCTACACGGTTCAGTTGCCCCTTTTTTTCTGGGGCCCGGGGGTAGGGAGAGGGGGGAGGAAAGAGTGGGAGGGGGGGTGAAAAAGGGAAGGTGACTCCCAATAGGAAGCTTAAGAAGACCAAAAAAGTAGAAGGGAGATGGTAGGAATAAAATTCATATAACGTTAAGGGTCTAAACACTATGGCCAAAAGGTACAAGGTTTTAGAAGAGATTAAGCAATATGGAGCCGATCTGATTTTCCTTCAGGAGACACACTTAACAATAGACTCAAATATTAAACTACACTCCCCTAGCTATCCAATGTGGTTCTACGGAGACTCCATCTCAAAACGTGCAAGAGGTGTGGCAATAGGATTTGCAAGGGAAACGAGATTTGTTCTGGAGGATAGAAAAACAGACCCTGAAGGAAGGTTCTTATTCATAAAAGGCAAAATCTGTAACACCACCTATACGCTGTTTAATATATACAACCCCAACAACGGCTCTATTAACTATGTTAATAAAATCTTGACGAAATGAAAACCTTTCTCGGACGGATATACGACAGTGGCGGGGGACTTTAATTTCAGTATCAATCCAAGAGCCGACAGTACGTCCCGTGCACAGGAGACAAACAGCGTGGGAGTCCAAAAATTCAAACGCCAAATGCATGCCAGTCAGCTGGTGGACATGTGGAGGATTCTACACCCCAAGGTACAAGACTACACATTTTACTCCCCTGTCCACGGGACCTACACCAGGATAGACTATATGGGCCAGATTCAGGTAGATGGGCGCTTCTTTACTTTGGAGTAACGTTTCTCATTTACGTTACTTCGCCGACACTTTCGGCGCAAGTACTGTTATTCACATAGCAGTTGCGCATAAACTTGCGCCAGAGTAACGATAATGCGCTGGCGTAACCCGACGCAAGTGGAAGTGGGTGTGATCATATGTAAATGATGGGCAGAGCCCAGCGCAGAGGCTTATGTTCAGCGCATCATCCACGGAGCATGCGCAGTAAGTGAGGCTCCACTCGCCCCCTTGTGCGCATGCTCACAACTTCCGTCGGCACCACTTCACAGGAAACGTCAGCGCAATGTGTTCCGTTGCGCGTATAAAAGCTCTAGCGGAAACGCCATTCCGGCGCAAAAGTATATCCGTTTCCCCCCACCCCAGGGAAGATACTTTTGCACTGTCATGGCTGCTCCCGCTACCCCCAGAGAGAGGAGGAACCTCAACTTTAATGCCCAGGAGGTCTCTGTGATCATCTCGACTATGGAGACGTTTAATCAGTTCCTCCACGGGTAAAAAAGTAGGAAGACCAGCCGGGAGAGGAAGCAGGGCATCCTGGACACCATTGCTGCCAGGGTCAATGTGTTAGGGTACTCCACCCGGACTGCAGGCAACATACAAAAAAAAATAAACGACCTGCGGCGCAAGGTCCGTGGCAAGGTGGCCACCATTAGGAGCCATGAGAGGGGCACAGGTGGTGGTCCACCATGTCCGGTCAGCCTGACCACGGAGGAGGAGGTGGTCGCCCGCTGCCTGGACAGGGAGCAGTTGGAGGGGGTCCCTGGCTATGACTCCGTAGAGGAAGGCTCCAGGACAGGTAAGTGTTTTTTATCCCCTATTTGGTGTGTTGCATGTGGGGGGGGGGAGGGTACATGTGCCAAGTGTGTGGGACCACCAACATGTGTCTGCTTTGTGTCATCCACAGATGACGGAGCTGGGCCATCATCGCTTACCGGCCAGTCCACCCCAACCTCCCAACGGGATGCTGATGACGAGGCCCTGGGTGCTGGAGACACTGAGGTGGAGGAGGAGAGTGCCCACACCACTTCAGCAGAGGTGGTTGAGGAGGAGCCTGTCCCTGAGCAGGACTTTATTTTATTGTTGGAGCAGTCCTCCTCCTCTGCAGGGCCCTCTGTCATCCCCTCCCCCATCCTAGGTAGCCCCTCAAGGGCGACTCCATCCCCACGGGGACAACCTTCTTCTGCCCCCAGGAAGGCGACCCGTAAGACCAGGGGGGTGTCTGATATGCTCCAGGACCAGGTAGTGTTGGACCACGCAAGGCAGACCCAGCAGATGGGGGAGATTGCTGGCCACTTAGACCGGGTCGCAGACAGCCTGGGCTCCATGTCACAGCTGCCCAGTCGTGTGCAGGACATTGTCACCAGCCTGGGGGAGGTGCAGGCTGATGTCCGGCACCTGACAGCAGCCGTCAACGCCAACACAGCTGCCATCCAGGAAGAGGGGAGGCAGCGGCAACGTGACCAGTGGCATCATATCACCCGCCAGCTGAGGATGCAGGCCCAGACAAACCTGTATCTCAGCCGTATTGCCGTGGCATTGGAGGGCAGGCAGCCAACAGCTCCCAGGAGTGGCCCACCCGGGGATCAGCCTCCTCCAGATGCCCCCCCACCCCCACCACCACCCACTCCCTCCAGGCAGCTGAGGAGCCCGAGAGTGCCCCCAAGGAGGAGCCCCCGTCATCCCAGATGAGGGTTTTTTGTTTTTTTGGTTTATAATTTTTTTTTTTATACTCAGGTTATGAGTTTTTTTTTATTTTTGAATATTTATTTTATACTCAGGATATGAGTTTTTGTTTATTTTTGTATATTTATTTTATACTCAGGATGTGAGTTTTTGTTTATTTTTGTATATTTATTTTATACTCAGGTTATGAGTATTTGTTTATTTTTGTTCTCATGTTATGAGATATGTATTTCTTTTTTTACTGCACACGGTCAGGAGTGCAGGGGACAGTGTGAATGGTGTGTGAATGTGAGGGGGTGGCACTCCTGACAGTAAGGGGTGTCACCCTCGGCCGTGGTGGTGAAGTTAACCCCACGGCTGTATGAATGACGTGTGAAAGGTGTATGAATGGACAGTGACATCATTGGGGCCTTGACGCTGGCGTTGCTGCTCCCAAGTCCTACATGCTGGACTTGGGCTAATCCAATGCGATGTGCATGTGGTGTGTGTGATCTAGGGACATCAGTGGTGTACACGCGTGCATTGTCTGTGTGATTAATGTTTTGGTTTAGTGTCCAAAGATGCCTACGGCGAGGACCCTCCTGACTGCTCTTCCATCAGCAGACTGGGTCTCCTCTGGCAGGTGGGGACTGTGTGGGTCGGGGGTCAGGTCATCACGTATGTCAATCTGCAGGCCTTTTCTCATAGCAAAGTTGTGCAGAATGCAACATGCACCGATGATCTGACACACGAAGGTAGGGGAATACAATAGGGTCCCCCCGGACTTATCCAGGCAGCGGAAACGGGCCCAAATGTTTGCTCCACCACTGCACGGGTTTTGATGTGTGCTTCATTGTATTTTCTCTCTCCTCTGGTTTGGGGGTTCCGGAAAGGAGTCATTAGATGGGGTCCCAGTGCATATGCAGAGTCACCTGTAAGGGAAAAGACAGGAGGATGTTAGTCATGCATGTGCCCCTTCTGATGTGCATCACGGGAGGGGATAGTCATGCCTGCCACCCATGTCACTCACCAACCAGCCAGCTGTCCCCATACATGTTCTGCTCGAATTCTGCTGGGATGGGACTCTGACGGCATATGAAGCTGTCATGGCTGGACCCGGGGTGTTTGGCACGGACGTGCCATATGAGGCGTTGGGCATCGGCTATCACCTGTACGTTGATGGAATGCCAATGCTTCCGATTGCGGTATATGTGCTCTGTGGCACTGGGGGGCTGGAGTGCCACATGTGTGCAATAAATGGCCCGATGGTGCGTGGGAATCTGGCAATGCTGTAGAAATCTGTCATTGCCTTCAGCCGCAGCTCCTCAGTGGTGGGTCTGATGAACTGGTTGGACATGCGTCTGAGGATTGCAGGGACAACCTGGTGCACACATCTGCTCATGGTGGATTGTGACATCCCAGCCACCACTCCACTTGTACGCTGGAATGATCCACTTGCAAGGAAATGAAGTGTTGCCAGTACCTTCACCAGTGGCTGCACTGCTTGTGAGCGGTGTGTCTTGCTGGTGATGTCCTCCTGCAGGGTTGTGGTTAGTTCAAGGATTGCATCAGGGCTGAATCTGAAGAGGCGATACACCTCCTCATCCCCCATGCCAAAGAGGCTCATGTGCGTGCGGTATATCCTCTCACGTGCCCGCCTCCTTCGTTCCGGGGGACCCAGTACTAGTGCTAGGACCACGATTGCCCCTGGCATGTTGGCACACAGAGGTGTTGTCCTTGCAAGTGTGGTTGTTCAGCTTGCTAGTTTCGTCGGTAACGCTGCTGCTGGAGCTGCACTCCTGCTGACCTGAGGCCGTCTGGAGTAAAGATAAAGCAGCTATTTGTAGAAATAACTTTGCGCCGGACGGACGAGATACGCGCGGCGCATGTAGCCAGCGTATGGTGCTAATCCATTCGCGAATCGGGAAATCTCCCTCATTTGCATATTTGCAGGGGAAATCAATAGGCGCGACTGATGCGCCAAGCGAAATTATGCGCTGACGATACTCTGGCGTCGGAAAGTTAAGCCGATCGGATATGGCCCGTTTTCTGGCGCATCTAGTTTGGTGGGTACGGCCACATAGAAACGACGGCGCATAATCACAGTTACGCGGCGCATATCGAATTACTCCAGTGCAAGTGTTGCTGAATCTGGCCCTATGTTGGTAGACCACAGGTTGTTGGATACGGTGGTAAAGGCGAAGATAGAAATTATGACACTTTCAGATCATGCCCCGATTACCATGAAAATAGAGAACTCTCCACAACAAAACTATACCCCAGTATGGCGTCTAAACAAAAACTTGATACGAGATGAGGAAGGGGCGGAAAAGGTCGAACAAGAACTTAAACACTTCTTCCTAACAAACGATAATGGTGAGATCTCAGGGGCCACTCTATGGGAAACGCAGAAAGCCTATATTCGCGGAATTCTAATCGAAGAAGGGTCTAGGAAAAAGAAAGAGAGAAACAGGAAGTACAACATTGTAGTAAAAGAAATAGCGAGCCTAGAACAAGCTCATAAAAACGAGAGGTCAAAAGAGATCCACCACAAGTTAATCTTAAAAAGAGACGAACTTAAAGAGATTTTGACACAAGAAATAAAAACAAAGGATAGCAGTATAGCAAAGGAGAGATATATATGGGGCAATAAAGCCAGTAAGCACTTAGCCGAAATGGTAAAAAAAAGAAAACTAGAAATTATATTGAGAAAATCTAAAATAAAAATGGCGAAATGGCGCACTTAACTAAGGATATTGCGGAGACATTTAAAAACGACTACGAGGAACTGTACGCGATAGATCAGAGGGGGTGGCAAACAGGGGAGAAAGAGGCCAAAACCAGAGACTTCTTACTAAAAGCTGGGTTATCAAAGATAGAGGAGACAGTAAGATCCAAAATGGATAACCTATAACGGAAGCAGAAATTAAAAAAGCTTTAAATAACACGGCCACGGGGAAGATCCCAGGGCCAGATGACTTCACGGCTCTATACTACAAAAAATTCAGTAATATTCTGATACCCAAACTGTGTAAATATTTCAATGGCCTGGGCTCAGAATTCGAGGCAAGTAAGGAAGCATTAGCAGCCTCGATAACGATTATCCTAACAGAAGGAAAGGACAGCTCGCTATGCTCAGGATACAGACTGATATCGCTGTTGAATGAGGATATCAAGATCTTCGCAAAAATCCTAGCTGAGCGAATGAAAAGTGTTATGCCCTCTCTGGTCCACCCGGACCAGACCGGGTTTATACCTGACAGAGAAAGTAAAGATAACGGTATAAGGGCACTTCTCTTGCATCAGAAACTGAAAAGTGACGGGCCCTTGGGTCTCTTCCTGTCGGTAGACGCCGAAAAGGCCTTCGATAGGGTGGACTGGGGACTAATGTTAAAAACCTTAGAAATAATGGGTATCGGAGATAGGATGTTAAGATGGATTAGGACACTTTACCATCATCCGTCCGCAAGAGTCAGAATCAATGGGACCCTTTCAGCTCCATTTGATATGAGAAACGGGACGAGACAGGGATGCCTCCTGTCCCCACTCCTATTCATCCTATCTTTAGAACCGTTGTTAGCCACGATACGAAATCAGTGGAGTGAAAGTAGGGAAAGAGGAACATAAATTATCAGTGTTTGCTGATGACATCCTATTATATATTACCAACCCACTGATAACAATCCCAACCTTAAACAAGGTACTCCAAGAATTTAGTGCCATATCTAACTTTAAAATCAATGAAACAAAAACTGAAGTGTTAAATATAAATATTAATAAAAATGAAGAGAAGCTTGTTAAAAGGATTTGTGTCTTCCCATGGATCAGAGAGTTAAAATACCTAAGCATAAAATTAACAAACTCGACTAAGGAAATCTACAAAATAAACTTTGTCCCCCTGTTAAACGAGATCAAAACGGATATCAAAAAAATTATAAATAGACCTATCTCTTGAATAGGGTGCATAAATACTCTGAAGATGTTTCTGGTACCAAAGATACTTTTCAAATTCCAAATGTTGCCAATTGCCCTCCCCCAACAATTCCTGAGAATATTAAACCCGATCCTAACGAATTATGTGTGGAAAAATAAAAAACACAGAATCTCCCTATCAATTTTAAAACAAAAGAAGAGTGGGGGGGGGCCTTACCATGCCCGATATTAGAGAATATTATAAGGCGGCAGTACTATCCCGGGTAGTAGAGTGGGCCAGAGATAGACGAGAGAAAAGATGGGTTCAGATAGAAAGAGCACAATCTAAAACACAATTAAGCACCGTAATGTGGACACCTCCACAATATAGAGCACTAAACAAAAAAACTTTAGATTTAACACGAGGTACACTGAGATTATGGGACAGAGCACACAAAAAACTAGATAAGGAATATAATTCTCCACTCATAAATTTGAAAGAAAATGCATACTTCGCACCAGGGGTGGAAAAAATAGGGGGGAATTGGATTTAAACCGATAGAATACACTTAGGGGTATACTAGAAGATGGAATAATTAGGGATTTCGGGGAGTTGAAACACAGAACAGCAGACTGGAACTTGGATGGATGGCGGTACTCCCAGCTATGTCATTTTGTGCAACACCTCCCTTATCTGCTTCGGACGAGTGCGGAGCTCACCCCGCTGGAGAAATTGTGCAAAACAGAAAGCTCAAAAGGCACAGTATCAAAACTATACAAGATCTTGTTGGAGATAGATGCGCTGGGGGAGCCGCCCTTCATACAGAAATATGAAAGGGAGTTGGGTACACTTAGAGGAGAAAATACTTGCGAAAGGATAATGCTACTGACCCATGCCTCGGCCATAGACAGAATCAAATTACAAATGTGTCTCGGCTGGTATGCCACGCCTGATAAAGTGAGCAGGTATACGGAAGGGAAATCCGACCAGTGCTGGCGAGCATGTCTAGAGAAAGGAACCATGGCCCATATATGGTGGACGTGCCCAAAAATCCAGACATTTTGGCAACAAATCCTGGACCAAATAAAAGAAATTACGGGTAAAGAAATTAAAAAAGACCCTTGGGTGGTCCTTTTTCATGGTGGGCAGGTGGGAATATTAAAGGAGTTCTCTAAGCTAAAACTTTTAACCCCTGCTGTGCCCGGGCTGTAAAACTATACAAAATAAACTTTCACTTACCTGCCTACGATCTCCCGTTATTCCGGTATCGCCGCCCGTGCACCGGTCCCTGCCAGCTTCCTCTTCCTGGGGGTCGGTGACTCATCCTGCACTCAGCCTATCAGCGGCAGCAGCAATGTCCCGCCGCGACCGCTGATAGGCTGAGCGCAGGATGAGTCACCGACCCCCAGGAAGAGGAAGCTGACAGGGACCGGTGCACGGGCGGCGATACCGGAATAACGGGAGATCGTAGGCAGGTAAGTGAAAGTTTATTTTGTATAGTTTTACAGCCCGGGCACAGCGGGGGTTAAAAGTTTTAGCTTGGAGAACTCCTTTAAGGTATAAGAAGTCCCTTATGCCCCACCTACTCAACGCAGCCAAAAGGCTAGTCCCAAAGAACTGGCAGAAAGTAGAAAGCCCAAGGATGTGGGAATGGATCGATGCAGTCGAGGAAACCTATAGAATGGAAGAGCTAAAGGAGACATTGGGGGAGGTAAATCAGGATTTTAAAGACAAATGGAAAAGCTGGAAAAAGTATAAAAAGACGTGGAGTTATGCGGAGAACCTGAGGATAGAAAGCTACTGGTCTGAAAGTGTCTAATCTATTCAACAAAAATCTTAAAACATCTAAAGGAATAATAACAGATAGGGTTTATGGGAGTCACCGGGGGGGGGAGAGGGGAGGGTGGGGGAGGGGGAAAAGGACGCTCTTACAGAAGGGAGGGCTCTCAGCCTCTTCTACGCTGGTCTCTAGCCCGTAGACGGTAGTATCGGAGAGATTGGTTAGCCTTTGTTTTTTTTTTTAGGTTAATCGTAAAATGTATTTACCTCCTACTAAAAGAGGGAAAAGAAAAGAAGAAAACAAATTGAAAGCAAGGGATACCACAAATGATGCAAGTCAACTTTGGAGACAAAGGAAGCATTATACCATGAGCTGATCTCCAGCATATGGGAATAGCTGATGTGGAGAGAAAAAAATGGGCCAAGATACATCCCTGGGAATTACAGACCAGTTAGCCTAACATCAATAGTATGTAAGCTCTTCGAGGGGATGATAGGGGACTATATACAAGATTTTAGTAATGCCAACGGTATCATTAGCAGTAATCAGCATTTAATTTATGAAGGATTAATCGTTCTTGCCAAATCAATCTATTAAGCTTCTATGAGGAGGTGAGCTGCTATCTAGATAAAGGTGTCAGGATGGCATGAATCAGGCGTACACAGATGTAAATGAAGAAGAAGGTCTTTATTAAAAAACCAAACAGCAAGGTAAAGTCCGTACAAATGATCAACAGCCAGAAGGGTCCTCCGCCGAAGCCAGGGTCGATAGCCAGGGATGGAAGTCAGCCAAGCCAGAGTCAGTAGCCAAAGGGTGGTGAGACGAAGCCGGGGATCAGGCACCAGAAGGAACGTCCGTAGGAGCCGGGTCAGTGATCCAAACAGCAGCAAGGTCACAGGAGGCTAGTAAGACAAGGACCGAGCAAAGGACTACTGCAGCAGCCGTGTTATATATGAGCTGAGCATCCAGCTCCTCCCAGTGGGAAGGAGGAGCCACAGGATGTAGGAAGTTACAAGAAGCACAGGAAGCAAGATGGCCGCCAGCACAAGACAGTGATGAGATGGCTGCAAAGGAGGTAAGACCATGACAAAAGGAAGGCCCATATACGTGGTATATCTGGACATGGATTAAAAAATGGCTACAAGAGCGAGTTCAGAGGGTGATGATAAATGGGGAATACTCAGAATGGTCAGCGGTGGGAAGTGGGGTCTCCCAGGGTTCGATGCTGGGACCAATCCTGTCTAATTTGTTAATAAATCACCTGGAGGATGGGGTAAACAGCTCGATCTCTGTATTTGTGGATGACACTAAGCTAAGCAGGGCAATAACTTCTCCACAGGATGTGAAAACCTTACAAGAAGATCTGAACAAATTAGGGGGTGAACCTCTGGGGGAATTTAGGATGAAAAAGGACCTGAGGGTCCTAGTAGATGATGGGCTCAGCAATTACATTCAATGCCAAGCTGCTGCTAACAAAGCAAACAGAATATTGACATGCATTAAAAAGGGGATTAACTCCAGGGATAAAGCAATAATTCTCTCACTCTACAAGACTTAGGTTTGAACTCACCTGAAGTATGCTGTCCAGTTCTGGGCACCAGTCCTCAGGAAGGATGTACTGGAAATGGAGCGAGTACAAAGAAGGGCAACAAAGCTAAAAAGGGTCTGGAGGATATTAGCTATATGCTAAAGATGGTTTGCACTTGAATGGAAGGGGGTCTGTTGTGCTGGGGGAGAGGTTTAGGGGAATGCTGGAGGAGTATTTAAACTAGACTTGAGGGGGGAGGGTGACCTAGAATTACATCGGGCACACAGGTCAGTTAGGGGTCAGACATTAATGGAGAGTGGAATGGGGATAGATGGAGGTGGGGTTATGGCAGGTGACAAGAAAGTTCCCATGTTGCAAACAGCCATTGGAAATTATAGTGCCATTTGCACTACTAAAAATAATATGAAAAACACCAGCGAAAAATGTAACAATACATTTAAGTGTTTGTTCACCAATGCCAGAAGCCTTCCAAGCAAAACAGGTGAGTTGGAAGCTCTGGTGCATGAGGAGAGCTATGATGTAATCGGTATTGCTGAAACTTGGCTTCAATCCTCACATGACTGGGCTATTAATATTACTGGCTATGCTCTCTTTCGGAAAGACAGGGTAAAAAGGAAAGGTGGAGGCGTCTGTCTCTATGTGAGAAGTGACCTCAAAGCAAGCGTGAAAGAGGACCTGGTTGATGGAGAGTGTGATGAAGTTAAGGCATTATGGGTGGAACTGCATACAGATGTGCGTAGTTCAAAGTTAATCATTGGAGTTTGTTATAGACCACCCAATGTTAATGAGGAGGTGGAGACTCGGCTCCTTGCACAGATGGAAAGGGCTGCAAGGGCTGGGACGGTGATAATAATGGGGGATTTTAACTACCCAGAAATTGACTGGAATAATGGAATTTCTGGGACAGTTAAAGGACAAAAATTTCAAAACCTATTGCAGGACAATTTTATGGTCCAGTTTATTAAGGCCCCAACTAGGAATGATGCTCTGTTGGACTTGGTAATCTCAAACCATGCAGAGCTTATTACTAATGTTCAGATAAAGGAACACCTGGGTAGCAGTGATCATAACATGATTTCATTTAATATTAACTATAAACAAGAAATACATACAGGAAAGTTAAAAACACTTAATTTCAAGAGAGCAAATTTTCAAAGCATGAGGACTGCTCTCCAGGGCTTGGACTGGGAGGGAATATTGGCACAGATGAACACAGAACAGAAATGGGAATTCTTCAAAAAGACTCTTTGGAACCTCACTGCAAAGTATATTCCCATGGGCAATAAGTTTAAAAGGCTAAAGATAAAACCTATGTGGCTCACGGTCAAAGTTAAAAAAGCTATAAACAATAAGAAAATAGCTTTTAAAAAATATAAAAATGAAGAAACACTAGTGTCGTTTAAATGTTACAAAGAATATAATAGAATATGTAAAAAGGAAATCAAGGATGCAAAAATTCAAAATGAACGACAGATTGCAAAAGATAGTAGGACAAACCCCAAAAAATTCTTTAAATATATTAATAGTAAAAAGGTCAAGTCTGAGCATGTAGGCCCTTTACAAAATAATCTAGAGTGGGTGACTGAGGACATAGAGAAGTTACATTTATTAAATGCTTTCTTCAGCTCTGTGTATACAATGGAGTATGGGGGAGCTCATGTCCATAATGGGGGTGGGAGTGACACAGCCCCAAATCCACAATGGCTCAAAAGTGATATGGTCCAGAAATATTTAGACAGAATAAAGGTGGATAAAGCACCTGGACCAGATGGCATCCACCCACGGATCTTAAAAGAATTGAACTTTGACATTTCAAAGCCACTGTATCTAATATTTAGGGACTCATTAATGACAGGAATAGTACCACTGGATTGGCGTAGAGCCAATGTGGTGCCTATATTTAAAAAGGGAACAAAGTCTTTACCAAGTAACTATAGACCTGTTAGTTTAACTTCTATAGTTGGGAAGATACTGGAACGTTTAATAAAAGACCACATGGATGAGTTCTTGCTGGAAACAAACTATTTAAGCAGCAGACAGCATGGATTCATGAAAGACAGAAGTTGTCAGACAAACCTGATTTCCTTTTATGAAGAGGTAAGTAAAACCCTGGACAGAGGCGTGGTAGTGGACGTGGTATACTTGGATTTTGCAAAAGCGTTCGATACAGTTCCCCACACACGGCTCATGTGTAAGGTAAGGTCTACAGGATTAGATATATCAGTTTGTAAATGGATAGAAAACTGGCTGAAAGACAGGATTCAGAGAGTTGTGGTTAATGATTCTTACTCTAAATGGTCCAAGGTTATCAGCGGTGTACCCCAAGGTTCAGTGTTGGGTCCCTTACTTTTCAATATATTTATAAATGATATTGGGTCTGAGATCAAAAGTAACATTTCTGTTTTTGCAGATGACACCAAGCTATGCAGTGGAATAACGTCCTTGCAGGATGTCTCCAATTTACAAGCCGACCTCAATGCTCTGTTTAATTGGGCGACTATGTGGCAGATGAGGTTTAATGTTGATAAATGTAAAGTTATGCACTTGGGGGCTAAGAATATGCATGCATCATACATGCTAGGGGGAGTTCAACTGGGGGGATCTGTTGTGGAGAAGGATCTGGGGGTTTTAGTTGATCATAAGCTCAATAATGGCATGCAATGCCAAGCTGCAGTTTCCAAAGCGAGCAAAGTCCTCTCTTGTATTAAGAGAGGTATGGACTCCAGAGATAGAGATATCATTTTGCCCCTGTACAAATCATTAGTAAGACCTCATCTGGAATATGCGGTCCAGTTTTGGGCACCAGTTCTCAAAAAGGATATCGGAGAACTGGAGAAAGTGCAGAGAAGGGCAACCAAACTGATAAGAGGCATGGAGGAGCTCAGCTATGAGAAAAGATTAGAAAAACTGAATTTATTCACTCTTGAGAAGAGGAGAATAAGGGGGGATATGATCAACGTGTACAAATATATAAGAGGTCCATATAGTGAACTTGGTGTTGAGTTATTCACTTTAAGGTCAACGCTGAGGACAAGGGGGCACTCTTTACGTCTGGAGGAAAAGAGATTTCACCTCCAAATACGGAAAGGTTTCTTCACAGTAAGAGCTGTGAAAATGTGGAACAGACTCCCTCCAGAGGTGGTTCTGGCCAGCTCAGTAGATTGCTTTAAGAAGGGCCTGGATTCTTTCCTAAATACACATAATATAACTGAGTACTAAGTTCTGTAGGTAAAGTTGATCTGGGGTAAATCCGATTGCCTCTCGGGGGATCAGAAAGGAATTTTTTCCCCTCCAAGTAGCAAATTGGATCATGCTCTGCTGTTTTTTTTTGCCTTCCTCTGGATCAACTGTGGGTATGGAGTTTGGTGTCCTGTGTTTTATTTTGTTTGTTTATTTTTTTTTTATGGTTGAACTGGATGGACTTGTGTCTTTTTTCAACGATAACGATAGTTTAAAAAAACGAATAGATGAGCACCTGAACGACCGCAACATACAGGGATATACAATGTAATACTGACATATAACACACATGGGTTGGACTTGATGGACTGTTGTCTTTTTTTCAACCTCACCTACTATGTAACTATGTACAGATCTTCCGTGAAAAACAGCTCGTAAAAATCAAGGGAAGTAAAATCTGCTGTTTCCACCTGAATTCCGGGTTGGCCAGTGAATGGGGGAAGTACGGGCGCTGCAGAAGTGGTGGGCTGCCAATCAGGATTTGCAAACGCATCAGGAAGGGCACTATGGGCTCTACAGGCCTGTCTTTGTGGCTGCGGGGCACTACTTGTGATAGCCACCGCTCCAGCTTGAACTCCACTTATGGGACTCGCCACATTACCAAGTGTTACTGCAGTGCTGGTTTGTCTACAACCAGAATGTACTAGGCTGGTGGTGCTTGCCAGGTTGAGCGGCACTGGTACTGGCTCTCTGCTGCATTTGAAAACCATGCAGTTGTTGCACCTCAGCAACAGAAAAACAGGATCGGGTACGCCTGACCTTAGCACTACTTATCACTACTCAGTTTTGATGACAATCTGTCAGAATGCCGCTGCTCTCTACAGGTTTGTATACTGAGCCTCAATCTGACCATGAGTCTTCCCCTTCGCTGTAATCTGCCATGCTCAGTGTCATTTAGGCCTCTTCACTAGTGTACCACTGTTTGGACATTTTGGCCACTAAATTTATAGATACAGCTAGTGCGACTCACAGGTAAAAGAGCACGTGGTTGTCAGCGACTGCTTGAAACACTACAAAAAAATTACCTGTTAGTGCTAGCAGGGATCAGGCATGACTCTGCTAACTCTGCAGTTTTGTGTGCTGTATTTCGTAAGTGACAGTGATCTATTGATACTGCGCTTGGGTGGGCTGGGCTGGGCGGAGGGGCTAAACGCGGGTGCTGGTAGGTGTCTGGGCTAGTCCTGCTACCGCCGTGTTTTTGAGAACACTATACTATTATACTATTGGGATCAGTAGCATAGATCTGATCAGATCAAAGATATCACTCCGATCAAACACTGTTCTAGTACGGGAGTTCATGTGTGTGCGTGTGTGTGTTAGCGCTACTGGCAATCAAAGGGTTAAAATCTGACCCTGTCTGGGGTTGAAGCCAACTGACGGTGACACCTAATTGAGGCTAACTAGCTAACCTGTGACACTAATACAGTGATCAGAAAACAGATCTGTACACTATACTAATGCCACAGTGACGGCTGGTGACACTGTGAAAGAGTTAACTGGGGGGGGGGGGCAATCAGGGGGGTTAAAAGTGTGCCTATGTGTACTGGTGCTAGTGTAATCTATGGATGTCTTTTCCTCACTCGCTAAAACCGAAAAGGGCTCAACGAGGGGAGTTGACATAATTTCCTCTGCCTGTGTTTACATTACAATCAGGAGAAGAAGTTTGGACAGCCGCACTCAAAAGAAAGTAAAATTCAAAAAACGCCCTTTATTAGGGTAAAATAAATGCACTACAAAAACAGCATACAGTGGGAACAAAAGACAGCTGTGTATGCTGTTTTTGTAGTGCATTTATTTTACCCTAATAAAGGGCGTTTTTTGAATTTTACTTTCTTTTGAGTGCGGCTGTCCAAACTTCTTCTCCTGATTGCCTAGTGCATTGCCGGCACCTGCCTGGGTTCTTAACGGACACTGATTACCTGGAGCTCACCTGGAGCGGTCGTCTCTCCCATTTGGGTTTACATTACACAGGCAGAGGAGGCTTTTCATTTGCCAGAACCGATCAGCAGGTCCAGGCCAGAAAACATTGGCCTGCACCTATAGATTGATCGGTTCTGTAGCAATTTTTTAGAAAACGCCAAGAAAACTGTGTGGGGTCTCCCCAATCCATACAAGGCCCTTTGGATCTGGTATGGATTCTAATGAGAACCTCATGCCACAATGTAAACGAAAAACGATGTGGGGTCCTTATCCAAGCATGCAGCCCATCAGCCCAGGAAAGGGGGACGAGCAAACACACCCCCCCCACCTCAAAGCACCTTTTCATATGTTGGTGGGGGCAAGGGTCTCTTTCCCAGAAACCTAGACTGTGGTTGTGGGGGTCTGCGGGTGGAGGGCTTATCGGAATCTGGAAGCCCCCTTTGACAAGGAGGCCCCTAGATCCCGCCCCCCCATGTAAATGAGTATGGGGTACATAGTAGGGATGTCCCGATACTAGTATCGGTATTGATACCGAGCATTTGCCCGAGTACTTGTACTCGGGGAAATGCTCCGATGCTTCACCCGATATTTGGGCACTCAGGGTTATCGGTGCGGCAGGGGAGTTACAAGCACTGATCTGCCCCCTTTTCAGCTGCTTTAGTTAAAGTTATACAGCAGTGATCGGTGCTTGTAACTTCCCCCAAAGATGCACCGATCACCACTGACTGTCGTAGTGCTGTCCCCCTCCATCCTCAGTGCTGTCCCCCTCCGTGCTGTCTCCCTCCATCCTCAGTGCTGTCCCCCTCCGTGCTGTCCCCCAATATACCAATTACTACCAGGTGTCGGCTACAGAGGTAGCCAGAAATGTTTAGGGCATTGGAAAACTTCAGCTGTTTAGAATGAGGCAATTAAAGCCTCTATAACTTATCCAAAGGATGACTACTGATTGCTGCATCCTGAGGCTTTTTGAGTTAAGGAGAGTAGTCAGGAAGACTCCTGAAGAGGTGAGGTGGTTGTTGATTTTTCTGTGTGCTAAAAATCAAAAAGACTATTGTTTCTCCGCTGTATGACCAGCGGTGTCTGCCCAGCAGTAGGCTGTGCCAGACTCCATAGATAGGTTCCTGTGTGGTGAAGGTAGATGCCCCAAGTGGCCAGGGTTTATTTTATATTTTGTTTTGTTTATGCTGTTTGGATGCTTGCACTTGTTTCCAGCAATATGGAAGAATAAACCAAACTCTTTGTTTTCAACCGTCTTCGGCTGCCTCTCTGTATAGTTCAGTGTGTAGTGAACCCATCCAGGGGGTCACACACCCCCCGCTACCGAGCTAACCCCTTACAATTATTTATTTTACTTATTTATTAATTTTTTTACACTTGTTTTCCATTTAAATTTTTTTGATCACTTTTATACCTATTTCAAGGTATACACCATCTGGTCACCAGTCATCTTTATGCTTCCCATCCGGCACTGGACGATTCTTTCTCCAGGCCCACAATGGCATGGGAGAGCCCGGAGAAGCACCGGATGGCGGCGGGAGGGCCGCCTATAAGAACGATCAAGCGATGGAACCACCGCTTTGATCATTCTTATTGTGCGCAGAATCACTGCCGGCAAATAATGATATCTGAATGATGCCTCTAGCTGCAGGCATCATTCAGATATCCCCTCACAAAGCCCAGGACGTCATATGATGTCCACCTGGGATGGGGGATCCCCTCTGTGGACATAATATGACTATGGGCTGGTAATGAAGTGGTTAAAGGGGTTGTAGAGTCTCATGTTTTTTTGCGGGGGGCCAAGTACTGCTGTCAGTATCAATGGATGCAACAGTGGTACTCGAGAGTGTGTCCGCACAGGTGCCCCCAGGAAAAGCAGCTCTCTGTGGGTGCACCCTTTTAGGGGAGTAGGCAAGAGCGCCACTGGGCACTCCAGAAGAGAAAGATTGGGGCTGCTCTGTGCAAAATCCCCGGCATGTTTATTTATCTAAAAAAAACAAAAACCTTTAGAGCCACTTTAACCACTTAACCCCCGGACCATTATGCAGCTTGAAGACAAGGACACTTTTTGAGATTCGGCACAGCATCGCTTTAACTGACAATTGCAGGAGCTCCCAAACAAAATTGGCCTCCTTTTTTTCCACAAATAGAGCTTTCTTTTAGTGGTATTTGATCACCTCTGCGGTTTTTTGTTTGCGCTATAAACAAAAATAGAGCGACAATTTTGAAAAAAATGCAATATTTTTTACTTTTTGCTATAATTAATATCCCCCAAAAATATATATATATTTTTTTTTTCCTCAGTTTAGACCAATACTTATTCTTCTACATATTTTTGGTAAAAAAAAACACAATAAGCACACAATAAGCGTTTATTGATTGGTTTGTGCAAAATTATAGCGTCTACCAAATAGGGGATAGTTGTATTGCATTTTTATTAATATTTTTTTTTTCTAGAAATGGCGGAGAACAGCGATTTTTATCGTGACTGAGACATTATGGTGGACACATCGGACACTTTTTTGGGACCATTGTCATTTTTACAGCGAACAGTGCTATAAAAATGCACTGGTTACTATAAAAATGAGGCGTGGCTGGACACGTGACGTCACTGATCGTCGTTCCCTATGACAGGGGACAGCCGATCAGTGACAGGCTCACTAGGAAGAACAGAGAGAGTTTTTGTTTACACTTACCTCTCCCCGTTTATTCTCTCTGTGACACCAGCAGCGATCCTGTCCGCTGTTCCCGCATGGACGGTCACGGAGAAGAGGACCGGGTCACGAGTGCACCGTCGGTGGCGCGCTCGCGACCCACGGCTGGGATCTTAAAGGGGACATACATGTACGCCCTGGTGCCCAGCCGAGCCATTCTGCCAACGTATTTAGTCGTGTGGCGGTCCTCAAACAGTTAAGCAGGAATATAGCATTGAGGATGTCCACACACAATCAAAACACTACTGCATGCTAATATCTATTACTAAATCAGATTCAAAGTTTTAAAGAGAAAAGAGGGTAAGCAAAGCAAGCCAGCCAAATAAAATGGTCAGGTCAGCAACGAGGCATTTGATGTTTATGCTAATGCCTCATTTTTCGCTGAGCGGATCGGTTCGGTACGCTATTTTGGGTGTTTCCATTATGAAAGTGTGCCACAAAACTGAACTGTACCGGACCATTCTGGGTCCTGCTTCAGATGTGGGGCCATAGAAAATAGAACCGTTCGGTTAGGGTGGACCTACAATACATTCCACTGATTGGTGGATACCTTAGGCATTTTTTCTAAACCCTGAATAGCCCAGGACGGTCAGACTTGCAGTGGAAATGCTCACAAAAATAGACCAGATCATTCTAAGTCATACTCCGCTCCCCATCACAGACTGCTCCGGAAGTGCTGTGGTGGCCAACTGCGCATGCGCGATGCGTTCCAAACGCATCTGCGATGCGTTCCAATGCATTTACGGCAGTGCACACCAGCGAAACCTCGTTCGGCATCCAGGCTCTTTCCTTAACATCCCCGTGGATTGGAGGATGTTAAAAAAAGAGCCAGGAGGCCGAGCAAGCGGAGCGAGCCATTTGAGCGAAGCGAGGACGTGAGGCCGACTGGCCACTTTCCCCTAAGTCCACGTCGCTCTGAATGACGGCTTCGCTGGTGTGCAGTGTCGTAAATGCATTGGAACGCATCGCAGATGCGTTTGGAACGCATCACGCATGCGCAGTTGGCCACCACAGCACTTCCGGAGCACTCTGTGATGGGGGAGCCGAATATGACGCGTCAGGGTGTCTTGCAAACCTGCTGACCTTACATGGTTGCTAATGTGACAGAGCACCTCTGATTTTCACATTTAACATGTAAACAGTCCGTCAGATTTACAAACACCGTATTCACTCAGTTTTGTGTTGAAAATAACTGTGAAATCTAAAACTCCGATGGGTGTAACAAGATGTCCGCTTGCCCCCTTTACACTATCATTACTGTGCAATGGTGTGGGGTGTAGCAAGATGGCGGCGATGGACGTCACTTCCGGAGCAATCTGTGATCGGGAGCGGAATGTGACACATCTTGTAACACCCACCGGAGACATTGGTCTCGCGAGACGTATTTCTTTCCAGTAATGGCGATCTGCTATAGAGTCTCAAATCCTTAACATACACACAGCAACCCTCCCATCTTCCAGTTTCGTGACATCACTTCCTCCCGCTGCTGCTATAAGATAGGCCACGCAGTAGGGCGGTGTTCTCTTTCTTCCGACTTCGGCAATGGAAGGTAAGGTTTTTATTGGTAACGGCCGCCAGTAGAACTGTGAAAACGTTATTACAGTGGAAGAATTGTGTTTGCTCTACACACAGCAGTGCACCTTGATTTGCTCACGTGTTCCCACATGGCGGCTCTCTGGTCGGTTGCTGTATTAGCACATGTGTGTTTTTAGGAATGCCTACGGCCATAGGATTTCTCCATCATTTGGTCCCATGTCACTGCAGAAGCCCTGGCTGGTGCTGCCAGATACCGCTCGCCTTACTTCAGTGACTTCATTTTCCTGGGTTCTTAAAAAAACAGGAATGTACACCGTGGGTGCCATTCAGATCATTCCACATATTTTCCAAATGAAAGTGTTCTCTGGCCAAGGTAGTGAGTGATCTGTTCGGAGATTGCTTTGTGTTATGAATGCAATGCATTCTGTTTGGGTATTATAACTTGCTACTTTGTCCAGTCGGGGTGTCTCTTTGTGGATACTTCTCTGGTTCTGAGGAGCTTTGGGCAGGAGATAGGCAAGGCTGCAGCTTTGGCCTAGTCTGTGACGCTGAACACCATGGACTAGGATGAAGCCTCGCCTAAACTCCTGCCCGCAGCTCCTCGGGACGTGTGCGCGCCTGCCTTAGCAAGAACCCTTTCACTATCCACATGTTTAGTTCACAATTAGGATAATTGGAGGCTTTTGTTTAAGTTCCCTTGCCTGGACAGTGAGGAAAACCCTATGTATGGCTATAATGAGGTTGTATTGAGTGCAATTAAAGTCATTTTAAAGTGTCCTTTTTATAAGCAAGCTCTTTATACTTGCTGCCTCTGCAGTTGGTTTTGCACAGAGCAGCCTGGACCCTCCCTTCTGTTGAGTGCCCCCCCCCCCTACCCAGCGGCTTGCTATGGGGGTGACTGAGCCAAGTCGCAGCTCTGTGTATTCAGATGCTAAGCCTGGCCCCTCTTCCCGTATTGGCTAAGTGACTTTGGCCATGGGAGCCAATGGTGTGGCAGCTGCTGTGTCTGAGTCCTGGAGATAGATGGGACTCGGGGTAAGTTGGTGGTGCTGGGGAGGCTGCTGCACACAGAATGTGTCTCTTAATGCATTAAGGTAAAAAAAAAAAATCTTTACAACACTACCACTTACAGTGGATGTAAGCCCTCCATACACCCAGTGAAGTGAACAGCCTCAGATGATACAGAGATTAGCCAAATCTCCCTACATAGGGTTTATATGTATATCTGCTGTCTTCACATTTATATATGGTTTAGAAAGTTGAGATTGTTATGAGATTTTCTCTTCTTGGTTAAAAGTGTCTGGGAATACAGCCAAGATGGTTAACATTGCTGATTGGAGGAAAGGCACACCCCCCTCTCAGAGCTGTTTTGTAATATGAGCTGCTCTCTGCTACTCTATATTAGCAACCTCATTTGACAAGATTTAGGCTGCTTTTGTCTAAAGTCCAAAAATTTCAGTTCTCAGGCTGAGAACAGAGGAACTGTTCAGACGAGAACTATAAGATTTGGCTCATTGAAAACATACAATACTGCCACTGTATGTGCCCAGCTCACATTTCATGAATCGGGTTTACGTCTACCTTAAGGGCTGGAAGGATTTGCCCCCTTAACCACTTAACGGCTATTCACATCCAAAGGGCACGTACAGGCAGATGGGCGTGTGTATATATACGTCCCATGCCTTCTAGCGGGTTGGGGGTAGCTATCTGTCTTGAGGGGGTGGCGGTTCGATTCTGTCTGTCCCCTCGTGATCGCTCCCAGCCAATCCCGTGCGCTGCCACCGTGTCACTTCCTCTGCCTGTAAAATGTAAACATAGGCAAAGGAAGTGATGCAGCTCTCATCTCAGTGGTATTTTCAAACTGCCGAGATGAGAGAAGAGTTACAGCAAGTCTGCACCAACACTACACTGACACCACACACAGGCACATTTATCCCCTTGCGATCACCCCCGTCACACTGTCACTGAATGCAGTGATCATATATGTACTGATCACTGCACTTAGTGTCAGTGTGACAGGCAGTTAGTGTTAGGTTCGGTGTAGCTCCGTACCCCTAATAAGGTTTTAACCCCTTGATCACCGCCCTAGTTAACCCTTTCACTCCCTATTGCCAGTGTCACTAAGCGATCATTTTTCTGATCGCCGTATTACTGTTGCTGCTAGGTAGCTAATTTTTTATTGCTTTTTTTATTAAACTAAAGACATGTGGCTGAATAAATTTTGGCCTAAATGTTTGACTAAAATTTAGTTTATTCAATTTTTCTTATAACAAAAAGGAAACATTTTTTTTTTCAAAAATGTCGCTCTTTTTGTTTGGGAGCACGACCACGCAATTGTCAAAGCGACGCAGTGCCGAATTGTAAAAACGCCTCTGGGCATTTAGCAGCATATTGGTCCGGGGCTTAAGTGGTTAATGACAGGCCAATTTTTGCAATATGGCGCAGCATTTAACTGACAATTGCATGATTGATGTACCCAATGTTTTTTCCACCCACAAATGGCACTTTGGTGGTATTTGATCAACTTTGCGATATTTTTTGCACTCTAAACAAGACTGACAATTTTGTAAGACCAATATTGCTTGCTGCTATAAAAACCTACCCAATATCTTTAATCAGTGAGATCTGCTGAAGTTAGGATGGGTACCTGTCAAACAGGTACTCCTTCCCCCACAAAAGGTGCCAAATGTGGCGCTGAAGGTTGGGAGTAAGATCTTCCACTTTTGGGTGGAACTCCACTTTAAGACCTTTTCTGGAACATTTTGTTTAAAATGAGTATTTTTGCTAAATTACTTGGTTCAACCAGTAGGTTGAATGAAAAAGGTCAGATTTCCTTCCATCCCCAGTGGTTTGCGGGTGCCGGTAGAACAGACCCTGAAACAGGGTTTCCCGCATTGCACGAGTGAACGGGGACTTGTGTCTCTAATGCAAATGATGTTCTCACGATGGTCTTCCAAGCCTCAATGGTGAAGAGGCTCTGACGACATTGCCAATAGGCTTAACTGATGCAAAACTGTATGCCTCTATAGATGACTTTATGAATGTCTCAGATACTGAATCCTTTTTTATTCTAGGTTGGTGGAAGTTGGAAGCTCAAAGTTTTATGGACTATAGTAGTGCCAAATCATCTGATTTGAGGTATGAATGGCTTTTGTTTATAATTCAGTGTTTTTTTTTTTTTTTTTTTTTTTTGTGCACTTGATTATTCTATAGATAGATTCTGATACAGCGCAGAATATTACCGTTGAATGTGAACTGTAGCTTTTTACAAGATGCTTTCAAAGCTGTGACTTGGCAGTGGTATTGGGCTTGTTCACTTGCCAGGATAGTCAGATTGGCTGAACTATGATGAGTCTATCCCGAACCTGAATTGGTGATGACACAACTTTATGGATCTGACTGCTGAGTTCATCAGAACATCTCTAGCCATTTTTGCATGTCTTGACATTTTGCCTAGACATGTAACTTAATAGTCTTCTTTCTTGCAGGGAACATGAGATTTTAGCCTTGGATATCATGTGAGCTGGTGAAGCCTTGCTAACTACTAAAAGGTTTGTATAGTCATGGAGTGGACCATAAAATCCTGTAGTAATCTTTATCTATACTGTAGCTATTGCCCAGAGCACTTTCCAGATTGAGGGGGGGGGGGGTGACTTTCCAAAGGATAAAATGGAGGTAGTTTGACTTCTGTCACAGTATTGCCCAGGTCTGAAGTTTATTTAGAGGCCTAATGACCCTGGATGTCTCCCCTGTGCCACTGAATGTAATGCAGTGCATTACTTTATTTCCTGGTCTTATGGCCAGAGAAACTGTAGTTGTTGTACATGCTGCTACTGCATCAGGAATAAGATGGGTCTTGACTCCCTATCTGCTCTCCCCTCTACCCAGCAGCACCTGCTATGACAGGCCTGCAGATGGGTAGCTAGCTGTGCCCAAGATGCATAATGTGGGGGTGTGTGCACTTTCCCAGGTTGTAGCCGTATAGCTGCCCAAATGCTCCCATTCTGCAAGTAAACCCTGCTACTTGAAGCAAGGCTAAATGTTTCAAAGGGCTACCTGCCCAGAACATCAGGCAAAAGGATTGGGCATCCCTTGTAGCTTTCTGTACTGACAGCGTGAATTGGCTCTGGACTGACTGCTTCCCATGTGTTTCTTCCTGATTCATCTTTTTCTAATGAGATATTTGACTTTGGGAAGGTGAAGCAGACCATCTGGGATGTGCAGGTTTCTTGAATAAAGATTTATTTGTGATGGTCATGTGATGGGTATCTGAACAATGATGAGTCTATCCCGAACCTGCATTATGATGACAAAACTATATGGATCTGACTGCTGAGTTCAGTAGTAGAAATGTGACTGTAAAGCTATAGTCAACTGCTGCCACTTAAAAGTAAAGCAGTTGCATAATGTGCAATTATGCACCGGTACCATACCTGGCTGCATCCAGGGGAATATCTCCTAAACGGTGCACATCTAGGGGATTAATTTTACCTAGAAAGCTTACCTATTGGGGAAAAGTCACCAAGCAGTCTTTACTACTGCTTTGAAATATTGCTCAATGACTACTTGGTATACATTTTGCTTATCGACAGCCTACACTTATTTCTTTGCAGAATATGAACTTGTTGCAACATTAAGGCTAAACATTATTGGTGAGTATACTCATTAAGATTAAATACTTAATATTTGTCAATGATGATTTGTATTTTACCTACATTGTTTGATTTCTGAGAAAAGCTTCATATTCTGAGACAAATTACCTATACGCCTTGTATGTTTGTCCACCCAATTTTTATATATTTTTTTAACTTGAGGTTTTTTACTCCCAGTGTCAGCACATGGAGCCTGTGTCCAGGGGAATAATGCTCGACCTGTGCCTTTCCAGCTGAACGCTTATGTTAAGTGATGGTTAGTATTGTTGGTAAAAAAAAAAAAATATATGCATTTTTTTAACTTTTACTATTTTTCTTGCCATACATTCAATGACAACATCAGACAAGAAAATTTAAACCATTCCATCTCCCTTCCCACCACAAATTCCCCCTCACCTGATACTTTACCATGTACAATAAACAATTGCTGGTGTACAGTAAGCAATACCCCTATATTGTCCACTATACAACAATTCATAGTCGTGTGTGTGTGTCATTTAACACTTTAATCTAATTTGACAAAATAAAGCATTCTAATCCCTTTCCAGAGCAGGAGAGAAGAAATTCTCCCTTTCAGTTCCCTGACTGTGATTAGTCATGCTTAATTCATAAGCTAAAAATACCATAATCTATGAGCATTTAAGCCATCCAATACATGGGATATAGGTATGCCTTTGTTGAACAAAGAACCCCATAGTTAAATTTTTGTGAACGTCCCTACTCAATTCCCTCGCTATCTTTAGCAGCCCTCCAACCAGTCCAGGCAAGTAGGTGGTAAAGGTAATGATTACCTGAGCAATAAGCTTCTAAGCTGGGGGG
Source organism: Rana kukunoris (assembly GCA_029574335.1). Lineage (NCBI taxonomy): Eukaryota > Metazoa > Chordata > Amphibia > Anura > Ranidae > Rana > Rana kukunoris. The sequence goes on along the minus strand of CM056058.1, from coordinate 42,591,593 downwards.
GGGGGGGGGGGGGGGGGAGAAGAGTGACACCAGATTACTAAGAATTTGCCTTCTAAAAAGTGTAACCCAGCAAACCATATAGGATCTAGTGAAAAAGTGGCATTTAAAATATCTGCAATGCAGCACACCCTCAGACCATGTGTGGACTACCAGCTGAATTCCCACACCAGATAATTGCAAAAATCCCAACAATGACCCTTTTGGTCTGCACTGGAATCTGATTGCATGGGTCTATTCAAACCTATGCAATCCAATTCCTGCACATTTTTCCAGCAATCTAACTGATGTGTGGGTGCCTTAACTTTAACACCCTCAGCAGATGTTGATGGGAACTGGCACTGAATCGGGAGGGTTTCCCACATCACACCAGTGTGAACCAGGACTCAATGTCTTTAATGCAAATGATGTTTATTCTCACGATGGTCTTCCAAGCCTTGTGGTGAGGCTCTGACGACATTGCCAATAGGCTTAACTGATGCAAAAAGGCTTTCACACTGGAGCGTTGCGCAAGCAGGATGGTAAAAATTCTGTTGGCTGCATCTTCGGAGTGGTTTGTGTCTACACCGCACCTGCGCTCTACCATTGAAATCAATGGGACAGCACAGCTATACCACCCACAATGCGCTGCTTCAGCTCTGCATGGTTTGAGATTGCCAGGTCCAACTGACCTCAATTAACTTGACCATAAAACTCATGTCATAGGATTTTACTTTTTCTTTAACTGTTCCTAGAGTGCCATTCAAGTCCATTTCTGGGTAGGTAAAATACCCTCTTATCACTGTTGCAGCCCATGCTATCCTTGCAAGGCCCACATTAACACTGGGAGGTCTGTAACAAACTCCAATGATTGCTTTTGTGGTATGCACACCCGTGTGCAGTTCCACCCATAATGCCTCATCTTATTACACACTACCAACCCACTTTTACCCTGTCTTTCCAAAGGGCATAGCCTGTAATGGCTGCCATGAAGAATTAAGGTAATTGGCAATACCAATTCAGTTCTGTGTGTAAAAACTGAAATATTGCATTTTTTTCGATTTTTGATTTATATATTTTTTTATTTTTAGGAATCCAATTTAGTCATGGATTTTACTTGACTGACCGTGGCTTCACAAAAGGAACATCTTGAAAACTAAAGGTTAGCAGTACCTCTGCATAAAAACCAATCTGCTTCCATGGTTTTGTCAAAGCTTAATTGCAAACGTGTCATCCTTTGCTCACCAGATGTTACACTCTTTAGTTTTGGTAAATCAACCTCTAAGGCTGGGTTCACACTTGTGCAATCAGATGTTGCCTGTGTTTTGCACTGTATTGCTGTGCGATGCAAATTGAGCCATACAAACTGGCTGAAATCACATTTGCACCAACCCTTTTGGTCTGCACTGGAATATGATCGCATGGGTCTCTTCACACTTATGCAATCCGATTCATGCACACTTGGCAATGACATAGCAATCTGCAAACCAATGTGGGGGTGCCATTAACTTTAACACCCCCAGCAATTTGCATGTGTTAGTGGGAACCGGCACTGAATCGGGAGGGTTTCCCACATCACACCAGTGTGAACCAGGACTCAATGTCTCATGCAAATGTTTGTTCTCACGATGGTCTTCCAAGCCTCGGTGAAGAGGCTCTGACGACATTGCCAATAGGCTTAACTGATGCTCAAACTGCATGCCTCCATAAACGACTTCAAAAGCAGATGACTGTCCAATATTGAATCTTTTATTTTCTAGGCTGATAAAAGTTGAAAGCTCAGAATTCTATGGACTATAGTAGTGCAAAAGCTGTCTGCTTTGAGGTAGGAATGGCTTGTGTTCAGCTAGAATTCAGTTGCTTTTTTTTTTTTATTTTTTTGCACACTTGATTCTATGGGTATGTGTTTTTTTGCTACCAGCGCTAAATTTTAAACAATTTTTACTTGCTGAACTGTAGCCTTTTTTGCTGAACACTTGCAGCTCCTGATCTCGCAATGTAACAGGCGGACTGCCCATCATGGGACCTGGAACTAAGTGGGATCACTGAAGCAAAAACTGCAGTGATTTCCAGCTTCCAGGGGCATTGGGTATAGTTACATTGGTCTAATGCAAGAACTTTCACTATCCAAATGAAAGTGATTTTAAAAATATACTTTTTTGCACCCATATTCCCTTGTACTTGCAGAAGCAAACCCATGTAGGTTGTGCCTGCATTTGTAAATGGCATTCAAACCACGTGTAATGTATTGCTGCATGTGTTATCGTGGTCAATAATTTTAAAGCATATCTAATCTTGTATATTTCAGGCTTTACTTTTTACATATTCTGTTATGTTTGTAACATTTAAACAATTCTAGTGTTTAAAAAAAATTAATTTTTTAAATTTAAACATTGGCTGAGCCACATGGGTTTTATTAGCTTTTTAAATTTGTTGCCCATACTCTGCAGTGAGGTTTTTAGAATTCCCTATGTGTGCCAATATTCCCTCCCAGTCTAAGGCTCCATGCACACTGAAGCTGATATACTGGCGTTTTGAATGCCAGATTTCTGGCAGAAAAGGCTGCTTTAAAATCTAGCTTTTATCGGCGTTAATGAGCTTTTTTTATTGTATAAATACTTAAGGACACTCCAAAAATCCCACAATGCATTTTTTTAAAGCTCATAAACGGCCTTTAATTAGCGTTAATTAGCATATAGCAATTTTTCACACCGAAGTAAACGGCACTTTAAACGCAAGTTTCGGTTGTTCAGAAAAAAGCCAATAAACTCCAAAGCGGCTAAAAAACGCCCAGGTGTGCATGGACACATAGGCTAACATAGAGTTCAGTTTATGGGCTTTTTAAAAATGTCAAACTGCAGATATCAGCTTCAGTGTGCATGGAACCTTATGGTCCATACACACGATCCGAATATCGTACGAAAACTATCGTCCGATGATGGATCGTACAAGCTCAAATTTTCCTCGTACAATGTCAGATCGTACGATTTTCATTTAGTTAGTACAGCTGTCGCCTGACAATACAAATGCATTACAACACATGACATCACTTCCGATAATTTTTTTTCTATCGTACGATAATTTTCGTGAGTTTAATAACCTATTTTATTTTACTCGCGATTATTAAGTGAAAAAAGTCATACGATCCATCGGCCGATATTCGGATCGTGTGTATGGGCCATTAGACTTGGGAGAGCAGCCCTCATCCTGGGGGGGTGGGGGCGCTGAGCACTAGAGAATGTGGTTTCTGGTATGTGTTTCTTGGTCAACATTAAAGTAAATCATGTTATGGTCCCTGAGATGTGTTTATGAACATTGGTCATAAGCTATGCATGGTTTGAGATTGCTAGGTCTAGCAGAGCATCATTCCTAGTGATTTTGCACTCTACAGTTTTAGTAAATCAATCCTTGGCCCTGATTCACAATTGTGTTTTGACATGTCAAATCGGCAGCAATGACACATCCTAATCGGCGTGACGCTGCATCCACAGCACTGCACCGATTACAAGTAGTTTCTGTATGATTTGCGATTTTGGCCCGCAATTTACATTTATGCAGAAACCTGCACAGTCTGTAATCGTGGCCAAAATCCAGACTGCCAATTGCTTCACTCCCACAGCCCATTGTTAACATGGCTGTGGTCAGGCACCACATGTGTTGTGCTGTAGATCACATGTAAACTCGGCCATACAAACTGGCTGAAATCACATTGGCACCAAAATAATGCAGGACTTGAATCTGATTGCATAGGTGTGAAGACCCAAGCAATTGGGATTCCTGCACTATTTGACAGTTTGCACTGTGCTCTGGGGCGGGGCCTAATTAACTTTGACACCACCCCCAGTGGTTTGCGGGTGCCTATGGTTTAATACACTGAAACGGTTTCCCACATTGCACAAGTGAACTGGGACTTGTGTCTCTAATGCAAATGATGTTCTCACGATGGTCTTCCAAGCCTCAATGGTGAAGAGGCTCTGACGACATTGCCAATGGGCTTAACTGATGCAAAACTGTATGCCTCTATAGATGAATTTATGAATGTCTCGGATACTGAATTTTTTTTTTTCTTTCTAGGTTGATAATTTAGAATTCAATGGATGACAGTGCCAAATATGTCTGCTTTGAGGTAGGAATGGCTTGTGTTCAGCTATAATTCATATATAATTTTTTTTTGCACTTGATTATTCTATAGTTGTGCGTTTGATATACTGCTACCAGCACAATATTAAATTTGACTCAACTGTAGCGCTTTTTTTTATACTCAAATTGGAAACCAGTATACAAGATGCTTTAAAAAGCTGCGACTTGGCAGATGTCTTAGGCTTGTTCACTTGCCAGGATAGCCAGATTGGCTGAACTATGATGAGTCTATCCCGAACCTGAATTGGTGATGACACAACTTTATGGATCTGACTGCTGAGTTTATCAGAACATCTCTAGCCATTTTTGCATGTCTTGACATTTTGCCTAGACATGCAACTTAATAGTCTTCTTTCTTGCAGGGAACGTGAGATTTTAGCCTTGGATATTGTGTGAGCTGGTGAAGCCTTGCTAACTACTAAAAGGTTTGTATAATCATGGAGTGCACCATTAAATCCTGTAGTAATCTTTGTTCTATATACTGTAGTTATTGCCCAGAGCACTTTCCAAATTAAAGTAGCATGCTTTTTGGGGGGGTTCTGCATGTCTTGGCTGTGACACAATTTAAAACCATAAAAGTATAGCATTTTTAGCTTTGCCTTCTATGCTTGTTTTCATCTTGCATTATAAATGTCTGCTGTTAACCATGTTTCTGGTCCCACAAGCCAGCGATCATTGCTTGGCATATCCAGGAAAATTGGAACTAGACTCGATTGCACGGAGGAACTTTTATTTAGCAGCCAGGGGTGTGAATTTTTAACTACTTGTCTTGGTGCATGCTGAGCAGCTATATCAAGCTCCGGTCTATTTTATTAACACTTTTGCTGCCAGAGCTTTTATTTACACAAGTTAAAATTTTTGCCCTGAAGATTGCACGAGACCCCCAAAACCTTATAAATCAGGTACTCCTTCCCCCACAAAAGGTGCCAAATGTGGCGCTGAAGGTTGGAAGTAAGCAGATCTTTCACTTTTGGGTGGAACTCCACTTTAAGACCTTTTCTGGAACATTTTGTTTAAAATGAGTATTTTTGCTAAATTACTTGGTTCAACCAGTAGGTTGAATGAAAGGTCAGATTTCCTTCCATCCTCAGTGGTTTGCAGGTGCTGGTAGAACAGACACTGAAACAGGGTTTCCCGCATTGCGCGAGTGACCTGGGACTTGTGTCTCTAATGCAAATGATGTTCTCACGATGGTCTTCCAAGCCTCAATGGTGAAGAGGCTCTGACGACATTGCCTATAGGCTTAACTGATGCAAAACTGTATGCCTCTATACTGTAGATGACTTTATGAATGTCTCAGATACTGAATCCTTTTTATTTTCTAGGTTGATGGAAGCTCAAAATATTATGGACTATAGTACTGCCAAATCGTCTGCTTTGAGGTATGAATGGCTTGTGTTTATAATGTGTGTTTATTCTATAGATAGATTCTGATACAGCGCAAAATATTACCGTTGAATGTGAACTGTAGCTTTTTTACAAGATGCTTTCAAAGCTGTGACTTAGCAGTGGTATTAAGCTTGTTCACTTGCCAGAATAGATTGGCTGAACTATGATGAGTCTATCCCGAACCTGAATTGGTGATGACACAACTTTATGGATCTGACTGCTGAGTTCATCAGAACATCTCTAGCCATTTTTGCATGTCTTGACATTTTGCCTAGACATGTAACTTAATAGTCTTCTTTCTTGCAGGGAACATGGGATTTTAGCCTTGGATATCATGTGAGCTGGTGAAGCCTTGCCAACTACTAAAAGGTTTGTATAGTCATGAAGTGGACCATAAAATCCTGTAGTAGTCTTTATCTATACTGTCGCTATTGCCCAGAGCACTTTCCAAATTAAAGTAGCATGCTTTTTTTTTTGGGGGGGGGGGGACTTTCTACAGGATAAAATGGCTTCTGTCACAGTATTGCCCAGGTCTAAAAAAAAGGTTTATTTAGAGGCCTAATGACCCTGGATGTCTCCCCTGTGCCACTGAATGTAATGCAGTGCATTACTTTATTTCCTGGTCTTATGGCCAGAGAAACTGTACTTGTTGTACATGCTGCTATTGCATCAGGAATAAGATGGGTCTTTACTCTCTATCTGCTCTACCCAGCAGCACCTGCTATGATGGGCAGCCAAGTTGCATGGAGTGGGGGGGGGGGGTGCACTTTCCCAGGTTGTGGCTGCACTGCTGCGCAAATGCTCCCATTCTAAAGGTAAATCTTGCAGCAGGGCTAAATGCTTAAAAGGGCTACCTGCCCAGCACCCAGAACAATCAACCAATTATCCAGCAGAGCCAATTCACTCTTTTCAGTACAGATACAAGGGATGCCCAACTCTGCTTCTAATGTGTTCCTTCCTGTATTTTTGAGATGGGTTCCTTCAATTTGACTTTGGGATGGTGCAGGTTTCTTGAATAAAGATTTATTGTGATGGGTATCTGAACAATGATGAGTCTATCCCGAACCTGCATTATGATGACAAAACTATATGGATCTGACTGCTGAGTTCAGTAGTAGAAATGTGACTGTAAAGCTATAGTAAACTGCTGCCACTTAAAAGTAAAGCAGTTGCATAATGTGCAATTTTGCACCAGTACCATACCTGGCTGCATCCAGGGGAATATCTCCTAAACGGTGCACATCTAGGAGATTAATTTTACCTAGAAAGCTTACCTATTGGGGAAAAGTCACCAAGCAGTCTTTACTACTGCTTTGAAATATTGCTCAATGACTACTTGGTATACATTTTGCTTATCAACAGCCTACACTTATTTCTTTGCAGAATCTAAACTTGTTGCAACATTAAGGCTAAACATTATTGGTGAGTATACTCATTAAGATTAAATACTTTTTAATATTTGTCAATGATGATTTGTATTTTACCTACATTGTTTGATTTCTCTGAGAAAAGCTTCATATTCTGAGACAAATTACCTATACGCCTTGTATGTTTGTCCACCCAATTTTTATTTAACTTGAGGTTTTTTTTTCACCCCCAGTGTCGGCACATGGAGCCTGTGTCCAGGGGAAAATGCTCGACCGGTGTCTTTCAAGCTGATGGTTAGTAAAAAAAAATGTATACATTTCATTACTTTTAGTATTTTTCTTGCCATACATTCAATGAGAACAGCAGACCAGAAAATGAACAGACCATTCATCCCCCTCACCTGATACTTCACCATTCACAAACAATTGCTGGTGTACATTAAGCAATACCCCTATATTGTCCATTTTACAACCATTCATAGTCTTGTGTGGAAGTCAAACACTTGATTAATCTAATTTGACAAAAATAAAGCACTCTAATCCCCTTCCAGAGCAGAAGAGAAGAAATTCTCCAACAGTCATTAGTCATGTGTAATTCATAAGCTAATCTATGAAGCATGTAAACCATCCAATAAATGGGATATTGAACAAAGAGTATTTAAAATATCTGCGCAATGCAGCACAGCTGAATTCCCACACCAGGCAACATGCATCTGGGCACCACCCAAATTTGAATATCGGGCTTAAAGTGGAGGTTTAGCTAAATTTTTTAACATTGCATTTATGAGCTTTATTACAATTAGAATCGGCTGTTTTAAAAAAATACGTCCCGTACATGCCATTTTCCATATGTATTCTCACAGCCGCTTCCAGGTATGGTCGGGGGTTGGGCGTTCCTAATTGGCATCCGATCGACGCATACAGCGCATCACAAGATGCCGAAAGAAACCGAACGTCGGTGCAGCTCTATACGGCGCCTGCACACCGACGTTTGGCTTCTTTCAGCATCTCGTGACGAGCTGTATGCATCGTTTGGATGCCTGTCAGTCAATTAGGAATGCCTAACCCTGACCATCATACCCGTGTGAACCAGGATTCAATTACTCTAATGCAAATGATGTTTGTTCTCACGATGGTCTTCCAAGCCTCGTGGTGAGGCTCTGACGACATTGCCAATAGGCTTGACTGATGCAAAACTGTATGCCTCTATAGATGACTTTAAGAAAGCAGTTGTCTGTCAGCTATTGAGTCTTTTTTTTTTTTTTTTTCTAGGTTGATAAAAGTTGGAAGTTCAGAATTCTATGGACTATAGTAGTGCAAAATCTGTCTGCTTTGAGGTATGAATGGCTTGTGTTTAGCTATAAAAAAATTTGTGTGTACTTGATAGATTCTGCTACCAGACAAAATATTAACTTTGACTAGACTTTTTTTGTATATACGCTTTAATGGGAAACCAGTATACAAGATGCTTTCAAAGCTCTGACTTGGCAGTGGTCTTGGACTTGTTCACTTGCCAGGATAGTCAGATTGGCTGAACTATGATGAGTCTATCCCGAACCTGAATTGGTGATGACACAACTTTATGGATCTGACTGCTGAGTTCATCAGAACATGTCTAGCTAAAGCCAAACTTGCATGTCTTAACATTTTGGCCTAGACTTGTGCCTAACTGCTTTCTTAAAGTTAGGTTGCATGTATTGTCTGTCATATTGAATCCTTTTGTGTTTTCTAGGTTGATAAAGGTTGGAAGTTCAGAATTCTATGGACTATAGTGCAATATCTGTCTGCTTTGAGGTAGGAATGGCTTGTGTTTAGCTATATTTAACAATTTGACTTTCTGAACTGTAGCTCTTGCTGAACACTCAGTTTTGGCAGCGCAAAATGCTGTGTCTTGGCAGTTTTTCTTGGGCTTTTTGTTCACTCACCAGAATAGTCATATTGGCTGAACTATGATGAGTCTATCCCGAACCTGAATTGGTGATGACACAACTTTATGGATCTGACTGCTGAGTTCACAAGATCTCTAGCTAAAACCAAACACCAAACTTGAATGCCTTGACATTTCACATAAATGTGTGACTTAACAGTCCTCTGTCTTGCAGGACATGCGATTCTGGCCTTGGATATCGTGTGAGCTGATGGAAGCATTGCTAACTACTAAAAGGTTTGTATAGTCATGGAGTGCACCATGAAATCCTATAGTAACATTTGTTCCCTATAGTTATTGCCCAGCACACTTTGCAAACTGAAGTAGCATGCCTTTCAAGGTTCTTTTAGCTAGAAATTTGTAAATGGATCTGTGCATTTTAGATATATGCAATGGAAGGGCTGTCGGTGATTGTGCAGTGCAAATGATGTCTATTCTCACGATGGTCTTCTGAGCCTCATTTAAAAAAGGCTTTGACGATTTTGCCAGATGGCTTTTGCTGATGCTCTGCGGAATCCTAGTGCTAATCTTAGTATGCTATGTAAAAATTGTCCAATCATAGATGGTACACCATATGTTTTAGGCACCACATTCCAGGTTAAACTTTCATGGAAAAAGACAAGTGTGGGGTAAATGGGGATTTTCAAATTGGTGCAAAAAGGTATTCATATGTAGAATGAGGACGTTCTTGGACCACATAGTTAAATAAAATGTATTTTTATATACTTTGTACCTATGTGGTTCAATAACGTATTTTCTCATTCTGCATATGAATACCCTTTTGCACCAATAAAAAAAATCCCAGTCACCCCACCCTTGTCTTTTTTCACTTGGTATGCTATGTTTTAACTATAAGTAAATGTGGTGGTTTTCTTACGCAGGTTGTGATGTGGATTGAATCGGTAGTGTACCTGGCACTGTGCTTGTGATCCAAGGATGTCCCAAGTGTCAGGTATGTGGGCTTCTTTTTTTGTTGAAATGCTTGTCTGACACAATTTACAACCATATGAACCAGCATTTTTAAAAGAAAGTAAAACCTTGTTTATAGTAATACCCTGCAAGATGGTCATAATGAGCTAGTATGCATAGATAGCATACTAGCTCATTATGATAAACTTGTAGGAGTGAAGCCCCAAAGTTCTCCTCTGCCACCCTGTCTCCGATCTTCCTGTTATTGCTGCACCAGGGGTGTTATTGGCTGGAGCAGAGATGACTGCTCCAGGGGTGTTATTGGCTGGAGCAGAGATGACGACACTCCTGTGCATGTGTGAAAATTTGGCATTAACCCCAAATTTTCAAGGATGAAAAAATGCACTTTCAGTGCGCCGGCACCATTGGCTATGGCATGCATATGCCATAGACATTGGTGCTGTATTTTCAGCAAATATCTCCTTAATATGTAGGTTAAGGAGATATCCTTCACCTACAGGTAAGCCTTAATCTAGGCTTGCCTGGGGGGGGGGGGGGGCAGTTTACAACCACTTCAAGCTTTACCTTCTGTGCTTTGTTTTCAGCTTTCCTTAAAAGTGTTAAGTCTTGCAGGTTGTTTAGCAGTTTACTACCACTCTAACAGCAAAGCGTGTATATGCATTGCAGACACATTAAATGCTTACCTTAGAATGATGCTTGCCCGGTCACCGCTAAGGGCTTGCATGTTTGTTATGGGTTCACAGGCTCAGCGCTGTGAGTGGCTAGAGCCATGATTGCATCACTACCTTGCATGCATGAGTCCTTTGTTCTGTTATAATCCGCTGGGCCTTCAGAGCGCATGTGCTTCTGAGGTCAGCAACTTCATGAAAAAAACCTGTGGTTTAGGAGATATCATAGAATGACTGGGGGTATACCAATTTTAACCCTTACAAAAGCCATCAATCATTGCCAATGAAATTAGAACTGGACTCAATTGCACTGAGGGACTTTAAAAAAATGTCCACACCCCCCTGGCTGCTAAATAAACTACTTGTCTGCACACGCTGAGCAGCAATGTCATGCTCCAGTCTCCATTCTATTAACCCAGTGCTTTTGTTTGCACAGGTTTAACTTTAGCTTGCAAGATTGCACAAGACCCACAACCTTTTTAGTCTGCGTGGCCGCCCTATATGGATAAAATGGCCCCTCCACTTATGTCACGTTACTGCCTGGTCTAAACACTAGTATAATTTTAGAGGCAAACTTTTTTTTTTTCAAAAGCTGAGGTTGCGCCAAGATGTCAAGACCCTAAATTTGCGTGCACCTGTGATTTGGCAAATGTCGGTACCCTATATTTTCTGTAGGGGATGCTTTAAAAGCCCCTATAGATCATTGGTTTTCTGGTGCTATAACTATTGCTCGCCCTGTCGTGCACAGCAATGTAACATCTATTGCTGTTTATGTTTAGGCACCAGTGTTTGATTTTTTTATATATATATGTGTGATTTTAAAATTTGCTTCCCTTTTTTTTCAGACATCCCTGATGTGATTTTATTTGGTAACAGGTTAATGTCTCCCCTGTGTTAGTGAATGTAATGCATTCTTTCACAGCCTTTATAGCCAGAGAAACTGTCAATGGGGACAAGTGGTGTTGTGCACATCACTTCTGGGTCAGGAACAAGATGGGGAGTAAGACAATCTGCTCTCCTCCCCTTATCTAGCAGCACCTGCTATGCCAGATCTGCAGATGAACAAGCAGAGCATTGGTTTGGGCAGCACTGTTGTCCAAATGCTTCTGGTCTATAAACCTTTAGCCCTGCTGCAAGCAGGTGGTTTTGCTTGTAAATGACCTGCACAGCACCATAACATTAGGCATCCCTGGTATCTGTGCTGAAATGGTAAATTGGCTCTGCTGGACGGACTCTGCTTCTAATTCTATTCTGGTTTATATTCTGAAATGGTTTCCTTTACATGACTTTGGGATGTGCAGTTTTCTTGAATAAAGATTTATTGTGATAGTCATGTATCTGAACAATGATGAGTCTATCCCAAACCTGCATTATGATGACAACTATATGGATCTGACTGCTGAGTTCAGTAGTAGACATGTGACCATTTAAAGCAATAGTGAACTGCAGCTGCTTAAAAAAATCTGTATAGCAATTGCATGTGCTAGTATGCACCAGTGACAGAACTAGCTGCATTTAAAGCAGAGGTTCACATTGAGTGTACATTTGTCAGATTTGTAATTGAACTACTGTTTAGCTCAGAAAATGAGGCTTCTTAGACAAAAATTGCCTATAACATCTTGTACATTTGTCCACCCAAATTTTTTTAGGTTTTGTCCTCGTCAACACATGGAGCCTGTGTCCAGGGGAATAGTGCTTGAGACCTGTGCCTTTCCAGCTGAATGCTTGTTAAGTGACAGTTGGTGTTTTGTAGATGTGTGTTAATGAAATGTATTAAAAAAATATTAAACATATTTTTACTTGTTTTCTTGTCTGCAGTTCTCATTGAATGGTGAAAAAAATGGACCCTTCCCACTCCAAATTCGCTTTCACCTGGGACTTCACTATAAGGCTTCATGTACACTTAAGCTGATAAAGTGTTTTTTTTTTGGAAGTTTTTAAGTTTTTTTTTTTTTTATTTTTTTTTTTTTTCCAAAAAATTACATTTTGAAAACATTTTTGGGCTTTCAGGAAAAAGCCAATAACTCCAAAGCTCATTAACACTAAACAGCCAGGTGTGCAAGGTTACATAGGCTAACAGTGCAGTTTATGGGCTTTTAAAAAAGCCAATAACTGTTTATCAGCTTCAGTGTGCATGGAGCCTAAGCAATACCCCTATATTGTCCATTATACCACCTCCATTCATAGTCTTGTGCAGGCCTGTTGCAACAGGACAGGCAAACCAAGCAATTGCTTGGGGCCCCTCCATCGCTGGCTACCACGGGAGAAGGAAGGAGGCTGTGGGTGTCAGAAGAATCAGAAACCAAGAAGTTGAACCCCCCATTTCTCAACTTCTTGAATAAATTCAGGCAGCACATTGCCCCTCCCACTTCAACCTTAAAACAAATGTTGTCCATTTTGCTTGGGGCCCCCAAATTCCTTCAAACGGCCCTGGTCTTGTGTACGCCATTTAATACCTAAATCAACTATACAACAAGGTTCCCTAATCTCCATCCAGAGCAGGAGGCAAGATTCTTCCTTCCACTTATGGAAAGAAATTAAAATCTGCGCCAATGTTGAATAAAGTTATCTAAACCTTATTCGTAAACAATTGTGTATATAAGATACACTTTGTGTGATAAAATAATTAGTATGCTGCTCCTCGGTGGTGTAGTAAATTACTGCAAATAATGAAAACAAAAAACGATAGAGGGTGCTGGTGAATAGACTTAGTGTTCCACCTGTCTATAATTGAGTGGAACATATACTAGGTGAGTGAGAATTAACAATAAAAACCATTGGAAAACACAATGTGATAACATAAGAAATAGATATTCTGTCTCTGTGCAATATTGGCATGGATGAATCGCCAGTGTTTAAGAGAATTGATTAGGTAAAAACCAGTGTACAAAAAAATATATAAACTAAATTAGATTGTCTTGTTAAATACAGTGCAAATATCTTCACAGTGCAAAGTAAAATCTTGGTTGTGCGAAGTCCCATATATGCCGTAGACAGATCTCATCCTGAATGATAGGAAGTTGGTTTCTGGATGTGAAAGATTCCTTCACCACTGCATTATGTGCTCCACCCAAAGTGTTAAGGAGATGCTATGGTCTTACCAGACGGCAAGACCTCTTTGTTACAAGTAGGTCAGATAAGCAGGACAGGATAAGTGCCTGTTCACACTGGGGGGCGTAGCTGGATCTCGATGGAACCAAAGGTGCGACTGGTGTACTCACAGATTGGCAGAGATAGATACGGAAAAAAATCAGTATTACCTTTTATTAAAATAAATAAAAATCGCACAAAACAGCCAATTGGCCTCTTACTATGGCAGGTGCCTGCCTGGCACTGGGACTGTAGCAATGCTCTCCAATAGGAAGTCTCACCGATACCGCTGTGTGGCAGGATGCCGAAGTTTGGAAGGCACTTTTGGGTTTGTTGCGAGTGCAGGGAGCCAGATGTCGCCGCCGACGACATATGTTTCGTACACAGGTACGTCATCACCTAGTATATGTTCCACCAGCGCCCTCTATCGTTTTTGTTCTTCCTTCCACTTCCCTGCCAGTGCTTGGCCGTGTGCAATTCATACCCTAAAAATAATAAAAGCATTGTGGCCCATCCAATACCTGGGATCTAGATATTCCTGGATTATATAGAAAAATGTTAAGCTTTCTTGGACACCGTTGCTTAATTTCCCTCTTAACAGCTGTCCAAGTGAGTAGGTGGTAAAGGTGATGACCACCTCTGTGCAATACACTTCTAAGGGGGAGTGTGGGGCAGTGAGATCCCAGATTACGGGAACTCCCCTACAAAAAAACAAACTAACAGCATATGCCTGAACTGTGGCAGTGTGCCTTGATTGCAAATACTGGCTATATATAATATTTTCTCTATCCCTAAACAACTTTCAGGACAACCTCTGAGATTGTGGGGAAAAATGGCTGTGCTAAACCTATGGTGGTTACAAATCTTATGTAACTTTGTGAATACAGCAACATATGAATGATCCAATAAGGGCACACTTGTGATTATTAGAAAAGGCTGAAGATATAAACCTTGTTTAAATAAACCAAAAATTAATCTCAAACAAAAAAATAATCGGAATGAAAAATAGTGATATGAGAAATTCATAAATCAATGGTCAATTCCATGAATCAAAGTTCATAAGTGTTGAGAAAATTGAGGGACGTCCATGCAATTCCCTTTATGAAATGCATCCATAAGCTTCTCAGATGTTCAGAAGATCCACCACCATAATGAAAAAAAAGGGATTTTTAAATACAGCTTACCTGTAAAATCCTTTTCTTGGAGTACATCACGGGACACAGAGCGGCATATTCATTACTATGTGGGTTATATGGAGTACCTTCAGGTGTGGACACTGGCAATCTCAAACAGGAAATCCCCTCCCTATATAACCCCCTCCCCTAGAGGGAGTCCCTCAGTTTTGTAGCAAGCAGTATGCCTCCCAAAATGGTCACCCAAAAGAGGGGTGGGAGCTCTGTGTCCCGTGATGTACTCCAAGAAAAGGATTTTACAGGTAAGCTGTATTTAAAAATCCCTTTTTCTTTCTCGTACATCACGGGACACAGAGCGGCATATTCATTACTATGTGGGATGTCCGAAAGCAATGCTTTAATGAGGGGAGGGAGACATCTTCCAAAGAAGGATTCAATTTAGAGATAAACTCAAATCATAATAATAATTCTAACTTAGTCAAGAAAAAACTTTTTTTTTTTTTTTTTTTTTTTTTAACCAAGGTTGTTTCTGATCCCGAGGATTTCAAACTGCAGCCTGTAGTACTGCCTGACCAAAGGCAGTATCCGCATTTCTTCTCACGTCTAGTTGATAAAACCTTGTAAACGTGTGGACTGATGACCACGTTGCCGCCTTGCATATCTGAGCCATAGAGATCTGATGGTGTGCTGCCCAAGAGGCGCCCATGGCCCTGGTAGAATGGGCCTTTACCGACAACGGAGGAGGCAACCTCTTCAACCCGTAGGCTTGAATGATTAATTGTCTAATCCATCTCGAGATGGTGGATTTTGCAGCTGCCTGCCCCTTCTTGGGGCCATCTGGTAGAACGAATAACACATCTGTTTTCCGGATCTTTTCTGTAGCTTTAAGATAGGCCTTCATGGCCCGGACAATATCCAAGGTATGCAGCAACCCTTCCTTTCTAGATGTAGGTTTTGGAAAGAAGGATGGAAGTACCAAATCCTGGTTTAAGTGAAATTTGGATATAACCTTTGGTAGAAAGGAAGGATGGGGCCGGAGAACTGCCCTGTCCTTATGCAGAACGAGATATGGTTCCTTACACGATAAGGCTGCTAATTCTGACACTCTCCTGGCCGAAACTATGGCGACCAAGAAAACCAACTTTCTTGTCAGTAAGAGTAAAGGAATCTCAGCCAACGGCTCAAAAGGCTGTTTCTGTAGAGTGGACAGGACAAGATTTAAGTCCCATGGACAAATTGGTGACTTGACAGGAGGATTAATACGCAAGACCCCCTGTAAGAAGGTCTTTACCAGCGAGTGGGTGGCCAGCGGCCTCTGAAACCACACTGACAGAGCTGAGATCTGTCCCTTGATTGTGCTTAGTGCCAGGCCTTTATCCACTCCTAGCTGGAGAAAACTTAACACCCTATCAATAGTATATTTGCGGGAATTCCATCTTTTGGATTCACACCAGCCTACGTAGTTCCTCCACACCCTGTAATAAATCACCCTGGAGACCGGCTTCCTAGCCCTAATCAGGGTAGGAATTACCTGCCTAGACAGGCCTCTATCCCTGAGAATCAGGGATTCAGCCTCCAGGCCGTCAAATTTAGACGCTGTAATGTAGGGTGGAGGATCGGGCCTTGTGAGAGTAGGTCTGGTTGTAGAGGGAGAGTCCAAGGGTCTCCCACTGCCATCTTCAGGACTAGTGAGTACCAAGTCCTCCGGGGCCAAGCCGGAGCTACTAGAATGACTGGCTTGTTCTCCACTCTGATCTTGCGCAACAGGCGCGGGAGTAACTGTAGTGGAGGGAATGCATATAGAAGTCTGAATTGATGCCAAGGGCAAACCAACGCGTCGGTTCCGCAGGCCATAGGATCCCTCGCTCGCGACACGAACCTGTCTAGTTTCTTGTTGAACCTGGATGCCATTATATCTACGTCCGGCATTCCCCACCTCTGGCAGATTGTCTGAAAGACCTGGGGATGCAGAGACCACTCCCCTGGCAACAGACTCTGGCGACTTAAGAAGTCTGCCTGCAGGTTGTCCACTCCGGGAATGAATATCGCCGAAATGCAGGGTACATGAACCTCTGCCCATTGAAAAATCAAGTTCACCTCCCTCTGAGCGGCCTGGCTCCTGGTTCCCCCTTGGTGGTTTATGTATGCCACCGCCGTGGCATTGTCTGACTGGATTCTCACCGGGAACCCCTTTAATCTGGAGGTCCAAGCCAGAAGGGCTAGGTGGGCAGCTCTGATTTCCAAGATATTGATGGGGAGCTGCCTCTCTGCTTTCACCCAAGTTCCCTGGCGGGAGAACCCCTCGAAGACCGCCCCCCAGCCTGCCAGGCTGGCGTCTGTGGTAACTACCTTCCAGACAACAGGGCTGAAGGATTTTCCCTTTAGAAGATTCTGAGGGTTCAACCACCAGGCCAGGCTTTGTCGGACCCTTGATGATAGCGTCAAAGGGGACTCTAAGGCATGTGCCCTCTTGCCCCAGGCTGCTAGAATGGCTGCCTGTAGGACGCGAGTGTGGATCTGAGCGTATGGTACTGCCTCGAATGTGGCCACTAGCTTGCCTAGTAATCGCATACACAGGCGAATAGTTGGTTTTTTCTTGTTTAGAACCAACTGAACCAACCCCTTGATAGCTTCGATCTTTACAAGGGGCAGGAACACCTTTTGATGTTCTGTGTCTAACCTCATGCCGAGGTATTCCAACTGCTTTGTAGGCTGGAACGCTGACTTTCCCCGGTTCAGGACCCAGCCGAATTCTTCGAGGTACCGAACCGTGAGGTTTACTGCCTTTTGCAGACCCGGCCGTGAGTGATCTATGATTAAAAGGTCGTCCAAGTATGCTAGGACTGTGACCCCTTGGATCCTTAAATTGGCCAGAATTGGGGCTAGGATCTTCGTGAATACCCGGGGGGCCGTGGCCAGCCCGAAGGGGAGCGCCCTGAATTGGAAGTGTCGCTGCCCCACCGCGAAGCGTAAAAACCTTTGATGCGACTGAAAGATTGGTACATGAAGGTAAGCATCCTTTATGTCTATGGAGGCCAGAAAATCGTCCTTCTGAAGCGCGGCGGCTGCTGACCGGATGGATTCCATCCGGAAGGAACGAACCCTTAGGTAACCGTTTAACCTCTTTAGGTCCAAGATTGGCCTGACATCGCCGTTGGGCTTTGGTATGACAAAGAGATTGGAATAGAAACCTAGGCCTTGCTCTTGGGCTGGCACTTCTATAATTACGTCCTGGCCAAGCAGGTGATCCAAAGCTGCCAGCATTGAGGCCTTCCTTGCTGGATCCCTTGGTAGCCTTGATTCTTGAAAATGAGGCGGAGGATACCTTAGAAACTCCAGTCTGTAACCTGTGGTTACAGATGCCCGGACCCATCTGTCGGGGATCTTGGCTTCCCAAACCTCTGAGAAGAAACGAAGCCTTCCCCCCACCCGCAAGAGTGGGGGCGCCCCTTCATAAGGCAGACTTAGGGGCTGTCTTTGACGGCTTGCGATACCACGGCCTCTTACCCCCAGGGGTCTGTCCCTGCGATCTACTGTTAACGTTGGATCGTGCAGGCGGCCGTCGATACTGCCTGGAATTTGAGGGCCCCGAGACAGGAAAGAGCTGCCTTTTAAATGTAGGAGCCCGGAATGTCTTTTTGACCGGTAAAAGGGTACTCTTGCCATTTGAAATAGTCTGAATATATTTATCCAGATCCTCTCCGAAGAGTCGTCCTCCATGGAAGGGAAACCCTGCCAGAAGCTTTTTGCATGGGGGCTCCGCCGCCCAGTTCTTCAACCATAAGAGCCTTCTCATGTGCACCAAACATAGTGATAAACGAGAGGCCTGCTGGATGGAATCTTTTATAGCATCTACCGCAAAACACAGAGCTCTGGGAATGTCAGAAAACTCTTCTGCTTGTTGGGTAGGCATGTCCCTTAACATTTCCTTTGTCTGGTCTTTTAATGCCTGACAAACTCCAATTGCAGCCACCGCTGGCTGCACCACTGCTCCTGCCGTAGCAAAGGATGCTTTTAAAAGTGTTTCTAATCTTTTATCAACTGGATCTTTAAACATATGTATGTTTTCCACCGGGCAAGTTAGTGATTTATTCACACATGAGATGGCTGCATCCACTACTGGGAGCCTCCACCTCTTGGAGAACTTTTCCTCCATGGGGTAAATGACCGCAAATCTTTTCGGTGGCAGAAAAATCCTGTCCGGCCGTACCCAATCCCGAAAGATCAATTCCTCCAAGAGAGGATGGACCGGAAAAACTGCGTTGTTTAACGGAGCTTTCAAAGAGCCCAGAGAGGATACCGGAGGAACCTGAGACTCTGGCAATGGTAAACTAAATGCCGAGCGGACCATGTCCGTCAAAGACTGTACCCACAGTCTTTCTGTCTGGGAGTCTGAAAATGGTTCCTCAGAGGCAGATCCCTCAATCCCTGAACCCTCTTGGTTCAGGTCTAGTTGATCCTCCTGTGATTCCAATTCCTCTGGAGAGAGAATCTCAGCATCTGAGGATACACCTCCTGGTGATGGGGATCTAACCCGTTTTTTACCAGGAATAGCTCTAGCGATCAATGTTGCTATTCTCTCTTCTAGCCCCCCTAGGGATACGGCTAGCATCTCCTCTGTGATAAACACAGGGCTGGGCTGATCTGGGCCAGCCTCCGCACCAGATCCCCCTAATGGCTTATCCAAGGCGCTTCTTATGTTAATAAGTTGCGGGGAAAGTATCGGCATATCAGAATCAGAAAGGGAACCCTTTTGTTTTTTGGTCTTTTTTGTACCCTTTGACCCCGAACCCTTGGAAGCCATAATACAAAATCGAGGGACTCCGCCCACACAACAGACTGTAGTGGGCAGGAGTACAAAATCAGAGTTTAGGGGACAATAGATTACTAATGCCCAAAAACTGATGGGATCCCGTATGTTCTCTTTTTTTTTTTTTTTTTTTTTTTTTTAAATATATTATATATTTACTTTTGACAACATACCGTGACCCCAAACTAAGTTTGCCAGCCTCCAAACCTGCTGCAAAAAAGGGGGATTTCTTGGCTTAACAAAAAAGGTATTTGGAACAAAGTCCAGATGTACTACCCCTCTTCCGCCACCGGGAGTCACTGTTCTGCCGCTCTGCGTCCTCTCCTGTGAAAAACAGCCTCAGACTGAGCACTGACCATGCCTGCTGTCTATAACAGCACAAAGGCGCGCCCCTGTATGACGCCGCAGGCACGCCCCCCCCCGCCCTCCTGTCTGAACGGCGCGAAAAATGTCAATAAGACGTGCGCGCGCACGCGCGCGCGCGCGTATGCCGGAAACAGGAGGAACATGGAGGAGCCGCGCTGCTGGAGATCCAGGAACGCAGAAACAGGCGGCAGATTCAAACTCCCGGCCAGGTAGGACTCTCCAAAGGCCCCTAGGGATCGTTACTAGCCCTAGGAAGAAACAGCAGGTTTAGCTAGCACACATATTTAGACAGGGGGACCTAGTGATGGGGGAGAAAAGGTGTCATCCTGTCTCTCTTTAGACATAGTGAACAAGGTTGCCCATGCAGAGCATACTTAGGCTATCCCCCCTTTTAGGTTACCCCGGAGAGCCTGCTGTCGAACCAAGTCCCGCAGGCTCCCCCTTACCTGCTCCATGCTGCAGGATGTTTGTCCAGCAAACTGATCCAATCTTCTCCCATCTCCGTGGGTAGCGTAGTAGACCTTCAGGCCCTGGGGTCCTATGAAGGTACCCACTGTCCTGGACCTATATAGCACCCTGGCAAACAGGAACTTATGGTTTTTTCAAACTCCAAGTCCTGGGTCCAGCCCTCCAAAGAGGAGCATTATAGGCAAAACCCCACGGCTTGGGGCCCGGGTACTGTCCACTTTGGCACTGAGGCTCCTTGGACAGATCCGGTTAGCCCGCCCTTAATCCCAAGGATGTGGAGCAAAGCTATTCCGTGACCAACACCTAAGACACTGGCGAAAAAACTGAGGGACTCCCTCTAGGGGAGGGGGTTATATAGGGAGGGGACTTCCTGTTTGAGATTGCCAGTGTCCACACCTGAAGGTACTCCATATAACCCACATAGTAATGAATATGCCGCTCTGTGTCCCGTGATGTACGAGAAAGAAATGCCTGATTACCAGGGCTCTGTGACACCCCAATTAGAGGATCCGGAAAAACTTGGTATGAAAGACGTGCAAGATGAATTTAAATCCCAGGCAAACCACTCTAGATATTTCCAGTAGATCTCAGACTTGTGTATGATACCAGATTTTACACTAAAGCTTCTATAGTGTAGAACGGTATCAAGATTTATTCCGTATAAAAGGTAGCACACTTGCAATTCATGCAGTATAAAAAAAGCCTTAAGCCTGTTGTGCCAGCTGGACACAAAGGCAACCCCGTCCAACTGGATACAGAAGTATAGTAGGTCATGTCAGTGCAGTGCTTTTCCCTACATTGCTTTGTAACGCAATTGCTTTTTCCAGGGGCACTGGTGTCGCGATAGATATATCTATCCCACCCTAAACCACACTGTGCAGGTGTGCCTGCCTTGCAACCAAGCCTCATTCTGAGCTGCTCTCCGCAGATTGGTAAGAGCAACCCTGACGTCACATTCTCGTGGGATTCAGAGAACATGGTAATCGGGTTTATCATGGATCCTCCCGTGTTTACCTACATTATAACCCAACGGCACCATGGATCATAGGGATCCCAACAGTGCATATGAAAAAGTTAAGAATTTAAAGAAAAGGGAACCTAGGAATTGGTGATAAAACATTATGACAAACATTACCTAAGTGGCCGAGTTATGAAGTCCCAGGCACAAGAGGCGGAAATGCTTAACAAAAGCATGACCTCCAGTGTCACTGCTGGAACTGTCATTTGTCCACACAAGTGTTGCCTCCAGTAGAAGACCCTGCGACACCCAGTGGACAACAGTGAAATGACACAAAATCCTTAAACAATGTATATAAATACAATTTCTCTTCCGTTTATGGACAGACACAGCAGCATATTGACCTTAGGGTATTATCCTCCGAGATTGACTAGGCAGAAAACCAGCATGTTGAGTGTTAAACACTCCACACAGTACCTTCCAGGGGGTGGTTCCCCCAGGTACATTCCCTCACTCTGCTCTGCAGCCTTTTTTTTTTTTTTTTTTAAGCCTAGCAGGAGGAGAATAACATGGCTCCTCTTTCTTGCTTTTCTTTGTAGATCTCAGTATCCAAAAATGCAGGAAAACAACCAATTGCTGACTGGGTGACAGGCTGGATCCTTGTAGTTCTCCCCCCCCCCCCCCCAAGTTTGGCCATCGAGCATGTGGTGGCCTTTTAGCTACGCGCTGGGCAGTCTACTACATGCCCCGTTGCTCCAGGGGTGGCCGGTGAGCTATATGCTCCAGGGCCCACATATGACCGGGCTCTATATCCTGGGCCGACAGCCATGCCGTAACTGCGCGGACGTTGGTTCTGTCCAGGATGCCTTCAGGCGGTGGTCACAGGATGGGCAAGTAGCATTCCCCTTGCTTTGGCAAGGTGGTGCAGCTGGGGAGATCGATTGGGGGTCCGCCCTGCTTTCCTCTCGCTCCTTTCCCCCACGTTCTGGGTGGCGGGGTCGACCGTAAGGTGGGGGGCTCCATCCGGGGACTGTCTGCTTCTGGGGGTGTGGTTTTGCTGCAGTGTGTGCGGGGGGGGGCCTGCCTGGGGGTCCTGGGTGTTTTGCTGCAGTGTGGTGTTTTACTGCAATCGCGGCTGCCATTTTGCAGGCGCCTTTATTGGAGATTGGCAGCCATTTTCTTGTGGAATGTGTTTTTGCCTCTAGTAGCTAAAATAATGGTGCGAGCGGCTCCAGCACACTTCCTGAGGGACGGTACAGCATGGAGCAGCGCTTTGGGGGAGACAGCAGCGATACAGCCCTGTTCGGGTGGGGGGTCCCCTGTTCTCTGCTGCGGCCAGGAGGGGGTGGTCTGTGGGTCTTGCCTTGCATTCCAAGGGTGGGTCAGCATGGCGTTGGAACCAGATGCTTCGCCCCCAGACATGCAAGAGTTAACCCTTAGTGCCCCTGTACCTGCAGCCTCTGTGGATGCTATGACAGCAGTCCTAGAAGCTGTGCGTGGCCAGAGGGGGGGCGGAGGCTCCCCCGCTACCTTCTGGGGATGCCTCTGACACGGAGACTGTCCAGCTACTGCTCCCGGCCCTGGTTCCGAGGTGTAGGATGATGCAGGCCAAGTCTGGATTAAAATGTATGTTTATAATATATTTTCCCTTGACCTTTACAGAGTCTGTAATTTAACATCTTATATTAGGCTTTATAAGAATTTCCTATAGTTTATTGTTTATTATTTTATTTATCTTATATAAACTTTACTAGATGCAAGGGATCTGGAATGGGGATGTCCGATTTTTCAGAGTTGTTCCCCGGTGATAGGTCAGTGTGAGGCGGATGGGGCTCATTGTATCCAGGGCTCATTGCGATTGGGAGTTTTCAGACCGCTGTGACAGGCCATCACAGCGGTCACATGATTCTAAAGTGGAGTTCCACCCATATTTATATTCACAGCGCCGGCAGAAGCAATTACTCTGCTTCCATCTAGTGGCGGTAGATGTAATTGAGGTAACGCCGCCCAAATAATGGGAACTGCGTTACCGTGAGGGGAAGAGTAATCGGGTAGATTACTCGTTACCCTCAAAAGGGGCTGCGTTAGGTAACTGCGTTTATTGTAACTCCGTTACTTACAACACTGTGCATTACACAGGGGGCAGTTTGAGTAGAGAATATCAGACACTATTATAAGCCATGCACAGAGAGGAGGGACACTGTAGTTCTCATATTGCGCCTCGCTGTTGCGGGGCATGGTTTCAATCTGTTCAAGGGTCTACTTTTCTCATTGTTGCATGACTGCTTTAATGTCTTGAACACCTGTGACCAAGGACGGGTTGCAACACAGTCAAAAGCCGCCCTTTCAACTCTCAAGCTGCCACAAGCAGCCCTGCAACAGCAAGGCATAAAATCGTATCAACAGTAACTCTGACTCTGTCACCCAAAAGCGGGGCCTTATCTGTTTCCCAAGTAGAACTCGTCAATTAGGACAGTAGGATCTGGTCGTAACCCTTTTCAACAAATATCTGAAAGCACCGCTGCCTGGCTGTCAAATTCTCCACTTCCGTGCAGTTACGCCTCAGACGTGTAAACTGTCCTTTGGGGACTTCCCTTAACCAAGGGTCATGGTGACAGCTGTCCAGTGGGATGTAAGAATTCCTGTCGGTCGACTTAAAAAAAAGTCAAGGTCACGAATCTCTCCCCCTGCACAGAAATCTTCAAGTCAAGGAAGCTCATTTGAGGCATTGTGTGTGTGTGTGTACACCCCTTCTGTGTTTGGGTAGAACCTGTACTGTGGGGTGCCACTTCTTGGTAGTGGTAAACATGCTTTATATGGGTGCTGTGCCAGTGGTTCTGTGCATGCACCACCATCTTGGTGATGGCTCAGAGCTCCAGCCCAGAAGTGAGGCATCTGGAGGGGTGGCACCCACAGTAGGTGCACTTCATTCCTGGCTGAAACCTCAGAGAATCTGGGCTGGTGCTTATTTCTGGTCTGGCACTAATGGAGTCCAGAAACGGTCACTATACATCCAGCCTGCGATAGGAGGTGCATATTCCCTGGAGTGGGATATAGAGGTGGCGGTACTTTTGGGGGAGGGTTTTCCCATCATTGCTTTTTACATGTCTGCAATACAAAAATTGTATTTATCACACAATCGATGGCCTTTGTAGTTGCATGTGTTTTTAGGAATTATGGCGGTTGCCA
Source organism: Rana kukunoris (assembly GCA_029574335.1). NCBI lineage: Eukaryota > Metazoa > Chordata > Amphibia > Anura > Ranidae > Rana > Rana kukunoris. The sequence goes on along the minus strand of CM056058.1, from coordinate 42,567,182 downwards.
CTGCCCAAGGTTGGGGTGCTTATTGAGGCGTGTGTGTCTTCCACCTGGAGAGAACTAAGCAGTTGCATTGGCTCTGAAATTCCTCCTTGCAAGATATTCAGAGTTGCCATGTCATCTGAACAAGCAGGGGAGATGAGAAGCAAAGCCTTAAGAAGCCCCAGGTTGCTCTTTTCGCTTCCAGAGAAAATGTGTGAAAATGTTGCTTCCAGAGAAAATGTATATAAGCTCCCTCTTCGCTGACAATGGATCCCTAGGAGCAGATGCCCTGGTTTTCACTTCACTTCACTTAAGAGCTATATACAGAGCGGATGGACACCATAGTTACATGAATGTGAGTTAGGGACCTTAGATTGTAAGCAGTGTTGCTCACGAATATTCGCATTGCGAATATTCGTTACGAATATTGCATATTCGAGTATTCGCGAATGAATCGAATATTGCAGTGAATATTCGCTATTGCGAATATTCGTATTTTTTCTAATTTATTTTTTAAACAGATCACATCCTAGTGATCTCCATCAACGTCTAAAAGCATTGCTGGTATGATTAGAGAGAGACCCTGGGCCGAGTAGCTGATGCGATCCTTTTATGCTGCCGAATATTCGCAATGCAAATATTCGGCAAAAGGAATATTGCGCGATTATTTTCTCCGCCCTTCTTTTGCATCAGAGCCAATCAAAGTTCTCCTACCACAGTTGTCAGAGGTTAGCAACCAATAGGAACCTGCCTCCCAGTTACTCCCAGTGCTGACGAGAATTTCGCAATCACATATTGTTATTTGGACAAAATATCACGAATATTTGATTTTAGCGAATGTTTCTCGAATATTCTTCTATATATTCGTGATATATCGGGAAATCGAATATGGCGTATTCCGCTCAACACTAATTGTAAGCTCCTTGAGGGTAGGGACTGATGTGAATGTACAATTGTATATGTAAAGCGCTGTGTAAATTGACGGCGCTATATAAGTACCGTAATAATAATAATAATAATAATTATGCCTTGCTGTTGCAGGGCTGCTTGTGGCAGCTTGAGAGTTGAAAGGGCGGCTTTTGACTGTGTTGCAACTCGTCCTTGGTCACAGGTGTTCAAGACATTGAAGCAGTCATGCAACAATGAGAAAAGTAGACCCTTGAACAGATTGAAACCATGCCCCGCAACAGCGAGGCGCAATATGAGAACTACAGTGTCCCTCCTCTCTGTGCATGGCTTATAATAGTGTCTGATATTCTCTACTCAAACTGCCTCCTGTGTCATGCACAGTGTTGTAAGTAACAGAGTTACAATAAACGCAGTTACCTAACGCAGCCCCTTTTGAGGGTAACGAGTAATCTACCCGATTACTCTTCCCCTCACGGTAACGCAGTTCCAATTACTTGGGCGGCGTTACCCCAATTACATCTACCGCCACTAGATGGCAGCAGAGTAATTGCTTCTGCCGGCGCTGTGAATATAAATATGGGTGGAACTCCACTTTAGAATCATGTAACCGCTGTGATGGCCTGTCACAGCGGTCTGAAAACTCCCAATCGCAATGAGCCCTGGATACAATGAGCCCCTTCCGCCTCACACTGACCTATCACCGGGGAACAACTCTGAAAAATCGGACATCCCCATTCCAGATCCCTTGCATCTAGTAAAGTTTATATAAGATAAATAAAATAATAAACAATAAACTATAGAAAATTCTTATAAAGCCTAATATAAGATGTTAAATTACAGACTCTGTAAAGGTCAAGGGAAAATATATTATAAACATACATTTTAATCCAGCTTATAATTTGGATGTAATATGTAGCAGATGGATAAGGGTTTTAAGTCCTATTAGCTGCACATACATGGTGGGACGGATGCACCTAGGCTGGGATATACACGAGATCACCATTTGTTTCCAGTTTTCTTCTCTCAAGGATCTGCCATTCTTTTGTCTTGGAGCAAGCGTCCGTCACCTGCATTCTAGAAAGGAAATCATCTCAACAAAGCATTGTAGTAAAATAAAAATAAAAGTCAGTTACTTTGCTGAGTAACTAATTACTTTTTCAATGTAGTAACTGAGTCACTAACGCAATTACTTTTTCGGAGAAGTAATTTGTAACTGTAACTAATTACTTTTTTAAAGTAAGATGAGCAACACTGGTCATGCACCATATTCACATCACTCCAGCTGATCACCAACTCAGCTGGAGAGTGGCTCCATCCCTATGCATGCACTATTCGACGAAGAGTGCACTAGAAGCAGAGCAGATGTTCCTGTATAACCCTAACTTTGTTACAGGCTGATGCCAAATGTACTCTGCCTGTGATGGGTGCCAGCGTGATACAGGAAGCATCGGCTCTGCTTTCTCTAATGCTGGCTCAGTTCTTCATACTGATGCTTGAGGATGGCAGATTGGGAACCTGTTATCTGGCACAGCAGTACTCAAGTGCAGGTAAACTGCTGTGTGAAAGGGGCCCAGGGCTGCTTTCACACTATCGATCTGATCATATCCACCTGTCTTTCATGCGGACCCAAATACCCTTCATTCACTTGTATAGAGTGGCAGATGTAAACTGACCCCTGTCTGTTTACATCCGTTTAAATAAACACAAGGATATGTTGCCTTCTGTCTGGGTATCTAGGACTAGAGGGCCCATAGAGTAGAACAAATGTACTCCAACTGGGACAGCAACAGCCAGTAATGCCTGAAAGGAAGACTGTAATTAAAGGTAAGTTTATACAGTGTATATATGGGCATATATCTCTACTGCAGTCAAATGGAAAAATGGATCAGCATGTGAGGGTTACCTGCACTGAGCCATAGACTTCTGTTGATTACCTGCAGGTTTGAGCTTTCAAAACGTTCTCCACACATGCAGGATATATTAACCACTTAAGACCCGGACCAATACGCTGGCAAATGACCCAAGGGGTTTTTGCGATTCGGCACTGCGTCGCTTTAACAGACAATTGCGCGGTCGTGCGACGTGGCTCCCAAACAAAATTTGCGTCCTTTTTTTCCCACAAATAGAGCTTTCTTTTGGTGGTATTTGATCACCTCTGCGGTTTTTATTTTTTGCGCTATAAACAAAAATAGAGCGACAATTTTAAAAAAAATGCAATATTTTTTACTTTTTGCTATAATAAATATCCCCCAAAAATATATAAAAAAACATTTTTTTTCCTCAGTTTAGGCCGATACGTATTCTTCTACATATTTTTGGTAAAAAAAATCGCAATAAGCGTTTATCGGTTGGTTTTCGCAACATTTATAGCGTTTACAAAATAAGGGATAGTTTTATTGCATTTTTATTAATTATTTTTTTTTTACTACTAATAGCGGCGATCAGCGATTTTTTTCATGACTGCGACAATATGGCGGACACTTCGGACAATTTTGACACATTTTTGGGACAATTGTCATTTTCACAGCAAAAAATGCATTTAAATTGCATTGTTTACTGTGGAAATGACAGTTGCAGTTTGGGAGTTAACCACAGGTGGCGCTGTAGGGAATGTGTGCCCTAATGTGTGTGTTTACAACTGTAGGGGGGTGTGGCTGTAGGTGTGACGTCATCGATCGCGTCCCCCTATTACAGGGATGACGCGATCGATGCTCCGGCCACAGAGAAGCACGGGGAAGCCGTGTGTACACACGGCTCTCCCCGTTCTTCCGCTCCAGGGACGGATCGCCGCACTGCAGCGGCGATCGGGTCCGCGAATCCCGCGGTCCCGGTCCTGGAGCTTCGGACCGGGTCGCGGGGGCGCGCCCGCGACCCACGGCTGGGTACTAAAACCAACGTATATATACGTTGATGTGCCCAGCCGTGCCATTCTGCCGACGTAAATGTGCAGTAGGCGGTCCTTAAGTGGTTAATGTGTGGAAAAGTTCAACTAACCCACAGTAAAATCGCAGCACATCAGTGTGAAATCAGCCTTGCACCCCTTTTACACGATCAGTCCGACCCAATTGGACCATCCATTCACCTCTATTGAGCCGCAGGTTTAAATGGTCTTGTGTCTGTTTATACCCACCTACCTCCAATCGGTGTTAATTTAGGCAGCACATTTTAATTTAGTTTTAGGACTAAAATGGCATCTCTTTTTTTTCCTCCCATTTTAGTCTTCTGCAACTGTTTGTGTCGACTAAAATCTCCAGTACATTTTAGTTGACTAAAATCTAATGGGTGTAAATAAACTGTAATGCAATAGTTAACATTTCTCCAATTTCCAAACTCATTATATACTGCTGGAGTGAAAAATCTAAAGTTATTTATGGTATTGTAGTATGAACATGCACTACAGACCAGTGTTAATTTTGAAGTCAAATTTCGATTTAGTTTGACGTCTTCAGACTAAAATGCCGTTTTGGTCATCTCAATTGTTTTGGTCGACTAATTGTGGCCGGTTACAAAGTCACTTAAGTGGCCCTCGCTCTTCAAAAGGTTGAGCAGCCCTGACTGAAGGTATGCCTTTCCACCATTTCAGATGAAGGGTGTTAAGGAAGGTACAGAATGCTGTGCTGATTCTGATTACCCCTTTTTGGCTAAAGAGGGAATTGATTGTTACAGTGGTTCACTTGTTAGTCAAACTATTTTGGCATCTTCCTTTTAAGGACGAATCTTCTGCCTCAAGGGCCAGTGAACTTCCCAGATGTAGCCATGCTAATTCTTGGAATCTGAAGAGCAGCTACTAAAAATCTGTTTTTTCAGACCCTTGGTAGCCTCCTGGCTGTCCAGTAGAATGGACACCAGGGCTATTTATGCAAAATCTTGTAAGGTTTTGAATTCCTGATGTCCTATGGATGGTTGACCCTTGAAAGACTTTGCTTTAGGTCTGTATTTTCTACAGACTGGCAGATGAGGTGCTTGCAGGTAGTACTCTTAAAGTACAGGTGCTGGCTTTAGGAGTTTCTTGGAAAGATCTATTGCCTCAACCTTTTGATTGGAAGGTGGCGTGGCTTTTTTATTTTAGATTCTGGCCTTGTCCAGTCCAAGTGAAGTCTTCCGCCGATCCACCCTGATTGGCGAAACCGAGTCTGTACAGCTCCTAGATCTCCATCTAGACTCAGAATGTAGATATGTGGTGCTCCATGCCACCTGTGACAGGCTTGAGATGCTCATTGTGGGCCTCTACGCCCCCGGCCACCATCATACTCCTGCACAAATTAACTCTGATATTGGCACTTTACCCGGGTGCTGAGGTTTTGCTGGCGGGGGGGCCTTAAGCATGACCCCTGACTCATCTCTAGACAAATTTAACGCAGGAGTAGCTCGAGACTCTCCCCTGTCATGATGGGTGGATGTGTATGGGTTGAAAGATGTCTGGAGATGTAATTACACATGTAATTACCCACATGTCAAACAATATACATGCCACGTATGCCTCTTTTTTCCAGAATAGATTTAATGCTCGCTAATGGCTTGCTGCTCTCCCACACTCTGGGGGTGAAGATCCTGCCCCGGGGCATTTTGGATCACACGCCGGTGCTGTTGAAGCTTGACGCAGGCTTGCCCTCTGGTCCTGCCTTGTGGCGGCTATCGGCGTATTGGGTGACTGATGAGTGCGTGGCCCCTGAGGTGACGGTAGAGCTGGGAGCGTAATCTGGGTACTACTGAGCCGCCTACACTGTCGGATGCGTACACCAGGGGACAATATCAGGGACTTATTGCCAAGGCTAGAAAGGACTCCAGGTTGGCGCTGGGGCCAAGGGAACTAAGAGCTCTAAAGTTGGAGAGTGTCTACCCAATAAGGACCCTGACTCTTGCACCTCCTATCGCCTAATTTCATTACTCAACGTAGATGCCAAAATTTGTTACTAAAACCCCTTTAAATAGGCTCAACTCTGTCATTTTGGCTCTGGTTCAGGGAGATTAAACAGGCTTCATGCCGGGCAAGGACACTAAGATAAACATATGTCGTTTATACACTCATATCTCCTTGGCGGCTACAGAGGGATCACAGGGAGTCGTGGCTTCATTGGATTCGGAGAAATAATTTGGCTTGGTCGAATGGGAATTCCACTGGCAGGTCCTAGGGAGATTTAACATTGGACCCAAATTTGCTTATTGGATTAAGTTACTTTATATGGGGCCCACAGCAAGGGTTTGCACTAATGGCCCCCTCTCTGATAGCTTCTCCCTGGGTAGGGGTACGAGGTAGGGATGCCCCCTTTCCCCAGGGTTGTTCGCCTTGGTCAAAGAGCCTTTGGCCACCCTCCTGCGGGCATCTGTTGGGGTTGCAGGTGGGTCCACTGACTGATAAAGTAACCCTTTATGCTGATGATATTCTTTTGTACCTCCCTGACGCGTTGGTGTCTCTAGAGGAGGCCCTTAGACTTATTGACTAATTTGGCTCCTTCTCCGGAGTGCGAATCAATTGGGATAACTCTATACTTTCCCCCTTTCCTAGGCAGCCCCCACCTTATGAACTCAGACATTCCTGAAGTGTACCACTAAATTTCACTACCTGGGAATAGAGGTCCAGAGGGATCCCATGCTGTATCTGGTGGATAATGTCTACCCAAGTGCCAAACCTGGAAATCCCTGCCCCTGACCCTGGTAGATAGGGTCAACTTACTTAAAATGACGTTTCTCCCCAAGTTTTGATATGTTTTTAGAAACACCCCTGTCCCTATTCCCAACTCCTTTTTTTTTTTTTTAGAAAGGTGGATCAGACGGTGAACGCCTTTTATATGGGCTGGAGTTGCCCCTAGAATCGCACAAACTACTCTCCTATTGCCCCTCTCTCTTGAAATGGTACTTGAAATAGTACTTTTGGGTGGCAGTATTGGTAACGGTGCGGTGGTGGTTTACCAATCCCACTCCAACCCGTCTGTAAATCTAGAGGAGGCAATCTTGGTCTCCTATGCTGCACTTAGCAACTTTGTTTTTAGAGGACCAAAAGCACACCCAGATATTACTACCTCCATGCGAACTACGGTCCGGGTGTGGTTGCAGGTTACAGCTAAATTGAACGCACCCACCACTATCTCGCCATAGACGCAACTGTGGGGGAACCCAAGACTGGAACATCTACACTCGGTCCCTGACCCTGTCCTATGGGCTAGATATGGTATTACAACATGTAATGCCAAGCGGCACACTTCTCACCTTTTGATTCCCTGAGGGAGGAGTTCCAGCTTCCATCCCGAATGTTCCTCCACTACCTCCAGTTGCGTCATGTGGTGCAGGCACAATTCCCCTCTGGGGTTTCCCTTAACTCACATGGAGTGGAGAGGTTTTTAATATAACGAAGTGCTGACCGTATTCTTTCCTCTTTGTACCTACGGCTCTTCTCTCCAGTGGTGGGTCCAAACTTTTTAAAAATGTAAGGCAGATTTCCCCGCCATGGCAGATGACTGGGAGGAAGGGATTCAACAGTATATACCCCTATTAATATCAGCTAAGGATAGGTTTATCCAGCTTAAATTCATACATAGGGCATACTATATCCCCCAGAGGCTCTTGAGAATTTATCCCACGCAATCAGATAGGTGCCCAAAATGCACCACAGAGCTGGGAACTTTTCTCCACGTGGTTTGGGACTGCCCGGTCATACAACAATTCTGGGAGGGAATGGTCTGGGAAATGAACTCAGTGGGGAATCTCTCGTTGGGGCTGGACCCGCTGGTCCTGCTCCTGGGTATTTGTGACAGAGTGGCATCGGGTATACACAGGCAGCTGTTTGTGTTTTACACACATTTTTATGCCGGAAAGGTTATCCTCCTGAATTGGAGGAAACCAGCCCCCCCCCCCCCCAGGATCTCCCAGTGGAAAGCTCTAACTCAATCCTTCCCCTATATGAACTCACCTATGAGTCGCAAATGCCCCAAAAAAATTGACAAGATCTGGGGTAGCTGGGTTAAGGGCTGATCCGCCCCCAGGGAAGATGTGGTTACTGACAATGGTGTCTCCCCTCCCCTTTCTTCCCTTTCCCCCCCACATCCTCACCTTATTAGATACGGATAAGGTTTGATCTCATATAGGCTTTTGGTAAAGCTAAAAGTTTGTACATGAAAATGTATGGTCAGCCTCAAGCTGGCTACACACAGCTTTTATAAAAAAAATTGTACAACTTTCCTCTTGGATTTACCAATATGAGGTCAAACCTAAAGCCTTTCAATTTTGTAGGCGATCGAGTATGCCCTTTGTACTACAGAGTTGATGGTAAATCTAAAGGAAGTTGAACAACCGTTATGTAATGTGTATCCAGCTTTACTCCTGAAAAAAAATTATGTATATAATAATTTTTTTGTTTTTGGTAGAGGTGTGCAATAACCAGGGCTTTTTTTCAGGGGGAACTTGGGGGAACTCGGTTCCACCACCTCTGGCTCAGACCCTTTGGTGCCTGCTGTCTGGTTTCTGTGTTTATAAGTGACAGCTCTGCACTCTGTACTCTGTATGTAATGCCAACCTGGTATTTAATGCCCCTTTAAGACCCTTCTACTGTTTGTGAAATCTCAACGGGTCATGGTTGAGTTCCTGCACCTATTTTCTGAGAAAAAAAGCTCTGGCAATAACACTTTATTTTTCCTCAGTTACTAAGGGCCAGATTCAAAGAGAACTTACGCCGACATATCTGTTGATACGCCGCGTAAGTTCTAAGATGCGCCGTCGTATCTGTGTTCTGTTTTCAGAAAGCAAGATACGCCAATATTTGGCTAAGATATGACCGGCGTAAGTCTCTTTACGCCATCGTATCTTAGTTGCATATTTACGCTGCCCGCTAAGTGGCGCTTCCGTAGATTTACGCGTCAAATATGCTAATGAGCTAGATACGCCGATTCAGGAACGTACGTGCGCCCGGCGTATTGATATACGCCGTTTACGTAGGCGTTCGACCGGCGTAAAGTTACCCCTGCTATATGAGGCGCAACCCATGTTAAGTATGGAGGTCGGAACAGCGTCGTATTGTACGTCGTTTGCGTAAGTCATTCGGGAATGGGGCTGGGCGTAAGTTATGTTCACGTCGATATCAATGAGTATTTCCAACGTGATTTTGGAGCATGCACACTGGGATACGTCCACGGCCGCCCACCCTAGGTGAATGAGTATGGGGTACATCGTACCCCTACCCATTCACCGGGAGGAAAAGTGTTAAAAAAAAATAAACACTACATAGGTTTTTAAAATATTTTATTAGTCAGCTCCGGGCCCCCCCCCCCTCTTCTTTAGCTTGCTTCTTCTTCGGGGGCTTGCTTCTTCGACGTCTTCTGGGGGGGTCCCAGTCTTCACCGCTTTCTGGTTCTCTTCCGCCAGTTGGGGGCCGCTTTCTTCTTTAGCTCTTTTACATCTGCCCAGGTGCGTCATTAGGCCCTGGCTAAGGAGGCTGGAGCCCCGAATATGCCGCCGAAAAGCCCCGAGTCTCGGGCATGGAGTTTTTAATTATTAGCCCCGAGTGTCCGCCGAGCAGATCTCGCCCGCCATGTTTTTTTTCTCTCTCACAGTCTCACTTGACTCCGGGCTCCGGCGCCCTGTGATTGGGAGTATGCGGGTCATGTGCGGCGTGGGGCTGGCCTGTCCGTGCTCGTCTTGAAGTCCCGCCTCCGCACATGACCCGCATGGCCCAATCACAGTGCGGCGGGGAAATACAGAATGCGATGGCGGGAGATGCCAAGGCTGCCTGCGATCTTCTTCCCCTCTGCTCTGTGTTCCTCAGCAGCGGCGGCGGCGGCTTGTCTAGCGGAGGGGCAGGGTGACTCGGCAGAGAAAGATCATCATGGAGGTGCAGAGGGCTGCAGGTGGATGTCGCTGGCGGGAAGTCGGGACAGAGACACAGGTAAGGAGGACGGATTTGCACCGAGGTGTGGGGGGGGTCAGTGTAGGTGTGGGGGGTCAGTGTAGGTGGCCGGGGGTCAGTGTAGGTGGCCGGGGGTCAGTGTAGGTGGCTGGGGGTCAGTGTAGGTGTCAGCCAGGGGGGGGGGTGAGGGGGTCAAAGAAAAACTAATGCAGAATCCAAAAAGAAGATAACGTAGTCTGTGAAGAGTTAATTCCAAAAGCAAATCTGTGAAGGGTTAACTCCCCAAAAAAGACACATTGCTTGCCAAGAAAGTGAAGATAAAGTTTGGTGAATAATAAGTCCCAAAATTCTGTGGCAATACCCTGGTTTATTTTGGGACTTATTATTCACCAAACTTTATCTTCACTTTCTTGGCAAGCAATGTGTCTTTTTTGGGGAGTTAACCCTTCACAGATTTGCTTTTGGAATTAACTCTTCACAGACTGTATAATGTTCTTTTTGGACTCTGCATTAGTTTTCTTTTAATACATTTTTCACATATAATTTGTTACACTTCAAGGTATAACATTTATGTCACACATGGTTTTAACCACATAGCAAAACATGGAAAACCATATGTGACATAAATGTTATACCTTGAAGTGTAAACAAATTATATGTGAAAAATGTATTAAAAGAAAAACTAATGCAGAGTCCAAAAAGAACATTATACAGTCTGTGAAGAGTTAATTCCAAAAGCAAATCTGTGAAGGGTTAACTCCCCAAAAAAGACACAATCCTTTTTTACAACCCGAAAAAACGACATTGTTTAAAACATAGTTAAAAATGTAACATGTTCGAAAAAAAAAATCAGAACCCAAAAAATGATGTGAAGCCCACTCACGATCATTTTAAATGACATTTTTTTTAAAACGTTGTTTACTTCAATAATATTGTATGTATGTCAGGTAGGTGTATGTATGTCAGGTAGGTGTATGTATGTCAGGTAGGTGTATGTATGTCAGTGTATGTATGTCAGGTAGTCAGTGTATGTATGTCAGGTAGTCAGTGTAATGGTCACTGTGTCAGGTAGGTGAGTTTAGTGTTCAAAATTGATGGGCAATGGTAAGCCAGGCAGCAACCAGCAAGTTAGCTCCCCTCCCCCCCGCCAAGCCCAAAAAAACCACGCCATGACCATCCCGGGTTCCAAAACCGTGCCGCAGCCGCCGACCCCCTCCCCCCCCCCTCCCCGGTGCTAGCCTCGGGCTGAAGCCCCTGGTCTTTTTGCCACCTAGCAACGCCCCTGCATCTGCCCCCTCCCGAGCTTCCTTCGACATCTTCTGCTGGGAGGTGCCCGGGCTTCTGTCGCCTTCTGCCTTCTTTTTCTCTTCTTCGATGTTGACACGTCGCTCCCTCCCACTGTAATGCCAGGTGCGCGGTGCGCGACGATTTATATAGGCCTCTTATGACATCACAATCCCAGAATGCTCCGGGTGGTGACGTCACCATCCGGAGCATGCTGGGACTTTGATGTCATAGGAGGCCTATATAAATTGCTGCACTGTATACAGAAGCTGAGGAATCCAGATTTTGGAGGCAAATATAGTATCTTGTGTTGTGAAACAAAGATATATAAAGAGGTGTGTGTGTCAGGGACAACCTTTGAGTGGGTCTGGAAGAGTCAGAGAAGCTGCTATATTTTACTGGTAAGGAATAGGGAGATGTTGGAGATCCACCAGTAGGTGACAGCATCTCCTTAAGTGCCACGAAGAAGTGTATATACCACAAGACTTTGTATTCGTCAGAAGTATTATTGTCCAGTGCTAGCATTTCTTGTATGCGTTTGTGATGTCATTTTACTGTAGCAACCCACAAGGATAATGAAGGGGTAACATCAGTCTTCCAAAATAAAGGTATTGATTGGTGTGCTGCTGAGAGACAGAAGCATAGCAAACTCAATTTCTGAGAAGCTACCGAACCTGGGAGCATAGAAAGGAGTGCAATCTTGGGAGAAGGGAAGCAAGGACTCATCCATAGGCGTGCGCAAGGGGGGTGCCAGATGTGCCTGGGCACACCCTAATCCTGGGGTTGGCAACCTGTCAATGGTGGGCAGGTGACAGGTAAACCACAATCCTTCCTTGCAGGTCCTCAGAACCTGGAAAGGAGAGGCGGTGGGGGTAGAATTTAGTGGGACCGGTCTGTATTTTCCTCCTGCAGCAGCTGAAAGTAGGCTTCTCCTCCTCCTCCTCTCTCTTTTGTCAACATTCAGCTGCCACAGGAGGAAAATATAGGGGATCGGTACTAGGTAATATAGGGGATGCCACCCCTCTGTTCCCTGTTCCTCTTCCTTCTGTTGCCCATTGTTTCAGGATGGAGACTGGGTATATGTGTTGGAGCTTTGGGGGGCACACCCTAATGCAATAGGCTGTGCACACCTATGGACTCATCATATACCTAATTGTAAATATCAAACCTGAGACCAGAAGGGACGTATCCTACCACACTCGCCCAGATTTGTTAAATACCCTCTGCAGAACCACAGCATCAACAAGTGTCAGGTGTGGACGGGAACATCTAATGTAATGACAAGGGATCCCTATACCACTGCGAAAGAAGCTTGACATTTCCTTTTTCTGTGCATAGCAGGTTATTTCTAGGTAAGTTTTACCTTAGGATTTGCAGCGCTTTTCAGCTGCTAGCGGCTGAAAAAGGGTTAAAACTGTTCGCAAAGCAGCGTTTTGCCAGCGGTATGGTGAAGCTGCCGCCCATTGATTTTGCATTAGGAGTGGAGAGTTCACTGCTCCTAATGCACTCCAAAGAAGCTGCTGGAAGGACTTTTTCTGATGCCCTGCCAGCGCACCGCTCCAGTGTAAAAGCCTTCGGGCTTTCACACTGGAGTGAATGGAGCAGCTGTTTTAGGGCGTTTTGCAGCCTGCAAAATGCCCCCAGTGTGAAAAAGGTCTTAGGAGTAAAATGAAACTAGGTCTGCCAGTCAGTAGATGAGTTCCTTCCCCCAAATCTGTGGACCATACTCTGGTTGTTATAGGGAAATTCAAAATTCTGTACAGTGGAACATCGGAATGCGGTTATCGAGCGTTTCGCAATACAATCTTTTTTTTTTTTTTTAATCCTGACTTGGTTTGCGGATGTCGCGCAAAAAGAGCAGGATTCAAGCCTCTGGTGTGGGGTCGCCGGTAACACTCAAAGCCATTCGGAAATACTCAGTTCCTGAGTGTTTCTGGCTGCATCCGAACTGTCTCAGAACATTTCGGAATCTCTCTGGCACCCCTCCACCTCTGGCCACATGCGGTATTGCATGCAATAGAAGTCAATGCGGAATGAATTATCTTTGTTTCCATTGACTTCTATGGAAAAACTCACTTTGATATGTGAGTGCTTTGAATTACAATCATTCTCCTGGAACGAATTATGTTCCACTGTATATAATTGTATTCTGCTTTGCCTATGTATTTCACACTGCACTAATGTTTTCATATCTTGATTTGAAATTAGCCCACAACTTTGTTACTATAATAAATAAGTAAAGTTGTAATATTAATGTGATACCTACGTAATCGTTTATAAAAAAAAAAAAACAATTGCGTCAAACAAAACAGCTATTTGGGAAGATACGGAGTCTTTTTTTTTAATTTACATTTTTTACTTTATTCTTTATTGAAGAATTTTATTAAAGTACAATTAAAAACTATTTTGAGTATACAGTTAAAGCAGTTTGTCACAATAGAACCATGACCAACATGGCACAATAGACTATAAACAATGACTCGTCCAATATGTATGGCAATGTAGGAATCAAAGTACAAGGTATTGACGGGAGGATACAATCGTTGGCGATGGTATACATGAGAAGTAAAGGAGCAGCATCTAAAAAAAAAAAAAGTCTAGTTGCAAAGGGCCACCCAGCATGGATCAGTTGCATTGTTATGTCTTGAGTAGATATTTCAACAGGGTTGGAAACATTATTTAGGATCTCCAGGGCCTCTAGGATTATATTAATTCAGAGGTGCCAGTTAGTTAAGAAGGATTGCATCTGTAAGTTTGCCTTGGCAAAGGCATATTCGAGCGAACAATGATCTTTAAGTATGCCTACTGCTTCCTCTAAAGTTGGGGGGGGGGGGGGGGGCGGAAAATTGTTATTAATACCCACTGTAATTTTCCTTTCCTGGCCTGTCCTCACGTCAGCACACCATGGGTTAATCCCTCCTCCAGTACCACCTTCTTCTTAGCTGATAAATAGGGGGCCCCTCCTCCCTTGCCCTTGTTCCACTTAACTGGCGGGCAACAAGATTATAGGGAGGGAAAAGAGCTGTGCTGACATGAGGACAGGCCAGGAAAGGAAAATTACCGTAGGTATTAATAACAATTTTCCGTTTTCCTGGCCAGCCTCACGTCAGCACACCATGGGATTTAATTTATCTCAATTAGGGTCGGGAAAATATATATAAGACTCGGGCAACAACTGGAAATGCTGCTTTAGTGAATCTTTTATTTTGCTTGAAAAGGTGCCAATACTACGGCGTTCCCCTTGTTTCTGTATGGAACACATCTGGAAAGTGGCAAAAACGCATGCATCAAAAACACTCATGCAGAAACACATCTGGAACATACAGGGAGTGCAGAATTATTAGGCAAGTTGTATTTTTGAGGATTAATTTTATTATTGAACAACAACCATGTTCTCAATGAACCCAAAAAACTCATTAATATCAAAGCTGAATATTTTTGGAAGTAGTTTTTAGTTTGTTTTTAGTTTTAGCTATTTTAGGGGGATATCTGTGTGTGCAGGTGACTATTACTGTGCATAATTATTAGGCAACTTAACAAAAAATAAATATATACCCATTTCAATTATTTATTTTTACCAGTGAAACCAATATAACATCTCAACATTCACAAATATAAATTTCTGACATTCAAAAACAAAACAAAAACAAATCAGTGACCAATATAGCCACCTTTCTTTGCAAGGACACTCATGCAGCCTGCCATCCATGGATTCTGTCAGTGTTTTGATCTGTTCACCATCAACATTGCGTGCAGCAGCAACCGCAGCCTCCCAGACACTGTTCAGAGAGGTGTACTGTTTTCCCTCCTTGTAAATCTCACATTTGATGATGGACCACAGGTTCTCAATGGGGTTCAGATCAGGTGAGCAAGGAGGCCATGTCATTAGTTTTTCTTCTTTTATACCCTTTCTTGCCAGCCACGCTGTGGAGTACTTGGCCGCGTGTGATGGAGCATTGTCCTGCATGAAAATCATGTTTTTCTTGAAGGATGCAGACTTCTTCCTGTACTACTGCTTGAAGAAGGGGTCTTCCAGAAACTGGCAGTAGGACTGGGAGTTGAGCTTGACTGCATCCTCAACCCGAAAAGGCCCCACAAGCTCATCTTTGATGATACCAGCCCAAACCAGTACTCCACCTCCACCTTGCTGGCGTCTGAGTCGGACTGGAGCTCTCTGCCCTTTACCAATCCAGCCACAGGCCCATCCATCTGGCCCATCAAGACTCACTCTCATTTCATCAGTCCATAAAACCTTAGAAAAATCAGTCTTGAGATATTTCTTGGCCCAGTCTTGACGTTTCAGCTTGTGTGTCTTGTTCAGTGGTGGTCGTCTTTCAGCCTTTCTTACCTTGGCCATGTCTCTGAGTATTGCACACCTTGTGCTTTTGGGCACTCCAGTGATGTTGCAGCTCTGAAATATGGCCAAACTGGTGGCAAGTGGCATCTTGGCAGCTGCACGCTTGACTTTTCTCAGTTCATGGGCAGTTATTTTGTGCCTTGGTTTTTCCACACGCTTCTTGCGACCCTGTTGACTGTTTTGAATGGAACGATTGATTGTTCGATGATCACGCTTCAGAAGCTTTGCAATTTTAAGAGTGCTGCATCCCTCTGCAAGATATCTCACTATTTTTGACTTTTCTGAGCCTGTCAAGTCCTTCTTTTGACCAATTTTGCCAAAGGAAAGGAAGTTGCCTAATAATTATGCACACCTGATATAGGGTGTTGATGTCATTAGACCACACCCCTTCTCATTACAGAGATGCACATCACCTAATATGCTTAATTGGTAGTAGGCTTTCGAGCCTATACAGCTTGGAGTAAGACAACATGCATAAAGAGGATGATGTGGTCAAAATAATCATTTGCCTAATAATTCTGCACTCCCTGTAGTAATTGTGGCAATCTGGCCATCAGACTTGCACCAAACCTATGCAGTGACAGGTTTTGCCTACCAATCAGCAACAGAGAAAACTTGCTATATACATATATATATACACTTCCGGAATGGTATTGCATTCAACACGGGGCTTCTGGCTGATGCTTTTGGTAAGTGAGTGAGTGAGTGAGAAACTTATATAGCGCTGCACATGCGAACTGAATCGCCTCTGGGTGCTCGTTGTCCATTTCTCCTTTGTCCTCAAAAGAGATGGGTTTTGATCTTTCTCCTAAAGGCCAAGTGATTCTCCTCCAACCGAATGCTGGTTGGTAAAGCGTTCCATAGTCTGGGGCCTTGGACCGCAAATCTTCTTTCTCCTTTGGACTTGTATCTGGAGTAGATTTTGGTTGGTGGATCGCAGAACGCGATTGGGGTTGTGGGCTTTTAGTTTTTCGCATAGATATTGGGGGGCATTTCCTTGAATACACTTATGCGTCAGACAGAGTGCTTTGAAAGTAATTCTCAGGGCAGATCCTATACAGGGTGCAGTGGGTGCCCCGCACCCGAGCGCTGGCAGAGAAGAGGCGCCGAGCAGCGGAGCCTTTTTTTCATTCTTTTTTTAAAGCTGAGCGGCCCGGCGCCGAAGCAATCTGAGAGCCGAGCGAGCGGCATCATGTGACGACGTGACCGTGACGTCAGACTGAGCTCAGCCCACGGCCACCCCAGCATCCACAGCGCGCTGCCTCTGCTGGAGATTCAGCTCCGCTCGGCTCCACCCACCTCTGCCATCTTCAGACAGGCAGCGTGGCTAAGAGGGAGAGGAGCTGAGTATTACAGCTGAGCTGCCGCCTGATTTAGCCTGCCTTGAATTCTGCCTGGTGGTCTGACAGTCACTGTCTGACTCTGACTGATTGCCATTTGCCTATTGCAGTGCCTGCCTTGCTGACTACACCTGACCTGGCTGTGTAAGTAATTCATACTGTGTGCCCATCAAAATCCAGCCACTGTGTCCGTCCAAACGCAGTCACTGTGCCCATCAAAATCCAGCCACTATGCCCATCAAAATCCAGCCACTGTGCCCATCCAAATTTAGCCACTGTGCCCGTCCAAACGCAGCCACTGTGCCCATCCAAATGTAGCCACTGTGCCCAATAATATCCAGCCACTGTGCCCGTCCAAACGCAGCCACTGTGCCCGTCCAAACGCAGCCACTGTGCCCGTCCAAACTGCAGCCACTGTGCCCATTCAAACTGCAGCCACTGTGCCCATCAAACTGCAGCCACTGTGCCCATCAAAATTCAGCCACTGTGCCCATAAAAACACAGCCACTGTGCCCATAAAAACACAGCCACTGTGCCCGTCAAAACGCAGCCACTGTGCCCGACAAAACGCAGCCACTGTGCCTAAACGCAGCCACTGTGCTCATCAAACACAGCCACTGTGCCCGTCAAAACGCAGCTACTGTGCCCGTCAAATGCAGCCACTGTACCCATCAAAATGCAGCCACTGTACCCGTCAAAACGCAGCTACTGTGCATATCAAAACGCAGCTACTGTGCCCATCAAACTGCAGCCACTGTTCCCATTAAACTGCAGCCACTGTGCCCTTCAAAATGCAGCTACTGTGCTCATAAAAACAAAGCCACTGTGCCCATCAAACGCAGCCACTGTGCCTGTCCAAACGCAGCCACTGTGCCCAAACTGCAGCCACTGTGACCAGTGGTTCAGGTCCGGTGACTGTGGAGGCCAGGTCATCTGGCGCAGCACCCCATCACTCTCCTTCTTGGTCAAATAGCCCTTACACATTCTGGAGGCATGGGCGTCTGCTCCATAGGGCAAGGGGGGTCATTTGCCCCCCCCCCTCTGGAATCACCAGGGAGAGCCAGGAGCAGGGCCGAACTGGCCCTGGGGCCGATTTAAGCGGTGACTGCAGCGCTCCCCTCCCCTCTAGTTGTCCCTTATTTAGAGTGCCTGTCCCTCTTCTGGAATCAAATCCATGTGTCCCTCATTCCAAAAGGTTCCTCTTTTAGACCTGAAATAAATATACTGTCAATATAGTGTAGTGTTTCAATCAAGGGAAAGGGGTGCTGTGTAATGTAAAGGGGGCCAGTGATGCAGAGTGCTGTGTAATGTAAAGGGGTCCAGTGATGCAGGGTGCTGTGTAATGTAAAGGGGGCCAGTGATGCAGAGTTCTGTGTAATGTAAATGGGGTCCAGTGATGCAGGGTGCTGTGTAATGTAAAGGGGGCTGTGTAATGTAAAGGGGTCCAGTGATGCAGGGTGCTGTGTAGTGTAAAGGGGTCGAGAGCTGTGGGGTGCTATGTAAAGTAAAGCGGTCCAGAGGTGCAGTTGTGGAGAGGGGGTACACAGTAGTGACAAAGAGATATTGAAAGATGCAGGGGGCACAGTGGGGTGTTTTTACATTTTAACGTGGGGGGCACTTTTAACCCCCGCTAGCGGTCGAAGAAATAGTAAAAAGCGACTGTGTATCGCCGCTGCCAAAGCACTCCCCTCTGAAAAAATTTCAGCGGACGCCCATGCCTGGAGGTGTATTTGGGGTCATTGTCCTGTTGAAAAATAAATGATGGTCCAACTAAACGCAAACCGGATGGAATAGCATGCCGCTGCAAGATGCTGTGGTAGCCACAATGGTTTAGTATGCCTTCAACTTTGAGTAAATCCCCAACAGTGTCACCAGCAAAGCACCCCCACACCATCACACCTCCTCCTCCATGCTTCACGGTGGGAACCAGGCATGTAGAGTCCATCCGTTCACCTTTTCTGCGTCGCACAAATACACGGTGGTTGGAACCAACGATCTCAAGTTTGGACTCATCAGACCAAAGCACAGATTTCCACTGGTCTAATGTCCATTCCTTGTGTTCTTTAGCCCAAACAAGTCTCTTCTGCTTGTTGCCTTTCTTTAGCAGTGGTTTCCTAGCAGATATTCTACCATGAAGGCCTGATTCACACAGTCTCCTCTTAAAAGTTGTTCTAGAGATGTGTCTGCTGCAAAAGGTGGCTACTTTGAAGAACAGCCATGTCCCCCACATATGCAGCCATGTCCCCCACACATGCAGCCATGTCCCCCACACATGCAGCCATGTCCCCCACATATGCAGCCATGTCCCCCACAGATGCAGCCATGTCCCACACAGATGCAGCCATGTCCCACACAGATGCAGCCATGTCCCCCACAGATGCAGCCATGTCCCCCACACAGATGCAGCCATGTCCCCCACACAGATGCAGCCATGTCCCCCACATATGCAGCCATGTCCCCCACAGATGCAGCCATGTCCCACACAGATGCAGCCATGTCCCCCACATATGCAGCCATGTCCCCCCACATATGCAGCCATGTCCCCCCACATATGCAGCCATGTCTCCCCATACCGTATATGCTGATGATGCCGCCACCTAGTTAATCAGCGCGGGGAACATTACAGCCCCTTGCTCGGGCACTTTGATAGACAGATCATCCGTCCAATCCTGCGCTGGCGGGGGGGGGGGTGTACTCCCGCAAATGCTCAGTATCGGTCCCGATACCGATACTGGTATTGGTATCGGGACAACTCTATTCATAGTCATGAAAATAAAGAAAACTCTTTGAATGAGAAGGTGTGTCCAAACTTTTGGTCTGTACTGTATGTGTGAAAGAGCCCTATTTTACAAAACCTTCGGTCTTATATCGCAAAAAAATAAAAAAAACAGCGGTGATTAGATACCACCAAAAGAAAGCTCTATTTTTGAGGAAAATTATAAAAATTTGTTTGGGTAAAGTGTAGCATGACTGAGTAATTGTCATTCAAAGTGTGAGAGTACAGAAAGCTAAAAATGTATCTGGGCAGGAAGGGTGTATAAGTGCCCTGTATTAAAGTAGTTAAACTGTTTTTTTTTTTTTTTTTTTAAACATGTTATATATGCCTGCACTGTGCAATGTTTTTTTCAGAGCAACCCAGATCCTCCTCTTCTTGGGTCCCTCGCCAGGGCTCCTGGCCCCTCCCTCCTGCCAAGTGCCCCCATAGCAAGCAGCTTGCTATTGGGCACCTGAGCATTATTCTTCCCAATTTAATCCTTTAAGCAAAACAGCTATTATCTACGGTTTTAACATAGTATTTTTTTGTTTCATAGTCTATAGCACAGGCATCAAACACAAGGCCCGTGGGCCAAATCCGGCCCTCCAGGCCATTTCATGTGGCCCTCGCACATCTCCTGTAGCTGCAGGAGAGCTCCAGCCCTCCTCTGGTCCTCCTCCAGACCCTTACTTTCTGCTTTTAAGCAATGCATCCAGCTTCTTCCCAGCAGCAGCATAAGGAAAGGGGGGTGCACTGTGATGTAAGGGAGAGTGGGGGACTCAACTTCTGATGGTGGGGGGGCTCTTGACATCTAATGTAAGGGGAGGGGATGAGCTGGACATCTAATCTTACAGATACAACCGGCCCTTTTGAGGACAGTCATAATGCTGATGTGGCCCACAATGACATTTAGTTTGACACCCCTGGTATATAGTTACAGTATATTTGTATCAACACAATTTTTGTTTTGTTTAGGTGGAAAGACAGCAGTTAACCAGTTGTCCTATTGAGTATATTACTGTGCCAGAAATCTGTGCTTGGAACACATTGTACGTTGCCTTGTGATGTGCCCAGTTACCTACTGGTTACATTTTTGTCTTTCTCCTACATCTAGGATGCATAACTTGTTAAACTTGTTTTCTCATAGCAGCTTGGTGTCTTGGTTCTGTGTAAGTCATTAATATTCTTTAGCATGCAGAAAGCATGCCTCATAGGGCAGGACATGATTGGAATGCCAGGTATGTTGCCTTGCTTGGTATTTAAAGAGTTACCTGTCATTATTGCAGAACTGTTAATGCAATGCAATGTACTCCTCCCTCTTCTTGTCAGACTGGTTCAACCAGCTGTAGATTTTTATTCTCTACCTGTAGCGCTACCCCCTCAGGAGCCACTGGTTGATTTGGGATCGGCGTATTAAGTTACCTCTTAGGCCGCGTACAGACGATGAGACATATCCGCTCAAACATGTCCGACGGACCGTTTCCAGCGGACATGTCTCATCGGATTTGAGTCCGATGGCGTGTACACACCATCGGACGAAAATCCCCTCGGGCTGAGGACGCGGTGACGTGGCGGTGGCGTTGAGGCCGCCACATCACCGAACTAGGAAGTAAAATACTTCCACGCATGCGTCGAATCCAATCGACGCATGCGGGGGATTTTTGTCCGCTGGTTTGGCGTACTAACCAGTGGACATGTCGGACAGACGGGTTTGCAGCAGACAAGTTTTAAAGCATGCTTTAAAACTTGTCTGCTAGAAAAACCTGTCTGCTAGCCCGTACACACGGTCGGATATGTCCGCTGAAACTGGTCTGCGGACCAGTTTCAGCAGACAAGTTTGATCGTGTGTACGCGGCCTAAGTGTTGTCCAGAGGTGAAGTTAGTGAGTAGAGCAGTAAGCGAATGTCCAATCAGTAGTTAAGATTTTCCAAATGCTTTATTTCTTGGGTCCAACACAACCAACAACAGAAGGTAGATAGGACAGGTTGATGAAATAAAGAAACCCTTGCAGTATCAGGCTTGGATGAACAGGAAAGCAAGTCTGCTTTCAGTAACTGTATATTGCGTCGCCACCCTAGCCAAAGTGGGTAAAGTGCCCCCCCCCGGATAGACTTCTGCCACAAGCCTGGCAGCCGGAGTGCCACTTTAGGGTTGCTGGAAGGAACAGGCGCCCACCATGGACCTGGCTCTGATTTGGTTTAAGATGCCAGTCCAGATGAGGCCTTTGCCACAGGCTCAATGCTGACAATGCGAACAGCAGAGCGGTTCCCTCCAGTCAATTACATTTGGGTCACCGGTTGACAGTAGAAATGCACCTGTCAGTGTATCGGCCACCAGATCCCCGATGGTTCGTTCAAGTCTCTCAGATAACCTGCCTCGGGGTTCTCCTTGAGCCGATCCCCCACTGTACAGCTCGCAGCTTAGGATCTCTTTTATAGAAGTGGGGGGGGGGACCCAGTAAATCACTGGGGCCCTTCGGCAGCATCCGCAAGAAACTCTGCGTAGCTTGCGACCCTGGCCTGGTAGGTCATTTCGCCGGGATCTGTTGGATGCGGACACCCTAAAGGTGGGTGCCGCACCTGGAACCAGGAAGCCGCGAAGAACCCTGAAAAAATGGCGCCTGCCACAGATATACCCTTCCCCAGCAATGCTCCGCGAGGGAAAAACTCCTCCAATTGGCTGCTGGGGAAAGTGGCTCCGCCAGAATCCCCATTGACGCCATCTGTCGCCCGGGAGTGAAATCGACACCCCCGGAGCGCAGACTGACCCACAGGACAGTTCCGGAATGACAGCAGCCCAAATTTAGCAAAATTAAGAGTGAAAGCAACATAACTCTCCCACTCCCCCACTAACTTAAGCGTAGTGCCCATACTGAAAGTAAGGGGGCGCTACATACCTATCACTGAAAAACACAGACAAGTGTATGATTTGGGATCACTGCTAAGCTAAATATTAAAGGGGTTGTAAAGGTTTGTTTTTTATTTTCTAAATAGGTTACTTTAACCACTTACCTACTGTGCACCTAGACCCCCTTCCTGCCCAGACAAAATATAAGCTTCCCGCACTGCGTCGCTTTAACTGACAATTGCGCGGTCGTGCGACGTGGCTCCCAAACAAAATTGGCGTCCTTTTTTTCCCACAAATAGAGCTTTCTTTTGGTGGTATTTGATCACCTCTGCGGTTTTTATTTTTTGCGCTATAAACAAAAATAGAGCGTCAATTTTTAAAAAAATTCAATATTTTTTCCTTTTTGCTATAATAAATAACCCCAAAAAATATATAAAATTTTTTTTTTTTCCCTCAGTTTAGGCCGATACGTATTCTTCTACATATTTTTGGTAAAAAAAAAATGCAATAAGCGTTTATCGATTGGTTTGCGCAAAATTTATAGCGTTTACAAAATAGGGGATAGTTTATGGCATTTTTTTTTTTTTTTTTTTTTTACTATTAATGGCGGCGATCTGCGATTTTTTTATTGGGACTGCGACGTTATGGCGGACATTTCGGACACTTTTCTGACATTTTTGGGACCATTTACATTTATACAGTGAAACATGCTATAAATATGCATTGATTACTGTATAAATGTGACTGGCAGTGAAGGGGTTAACCACTAGGGGGCGGGGAAGGGGTTAAATGTGTGTCCTATGAGTGTTCTAACTGTAGGGTGAGGGGGGGTGACTGGGGGAGGTGACCGATTGTGTCCCTATGTACAAGGAACACAATCTGTCACCTCTCTCCCTGACAGGGACGTGCAGCTCCGTGTTTACATACAGAGCTGCACGTCCCAGCTCACTTACAGAGCAATCGCGTGTGCCCGGCGGCGATCGTTGCCGCCGGGCACTCGCACGGGATCCCCGCGGAGCGGCGGGTGCGCGCGCGCGCGCCGCCGGCGACGCGCGCGCGCGCCCGCCCGCGGCTTTAAAGGGACATCACGTCATATGACGTGATGTCAGAACAATGGAGTCGTCTGCCCGCCGTCAATTGACGGCGGGCAGATGACAAGTGGTTAAGCTAGTGCATAAATGTTTTTTTTTTTTTGTCTAAATTTCTCACTTCCTGTTTCTCCTCAGTAAACTTGCCCCTGTCATCCAAGCTTTTTTGGCTGGGGGTTGGTTAGCCAGAACTTCCTCTGGATCAACTGTGGGTATAGAATTGGGTGTATGGGATTGTACGATATACAGGGCTTTTTTTCTCAGACAATAGGTCACCCCTTTTCTCCGCCCCCTACCGTCCTCCCTGTCCGGCCCCTTTTAGACAATATAGAACCAAGTATCATTTTGTGGTGCTAAGTAATTTATATGGAATTTGGTAATGATATCAAGAAAAGCAGCCAGCAACAATAGATCCCCCTAACAACAATGGATCACCCACAACAAAATTTCCCCGTCAGCAACAATAGACTCATGGCAGCATCAACAGATCAACGTACAGCCAGCATTAATAGACTCTCTGGCTGCCATCAACAATAGACCCCTCCCCCAACAGTAGATCTTTCAGCAACAACTGAACCCCCAGCAACATAAGACCCCCCTAGAAACAATAGGTCCCTCACCAGCAACAATAGACCCCCCTGCAAAAATAGATCCATAGCAGTGAGCATCAATATCCTGCAGCACACCCCAGCAACATACAGTCAGTTCAGAAGGTGCCGGAACTGCGTTCCCCCGCGATCCTGCTGAAAAAAAGCCCTGACGATATATATATATATATATATATTTTTTTTTATGGTTGAACCTGATGGACTTGTGTCTTTTTTCATCCTAACTATGTAGGAACAGCTTACTGAGGAGGAACGGGAAGTGAGCAATTCAGACAAAGAAAACAGAGAAAAAAAAAAAACATTTGTAAAGGGAAATGGAAGGAAAAGGTTAGTGAACCAAAAATACACTAGCTTAAAGGAACCTATTTAGAAAATAAAAAAACAAACCTTTACAACCCCTTTAATGTTAGACCGGTCATAGACTACACTGTAGATGGTTTTTCCCTGATGTGACAGTAATGCCACAAAAAAAAGGTTGTCTGCTCAATTAAGATCATGATAATGCTACAATATGCATATACTTTGTGGCTCTCGCACAGCATTGCTGGAAT
Organism: Rana kukunoris; assembly: GCA_029574335.1. NCBI lineage: Eukaryota > Metazoa > Chordata > Amphibia > Anura > Ranidae > Rana > Rana kukunoris. The sequence goes on along the minus strand of CM056058.1, from coordinate 42,542,631 downwards.
GAAATGGGCTCGGGTAAGTATGAGGGGGGCTGCTATTTTTTTTGCTATAAATTTTTTTTATTTTTTTTTATCTTAATGCACAGAATACATTAAGATAAAAAAAACTTCTGCCTTTAAAACCAGTTTAACAGCTATGTGACAAATTACTTTCCTAGCCCACCTCACGTCAGCACACAACAGGTTAATACCTTCCCTGGAACCCACAGGACATCCTCTTCCTAGCTAAATAAAAGACAGCCCCTCCCAGCTGAAGTGTTCTCTTTTTTTGCTCATGATCCAGGCCACCCATTTATTTCAGTTGGGAAGTAAGGATGAGCTCCAGCGTGTTCGCATAGTACACGTGCAGAGCCCGCCAGGAAGTCTGAACGACGCTGCGCTAATCACAGCCAGGGAGACATTGTCCCGTTGCTGCCTGTGATTAGTGCAGCACCGTGCAGACTTCTTGGCGGGCTCTGCACGTGTACTATGCGAACACGCTGGAGCTCATCCTTATTGGTAAGTACTTTGGTTGCTGCAAGTATATCCCACTGCCTCACCTACCCCTCCAGGTTCAGCCTCTCCTGGAGCTGGAAGACACAGAATGTAAACCTTCTTAAAAATGGGTGCCCTGTGTGCTGGGCCACAGGCAATGTTGCTTAACCACCTTAGCCCTGGAAGGTTTTACCCCCTTCCTGACCAGAGCACCTTTTACAATTTGGCACTGCGCTGCTTTAACTGGTAATTGTGCGATAATGCAATGCTGTACCCAAACGAAATTTGCATACATTTTTTTCCACAAATAGAGCTTTCTTTTGGTGGTATTTGATCACCTCTTTGGTTTTTATTTTTTGTGATATAAACAAAAAAAGACCAAAAAATTGTAGTCATACATTTAGGCCCAACAGCTTTCAGCCACATGGTAAAAACAAAAATGAATAATCATATATTTATTGGTTTGCACAAAAGTTATACCATCTACAAACTAGGTTACATTTTCTGGAATTTACACAGCTTTTTGTTTGACTGCCTATCATTTCTTGAGATGCTAAAACGGCAGGGCAGTACAACCCCTCCCCCAAATTACCCCATTTTGGAAAGTTGTTGCTCACATTGAATGTTTTATTTTTTTGTCATAAGTGAAAAATGACAAAAAACAAAACAAAGTTCTCACTGAAATGATATATTGCTCAAACATGCTATGGGCATATGTGAAATGACACCCCAAAATACATTCTGCTGCTTCTCCTGAGTACAGGGATACCACATGTGTGGGACTTTTTGGCAGCCTAGCCACGTACAGGACCCCGAAAACCAATCACCGCCTTCAGGCTTTCCAATGCCCTGTACACACAATCGGAATTTCCAAACGTGATAAACTCAGATGTAATCAGAATTCCGTTCAAGCTGTCTTGCACACTGTCAGACCAAATTCCAACCGTCCATAACGCGGTGACGCACAACACGTATGACGGTACTATAAAGGGGAAGTTCAAATCCAACGGCACCACCCTTTGGGCTGCTTTTGCTGATTTCATGTTACCGTGCGTTAGTAAAAGTTTGAGAGCCGATTCACGCTTTTCAGTCTCTGTGCTTTACAGATCATTTTCTGCTGTTCAGTTGGTGCTTGTGGGTTCATATCTCTTTCAGGGCGTGTAGTCAGGGCGTATCTGTTTTACAGTGCGTTCTTGTCTGCTCGTTTCTGTTTTTCAGGTCGTTCTTCCTAGGACTTTATGTACCTCAGTGGAAGTACCTCCAGCGGGACCAATTCTCTCATATGCCTCTGCTGCGGGAAATCCAGGAGAATAACCCTGATGACTTAAGGAATTTTCTCCGGATGACAGACCCTGTTTTTCACCGTCTGTTGGATTTGCTGCCCCCCTATATCACGAAGCAGGACACTGATGCGCCAAGCCATCACTGCTGAGCAGAGGCTAGTTGCCACGATGCGATACCTGGTGACTGGGAGAAGCCTGCAGGACCTCAATTTCTCAACAGGCATCTCCCCCCAGGCTCTGGGGATCATTATCCCAGGAACCTGTTCTGCCATAACTCAAGTCCTGCAGAAGGACTATATTAAGTGTTCTCTTTTAAGATCACATTCTATGGGCCAGATTCTCAGAGGCGTTACGACGGAGTATCTCAGATACCCCGTCGTATCGCCTTTTTTTTGTCCTCGTATCTATGCGCGTGATGCTTAGCATCACTTTTGCATAGATACGCTTCTACATCCGACAAGTGTAAAAGCATTACACTTTTGGATCGTAGGTGTAATGACAACTCCGGCCACTAGGTGGCCTTCACGTTGTTTTTTCATTTGCATATGCAAATGAGGCTAGTACGGCGATTCCCGATCGCTTTTACGCCGCCCTGTCGTCGTGTAAGTCGTTTACGGACTCGTAAGGTTACCCCAGCTTCTATGTGGAGTAACCTTACGAAGTTCCGTCGGGTGCCGTCGGACGCCATGTTAAGTATGGCGTCGGGTCAGCGTCGGCTTTTTCCGTCGCTTACGTCATTTTACTAACTCGTTCGCGAATAGGGACTTGCGTAGTGACGCTCACGTCGCTTTGACGTCGGTTTCAACGCCGCTTCCCGACGTGAGCTGGAGCATGCGCACTGGGCTATTTCCCCGGCCGGCGCATGCGCAGTTCGTTCGACACGGGGGCGCGCTTAATTTAAATACAAGCCGCCCCATTTGAATTGCGCGGGTTTACGCTTGGCGATTTACGAGACGCCGGCGAAAACTACGGAGCAAGTGCTTTGAGAATAAAGCACTTGCTCTAGTACGCAGCGGCGGCGTAGTGTAAATGGCTTATGCTACGCCGCCGAAAATATATGAGAATCTGGCCCTATGTATTTAATGTTTGCTAATGTATTGTATTTCTTTCATCATTACGTAATTATCATGATTGTAATATGTTGTGAATGTCCCCTTTCTCCGCATGCATGCTGTAAGCTTTTAATGCTCCTTTCTTGGCCTACATGCATATTTCCCTCCACTAACCTCTCCAGCATGCTTTCCTGGGCCCATACACACCTAGCTCAGTCACTTCCCAATGTATTTTGTCAGCTAGAGTGGCAGTGTTTTTTTTTTTTTTTTGAGGTCCAAAACCCAGCTAGAACCCACGTCCCCCCCTAAAACGTGTCCAAATGTTTTTGTTCTCATTAAATTCAGGCAGAGTGGCAGTTTTTTTTTTTTTTTGGAGGGCCCAAACTCAGCTACAACAGCCCCCCCCCCCCCCCCCCACACCAAAAGTTTTCCAATGGGCCATCAGAGGGGGTGAGGAATCTGATAACTGAGCCTTCAATTTTTGTCTTTAGATATTACTTAAAATAAATGTTATACTGATGTTGGCCAATAATGTTTTTGTGTAATCTGCTTGCAATGTTATATGTGCAAAAGTACTAATTGTTTTGTTTTTCTGGTTTGACTCCACAGTTTCCTTCAACGCCACAGGAATAGCAGACTGTGGCATCCCAGTTTGCCCAGCGGTGGAACTTCCCCCAACTGCGGAGGGGCAATAGATGGGAAGCATGTCCACATTGTGCCACCACCCCATTCAGGGTCATACTATTACAACTATAAAGGTTTTAATAGTATTGTGTTAATGGTATCGGCACAATATAAGTTTCTATATGTCAATGTGGGGAAGAATGGCCGGATGGTGGTGTGTTCGCACAGACGGAATTTGCCCAATGTCTCCAAACTGGTGGCCTGGCACTGCCACCTGATGAAGACAACGTGGAGGGACTTTGGTTTGTTTTTATTGCTAATGAGGCTTTTGGACTGGGACCACACATGTTGAGGCCATTTACCCTGAGGACCATCACCCCAGATAGGAGGGTTTTTAATTACTGGCTGGCCAGAGCCCAAAGGGTTGTTGAGAATGCCTTCGGATAATGGCCAGCCGGTTCTGCCTATTCATGACACCAATCCATATGGCGAACTACAAAATTAATCACATTCTCTCCTGCTGCATTCTGCATAACTTAGGGAGAAATGCACCAAATTATCTCGCAACAGTTGGGCCTGAGGCTGGACTTTATGATAATACCCTGACAAGCCTGGGTACTGGCCGTACTGGCTTGGCCCCCCAAAGTGCCCGTGAAGTGTGGGAGAAATATGTTGAGTACTTTACGGATAGGGGGGCCATCGCTATGCCAGACAATCTCAGACAATCTCTGATTTTGTTTGAAAAAAATAAATACAATTTCTGTGAAAAGCTAGATTTCTCCTAGTGCACTTTAACTGCCAAGTGGATTTGTCTTTAGTAAATAACCACCATTGTCACTGTAAACAACAACTTAATTTTAAACCTGGTATTGGGCATAGAAAGAAGAAGCCACACATTGTTGATTATTAAACTATTTTCCTGTCACATCATGGCAGCATACACCTTTGGGTTGTGGCTCCGCCCCCACAACCTGATAGGACCGTTTAACTATTAACCACTTCAGGTCCACGCTATTGACAAAATACGTGAACAGCGCGGACCTGAGGCGCCGGGGTCACGTCTTTGGACGCGCGGCGGGGAAAAACAGTCCCAACGCATCACCGAGGATCCGATGCGTGTACCCGGCGGCCGCGATGTCCGTTAGGTACACGCGATCGTCGGTGAGAGAGCAGGGACGTGAAGCTCTGAGTGTAAACACAGAGCTTCACGTCCTGTCAGTGAGGTGACAGATGCTGTTTCCCTTGTACATAGGGAGACAGCATCGATCACCTCCCCCAGTCACCCCCCTCCCCCCACACAGTCAGAACACACCCAGGCAATACATTTAACCCCTTCCTCACCCCCTAGTGTTAACCCCTTCAATGCCAGTACAATACAGTAATTAGTGCATTTTTATAGCACTGGTCGCTGTATAAATGTGAATGGCGCCAAAAATGTGTCAAAAGTGTCCGATGTGTCCGTCGCAATATCGCAGTCCCAATAAAAATCGCAGATCGCCGCCATTACTAGTAAAAAAAAAATATAAAAAAAAAATCATAATTATGTCCCCTATTTTGTAGGTGCTATAACTTTTGCGCAAAGCAGTCACTTATTGTGATTTTTTTTTTTTTTTTTTACAAAAATACGTAGAAGAATACGTATCGACCTTAACTGAGAAAAAAAAATATTAAAAAAAAAAAATGGGATATTTATTATAGCAACAAGTAAAAAATATATATATATTTTTAAACTGTCGCTTTTTTTTTCATTATAACGCAAAAAATAAAAACCGCACGGGCGATCAAATACCACCAAAAGAAAGCTCTATTTGTGGGGAAAAAAAGGACGCCAATATTGTTTGGGTGCCACGTCGCACGACCGCGCAATTGTCGGTTAAATCGGCGAAGAAGCCGCTCAAACCACCGGCAAAGCCACTCGGATCGTGGCAGAAGTCGCTCACGCAGCAGGGGAAGTCACTCAAGTCGCAAGAGGAGTCACTCAAAATCCTATTCAAGGCACAGACACTCCTATCATAGGAGGTCTCCTTCACGCAGACGATCTCCTCCCTCTCAGCATATCCGCCCATCAGGGAATTCATGCTATGACTAAGCACTGAAGCTACAGTGCGAAACGTTAGCTTTTGTTCCATTTTTTTTTGCTGTGGCATGTTTATTTTTGTGATCGATTTTAATTAAAAGAACATTTTTGGAGTGCGGCTGTCCAACTTCTCTTCGTATTTTTGTATCACAATTGCATTGCCAGCACCCATGGTTTGGTTTCAGTGAGGAGGTTCTTTGAAGACTACTGAGCGGTAATTTTTCTCTCTACTGTGTCAGCATTGAGGTGGAGCCTAGCACTCAGCATCAGCAGCAGTCTTCAAGGGATCAATTACAGTCCCAAAGAACCCATGGACTTGTACGTGGCTGAGATGAGGTGGCTGCGGATCTTGTGACCCAGAGGACTCCACACCGAATGCCTCAGAAAACCTACGTTGTATGGCCTCCCTGATCCTGCAAAGCCTGCGGAAGGATCCTTGTATTCGTGCTATCAAGGAGAGGGATCATTACTGGCTGGCATTTCTCCTTGATCCCTGTTACAAGAATAAGGTTGCGGACCTTATCTTGCTGGCGCAGAGGGAGCAGAAGATGAAACATCTTTAGGAGGCCTTCCAGAAAGGTCTGTGCAATGCCTTCCTAGAGACTGGGGGGTTACAAAATCCAGGTTCTGGACAACGTGTTGCTGAGGCTTGCATTCAGACATTTTTTAGTCTGCAGCCCCAAGGTATGACCATCGCCAGCATCTGTTTTACATGGTGCGGGAATACCTAGGGGCAAGATCAGACTTTCCCACCCAAAATCCTCTGGCTTACTGGGTCTTGAGGATGGATCACTGGTCAGAGCTTGCACAGTACGCAATTGAGCTACTGGCTTGTCCTGCATCCAGCGTTCTTTCAGAACGCACATTCAGTGCTGCTGGAGGCTTTGTAACCAGTCACAGGGTGCGCCTCACCACCAACTCGGTCGATCGACTGACCTTCATAAAAATAAATCAGGCTTGGATCACCACAGGCTACCAAGCACCTGATGCTGATGTAACTGAATATTTTTTTTACATGTCAGATCCCTTCAAGACTGCCTATGCTGATGCTGAGTGACTATACTATTATGCTTGCGGAGTGACTATAATTTTCCTCCTCATTGATCATGCTGATAGCTTGTAAGAACATTTTTGGTTCTGGGCGCCGCCACCAGTGGCTAAGGCCCAATTTTTCTGCCCCTGTTTAGCAGGGGCATGTAATTACAATTTTTGATGCAATACTTTGCAATGGGCTCATTCCTGCGCTCCAACTAGTGTATCTGTGAGGGGTTGCAGTGTTGTGTCACCAGCACCACCACCAATAAAGGCCCAATTTTTCAGCCCCTGTTCAACAGGGGCATGTAATTACAATTCTTGATCTAATATTTCACAGCAGGGCCCATTCCTGTGCCACCCACCAAGAGTAACTGTGAGGGCTTACAGAGTTGTGGCACCAGCGCCAGCACCAAAGGCCCAATTTTTCTACCACTGTTCAACAATGGCATGTAATTATAATTCTTGATATAATAGTTCACACAGCAGGGCGTTCCACCGCCCACCAAGACCAACTGTGAGGGCTTACAGTGTTGTGGCAACACCAACACCTAGGGCCCACATTTCTGCAGAGTATATACGGCAGGCCCCTACTTTCAAACATCCAACTTACAAACGACTCCTACTTGCAAATGGAAGGAGACAACAGGAAGTGAGAGGAAATCTATCCATAGGAAGGGAAATTCTCTTCTGTAAGAGGTGTCTACTGTCCACTGATGCTTTATCACCAGTCCTTGTTTCACAAAAAAAAAAACACATTTTCAAAACATAATTTGTCGTTGGGACAGAAAGTGAATTGCAATCTTCTGAACAGATGCACACAGACAGCAAAACAAATGTTTACAGGGGTGATAACCCTTCTTTTGTTTTCAGAAAAGCTTAAAAATAGATTTTATGGCTGGAGCTACACTTTAAAAAAAGTACCAGTTCAAAATTACAAAACAGATTCTAGTTAACAACCTGTCTTGTTGGCACTGCCTGTATAATGCTGTTAAAAGTATATAGGGCCAAAGGGGCTTGTAATGACCTGGGGGGAGTGTGGGGAAACACATGCTATTTTTCTCAATGATTTTGATCCATATTGCAGGGACCAGACATTACATTAAAGCCGCAAGCAGTTTTAAATTACTTTGATCTTATAGTAATCTCATTTTGTGCAGGGACAGTTCTAAACACATGCCACCTCACAGGCATAATATAGACACCCAGCAGATACGATATTTAAAGGAATTTTTCATTTTTTTTTTTCACTTTAGGCATCATCAATATCACTGCTCCAGAAAAAAATACAGTTTTTAAAACTTTTTTTTTCCATTCATACATCTTCCCTGGGGCAAGACCTGGGTTCTCAAACCCATTTTCCGACAATAACTTGCATAAGGCTTTAAAATTAGCATTTTTGAATTCGAACATTCGAGTCCCATTGACGTCAATAGGGTTCTAAATGTTCGCGCGAACGTTCGGTCCGTTCGAATGTTTTGTTTGCGAACCGAACGGGGGGGAGGTGTTCGGCTCATCCCTAGTGACAACACACTCTCCCTTTTCTCTTCCCAGAAGAACCACTCCTTATCGTATTTTGAATAAGGGGTTCTCTCCTATAATTATCCCTCATAGTCTTCCACCTTTTTATTATTTGTACTGAAATAAATATATATATTTTTTTTAAATGAGATATCTTGGCACTGGAAATACCTATACATCATTAAACTATGAATTCAGAACAGGAATATCGATAATTGGAGAAATTGTGAAGCTAACATGTGATGCTATTTGGAAATTGAAAATTACATTCATGCCTATACCAAATAAAGAGAAATGGAATGATGTTGCTAAGCAGTTCTGGAGGAAAACTAACTTTCCAAACTGCCTGGGAGCAATTGATGGAAAACATAGTCGACTAATAAAACCCTGTCACAGTGGTAGTTGATATTATAATTATAATTATGTTGTGTTAATGGCTGTGGTTGATGTATATTGATGTAGGAGCATTTGGGAGTTATGCAGACTTTGGTTTTTCTGAATTTGACATTTGGGAAGCGTCTTCAATCTAATCGACTCTATTTGCTGACAAACAACCATTACTCGGTACAGAAAGTCCAGACATGCCATTTGTTTTTGTGGCTGATAAGGCTTTCGCTAGCAACAAACATTTAATGAAGCCCTACTCACGGAGGAATCTTGACACCCAGAAGAGAATCTTCAATTATCGTCTGTCGGGCACGTAGGCTGGTTGAATGTTCCTTTGGCATTCTTGCCAACAAATGGCAAATATTCCATAAACCGATCAATCTCAAGGTCGATAATGCATGCAAATGAATAATGGCAGCATGTGTGTTGCACAATGTAGTAAGGAATATACTAGATGGTGTCAATTTTGAGGACACATTGGCTCACAATTTTGAGCCTGCTGATTTCCCTCATGTCTGTGGTCCAACATTGGGTTTCAGAATTAGGGATGAATTAGCAGAATATTTTATGAGCACTGCAGGAGCAGTAAGTTGGCAGGGAAAGATGATATAAAAAGAGGATATAATTAGATGTATCATTTTTGTTCTTGTTTGCAAGTATATACTTTAAAAAAAATGGCATATTGTTATCGATTAGGAATATTTTTCTTTGACTTTGTTTAGACTTTCTTTAGGAGTTCAATAATAATAATATACAGTATCTCACAAAAGTGAGTACACCCCTAAGTAAAAATTTCCAAATTGGCCCCACGTGACAATATTTTGTGTGGCCACCATGATTTTCCAGCACTGACCTAACACTCTTGGGCATGTAGTTCACCAGAGCTTTACAGCTTGACACTGGAGTCCTCTTCCACTCCTCCATGACGACATCACAGAGCTGGTGGATGTTGGAGACCTTGTTTTACTCCACCTTCCGTTGGAGGATGCCCCACAGATGCTCAATAGGGTTTTGGTCTGGAGACATGCTTGGCCAGTCCCTCATCTTTAACCTCAGCTTCATTAGCAAGGCAGTGGTCGTCTTAGAGGTGTGTTTGGGGTCAATATCATGTTGGAATACTGCCCTGCGGACCAGTCTCCGAAGGGAGGAGATCATGCCGTGCTTCAGTATGTCACAGTACATGTTCACATTCATGGTTCCCTCAATGAACTGTAGCTCTCCAGTGCTGGCAGCACCCATGTAGCCCAAGACCATGACACTCCCACCACCATGCTTGACTTTAGGCAAGACACAGTTGTCTTTGTACTCCTAGGGTTAGAGGGTTAGGGGTTAGGGTTTTAGTTTAGGGTTAGGATTAGAGTTAAGGGTTTGAGTTAAGGGTTTGAGAGTAGTAGAAGTGGGATTAGGGTTAGGGTTAAGGGCTTGAGACTAGTAGACGTGGGGCTTGAGACTACTCTGACTGGGATTCGGATTGGTTTTGCGGTTGAACTTTTTGGGCTTTACAATCACCCCTGCTTATTCGACAAGGATAATGGTATTGGTACTCACTTTTTGCATATTTTTGTTTGCTTGGAAGGTCATTCCAGGCCTCAATATGTTGTTCAGCAATGGCCTCCCATGCTAAAGTCTTTTTGCTGCGGTTAGCATAAAGTGGATTTTTGGTGTCTCAAAGCTCTGGGTGGTCCCGCACTAACTCAATAAACTCCTCCGGTTCTATTGCTTTTGATTTGGACCTGGATGGTCTGGCCACATTTTCTGCCCTGACTTGCATCCTCTTATCTGCAGCATCCATGCTCTCTTGTCTCCCTCCTCAAACCCTCACAGCAGGATTTCCTTTTTGTCCCAGCATCCTACACTGCACTGCGGTCATGTGACCTTCCCACAGCTTCAGTGTACTGTCTAGGACGTTTTTCAGGCGCTTTTAAGGCACTTCACATTCATTTCAATGGACTTTTTGAAGCGATATTTTTAGCGCTAAAAACAAGCTCCAAAGATGCTGCTTGCAGGACTTTTCTCAACCCCTCGCCAGTGCAACGCCTGTGTGAAAGCATCCATTGAGATGAATTGAGGGTGGTTTTCATGCGCTTTACCAGTGCTATTTTTAGCATAAAATGCCTGCAAAGGGCCTCAGTGTGAAATCAGCCTTGGCTCTTGCATTTGCAATCACAGCTCTCTAATCACATGCAGAGTAAAAGTTTAAAAAATATGGCTAGTGGCCGAGAAAGGGTTAAAACCAGCGCAAAGCACCTCTGCAGAGGCGCTTTGCCAGCAGTATAGCTGGCAGCTGGGCAGAAGCGGTGGAGGAGTGGTATACACACCGCTTCTTCACTGCTATAAAGATGCTGCTAGCAGGACTTTTTTTTACCGTCCTGCTAGTGCACCGCTCCAGTGTGAAAGCCCTCGGGGCTTTCACACTGGAGAGACAGCTGTGGCTGTTTTAGGTCACTTTGCAGGTGCTATTTTTAGCGTTATAGGGCCTGCAAACCGACCCAGTGTGAAAGGGGTCTTAATGTAACAAGCAATCTTTCAGCTGGCTCCAGTGTTCTGACGCTCCAAACGGGTTCCGAGTAGTTTAAGAAATTCATCAAAACTAAGAGCTAAAAACACAAAACAAACGTAAGTAACAGGCACAAGGGTGAGGGGTGTTCAAAGAATGAGTGGTAAGAGGCTTGGAGAGTGCAAGTGAGAGGAGAGGAGTGATGGGGGGGGGGGGGTGAGAGAGAGAGGGATGGAGGTTGATTATAAGAGGTAAGAGGAGAAGGAAGAGGGGTACAGGTAGGGAGGATGAGGGGGAGAAAGAGAGACTCCCTCTTACATACTTACATATTCACTGACATCCAGGAATAGTTGAAGAACTTTTTCTTCGTGTTGATAGAGATTATTATAGAGGATCCTGAACTGGCCTCTCTCATTGGTCTCCTCCTCCTCCTAAATTTGTCCTTTTTAATCAGGACTGCAGCAGTAGCAGTAACAACTGCTGCCATGACCAAGGGCATATAATGAAACATCCTTCAAACCACAAAACAAGCCGCTCTCCTCACCAACCGTACTCTACCCACATAAAACCGGAAGTGCACAGGAAGTTAACACCCATTCTTTGCATGCCTTTTTAACTGGTCTGAGCACAAATCTGAGTCTAATTAAAATGGTAAACACTTTAAATTTGCATTACAATCGCGCTGTTATTAACCAAAAATGCAATGCAAACTCGCACTCACAAGTGGCAAAAATTGTGAACGGGCACTTATATAAGGTTTAAATCATCAGATCAGCACTTTAGCACTTTATGTATGGTAGTAATGTGATACATTTATTTGTTGTCACACACATATATTTACAAAAGTTTTAGACACATTATTGTTTATGGTTGGGTATTAATTAGTTTTCTAAATTACAACAGAATTGTTCACAGTGCTGTCACTTCAGAAGCACATATTTTGGGTTGTGGTAATCCCAGCAGTGTAGCATATATATTATATCACTTTTATTAGGTTCCAGGCGCTGTTCTATCCCCTTTTGTAAACTATGGAACTTACCTTTCTTTGGAGTTGATCATGAGTTTGGATTTATAATTTGCAGTGGCTAGCCCGAGTAGGAAGTAGAGTGTATGTAAACCATAATAATGACCTTCTCATATTTGCTTCCATTTGGCAAAATAAATATGTAGACAGGTGCAGTCTGATTCCTCCACTGTAGGTGGCGCCCGACTGGATCGGCATCACAGCCTGGAGAGCAAGTGAAGGGAAACCCGGTTTCTCTGAAGTTTCCTGGAGGCAGCATTCTGGTTGGCTGCGCTGCATCCAGGTGATCCTTGGCAGCCATGTTTGGGTCATCAGAGTCTATATAAGTCCATGCCCCCAGGTTTTGGCGCATATTCTCATGTGGGTAGAGTAGGGACAGGTCACTCGTCTGTCAAGGACAGCATAAGTGACAGAGAAAAGTCTGAGATGAAAAGGGAAAGCTTGGGGCTTGCAATCTCCTTGGACATTTTCCTGTTTGGGAACGAGACGCCAGGCTGCATTCTACCCCTCCAGACAGATGCTGTCATTTCAGCTGATACCTGCTCTGCTACACACTGTTAACATTCATGAGTGTTCCTCATTTAGTCTTTACCCTCTGGGTTTGCCATTACTACAATACACGTTCTACTAACTGCTCTTGAACTGTGTGTGTGTCATTACCGCAACACCACGCTGCACCCACCCATAAATATTGAATTTTATTATCTGTTTGATAAGATGCGCGTGGCCACTGGGTGTGATCGCCACCAGCCAAGCGCAATCGCTGGCATGAGAACCAGCATGTGTGTGTAAAGAGGAGACATATTGTTTGTTCCTACTAATTAGTTACAACGATATGTCTCCTTCCTCAGTCTGTCCTATCCCCATACAGTTAGAACACACCTAGGAAACACATATTTTAACACCTTGATCACCCCCTAGGGTTAACTCCTTCCCTACCAGTGACATTTACACAGTAACCAGTGCATTTTTATAGCACTGCTCGCTGTATAAATGTCAATGGTCCCAAAAATGTGTCAAGTGTCTGATCTGTGCACCGCAATGTCGCAGTACCGCTGAAAATCACAGATTGCTATTGGTAAAATAAGAAATAAAAAAAATGCCATAAATCTTTTCCATAGTTTGTAGAGGCTATAACCTTTGCGCAAACCAATCAATATATGCTTATTGCCATTTTATTTACCAAAAGTATGTAGAAGAATATATATTGGCCTAAACTGATGAAGAAATTATTTTTTTTAAAACATTTTTGGGGATATTTATTATAAAAAAATAATATATATATATATATATATATATATATATATATATATATATATATATATATATTTTTAATTCTCGCTCTTCTTTATTTTTTGTGCTATAAACAAAAACCACAGAGTTGATCAAATATCACCAAAAGAAAGCTCTATTTGTGGGGAAAAAAACGTATTGAGTATAGCATTGCATGCGCAATTCTCCGTTGAAATAATGCTTAATATATGCTTACCTGTAGCATAAAGTTTGTTGTAATGCCGCATACACACGATCACTTTATGTGATGAAAAAAAATGACGTTTTTAAAAACGTCAATTTCATTGACCGTGTGTAGGGGAAAACATCGGTTTATGTCTTGTAAAAAACGACAAAAAAAAATTGAAGCATGCTTCAATTTTATGTGTCGTTTTTCAAAACGTCGTTTTTTGTTTCACAAAAAGTCACCGTGTGTAGCAAAAAACGTTGTTTAAAACGACGTTTTTCAACCCGTGCATGCCCAGAAGCTAGTTATGAAGCGAGCTTCAATGGAAAAGAGTGGTGAACGTAACCTCGCTTTTTGTGAAAAAACGATGGTGTGTATGCAACATCGTCTTTGAAAAGTGAAGTTTCAAAAACGTTGTTTTTTACTTCACAGAAAACGTCGTTTTTTTTTCCTCACATAAAGTGATCGTGTACGGGGCATTATGCCGCGTACACACGATCATTTTTTGTGATGAAAAAAAAACGACGTTTCAAGTGATGAAACAAAACAACATTTTTCAAACTTCATTTTTCAAAGACGATGTTGCATACACACCATCGTTTTCCAAAATGCTCTAGCAAAGCGTGGTGACGTACACCACGTTCAGGCACTCTGTTCCATTGAAGCCCCGTCTCATAACTTGCCTCTGAGCATGCGCGGCTTTAAAAACATTGTTTTCAACATCGTTTTGCCCACACACCATCACTTTTTATGACACAAATAACAACGTTTTGAAAACGACACAAAAAATTCAAGCATGCTCGAATTTTTTTTTTTGTCGTTTTTTTGAAGACATAAAACAACGTTTTGCCCACACACAGTGATTTTAAATGATGTTTTTGAAAACGTCGTTTTTTTCATCACAAAAAATTATCGTGTGTACGCGGCATCAGGGTTTACAACCACTTTAAGGAGATTTACTCTTTCAACTGGTCCTTTTTACCATTATAATTGAAAGTAAAAGTAATGCCGCGTACACAGGATCGTTTTTCGGGTTCTAAAAAATTAAGTTTTTGTTTTGTCATTAAAAACGACCGTGTGTGGGCTTCAGATCATTTTTCACGATCTAAAAAATGGCCATTAAAAATTTCGAACATGCTTTATTTTTTTACAACGTTTTTTAAGTTGTCGTTTTTAAGGTTGTAAAAAATGGTCGTGTGTGGGCTTTCACAACGTGAAAAAACTGTGCATGCTCAGAAGAAAGTTATGAGACGGGAGCGATCGTTCTGGTAAAACTAGCGTTCGTAATGGAGTAAGCACATTCATCACGCTGTAACAGGCAGAAAAGCGTGAATCGTCTTTTACTAACACGAATATCGGCTAAGGCAGCCCAAAGGGTGGCGCCATCCGCATGGAACTTCCCCTTTATGGTGCCGTTGTACGTGTTGTACATCATCGCGCTTTGTTAGAGCATTTTTTTTTATGATCGTGTGTAGGCAAGGCCGTTTTATTAATCGGGTTGAAAAAAACATTGGGCCAGATTCAGGTACATTGGCGCATATTTTGACCGGAGTAGCGCACCTCCTTTACGTTAGACCGGCGCAATGTAGAGGCGCAATCACCGTATCCTCGTAGTATTTGCGCAGAAATTCGCGCCGGTGCAACGTAATTCCCGAGGCGTAAGGCGGAGTAATTCAAATTGGGAAGGACGTGGGCGTGTTACATTGAAATGAGCCGTGACCCCATGCAAATGAAGGGCCAGCTGGATCGCGCATGCGCATATGAAGCAGACCATGGTCAGCACCTCTCTGCGCATGCTCACAACTCGGGAACGGCGCAATCAGTGAAATTGGAAGTGGACCCGGGCAACTTAGTGAACTACGCAGAGAGCTTAAATAGACAGACACAAACGCCCTTCCTTTGCAAAAGTACATCCCTTTGTATCCCTTCCTATACAGCAAGGTGCTTTTGTTCTGTTGTGTGTTCGCGTTTGTTGCTTTGTGACTTGTCATTGTGATATTTGTTGACTGTTTGAGCTAGTGTTTTGTAGAATATATTTGATAATGTCTTTTGGTGACTGGTTGTGCGACTTTTTGGTTGATAGATTTTGTTTGTTTGTTTTGTTGCTTGATTTTTCCTGCTTGTTTTTGTGAGTGATTTTTGGTGATTGTTTGGGAGAGAGTTGTTGTATGAATATGACTGAGAGGAAGCGCAAGACCAATTTTACTTTGGGGGAGAAACAAATTATTGCCCGGGCCCTTACCCAATATGGGCGTTTCCTGCACGGCCCGGAGAGTGCCAACACCCCCCCGGCCAGGAAGAAGGAGATCTTGCAGAACATTACCGACCAGGTAAATTCATTGGGGGGGGAGACCCGGACACGCGAGGGGATCGTCAAGAAGATCAATGATCTCCGGCGTCTTTAATGGTCCCCCCATCCTTCACCATTATTCATGTATTTATAACAGTATTTACATTGTTTATGTAATCACCATTTATTTATGTATTGTAAAGAAGCTTCCATACTTCTCCTGTCTTTAAATGCTGGCCCATGGAAATGTTAACTCTGTTTTCCACAATTGTTTGGGCTCCCACAAGCCTCTGCACTCCCATGGAGTATAAATTACTGTCTTCTAACTCTCAGTCAATACATAGAGCATTGTGCCAGATGTGTCCAAAGTGCCAAGCCTAAAGTGGGGTAAAGACTCTTCTTGCTACTACCCCATGGAGCTGGTCTGAAGAACCTTTCAGCTGCCCACCTAGACTACCAGAAACATCCAACCTCCCTGTGAGACAGCTGTTCCAAAGGCTCCCGGCTGCCTCAGTGTGCTACGGTGCTGTCTGAGTGTCCCTGTGCTTAGAAATCTAGGAAGGTTCTGGGCTATAAAAGGAGACTAGGCAGGTGAGCAGCATTAATATATGCATACAGTCCTGGCCAATTGTCAGGGGAGGTGACCCTAGGCATGCTGGGCACTGGTATTTATGTTTGAGGAGCACATGGGCTTTTGGTCATTCGTGAAGAGGATTGCACCAGGCTGTTGAGAGGGGCACTTTCCTGCCATGTGGTATCAGGTGGGCGACCTGAGGGTCTGAATTTCTAACATGAGGCTTCAGATGGGAGATCTGTGTGGCAAACCTGGTCCTACCATAGCTGACAGAAGGAGTGTCTACAGTGCATCTGCTCTGGTATTGTCAGGGACTAGTGTTGAGCGGAATACCCCATATTCGATTTCGCGATATATCACGAATATATAGTAGAGCACACACTTTGCTTTCAGACACTAGTCTCTCTAGTCAGTAGGTGTGTCAGTGAGGTGTGCAGCAGACGTGCAGCAGACGCTCTCACCTAGTCTCCTCACCTTAGGGCCAGTGAGAGCAGGACGCTCTCAAACGAGTCGGCTCTCCCCAGGGACAGTATCAGCCAGGCAGGCAGGATTTTTTCACAGCTCTCTCCTCTCCAGACATCCTCCCAGGTAGGCCCTACTTTTCATCACCTCCCCTGGAACCGATTGGCGGCCGTCCTTATCAGCATAAGCCGCCGAATCGGCTGAACGCTGGGGTCTCCTTCCCTCTCCTTACCCCACATTACCACCCACCTGCCAATGCAATCTTCCCCCCGGCGCATCCCCGCGATTCCCCGTCTTTTCCCCTGAACCGCGCCAGCCGTGACAGATTCGCGGCCGCCGCATCTTAGGAAAGGCCGCGGCTTCATCCGCGGCCTAGCGGCGCGCCGCATTCTCGGCCAAATCACCTGTAGTAGCCCCCAGGAGCTCACCCCCAGCCCCTCTTGGTACTCTACCACCCCTGGCCTCAACAAGCAGGCCCCCCCCTGGCTCACCAATCCACCCAGCTGGCTAAACACCAGCCAGGGTCCCATGCCCTGCTCCTGGTCGGCGGCCATCTTGGTACACCCAGCAGCAGTGTCAGCTCCCCCCCCCCACCCCCCTTTTCACAACTTAATAGTACTTGATCCAGGGGTTCGCCCGATCGCCTTTCAGGGATCAGGAAGGAATTTTTTCCCCTACCAAATGCAAATTGGCATAGCATGGTTAGGGTTTTTTTGCCTTCCTCTGGACCAAGCCGGGAGGATTCACTGAATCCTCTCTTCATCGCCACCAAAAGGAACGACTTTTCCCCCAGGTGAATGGCGACCATGGCTAATCTGTGGTACTCCGCAGAAACCATTAGGAATTTGAGGCGTTTCGCCGCAATACTGCCAGCCATCACCAAAAAGACCCTAAGAATTGAGCACCTTTTGAGGATCGATCGACGATCGACTGTCAAAAACTTTAGCCGTTTACCCCAACCTAAGCGCATTTCATGTGCTCTGATCAACACAAGATCGGCAGTAAAACACCGACTTGAAATCCATGATTTCATTCTACAACACGACCTAGACTGCCTCTTCATTACAGAGAGCTGGCTCACAGCCGACTGTAACACCATTTTAGGAGAATTGGTGCCAGAAAACTACCGTATTATTACGGAAAACAGAATAGGGCAAAGAGGAGGAGGACTGGCGGTGATCCATAAGACGCATCTTGCGATCACAAAACCAAGCCTCCAAAACCCTCTTCCATTCATGGAAACCCTTACTCTTCAACTGCAAGTAAACGGCCAGGAGACCGTCCGGATTCTACTCTGCTATAGGCCACCTGGCCCTAAGTCGCAGCTGCTCCCATCTTTGACAGACTTTGTCTCCTCCTATACCCTGAATAGCAAACACCTTTTGCTGCTCGGGGACTTCAACCTCTGGGCCAACTCCCCGCAAGACCCCGTTGCCGACGCCTGCATCGACCACCTGGAAGGATTAGGGCTTCAGCAACTAGTATGTGGGCCCACACATGCTTCAGGTCACACGCTCGATCTTATTTTCAGACAAGATCTGGAAATAAAAATCTTGGAAAATGAACCATTGCCATGGACAGATCACCATGCAATTAAATTCATTATTTCCGAATTCCCCCCCTTAACAAAAACATCAAATCCAGTGACAACACACTGGACCAGATGTCAGAAGAAGCTCCATTCGGAACTCTTCAAAGCCACGTTAGGGGAAAAAATAAACACAATTCAGCCGCACCAAACAGCGGCAGAAACACTGGAGGCCATAAACACAGCACTATTGCAGTCAGCTGACTTGATAGCGCCGAAACGAAAGACCCAGATCAGGAAAAATAACTCCGGCTGGTTCAACAACCAGCTGGCGTTACTGAAGCACTAAAAATATCATTGGCGCTCTGCGCAACAGCACTGCGCCAAATGATATTATCCCCACCAAACTGCTGAAGGAATGCGCCGACATCCTGGCACCTCCTGTCACGCAGCTTATTAACCAATCCTTCAGGGAGGGCAAAATGCCCTCCCAGCTGAAGGAGGGCTTCATTCAACCCATTTTGAAGAAAGCCACCCTGGATCCTAAGGATCCACTCAACTGGCGCCCAATAACAGGCCTAAATGTTCTCTCCAAGGTAATGGAGAAAGCAGTGGTACAGCAGCTGCAACAGCATCTAGATACCCACAACTTACTCGACCCATTGCAATCAGGATTCCGTCCCGGACACGGGACGGAAACAGCATTGCTTAAGATATGGGACGACGTTCTCGAGGCCGCAGATGAAGGAGAATCTTCTCTTCTGGTTCTGCTGGACCTAAGCGCAGCCTTTGATACAGTTGATCATAAGCTGTTATTGACTCGGCTGGCTAAAATAGCCAAAGTCGCAGAAAGCGATCTATCTTGGTTCTCCTCTTTTTTGGAAAACCGATCGCAAATAGTGAAGCTAGGACCATTCACTTCGGAACAACGCACATTATCGTGCGGGGTCCCTCAGGGATCTCCCCTGTCGCCGATGTTATTCAACATCTATCTGCGTCCTCTTTTTGAAATCATCAGCAGCCAAAAACTGCTATATCACTCTTACGCAGACGACACGCAACTGTACTTCCGCATTTGCAATAAAAAGGATCACCACCTCAACCTAGAGACATGTCTCTCTTTGATAGAGGACTGGATGACAAAGAGTTATCTCAAACTCAACGGAGCGAAAACAGAACTTCTTCTGTTTCACGCCAAACATAGGAATCAATCGACAACAACCTGGATCCCCCCGCCCATTCTGGGCAAAGTCATCACCCCTAGCACCAAAGTCAAAAGTCTTGGGGTCGTCTTTGACTCCGACATGACAATGAACGCACAAATAGGGGCAGTAGTCAGTGGATCTCACTATCTGCTGCGCCTACTACGCAGACTCACGCCTTTTATTCCCAAGAAAGACATAGCGGTCGTGGTGGGAGCGATTGTAAACTCCAGACTGGACTATGCAAATGCCCTTTACCTCGGACTCCCCAAGTACCAAATCGCTCGTCTTCAAGTCGTTCAAAATACGGCCGCCAGACTTGTGACTGGGAAAAAACCCTGGGAATCAATCTCACCTTCGTTGAGATCCCTTCACTGGCTGGCACCACTGGCACTTCTAGTTTTGCAAGTTCTGCAGGCCCACATTTTGCAGACCACTATACACGGGTCTCTAAACTGTGGCACCCTAGATGCAGCAAAAGTAAAATTCTTACCATGCACTGACAGACCATGGCTGATGGTAGTAGTAGTTTTGCAACAGCTGGAGGTGGACTGGTCTTGAAACCCTGAGTTAGGTAACAAACGCGCAGTGTTTTGCAACCATTCTGCCTCCAGCTGTTGCAAAACTACAACTCCCTGCATGCAACTGGCTGCAATAACCCCCCCTCTCCCCCAATGTGAATGTACAGGGTACATTCACATGGGCTGGGGCTTACAGTGTGCTTCTAGCTGAAGCAAATTTGGCGCTGCAGCTCAAACCATCAGCGGGAAACTACTGTGAACCCCACGCCCCTCTGACTGTACCTTAAAAACACGACACCACACTAAATATAAATTAAAAAACAAAACATATACACATACCCCTACATAGCCACCCTCCCCTCCACAATAAAAAAAAAACATCTGGTACGGCACTGTTTACTAAACGGAGCCTACAGCTGTTGCAAAACAACTCCCCAGTATTACCGGACAGCCATTAACTGTCATTGATTAATAAGGCGAGAATGCTTCTAATTGTTGAATACCATAGATTTCCGTCATATATCCATAAGGGTTTAAACAAAAGTATTGTAATATACTTTGTTCTTCATCTTGCAGAGGTTCCTGCAAAAGGGCTATGATCAGGAGCGGACACAGGCAGAAAAAAAAAGTGATCAGCTCCCTAATTCGGGACTTACGCGACCAACATGGCTGCACACATGACCGCTTGGCCATATTAAAAAAATGGTCGGACCTGAAGAGGCGCCACATGGACCAGGTCAAGCGTATACGGGATGAATGATTATTGGTGACAGTTATGTATTTTTTTTTTTTCTAAAGTGTATTTTGTGCATGTACTCGAGAGAGGAGCCGGACTGCAGGAGTTGGGAGTAGGCAGGCCTCCCCCAGAGGCAATCTGCCACCTTTCTCAATGCCCCGGGTGGCTTTGAAGCCCAACGGGGCAGAGGGACTCCCTATAAGGGAGTGAGAGGATTTGCCCGCTCAACCAGCCCCGTTAGTCCTTCGCCTCTCTTTTTAGAGACCGCGTGGTCAGAGTGCGTGCATGTTAAACCAATTTCGAGTGCGTGTGTAAGTGTGGTGGTTTTTGTGGGAGGGGGGTGGGCGTACTAAGCGCAGGCTTACCTCGCATAGCACACCCACCGGGAGCCGGGCTGAGACCACCAAACTCAATTCACATGTAGCCGAGAGCGGGATCCGAATCCCTAGCTGCAGAGGTGAATGGCTTGTCAGCGCAGTGCCAATCGCGTTGAGCCACCGCAGCTCCTTTGGTGACAGTTATGTAAGGTCATATGTAATTAATGTAAGGGCAGATGTTGTTAACCCAGACGCCATGTTGTGGTAACATATATCACCACCACCAGCCAAGGTATTTATAGTACTGTTGAAAAAAGACATGGGACAGCAGACAGGAACACAGAAGTTATGTGGGAACATACTTTTCCCATTGCTTTGCATGGGACTTTAAACAAAAACCCCGACCCTCACAAATAAGTAACATGTGACCAAGTGTTATCGAAATATCTACAGCTGTTATGAAGTAACATGTATTTCCCATAGAGTAGAATGGGACTTTAAAGAAAAAACCCCACCATGGAAAATGGGGGTGGGTAAGGGTTAAACCACCTATCCTATGTTTGTGGCTGACATATAAGTAACCTGTGTGCCAAGTTTCATGTAAATATCTTTAGCCGTTTGGACGTGATGCTGGTACATACATACATACACACACACGTTGAGTTTTATATATATAGATTCACACAAAATTTCTGTGTTAGGCGTGGGGTTGTCATAGTAATCCCGTGTGCTCCATCAGGCCCTTTTTTTAACATGAGATCGTCTGAACAAAACAAAGGAGACAAAAACAGCTCATTTTACCATGGTGGCAGCCCAGCTCACGCTCAGTCCCCTGTAGTGCCCACAAGACCCTTTAATATAACATTTTCCCATTGGTTAACTGTCTATATAAATTAATTTGTATTCATATACAATACAGCAGAGTACACCGAATTTGCATACGTCATTAGAAAACATTTTTACATATAGGAACATTGTGTTATTATAGATGCTCCTCTACCAGCTGTGCGCCCCAAGCGCACAAGGCGACAGGCCGTACAGGAGGAGGATGAAGAGGAGGAGCAGGAGGAGGATACGGAAGAGGAGGAGAGGGATGAGGAGAAGCAGACAGAGCCCTCCCACTCGCCACCCCCAGCTCCTGTTGAGGACCAACATGAGGAGCTGCACCCCCCCCCCCCCAAACTTCTGCTGGAGTATCGGCTGTAGGAGAAGACGTGCAGGAGGAAGAGACCGTTCCTATGAGCCTCAGTCAGGAGGGTAAATATGTGCACAAAGATTAATAACATTTCAACAATAAGATGTAGATATAAAAATGGACAGCATTTAAAGCGCACCCATCAGATTTCAGAACAATAATATGGTATTTATGATAGAAGTATACGGTATGTGCTAAAAAAATAACAATTGTGTATACATGATAATGATTGTTTAATAAGCAACATAAATATTTTATGTATTTGGTAACGGTCTTTGAAATTAAATTTTTTTTTCTTATATCCTAACAGCTATGAAAGATATGTTGGTGAAACAGACCAAAATTAAGAGGATCCAAGATCGAATTCGCGCAAATCAGCAAAAAATGCAGTATCTGGACCAACAAAATATTCTGCTGGAGCAACAGCAGATGAAGAAGTATGAGGAGTTGATAGAAATTCAGAAGCGTTTGCAGAGTAACATTTGATTTTTTCTTCTTTTAATAAAAATTTTTTTTTTCTCAATGTTTTCTTTCTTATTGAGATTGGTAGGTTTTTCAACACATCTAAGTTCACATCTAACACATCAACATCAACATCAACAGATCTAACTTCATAATAACCAAAAACATTTTATACTATTTGCTCTTATATACTATATATATACTCTATATATATATATATATATATATATATATATATATATATATATATATATATATATATATATATATGCTATATACAGAGTTGCTCTTGCAGACAGGCTAATGGTTACAGTATAAAGGCCGCAAACCAGGGTTTAACATAAAGTTCAGTGTTTTAGTCACACTTGCTGTTACGATCCGGTCTGGTAGCTTGTAGCGGAGGCTGTTTGTGGATCCGCTGTGACAGAGAGTTCATGAAGCATTACTGAAGGCAGCAGCAGTATTATTCAAATATAAAGTAATTATCACACACACAACATTTACAAGCAGTAGTGGT
This sequence comes from Rana kukunoris, assembly GCA_029574335.1. NCBI lineage: Eukaryota > Metazoa > Chordata > Amphibia > Anura > Ranidae > Rana > Rana kukunoris. Next base: position 42,519,400 of record CM056058.1, on the reverse strand, counting down.
AATAGTACTAGATAGCATCTAAACACTTGAGCAAGACTTGACAGCAGCAGTAGTGGTAATAGTAGTATATAGTGGCAAATAACTTGTGACATAGGTGTCTGAGCAGCAGCAGTATAGTAGTAACAGTACACAATATAGTGTTTTATCACTCGTGGAAGAGGTGGCAGCAGCACAGCAGCAGCATTGGTAATTGTAGCATATAGTGGCAAAAAACTTTTCACATAGGTATCTGAGCAGCAGAAGTATTAGTAACAGTACACAATACAGTGTTTTATCACTCGTGGAAGAGGTGGCAGCAGCACAGCAGCAACATTGGTAATTGTAGTATATAGTGCCAAAGAACTTGTCACATAGGTATCTGAGCACTGGCAGCAGCAGCAGCAGTATAGTAGTAACAGTACACAATATAGTGTTTTATCACTCGTGGAAGAGGTGGCAGCAGCACAGCAGCAGCATTGGTAATTGTAGTATATAGTGCCAAAGAACTTGTCACATAGGTATCTGAGCACTGGCAGCAGCAGCAGTATAGTAGTAACAGTACACAATATAGTGTTTTATCACTCGTGGAAGAGGTGGCAGCAGCACAGCAGCAGCATTGGTAATTGTAGTATATAGTGCCAAAGAACTAGTCACATAGGTATCTGAGCACTGGCAGCAGCAGTCTAGTAGTAACAGTACACAATATAGTGTTTTATCACTCGTGGAAGAGGTGGCAGCAGCACAGCAGCAGCATTGGTAATTGTAGCATATAGTGGCAAAGAACTTGTCACATAGGTATCTGAGCACTGGCAGCAGCAGTATAGTAGTAACAGTACACAATAAAGTGTTTTATCACTTGTCGAAGAGGTGACAGCAGCACAGCAGCAGCATTGGTAATTGTAGCATATAGTGCCAAAGAACTTGTCACATAGGTATCTGAGCAGCCGAAGTATTAGTAACAGTACACAATAAAGTGTTTTATCACTTGTAGAAGAGGTGGCAGCAGCACAGCAGCAGCATTGGTAATTGTAGCATATAGTGGCAAAGAACTTGTCACATAGGTATCTGAGCACTGGCAGCAGCAGTATAGTAGTAACAGTACACAATAAAGTGTTTTATCACTTGTCGAAGAGGTGGCAGCAGCACAGCAGCAGCATTGGTAATTGTAGCATATAGTGCCAAAGAACTTGTCACATAGGTATCTGAGCAGCCGAAGTATTAGTAACAGTACACAATAAAGTGTTTTATCACTTGTGGAAGAGGTGGCAGCAGCACAGCAGCAGCATTGGTAATTGTAGCATATAGTGCCAAAGAACTTGTCACATAGGTATCTGAGCACTGGCAGCAGCAGTATAGTAGTAACAGTACACAATAAAGTGTTTTATCACTTGTGGAAGAGGTGGCAGCAGCACAGCAGCAGCATTGGTAATTGTAGCATATAGTGGCAAAGAACTTGTCACATAGGTATCTGAGCACTGGCAGCAGCAGTATAGTAGTAACAGTACACAATAAAGTGTTTTATCACCTGTCGAAGAGGTGACAGCAGCACAGCAGCAGCATTGGTAATTGTAGCATATAGTGGCAAAGAACTTGTCACATAGGTATCTGAGCAGCCAAAGTATTAGTAACAGTACACAATAAAGTGTTTTATCACTTGTGGAAGAGGTGGCAGCAGCACAGCAGCAGCATTGGTAATTGTAGCATATAGTGGCAAAGAACTTGTCACATAGGTATCTGAGCACTGGCAGCAGCAGTATAGTAGTAACAGTACACAATAAAGTGTTTTTATCACTTGTGGAAGAGGTGGCAGCAGCACAGCAGCAGCATTGGAAATTGTAGCATATAGTGGCAAAGAACTTGTCACATAGGTATCTGAGCACTGGCAGCAGCAGTATAGTAGTAACAGTACACAATAAAGTGTTTTATCACTTGTGGAAGAGGTGGCAGCAGCACAGCAGCAGCATTGGTAATTGTAGCATATAGTGGCAAAGAACTTGTCACATAGGTATCTGAGCACTGGCAGCAGCAGTATAGTAGTAACAGTACACAATAAAGTGTTTTATCACTTGTCGAAGAGGTGGCAGCAGCACAGCAGCAGCATTGGTAATTGTAGCATATAGTGGCAAAGAACTTGTCACATAGGTATCTGAGCACTGGCAGCAGCAGTATAGTAGTAACAGTACACAATAAAGTGTTTTATCACTTGTCGAAGAGGTGGCAGCAGCACAGCAGCAGCATTGGTAATTGTAGCATATAGTGGCAAAGAACTTGTCACATAGGTATCTGAGCACTGGCAGCAGCAGTATAGTAGTAACAGTACACAATAAAGTGTTTTATCACTTGTCGAAGCGGTGGCAGCAGCACAGCAGCAGCATTGGTAATTGTAGCATATAGTGGCAAAGAACTTGTCACATAGGTATCTGAGCAGCCGAAGTATTAGTAACAGTACACAATAAAGTGTTTTATCACTTGTGGAAGAGGTGGCAGCAGCACAGCAGCAGCATTGGTAATTGTAGCATATAGTGGCAAAGAACTTGTCACATAGGTATCTGAGCACTGGCAGCAGCAGTATAGTAGTAACAGTACACAATAAAGTGTTTTATCACTTGTTGAAGAGGTGGCAGCAGCACAGCAGCAGCATTGGAAATTGTAGCATATAGTGGCAAAGAACTTGTCACATAGGTATCTGAGCACTGGCAGCAGCAGTATAGTAGTAACAGTACACAATAAAGTGTTTTATCACTTGTGGAAGAGGTGGCAGCAGCACAGCAGCAGCATTGGTAATTGTAGCATATAGTGGCAAATAACTTGTCACATAGGTATCTGAGCAGCTAAAGTATTAGTAACAGTACACAATAAAGTGTTTTATCACTTGTGGAAGAGGTGGCAACAGCACAGCAGCAGCATTGGTAATTGTAGCATATAGTGCCAAAGAACTTGTCACATAGGTATCTGAGCACTGGCAGCAGCAGTATAGTAGTAACAGTACACAATAAAGTGTTTTATCACTTGTGGAAGAGGTGGCAGCAGCACAGCAGCAGCATTGGTAATTGTAGCATATAGTGGCAAAGAACTTGTCACATAGGTATCTGAGCACTGGCAGCAGCAGTATAGTAGTAACAGTACACAATAAAGTGTTTTATCACTTGTCGAAGAGGTGACAGCAGCACAGCAGCAGCATTGGTAATTGTAGCATATAGTGGCAAAGAACTTGTCACATAGGTATCTGAGCAGCCGAAGTATTAGTAACAGTACACAATAAAGTGTTTTATCACTTGTGGAAGAGGTGGCAGCAGCACAGCAGCAGCATTGGTAATTGTAGCATATAGTGGCAAAGAACTTGTCACATAGGTATCTGAGCACTGGCAGCAGCAGTATAGTAGTAACAGTACACAATAAAGTGTTTTATCACTTGTGGAAGAGGTGGCAGCAGCACAGCTGCAGCATTGGAAATTGTAGCATATAGTGGCAAAGAACTTGTCACATAGGTATCTGAGCACTGGCACCAGCAGTATAGTAGTAACAGTACACAATAAAGTGTTTTATCACTTGTGGAAGAGGTGGCAGCAGCACAGCAGCAGCATTGGTAATTGTAGCATATAGTGGCAAAGAACTTGTCACATAGGTATCTGAGCACTGGCAGCAGCAGTGTCAGGGCATTAGAGCTGCCCGTTCGCGGCCGTTTACCGCGAGCGCGCGCATGCGCGGCTCGGGCGCGCGCGTGCATGTATTAGGCGCGCGCGTGCGCGGTATAGGCGCGCGGCGCGGGCGCGCACACGGGGGCGCACGGACACGCTCTCCATCCGGCCAATCAGTGGCTTAGGCGGGCTTTTTAAGCCAGCCTCTTCCTCCTGTCTGGTTGCTGGCTTGTCACAGCTTCTAAGTGAACCTGATACCTACGACCTTTTGATCCTGATCCTTTGACCCTTGGCTATTGTTACCGGACTGCTGCTGTCTCCTGCTCTTGACCTTTGGCTTGAACTCTCGGACTTCCTGATCTCTCCAACCCTCCTGACCACGGCCTGTTTCCCGGATTTATCTTCTGCTTGTTCCCAGCTCCAGCTATCCGGACTTCCGGACTATCTCCGTGTGCTTCCCCAGCTGACCCCAGTGACCTGCTTCCGGATCAGTCTCTGCTCCACGGATCCAGTCTTCGTCCACCTGTCGGTACCGGTGCCTCCCGGTGCGTCCGTCCCCCTGTACCCACTCCAGGGGGCGGATCGCGCTAGGTCGCAAAGGGAGCCGCCCACAGCATCTTGGCCTTGGTGAGTTTATCTTTAACTACCGTGATAGTACAAGCCAGCCAGATGTCCGAGGCCGACAGGGCGCGCTCTCCCTTTGAGACTCTTTGCCTACAAGTCTCAGCACTAACCGACGCGGTACAGAAGTTGCAGGACGGATACGTACAAATGGATGGTCGCCTCCAACAAATGGCTGTCACGCCTGGACCCACGGCCCCTCCCGCGGCTCCAGCTATGGGGGCATCCACCTCCCAGTCTTCTCCAGGACCAGCAATGGTTGTTACTCACCCAGAGCCTCGCGTCCCAACACCTGAGCGATTCTCTGGCGACCGCAAGAAATTCCGGGCATTCAAAAATGCCTGCTCACTGTACCTGGCCCTGCAACCTAGAACTTTCTGTTCGGAAGCCGTGAAAGTAGGCTTTGTGATTTCTTTGCTCGCGGACGAGCCACAGGCTTGGGCACACAGCCTACTGGAACAGAAGAGCCCAATACTGGACACTTTAGACACCTTCTTTAAAAACATGTCTGAACTGTATGATGACCCCCTACGTTCGGCCACGGCCGAAGCTACTCTCCACCAGCTGAATCAAGGGAGGAGACCAGTGGAGGACTTTATTGCGGAATTCCGAAAGTGGTCTGCTGACACAGGGTGGAATGAGGCGCCCTAAAATATCAATTCCGCCAAGGTCTCTCAGAGTCCCTCAAGGACGAACTAGCTAGAATTGATCCACCTGCCACTTTGGAAGCTTTGATTCAATCAGCTACCCAACTTGACAGACGCCTACGTGAGCGACGTTCAGAACGCTGTCAAGCCACTCGTCCCAGCTGGACCCCACCAAGGTTCCCTCCAGCTCCTCGGCCTCTCCCGGTTCCGCCCGCTTTCTCGCTTCAGGATCCTGAGCCCATGCAACTCGGGATGGTCCGGGCTCCCCTCACGCCTGGAGAGAGGCAGAGCAGACGCCAGTCAAATCTGTGCCTGCACTGCGGTGGAGCAGGCCACTTCCTCCGCACTTGTCCCATTAGACCCAGTAAGTCTAGACCATCATCCACCTTCAATTACCACATTACCAACTTACCTCAGACTTATGTTATCCTCTTTCTCTCCCTACAGCTCCCGGAGGGGGCGACCCGGCTACCGGCCATCGTTGACTCTGGGGCCTGCAGCTGCTTTATGGACTCCGCCCTGGCCCAGAAGCTGCAGATCCCTTGTCGTCCTAAGGACCTCCCCTTACAGATCCATCTGGCAGACGGCTCACTCCCCCGCTCAGGACTTGTTACCCACGAAACCCTACCTATTCCTGCCGTCTCGGATACCGGACACCAAGAGTACCTGTGCCTAGACCTTATCCCGTCTCCTCTGGCCCCCATCATCTTGGGGCTTCCATGGCTACAAGTGCACCAACCCAGTATAGACTGGTGCGAAAAGGAGATCAAATTTCCCTCAGTCTATTGTGCCCAACATTGCCTCATACCTACTAAACCCGCTTGTGCTACCTTGATGACAGCGTCAGAAGACCTCCAACACGTTCCCGCAGTTTACTCAGAATATAGAGACGTGTTTGACAAACAGCAGGCAGACCGCCTTCCTCCGCACCGGTCATACGACTGCCCTATTGACCTGTTGCCTGGTTCTAAAATCCCTTTCGGGAGAATTTTTCCTTTGTCAGAGACTGAATTAGTAGCCCTTAAGGCTTACATCGACGAAAACTTAGAAAATAAATTCATTCGTCCTTCCTCTTCCCCAGCCATGGCAGGAATCGTCTTTGTCGAAAAAAAAGATGGCTCCCTCAGGCCTTGCATCGATTATCGGGAGTTGAATAAAATAACCATCAAGAACCGGTATCCGTTACCCCTGATCCCGGAACTGTTCCAGCGATTCCGTTCAGCCCGGGTCTTCTCTAAACTTGACCTCCGGGGGGCCTACAACCTTATCCGAATCCGGCCCGGAGACGAGTGGAAGACAGCTTTCAGGTCAAGGTTTGGCCACTTTGAATACCTGGTGATGCCTTTCGGTCTCTGTAATGCCCCTGCCACATTCCAGCACCTGGTAAATGACATCTTCCGCCAATTCCTGGATGACTTCCTGGTCGTCTATCTAGATGACATCCTCATCTTCTCAGTATCCCTTGAAGTGCACCGGGTCCACGTTAAACAAGTCCTGGCCATCCTCAGGCAACATAAATTATATCTTAAAGCTGACAAATGTGAATTTGAAAAGACCACCATTCAGTTCTTGGGCTTTATCATCTCGACCAATGGGATATCCATGGATCCGCAGAAAGTCAAGGCAGTCCAGGACTGGCCAGCTCCGACCGACAAAAAGGGGGTACAGCGGTTTATTGGCTTTGCCAACTTTTACCGAAGATTCATTGCCGGCTTTTCATCCACTGTGTCCCCTATTACCAAACTAACCCAGCAGGGATGTCGTTTCCACTGGTCCCAGGAAGCACAGGAGGCATTCACAAAGCTCAAGACCTTGTTTTCTTCCGCACCTGTTCTAAAACACCCAGACCCAACCTTGCCCTTTATCTTGGAGGTGGATGCCTCGGAAATCGCCATCAGAGCAATCTTATCGCAGAGACAGGGACCTAAATCTCTGCTACACCCTGTAGCTTATGCTTCACGGAAACTAGGCTCTCCGGAAAGAAACTATGACGTCGGTGACCGGGAATTACTGGCCATTAAGTTTGCCTTGGAGGAATGGAGGTATCTCCTGGAAGGTGCCCTTCACCCCATTTTGATGTTTACGGACCATAAAAACCTGGAATATTTGCGATCCGCCAAACGCCTAAGACCAAGACAAGCTCGCTGGGCCTTGTTCTTCACCCGTTTTCAGTTCCACATCACTTTCAGACCGGGGTCTAAGAATGGGAAAGCAGACGCCCTTTCCAGAATGTTTACCGAAACGCCCGACCCGCTGGAGCCGAGTACCATCCTAACCCCCAAGAACTTTTTATTAATTTCTCCAATTGACCTACTGACCTCTCTTAAAAGGGCCTCCGACCAATGCACCGACCAACTGCCACTCTCTCTGGAGAAACAAGACGGTCTACTGTGGTCACGGGGCAAAGTCTTTGTACCTACAGAAACAAGGCAATTGGTGTTAAGCACATTCCACGATCACAAGCTGGCAGGCCACTTCGGAGCACGGAAGACCGCGGAGTTGATCGGACGCTCTTTTTGGTGGCCAAAATGGAAATTAGACTGTAGGACCTACGTGTCTTCTTGTACTCGCTGCCAGCGTTGTAAGGGTCCGAACACCAAGTCCTGGGGCCTACTTAAACCTCTTCCTGTTCCGGAACGCCCCTGGACAGATGTTTCAATGGATTTCATTGTAGATCTGCCTCCCTCCGAAGGCTTTACGACAATTCTAGTGGTAATTGACCGACTGTCTAAATTAGTACACTTCCTGCCTATGATTGGTACACCCTCCGCGACTGAGACAGCCAAAATTTTTTTTAAGGAAATCATAAGACTCCATGGGGCACCCAAGAGCATCGTGTCAGACAGGGGTGTGCAGTTTACTTCTAAGTTCTGGAGGGAGCTCTGCAAGTCGCTTGAAATTAAGATCTGCCTCTCGTCTGCCTACCACCCGCAGTCCAATGGCCAGACAGAGAGAACCAAACGTTGGAGCAATACCTCCGTTGTTTTTGTTCATCATCTCAAGACGACTGGGCATCTTTGCTACCAGCGGCAGAGTTTGCCTACAACAATTCGGTTCACTCATCTACTAACCAGACCCCGTTTTGGGCCAACCTCGGATACCATCCTTCCTTCCTTCCGGACTCCATTCCTGAAATATCGGTCCCAGCTGTCCAGGAACGTATAGTTGCCATGCAACGAAACTTCCAGAAACTCCAGGAGACCATGCACCAAGCCCAAAAGAGTTACAAGAAGTTTTTCGACAGGGGGAGGAAGGACTGCCCGAACTTCGAAGTTGGCGAAAAGGTCTGGTTATCGGCCACAAACCTCAAACTACCAATCCCTTCCCGGAAACTTGGCCCTAGGTTCATCGGCCCATTTAAAATCAAGCGGAAGATCAACCCTGTGGCTTTTGAACTAGAATTACCGGACTCCTACAGGATCCATCCTGTCTTTCATGCATCCCTGCTCAAGCCTTTCATACCAGACACCTTCCCCGGAAGAGAAGAACTCCCACCGCCTCCGGTGGTGATCGAAGGTGAAAAGGAATTCGAGGTGGAATCCATTCTGAGTTGTCGAAAGAGGGGGAGGCAACTTCAGTACTTAATCAAGTGGAAAGGTTATCCTCCTGAGGACAATTCCTGGGAGCCTTCCAGAAATTTACATGCCCCTCGGCTGATCCGAACTTTCCATCGAGACCACCCGGAGTTGATGAACAGTTTGGGCGTCCGGAGCCCCCCCTTGGGGGGGGGCACTGTCAGGGCATTAGAGCTGCCCGTTCGTGGCCGTTTACCGCGAGCGCGCGCATGCGCGGCTCGGGCGCGCGCGTGCATGTATTAGGCGCGCGCGTGCGCGGTATAGGCGCGCGGCGCGGGCACGCGCACGGGGGCACACGGACACGCTCTCCATCCGGCCAATCAGTGGCTTAGGCGGGCTATTTAAGCCAGCCTCTTCCTCCTGTCTGGTTGCTGGCTTGTCACAGCTTCTAAGTGAACCTGATACCTACGACCTTTTGATCCTGATCCTTTGACCCTTGGCTATTGTTACCGGACTGCTGCTGTCTCCTGCTCTTGACCTTTGGCTTGAACTCTCGGACTTCCTGATCTCTCCAACCCTCCTGACCACGGCCTGTTTCCCGGATTTATCTTCTGCTTGTTCCCAGCTCCAGCTATCCGGACTTCCGGACTATCTCCGTGTGCTTCCCCGGCTGACCCCAGTGACCTGCTTCCGGATCAGTCTCTGCTCCACGGATCCAGTCTTCGTCCACCTGTCGGTAGCGGTGCCTCCCGGTGCGTCCGTCCCCCTGTACCCACTCCAGGGGGCGGATCGCGCTAGGTCGCAAAGGGAGCCGCCCTCAGCATCTTGGCCTTGGTGAGTTTATCTTTAACTACCGTGATAAGCAGTATAGTAGTAACAGTACACAATAAAGTGTTTTATCACTTGTGGAAGAGGTGGCAGCAGCACAGCAGCAGCATTGGTAATTGTAGCATATAGTGCCAAAGAACTTGTCACATAGGTATCTGAGCAGCCAAAGTATTAGTAACAGTACACAATAAAGTGTTTTATCACTTGTGGAAGAGGTGGCAGCAGCACAGCAGCAGCATTGGTAATTGTAGCATATAGTGGCAAAGAACTTGTTACATAGGTATCTGAGCACTGGCAGCAGCAGTATAGTAGTAACAGTACACAATAAAGTGTTTTATCACTTGTGGAAGAGGTGGCAGCAGCACAGCAGCAGCATTGGTAATTGTAGCATATAGTGCCAAAGAACTTGTCACATAGGTATCTGAGCAGCCGAAGTATTAGTAACAGTACACAATAAAGTGTTTTATCACTCGTGGAAGAGGTGGCAGCAGTACCAGCAGCAGTAAGAAAGTGGTAAATCTCACAGACAAAATGTGACAGCACCAGTATGAGTAATATATCGGTACATAATTACTCAGCCTTTTGGCATTAGCAGTAGGAGCCCATATCGTGGCAAAATTACAAAAGCTTGAAGTTGCATTAGCATGGTGATTAAATTTGAAAAGCAGAATGACACAGGCCTTAAGTAGCTGTAGCCTGACTATACCATAGTGCCTCATAATATAAAAGTTTGATTAACGTTATTTCTATGCTATACGTGACCTTTTAAATTCGTGATGAGCATTGAGAAATTACATTTCAAAATAATGTGGCAGCAGCATCAGGACTCCTTATAGTGGCTTAATGACACAGCATGGAAATATTTATGCCCTTAACACTACCTGCCCACTATGAGTTTCAAAGGTATAAATCAGAGGTAGCAAACACAAGGCCCGCAGGCCGAATGCGGCCCTCCAGACCCTTACTTTCTGCTTTCAAGCAATGCATCCAACTTCTTCCCAGCAGCAGCATAAGGAAAGGGGGATGCACTGTGATGTAAGGGAGAGGGGGAACTCAACTTCTGATGGTGGGGTGGCCCTTGACATCTAATGTAAGGGGAGGGGATGCGCTGGACATCTAATCTTACAGATATAACCGGCCATTTTGAGGGCAACCATAATGCTGATGTGGCCCAAGATGTAATGGAGTTTGACACCCCTGGTATAAATAGATTGGAGAGGTATTGATGAATGACAAGGGACCATTCAGCGCCCTGAACCGACGGCGGGTGCCAGATAGTCACCGCCGATCCAGGACTCATTCATCTTGATGAATGTGAGTCTGTCCACGGAGTCTGTGGACAGACGGGTCCTCTTGTCCGTGACCACCCCACCTGCCACGCTGAATGTCCGCTCAGATAGTACGCTGGAGGGGGGGCAAGACAATAACTGCAGCGCATACTGAGCGAGCTCGCGGCAGGTGTCCAATCTGGCAACCCAGTACTCCATGGGGTCGTTGGTGCTCATACTGTCAGAAGCACTGACGGACCCCATGTAGTCTGCCACCATGTGGGCCAGCCGCTGGTGGTGACTGCTGCTGCTGCTGCTGCTGGTACTGGGTCGCTCAGATTGGAAGAACATCCTCATCTCACCCATTAGGTCCCCTGCTTGGCTGCTGATGTTGCTGCTGGGTGCAGCCACCTGCTGGGTGAGATGAGGGGGGACAACTGGAGGCCGGGGAGTTGCCTGCTCCAACCGGCTGACTAGGCGTGCCTGCAGTTCCTCCATCCGGTGCTGCCTCCGGCTGGCTGGGAGGAACTGCTCCAGTTCCCCCTTACATCTTGGATCTAAAAGGGTGGCCATCTAAAAATCATCCCTCTCCTTTATAGTTTTAACCCGGGGGTCCCTCCTGAGGCATCTCAGCATGTGGGCAGCCATGGGGAAAAGCACAGCCCGCTGTGACTCCTCACGGCTGCCCGGGTCCATGACGTCCGACTCTTCATCATGGAGGCGCTGCTGCTCGCGCACAGAGATGCCCAACCCCCGGACTATCGGTGCCCCCAACACCGGCTCTCCCTCCTGACCAGGCCCTGACTCCAGGATGTCACCAGTAACCTCCGCATCATCATCATCATCCTCCTCCTCCTCGTCCTGGGCCTGGTCTTGGTGGGGCAGTGTTGCCTCCTGCTCCACCAAGGCAGTCTCCCCAGCTTCGAGTAGGCGATCTAGTGCCCTGTCCAGCAGGAACACTATAGGGAGCACGTCGTTGAGGCCGACATGCTCCCTGCTCACCATCTTGGTCGCCTGCTCGAAAGGGGCCAACACATGGCAGACCTGGTGTATCTTCCCCCACTCCAAACTGGTGATGTACGGGAGTGTCTGTGATGGCCCGCCACTGCCTTGATCCAGCAGGTATTCTTTCACCGCCCTTCGCTGCTCCCACAACCTCTCCAGCATGTGGAGGGTGGAGTTCCACCGCGTCACACTGTCCACAATCAGCCTGTGAAGGGGCAGGCTCTTGTCCCGCTGCAAATGGGACAGGGACACAGTAGCGGTTGGGGAGCTCCTGAAGTGGCTGGCAATCCTACGCACCCTTAGCACAATGTCACTCAACCCAGGATAGGTGCGCAGGAACTTCTGCACCACAAGGTTGAGGACATGTGCCAGACAGGGCACGTGGGTCAGACTGCCAGCCTGAAGGGCGGAGAGTAGGTTGCTGCCGTTGTCACAGACAACCATACCTGCCTGGAGCCTTCGGGTGTCAGCCACTTCTGGACCTGAGCCTGAAGTGCGGTCAGCACTTCTTTGCCAGTGTGTCTCCGGTCCCCTAAACTAACAAGCTGGAGCACGGCCTGACAGCGCACGTGCCCCACACTTGAGTAGCTACGGGGGCGCTTGCTGGGAGGCTCAGCAGCTGCGGAGACAGTGGCTTGAGGGAGACCAGCAGTTCTCCCCTGGACACCCCGCGGGGCGGCACTACAAAATCTGATGCCGCCGATCCCTCCCCGGCGCCTCGGAGGGAAACCCAATGGGCCGTGAAACTGATGTAGCGGCCCTGCCCATGCCTGCTGGTCCAGCCATCCATTGTGAGATGCACCCTGTCGCTGACAGCGTGATCCAGCGACAGGGTTACATTCTGCACAATGTGCTGGTGTAGGGCAGGGACACCAGTCCTGGCAAAGAAATGGCGGCTGGGGACACGCCATTGGGGTTGGGCCTGCTCCAACATCTGCCTGAAGGGGTTGCTGTCAACGATGTTGAAGGGCAGCAGATGTTGGGCAATAACCCTTGCCAGGAGCCCATTGAGGGAATGCACACGTCGGTCTCCAGGGGGGAAGGGAGTGGTGCGTTCGAAGGCGTCGGAAAGCGACGCCTGGCGCCGGATGGCAGTGCAGGACACCGAAGAGGAGGGTGCTGTGGAAGTCGAGGTCTGGCTGCCGGTACCAGTACCTCTACTAGAGGGAGCGGGGGGGCATGACCTGCTGCTAGCCGATGAAGCTGTGGCAGGGGCTGCTGTACCCTGCACACTTGTGGTGGTGGCGCTGCTACTACCACCACCCCTCATCTGGTCATACTCCCGCCAGTGGTTTATTCTCAGGTGCTGGTTGAGTGCTGTGGTACCCACCCGAGCCAAGCACTTCCCACTCTTCACCTTGGCACGACAGAGCTGGCAGATGGCTACTGTCGGGTTATCTGCTACCACGGTGAAGTAGGCCCAGACAGGTGACTTCAGCGCCGCCCTCCTGTCAGATGGGGTGACGCTGACTTGCACCTGCTGGGACTCGGTGCGCACAGGTGGAGCTGCCTGCTGCTGCTGCTGCTGCTGCTGCTGCTGACACCTCCTGCTGCCATCACCAGTGGAGACCCTGACGCTGGTCTCCCTGGTGACCTGGCGCACCGTTTCCCCAGGGTGCCTACCTTCCTCGTCGTCACTGCTGCTGTGAACCGACGAGGCAGGTGCCACCCATGTTGGGTCACCCTCCTCTTTGCCCCCAGATATGTCAGACCCTGGGCTGACATGTGGTGGTCTGAGGGAGACATCTGACATGGAGCCGCTAGCCTGGCTCCGATGTCCCCTCACCGACGCATGGGTCTGACTAGGTGCGGGTGTTTCCTGCAGAAAAACACCAGCACCACTTGGAAGGGATGTTTCTGGGCTACTGACAGCCGGTACCCCATCCTCCTCCTCCATCAACCCTCCAAAAAGGTCCTGACCATCAGGACATAAATCTATGTCTGCATGATGCAGGACCTCCCCCAAGATATCCCTCTCACTGTCACTGTCAAACAGTATGAGGCTGGACTCTTGGGGGCTGGGGGTGGGTACTAAAGGCACCAGTTTACTGGTGGTGGTGCTACTTGGAGTCGGCACTGATGACTCTGTGGCACTGCTGTGCCCCATATAATCCACCACTGCTGAAGCCTGGGAAGGCAATATCGGGCGGCTGCCGAGGGGAAAAAATCCCGGATGAGGCGGACTCCCCTTCCATCTGATCCTCTACCAGTAGTAGATGCGCGAGAGGTACCCCGTGCTGGCAGCGACCCAGCACTGGGAGTAACTCCCCTACCCCTGCTGCCACGGCCACGGCCACGTATGCTGCTCATGCTGATGTGGGGGGGGGTGGGTGGGTAAACTTTATTGGGGGGGGGATAAATGTGATAAAGGACAAGACAGGCACGCAGACAAAGACGTACTAGACAGCTATGCACTAAACACTAACTCTGCAGTGCTTAGTCACAAACTTAAATGAATAAACTAAAGCTACATTTTTTTAATTTTTTTTTTTTTTTTAAACTGACTGACAAGGACAAAACTAATATGCAACAGTAACTCTGCTAACACAGCAGAGATAAGTATATGAATAAACTAAAACTAACTTTTTTTTTTTTTTTTAGAAAACAAAAAAGAGACACTAAACACACACTAAACTAAGCTACCTTAAAGAACAATTACACTAAGTACACTGAAATCTATCTATCTATCTAACACTAAGCTAAACTAAACTGGAAAACAACAGCACAAATATGAGCTTTTAAAAAAGCTTTTGGGTCTCTTGCTTTGAAAAAAGCAGTTTAGAAATATAAGCACTGAGCAGCAGGAACCAGAGAACTGAAATGAAGCAGCAGAAACCAGAGAACTGAAATGCACTACAATGCTAATGCAAGCTCAGAGATAGCACAGAAACACTCCTCTCTCTATAACCACCATGTGAATCTGCAATGAAATCATGCTGGGAGTTAGCTTATATAATGGTCGTGCAGGCAGGTTCCTATTGGTTGATGTGGAGGTTGCTAACCTCTGACAACTGTGGTAGGGGAACTCTGATTGTCTCTGATGCAAATGAAGGGCGGAGAAAATAATCGCGCAATATTCCTATTGCCGAATATTCGCATTGTCGAATATTCGGAGAAATCTGATTGGCTCTGATGCAAATGAAGGGCGGAGAAAATAATCGCGCAATATTCCTATTGCCGAATATTCGCATTGTCGAATATTCGGAGAAATCTGATTGGCTCTGATGCAAATGAAGGGCGGAGAAAATAATCGCGCAATATTCCTATTGCCGAATAATCGCATTGCGATTATTCGGCAGCATAAAACGATCGCATGCGATTTTTCGGCAGCATAAAAGGATCGCATGAGCTACTCGGCCCAGGGTCTCTCAATCAGCACAGCAATGCTTTTAGACATCGCTGGAGATCACTAGGATGTGATCTGTTTTAAAAATAAATTTTGAAAAATCCGAATATTCGGAATTGCGAATATTCACCGCGATATTCGAGATATTGCGCGATTACTCGAATATGCAATATTCGATCCGAATATTCGAAATGCGAATATTCGTGAGCAACACTATCAGGGACCTACCTCTCAATCCCGGCCTGCCACCAATCAGGTGAGACAGCAGCGCTCTCCTGTAATTGCCCGCCACCGTGCGCCTATTGTGCGCGCCCAATGCGCCAATGGTGCGCGCGTGTGCGCCAACGGGGCACGCGCGTGCACAACGAGTGCCACTGCTGCCACTCGTCGTTCCAAGATGGTAAGGTATCCTTGGAACACAGAATGAAACAACAGCACAGCACAGCACTAAACTAACATAAATCATATGGATGAGAGCTGTGTAGCTCTCTCATCCCCCTCTAAATTTGAACAGCGTCCGTACTTGAAAGTACAGGGGCGCTACACTACTGTGGGTCTCAGACTGTCCTGCCATCTGGTGACCTTTTATGGTAACTGCTCCTAGGCAGCCCTGGTATTGCAATTGCTTCATACTCTATTGAGTATTGTAATATGTTATATGCATATCTCTTTGCCACTATGATACTGTCAGTTTCTTCTCTTCATCCTTAAGGTAAAATTCAAGTTTAAAGCCACTCTCAGCTTACACCCTGTTTTTCTCCATGATCAGTTATAATTAGATGACACACTTGACCAGGTAGTTCTTTAGTTAAAATATTATCTGATTGTGCAATAATGAATACCAGTGAGTTGTAAAACACTCAGAACCCCAAAAACATTTTCCCTAAATTACCAAATTGAGAATCGACACACATTTTTTAGTTTTGATAAAGCAATTTAGGAAAAGTAGTGGAAAACTGGGATAAAAGTGGACTTTATCATTAATATACTGTACTTGTTAAATGAACATGCTTATATTAAATTTTCCTGAATGTTCTCCTTATTGATTTTTGTTTTGACTTGTAGTGACAAATGTGAAAGCAATGTAATCCATGTGTGTTCTGGCACCATAGCTGACAATATTTCTCCCTAAATGTCATTGTTCTTGTATTGTGCAAGAACAATGTGAGCAACACACCTGAACTGTACGGAATGGCTCAATGCGTGTGACTGTGGCTGACCTTACAGATACGACTGTACTTATTATAGATATAGTCCCATTCAGAGCAGATTAACAAATCAGTTAACGCCTAAAAAGCCTGTAAATCAAGGTGGAAGTTGTTCTGAAATGAAAACAAACTAAATAATTTTATGATTTGAACCACTTGCCTACTGGTTGCTTTCACCCCCTTCCTGCCCAGGCCAATTTAAGACTTTCATTGCTGTCGAACCTTGAATGACAATTGCACGGTCATACAACACTGTACTCATATGAAATTTTATAATTTTTTGCACACAAATAGAGTTTAATTTTGGTGGTATTAATCACCTTTGGGTTTTTATTTTTTGCTAAACAAATGAAAAAAATACCAAATTTCTTATTTTTTAAATTTTTTCTTAGTTTCTGTTATAAAATTTTGCCAAATAATACATTTTTCTCTTTCACTGAATTGCGCTGATAGGCTGTACTAATAGGCTGCACTAATGGACACAAATGAGAAGGCACTGATGAGGCTGCACTGATAGGAAGCACTGATAGGTGGCACTGATGAGGAGGCATTTATTTCCTCACGTGCTGTCACAGCGTGAGGAGAGGAGAGCCGATAACCATCATAGGTTGCACTGATGGGCAGTGATAGGCAACACTGATAGGGAGCACTGATTATCAGTGTAAATGTTCCCTGTCACATGTGTTGGTTATTGGCTCTCCTCTCCTCGCGCTGTAACAGCACGTGAGGAAATAAATACCGATAATCGACAAGCTTGTTTACATGTGATCAGCTGTGATTGGACACAGCTGATCACATGGTAAAGGGCCGTTGCGATTGGTCCTTTACCCTGATCTGTGATCAGCTGTGTCCAAAGGCCACAGCGATCAGAGTGCGCCGACGCGTTGTCCCCTAATTGTCGTCAACTGGGAAAGGAGCTAGTTGACGCCTATTACAGAGGAAAAGTATTGGGTGGAGCCACATCTGTGACATCTTCACACACAAGCTAGCTGGCAAGGTCCACGACCGTGTTTGTTTGCTTTGTATTTTTCTGTTTTTCATCACCTTAACTGTAATTGTAAGTGTAAGTATATACGTTTAATAAAACGGGATTTATTAAACATGTCGCACTGTAGTGAGCAAGAACAGGACAGTCTTTCCCATCAGCCTTAGTTGGACAACTGGCAAACTCCCCCCTGCAGGCACCCACTGGCGTACCCCGATCACCATGGGCAACAGCAGACGTTTGCAAGTATCAGTGTGCCTGCAAACTTCAGTAAAGTGAGCAAAGGTTTACAGCAGAGCACACAGGAAAAGGCCTGCTTATCAGCATCGCAGGTGCCAGCCAGTCTGGAAGCTTAAGGGTGGAGTCACGCCCAGGAGGAGACCCAGCATTCTCTGCTAGCAGCAAGAGAGAGAGAAGCAAGATGGCGGAGGGTGTGCATGTGTACCCAGACTTAACCTTGTTGCCTGACCTGCAGGAGTAGACATGATTGAGGGGACCTAGTGACTGTGCCTGTTGTGTCCTGCGTGCAGAGTACCGACCGCGGTGGTCAGTGCCTGGATCCAGTGCAAGCACTGCGACGAGCCGCTCACTCGGCTGACATCCAGCAACAGGAGCTACAGTACTACCATGTGGACCTGCCATACGGACTGTGTACCTTACAGCCGTGGAAATCCCAGAAGGCTGGTTTGGGTCTGAAATCATGCGCTCAAGGCTGGATAGAGTCTGAGCCTGGTTACTCCCCTGTGAAAAAGTGACATCAGGGTGGAAGGATAGAGATCTGTCATGGCCTGAAGCCCAGTCAGGGACCTGGTAACTGTCAATACTGTCCAGCAGGAACCACTGTCCCTGAAATGCTGGCTGTGCTCTGCTGACCAGACCTGGAAGTAGCCAGTGCAGGAGGAAGGTGCCCTCAGGTGAGCGAGTGGGGGAAGACAGTGACAGGGCCATTTGCTGGGGGTCACCCAGACTGAAGGGCAGAATTCTGGCCCTTGGATGATCAGTTAGTGGATTGGTCGTCACACAGTAGCTCGGAGGAGGAATAGGAGTGGAGAAACTCTCAGGAAAAGGAAGAAGTCCAACCCAAGGTGTTGATAGTGCCAGTTCCAGCTTAAGGAACCGGAGAAGCCGCAAAGACCCCAGTCAAAGTCAGACGAACCTTCTTTGACAGGCCCTCCACCACACAGACCAAAGCAGCTGAATTCAAGCAGTGGGTCAAGAGGTCCCCTAATGCTTGCGTCCTATAAGGAACAGGGAAGCCAAGAGACCTGCCCAGGTTTTCAAGGTTCCAGAGGGAAGTTCAGCGCAAATCAGCTCTGGAGTGGGGTCTAGACTACCTTTATGTCCCTCCCGACATCATGGACATCATTGAGTACTCCCGGGGGAGAAGGGGAGGATGACCTGATGTGGGAGTATATGCATATCACTAAGCCTCTGTGGGTGCCAGATTGTGTGGAGACCTGGGCCTGGTTTCAGAACATTCAACAGTAATGGAGGCTGGGGAGAGAAATCTACGACAACAGTGGTGATCATGAAAGCAGGACAGCCTGCTGGCAGTGCTCTGTCACTGCCAAGAGAGCTGACAGCAGCATGAGAAAATTGCCAAACCCTGACGTTTATCTGTGAGGGACTGTTGGAGTATGCAGCTTCCAGGTAAAGGTCTTCACATGGATAGCTGGGAGATTGTTGTCTGTGTTTTGCTTGGTTTAATTTGGACTAGGTCGGCCTGCCACCCTGACCTATGCTAGCTGAATCAACACTTCCCGCTTAGGTGAGGCCTAGATCCTAACAAAAGCCTTTAAAAAGAGCCTGCTGACCAAAGGAGAGAAAAGTCGGGTGAGTGACTCAGGGAGAGCTGGATGACTCATAGGCAGCATCTATGAGACCTCCCCCTACTTCTAAAAATTGGTAGAAGATTCTAGAAGAGTGACGGTGGAGGTGAGGAGGAGCTGCCTGTAGTATTAATGAGGGCCCTGACCCAATACCCAACATGGGTTGGCAGGGGACAGACCCCCCTTCAATTGCTTAAGGTCAACCCAGCTGGGGCAGTGGAGTTCAGGTGGAAGCTGGAGATGGAGTGTCAGGTTGTCGATGGCCCTTGAGGGTTCCCCATATTCTGGTAAGGGGGTGACCTCAGGCCTAGGCTCGGGTGGGGAAGGGACCCTCTTCGTGACACACAGAGGTGTCCTGACCAGGAGACATGGGAGCAAAGTGGAGAACAGCAGGAGAACACTACCAGGCAAATCTCCAAGTAGGACAACAGCCAGATGGGCTGGTGAGTGTACAGAGGACTGAGAGAACTGGGTGCAAGCAGTCTGGGATGGATGCAGAGTCTTAGCCAGGAGGGCTAGTGAAAGGGGCCGCTGCAGGGAGATGGGCTGACAGTGCCTGAAGAGGTGGTGCTGAGATCAGTAGCCAAAGGAGCAGTTGAGCTACAGCTGGGCGCTAGGACTTTCTTTTTCCTACACTGCCAAAGGGGCGATACCACATGTGTGAGACTTTTTCACAGCCTAGCCAAATAGAGACGTCCAACATCCAAGAAGCACCATTAAGTGTTAGTGACATAAATTTACACATATAATTTCCTGACAATCACATTTTTGAAGGCCCTTCGTAATTCTAACACAGCATGTACATACAAATTACAACCCAAAATACATTCTGCTGAGCAAAGTGTAAACAAAAGATTACCTGTGGTTTTAATAGTTCAGTGGTCCAGTGGTCCACAGAGGAGAGCATTGGTCCAGGCAGCAGGCAGAGATGTGGACAGCAGCAGCAAAAGGAATCGTCCATGCAACAGACAGGAATGCTGTCCATAGTCAGTACAGACAGAAGGCAGAGATACTGTCAGCACATCCAAAGCATTGGTCCAGGTAGCAGGCAGGGACGTGGTCAGCAACAGCGAAAGGACTCGTCCATGCAGAAGGCAGGAATACTGTCCATACTCAGTACAAGCATCAGGCAGAGATATGGTCAGTACAGCCAATGTATAGGTTCAGACAGTAGGAAGGAACATGGTCCATAAAGTCCTGGGACATTACAGGCAGCAAGCAGAGATATGGTCAGCACAGCCAAGGCAGCAGTCAGGAACATCAAGCTTAGGGACTTAGTCAGGAAAGAATGGGGACGAGGGTAAATGCTCCTTCCCATCCAAATCTCTTTGAAGCCTCCAGTCTCCAGACCCTGTTCTGGGAATTACAAAACCCAGAGAAAACCAAAAACTGTTTTTCTCTACTCAAAACACTATTTTAAAGCCCCTTACATATGTGAGACCCTTGTGTTATCTTGCTTCCACTACTTCAGTAACAGGGCAAAATATAGGTCCAAAAAAAAGCAGGCAAAAAACATGGTCAATTAACAGGCCGAGGTCAGTGAAGGTGGAAGTCAGAAACATGGCTTAGAAACAATTCAGAAGGCAGGCAGAGGCATCATCAGTAAACATGCCAGGGTCAGTTAACGTGGAAGGTATAAAACGTTTTTTTAAAACAATCAAAATGCCAGGCAGAGGCATAGTTAACAGGCCAGGCTCTGTTAATGTGAAGATAGAGTCATAGTCAATCGAGGCAGCAGGCAAATGATCTGCACAGGTATTCAAAATAGGGAAATAGCAGGCTATTAAAAATAAGGGAAATTAAGATCTTATGGATGTGTGATAACGTCTAAAGCATTCTCTAATGCATAGGCCCAGTTGGGAGGACATTAGGGACAATGATAACTGGTGTCTTTCCCTCTCTGCTGCATACATTATATTTTTTGCATTTTCTTCCCGATTCTGTGGGTGAAATGTTTTCTAGAAAATGTTGCTCATGAAGTTGACTCACACAATCAGAGCAAATGCTTCCTTGGGGGGTCCTTGCTGGTAGATCAGGACAGTGATCATTTCTTCAATAAATTTGTGGAAGGTGCTGGGTCTTTCTGTTGACTTTTGATGTCAGGCCAAGGTTTTTTTATGGTACAGGTGGCAGAAAAGCAGCAGACTGGTATCATAATTGTCTAGGTAGAAATGCTAACTTTTTTTGGAACAGTGGGAATGCCAGATTTCCACTTGTTCCGATGTAGGTTGGGCATTTAGGGGGCTGGAGCTGGGAGTGTTTGCCTTCGTACACACGGAAGGCATGCACATATCCTGTGACTCTTTCACAAAGTTTGTTGAGTTTCAATCCATACCTGGCCCTCTTACTGGGAATACATTGTTTGAATTGCAGCCGGGCAGTGACGTGGACAAGGGATTTATCCACACAAATGTTTTGGTCTGGGACATAAATTTCTTCAAATCGCTTAGAAAAATAATTTATTATTAAGGATATTTTATATAATTAATTTTATATAATTTATCATAGTTGTGAAGATCTTAGGGTGGGCACTGTGAGTTGTTATTGAAATGCAGGAAGCGCATGATCATGTCATAGTGTGACCTGGACATGACAGCAGAATAAATTGGCATGGGATGGATGGGGTGGGTGGACCAGTAGGCATGCATCTTGTTTTCCTTTGTAAGCCCCATATTAATCGCAAGGGCCAAAAACTATTTTGACTCCTCCATTGTCAGACAGCATATAGGCATAGGACGGATTGGGGTTGGTGGCAATATATTGCTCTGCAAAAAGTAGAGGTACACCGAATGGACATTTTGGTGCCGAATCCAAAAATGCAGGATGCACTTGGCCGAAACCAAAAATGACAGTTTTTAAAATATACATATATTTTATATATAATTGTATTATATTGTACATTTGAATTAAAGTGAATGGCCCATCAAAAAAAAAAATATTAAAAGCCAGCAGCTACAAATACTGCAGCTGCTGACTTTTAATATTAGGACACTTACCTGTCCTGGAGTCCAGCGGCGTCCGCAGCAGAGGACGAGCGATGCTGCTCCCCCCTCCATCCACGGTGAGTGAACCAGGAAGTGAAGCACTCCGGCTTCACTGCCCGGTTCCCTACGGCGCATGCACGAGTCGCGCTGCGCCCGCCGATTGACTCCCGCTGTGTGCTGGGAGCCGAGTGTTCCCAGCACACAACGGGGAGGACGACGGGAAGTGAAGGAAAACCCGTCTTTTGCCCGTGAATGCTGGGCCGGAAGTGGGTGCAAATACCTGTCTTTAAACAGGTATCTGCACCCCCCTCCCCCTGAAAGGTGTCAAATGTGACACCGGAGGGGGGAGGGTTCCAAACAGCAGAACTTCACTTTAGGGTGGAGCTCCACTTTAATATCATGAATATGAGATTATTGTCAGTCATATTTGGCACAAGAAAAGTTAAAGAAAAATGTATCCCTTTAAATTCTTTGTATGTCTTGTGAGGGATTAACTTGGTAGCGGGTGTGTGTGACCCCCTGGATGCGTTCACTACACGCTGAACTGTACACAAAGGCAGTTGAGGAGGATTGAAAACAAATGATTTGGTTTATTTTTCCATATTGCTGGATACACGTGCAAGCATAAAAACAGCATAAACAAAACAAAACATAAAGTAAACCCTTGCCACTTGGGGCGTCTACCTTCCCAACACAGGAACCTACCTATGGAGTCTCACACAGAAATATCCATCAGCACCTCACCTCTTCAGAAGTGCTTGTGACTGCTCCTTCACTCCCAAAGCTCCAGGATGCAGCAATCAGCCGTTATCCTTAGGCTGTATTTATATGGTGGCATAATTCTCTTCATCGGCCTTCAACTTTCGGCTAAGGTACATAACAGAGTGTTCCTCCCCGTTGATAACCCGGGACGGTACAGCTCCTAACCCCACATTTGAGGCATCTGTCTGAACCACAAAATCCAGTGAAAAATCAGGCGATTTTAAAACTGGCTGACTACATAAGGCCTGTTTTAAAGCCTGAAATTATGCTTCTGCTTCGGGAGTCCATTAGGTCATGACAGACTCCTTCCCTTTGGTCAAATTGGTCAGGGGAGCAGCATGTGAGGCAAAATGGGGAATAAAACGGCGATAATATCCCGCAATTCCCAAAAATGCGCGAACCTGTTTCTTGTTGGTGGGACGTGGCCAATCCTGAATAGCCTTGACTTTGTTTGTTTGGGGCTTGATTAGACCTCTCCCAATGGTATATTCTAGATACTTCGCCTCTTCTAGCCCAAGGGTACATTTTTTCGGGTTGGCTGTAAACCCGGCTTTCCAGATGGAATCCAACACAGCCTGAACTTTTGGCAAGTGTGACTCCCAATCCTCACTGTGGATGACCACGTCATCGAGGTATGCAGCAGCATAGGCTCAATGAGGCCGAAGGGTCTTATCCATGGTGCGTTGAAATGTGGCGGGAGCATTCTGTAACCCAAAAGGCATCCTCCAATATTGGAAAGATCCATCTGGAGTTACAAAGGCTGTTTTTTCTCTGGCTGACTCCGAGAGAGGAATTTGCCAATAACCCTAGGTCTAACGTCGTCATGTACCGGGCTGTGCCTAGGCGATCAATCAGTTCATCTATGCGGGGCATAGGATAGGTGTCAAACTTAGTAATTTTATTCAGGCAGCGAAAGTCATTACAGAACCGCCAGCTTCCATCTGGTTTGGGCACTAAGACAATGGGACTGGACCAATCACTATTTGACTCTTCTATCACCCCCAGCTCAAGCATTTTTTTTACTTCCCGGCGAATTGCCTCTCGTCGGGCTTCTGGAATTCTATAAGGCTTCAACTTGACCTTCTCCCCTGGTGTGGTGATAATATCATGTTCAACCCCGGAGACCCAACTTGGCAAATCTGAAAACTTCTCCCTATTACGGAGCACAAATTCTTTAGCCTCCTGTCGCTGAGTTTTGGACAGAGTCTCCGCTATCCCAACTTCAGGGACAGCCAGGCTAAATGGAGCAGAAAATCGGTTAGTCTCTGCGACCAAGGACTCTCTATCCTTCCATGGTTTCAACAAGTTCACGTGATATATCTGCTCAGGTTTTCGTCTTCCCGATTGGCTAATTTTATAATTCACCACCCCCATTTTCTCCAACACTTCATAAGGACCAGGCCATTTGGCTAGGAATTTACTTTTGACCGTGGGGACCAACACCAACACCCTATCACCAGGTGCAAAGGAACGGACCTGGGCCCCATGATTGTAAATCCTCTGTTGAGCCAACTGGGCTTGGGCTAAATGTGCCTTCACAATCGGCATCACTTGAGCAATTCTATCTTGCTTTTGTGCCACATGTTCGATCACACTTCGATGAGGGTAACTCTCACTTTCCCACGTTTCCCTGGCAATGTCCAGCAGGCCCCGAGGGTGCCTCCCATACAGTAACTCAAACGGAGAGAACTCTGTGGACGACTAGGGAACCTCTCTTATTGCAAACATTAGATAAGGGAGCAGATAATCCCAGTTCTTTCTGTCTTTATCCACCACCTTCCTCAACATTTGTTTTAAAGTTTTATTAAATCTTTCCACTAACCCGTCTGTTTGAGGGTGATATACTGAAGTAGGTAATTGGGTCACTTTCAGGAGTTTACAAAGTTCTCGGGTCACCCTAGACATAAACGGGGTGCCCTGATCAGTTAGGATTTCCTTAGGAAGACCCACACGGCTGAAAACCTGAAATAATTCTTTGGCAATGGTTTTAGCAGAGGTGTTTCGGAGAGTAATCGCTTCTGGGTAACGGGTGGCATAGTCCATTATTACCAAGATGTGCTGGTGCCCTCTAGTGGACTTCAGTAAGGGGCCCACCAAGTCCATGGCGATCCTCCTAAAAGGGACCTCGATAATGGGCAGGGGTACCAACGGACTGCGGAAATGTGGCATGGGTGCAGTAATCTGACACGCTGGACAGGAAGAGCAGTACATTTCCACTTCCTTAGTGATCCCAGGCCAATAAAACCTCTGGGTGATTCTCTCCCGGGTTTTTTCTGCTCCCAAATGTGCCCATGGGCCAGTTCCAAAACCATCTTGTGGTACGGTTTAGGCACTACCAGTTGCTCAATGGTGTCCTCTATTCTCTTTGACACTCTATATAACAGGTCCCTTTCAATAATGAAGTATGGAAGGGCAACCCTCTCATCAGGGTTAACTAACTCCCCATCTATCTTTACTACATTCTCCCGGGCTCTTAGCAATGTGGGGTCCCTCAATTGCTCAGTGATGAAATTTTCTCTGTGCACCTCGAGGTCATCAAACCCTCTCGGCCGCTGTTCCTCTTCTGAGGTAGCAGGCTCCTCTCTAGGGACTGGTGTTTCCCCTGCTAAGACTGAGAACGGAAACTCAGGTGAATCCTCACAGTAAGAGGTTTCTGGAGTAGCGGTTTCAGGCTCAGAAGAACCACTTACTGGGGAATCTGGGCAATCCCAGAGCTCCCAGAACTTTGGGAAATCCCTTCCCACAATGGCGTCATGTGGCAGTTGGGGAACTAAACCCACTTGGTGACAGAAGTTACTGTCAGAAAGTCACACTGCATGGGTTCATCACCCGCTGGGCAAACGGCTGCTACATGTCCCTCTACCTGGCAGCGGAAACAAATCAACCTTCTGGTCCTCTCCTGTGGGATGGGTCTTCTAGGCCGCTCTCGCCAATCATTAGTAGTAGTCCCGATAACACCTCTAGTTGCTCTTTGGTCTTTCTCTCCACCCCTATCCCTTGATGCCATCTTACCTACAGGTGGGGATGGTCTGGTCTTGGGGTGAAAAGTCTGTGCGTCTCTGGGTGAAGAAGACAAATTCTCAGTTGCTAGGTACCTTTCGACCAGGTCTACTAGTTTGTCTGCGGTTTCCGGACCACCATGGCTCACCTACTTCTGCAGGGTGGTAGGAAGAGACCTAAGAAATTTGTCCATGACTACTTGCTCCAAAGTTTTTGGTCGGGACAAAGTTTCTGGCTGCAGCCATTTCCTAGCCAAATGGATGAGGTCATACATCTGCGACCGAGGTGGTTTCCTCAGCTGATAACTCCAATTATGGACCCGCTGAGCACGGACCTCCAGGGTTACACCAAAACGTGCCAATATTTCCTCTTTTAACCGATCATAGTTTTTTGCATCTGCAAACTCCAAATCAAAATATGCCTTTTGGGCTTCTCCAGACAATAGGGGGGCCACTAATTCAGCCCAATGTTCTTTAGGCCAACTCTCTTTTTCCGCTGTTCTCTCAAACGTGGTCAGAAACATCTCAGGGTCATCATCTGCAGTCATCTTTGGCAATAAGTGGCTTACCCGAAAAGTCGATATGTTACTGGCCTGACTCCCAGCCTCGGTCTGCGGTCTTTGAAGCTGTTTTACGATATCCTCCATTTGCTGCTGGTGTCTCTGTTCCAAGCCTGCAATGCCCTGTTGGTGAGCCTGTTGTTGTGCTGCAAGGCTCTCTCGTGAGCTGCCATGCTCTCTTGGCAAACCCGTTGTTGAGCTGCAAGGCTCTCTCGGTGAGCTGCAATGCTCTCTTGGTGAACCTGTTGTTGAGCTGCAATGCTCTGTTGTTGAGCTGCAATGCTCTGTTGGTGATTTGCATTTGCTATAATCAGCTGTTTCAGCATCTCCTCCATTTTGGGTTTACTTTAACTGCCCGCATTCTCCACCATGTGTGAGGGATTAACTTGGTAGCGGGTGTGTGTGACCCCTGGATGGGTTCACTACACGCTGAACTGTACAAAAAGGCAGTTGAGGAGGATTGAAAACAAATTATTTAGTTTATATTTCCATATTGCTGGATACACGTGCAAGCATAAAAACAGCATAAACAAAACAAAAAGCCTACTGCTGGGTAGACACTGCTGGTCCTACAGCAGAAAACAACAAAAAAAGTCTCTTGGATATTTCTCACACAGAAATATCCATCAGCACCTCACCTCTTCAGAAGTGCTTGTGACTGCTCCTTCACTCCCAAAGCTCCAGGATGCAGCAATCAGCCGTTATCCTTAGGCTTTATTTATAGGGGCTTCAATTGCTTCATTTTGAACAGCTGAAGGCTTCTAACTCCCCAAACCTCTCTGGCCATTTCTACAGCCGACGCCTAATAGTAATTTGTGTATTGTCTAAACAAGGCAGAAATATATCTCCCGTCTATGACAACACACATAGATTTACCTGACTTCCTGTCACAGTCTTTACACTGATCCCTTGTGCTTCCATTGTGATGAAGCAGTAAAGCATCAATATGCACCTGTATTATGTTTTTGATGCGTTTTTTTAGTCACATGACCTATGAAAAACACACTATAAGCACAGTAAAATCATGGTAAAAAATTGCGGCAAAATCGTGGTAAAATCTCTACAAAAGCGTGTGCGTTATCTGCACCTTTTTCTATTATCGGCATTATGCCGATAACACAATTTTCAGCTGATATGTTTCGTCCGTCGAAATTTTGGTGCATCTCTACCAAAAAGATTAGTTTGGTCCACGGTGTATTGCATTAAGTATTTAGGGAAAAACTATAAAAAAAAATGATAAGTGTTGCACCTGGCTGTGCGGTAAAAGGGGGATTGTAGCCGACCCTGAGCTGGAAGGCAGCCATTATGGGTTTGCCAGGGCATCTAGAAGATAGATTTGGGCCCTGATTCTTTGCGTCTCGTGCAATTTTCCAGGGCTGGTACTGGACCTTTCTTCCTGGGGTCTATCGCTGTTGGTGTTGGTGCCATTGGGGTGTATGGCGCTGCTGGTGGTTTCCTGGTCTTCTGATTGTCTTATTCTTTTGGGAGATACTGTTTCCTCCTCTGATTTGGTCCCCAATTCACTACTGTTTACTGGCTCATATTCTGAATCAGAATCGCATGGTGAGAGCTCCCCACTGCTCTCATCATCTGACATACTAAGGATTTTATATGCCTCCTCACAAGTAAAATATTTTTTGCACATGGCGGCTGATGTGCGGCTGAGATGGGTACACTGCTCATGGGCGGCAGTGATGTTGGCTCTGTGATGGGTGACACTGATTAGGGCCACACTGAAGATCCACTGATGGGCTGCGCTGACCGATCCACTGATGGAGGCACTAAGGGGTTGTCCTGACAGATCCTCTGATGGGCTCTATGATATATCCAGATCCCCTGATGGGCTGTATGACAGGTTCTCTTTATTAGGGGACACATTGTGCATAGTATTGTGCCAGGGAAAAGGTTAAATCAATGTTTACTTCGGTCTTCTCCTCACACAGGATTGGCGCATTCTGAAGGACGTCATACTCAGGATAGGAAAGCCACTGCCCGGCCATCAATCTGCTATTGGCCAGGCAGGAACTGGTTAAAACAAGTAAATATAATATACTTTCCTATCCATTTACTAATGCTAGCAGCATAAGGATTAAAAATAATCAATGTTGATTGAGAGAGTGAAGTTGCTTTTTAAGAATGTATTTTTTTTCAGTCAGAATTAGCTTCAGCACTATCCTCTGCATGTTAGGGGGCCTAGTTTTTTTTTTCAAGAGGTTTTCTGTACTGGTGGAATATCCAGTGAAGTATAGTTTTGCCGACCCATGGGAGAAAGATCATCCCCAGAGTGGAGCTGTTTATACAGAACGATCCCACATGGTGTGGTAGTATGAGGAGTAAGCCTTGCTCCTGGAACAAGGATACAGTATTCCACCAGTACATCTCTGTATACTGTGTGGTCTAGTTACAAGATGCATGAAAAATATCTAAATTAAAATCTCAGAAAAATAATCCACTTGTGTGTTCATGTACATTTAAGATGTCCTGAAGAAGCAGTCATTTCCGTGAAATGCGTTGACCCTAGTTCCTCATCTTGACAAACAGCTATACATGTTTGTAGTGGATAATGTTTTGCTGGTATCCAATCGATATGCAATCGGTATGCAAGCGACAATTTTTTTTATATTTTATTATTAAAATAAAAATGTTGTACATTTTTTTTCTTATATAAGTGTACTTGTGTGATCATTGGAGGGGTATTTAAAATTCTTCTACCTACCTTTTTTTTCATCAATGTAGTACTTGATTTATATCAAGTACTACATTTGATGGACACACACTCAGTGGTGTACCATCAATGGGTGCAACGTGTCTACCAATTTGTTGAGGTTGTGTGTGGTTTGTCCCACATATGTAGAATAGCCCCCAACTGTCCCTGATTTCAAGGGACTGTCCTGGATTTGAAACAAAGTCCCTCTGTTCCTCTTTTCTTTTCATTTGTCCCTCGTTTTGGTTTGATCTATATAGTTGTATATAAAATTAACTTTATATCTTTTAAAAAGTGTTTCCCATCGCTAAACCTTTCATCCAATTACTTAATTGCTGCAATTGCCACAATCATCTACTGCTGCAAATTCAAACCAGCTCACCCACAGGCCATCCATCCCAACTCCAACCCAGCCTATATCCCCCACCACCCCCAAAGCATCTAGTCTAGGGTCCCCCCCAGCCACCTAACAACCCCCCCATCTCAACCCCCAATGACCCCAGCATGTCATCTCTCTATACCCCATTCCCTCCCTTCCCTGTCCACCCCACCGTACCAACTAGGGGTGTTATCGGCATTTAGCATTTTGCCAATAAGAGAAAAAGTTGCTGATGATGGCACCGAAAATGCATGCGATTTTTACTATGCTTATAGATCTCCATAACGTGAGTTTGGATCCGAATGCTTTTGGATATTACCGCTAGGGAGGGAGCCAGAACATTAAACCTCTCGCTCCTGGAATACCTATCACCATACAAGTTACAACGCTTAACGACTGAACTGAACTTGTAGCTAATTCCTTACTTGGTTACCCATAGCAACTACACTCCTCTTTTTGCCTTCCTGAGTTAACCCTTTGTTGTAACGATGTTACTTCATACTCCATAGTATTTACAGACCCAAGTTCTTTTGATATACAGAACCAACACGCACCCCTTTGAATAACCTCAGACCAGGCTCGGAATGGTTAATGTAACTTTACTAATCATGATGCGACATACACTTCAATATGAACAACGTCCTTTCCCTAATCCTAAGTAGAATAATGTAGTGGCCCAAGCATACCTCCATGAAGTGAGAGTCCATGATGGCATTGTCCATGGCTTGGATGTCCTACTCAATTCCCAGTTTCCACAGCATTTACAGATAAGGCTTTTATGCCTTGTACACATGAGAGGAATTTCCGACGGAAAAAGTCAGATGGAAGCTTTTCATCGGATATTCTGTTTGTGTGTGTGCCCCATCTGACTTTTCCCATCGGAAATTCCGACGGAATTAAATAGAGAACATGTTATCAATATATCCAATGAAAGAATTTCCGTTCATCTGGATGCAATTCCGACGGACTAAAAACCATGCATGCTCAGAATCAAGTCGACGCATGCTCAGAAGCATTATACTTAATTTTTCTTGGCTCGTCGTAGTGTTGTACGTCACCGCGTTCTCGACGGTCAGAATTTGGTGTGACTGTGTGTATGCAAGACAGCTTGAGCGGAACTCTGTCGAAACTTCATTGGAAAAACGGTCAGAAAAACCGTGGAGTTTATTCCAATGTGAAAACCGGTCGTGTGTACAGGGCATAACTTGTATACCCACTGGTACTCACAATCCCACTCTCCAGGCCCTAGCTGTTTCTCCTTTGTTTTAAAGCACAGGTGGGCCAGCTAGGACAAAAAGCCCAGGAAGACAGACCTCTATTAGTAAGCCCCAGTGGGTGAGTTGAAATATGTCAGAAGGCGTGGCTTGTGGAGTGGTGCAAGGCTGAGGCCATCTCACACATGTTAACTACACAGACTGGATGGGAAAGTGGCAATTTTTCTAAGTATTCTTTACACTACTGGATGGTGATATTTCATGCCCGCACCCCATTCCTGAGCACCAGCAGGAACAAGCACGTTTCTTTTTTTTGCTTAGAGCGGCACTACAAGTGCAAGCTTGTGTTGATGCCTCTTCAATAAGGTAAAATCCTACTCCGTCAATGCCTCTTCATCTACCTCACAGCCATAATTTTACAGTTTCCAATAATGCCCACCCTTTCTGCCCAGCTCCACCATTCATAGAAACTGTAGTACAGCTTTTATGAATAAAAGAAGATATTTAAATGAAAGGTATGGACCTATCAATCATCCACCTGGTCTTCATTTATAGATTGTTTTCCATTCCTAGAATCTGTAGTACGGCTTCTATGAATGGTGGTGCTAGTCAGAATGGCTGTGCATAGCTGGGCACTCGTGAGGAGAGCCTGTGACAGCTTCCACAGTTCTGTTAAACTCCACACCATTGCACTGCACCGCAAGAATATGGCAGCAGGGGTTTGAGAATATGGACAGAGCAGAATTTTAAGAGGCACTCTGACTGTAAGATATATATCCCTTGCGCTGATTTTTTGTTTTGTCTGCACTTAGGCTTTAAAGGAGAAGTAGGGCCAAAACTATTTTGGCTCAGCTTCTCTTGTGGATCACAGGAGTGCTCTTAGTTCTGCGCTCCTGTGACCCAGATTCAGCCGACAGCAGTCTAAAGTCCAGTGTTGGCTGATATCACTCAATTAGTCCAGACGCTAGAGCAGTGGTTCTCAACTCCTGTCCTCGGGACCCACTAACAGGCCAGATTTTACCTTGGGGAGATGCAGACTAGAATACTGCAATCACTGATCAGCAAATCATATCAGCTGTGATGTATTTTAGTTATCTTGCAAACCTGTCCTGTTAGTGGGTCCTGAGGACAAGAGTTGAGAATCACTGCTCTAGAGACTTTAATGCTGGAATCCACACACATGCCTGACCGGCAGCTGGCTCAGCCTCTCAGTGTTCCGTCGAGAGCCTGAGTCAGGCACTCT
Source organism: Rana kukunoris (assembly GCA_029574335.1). Lineage (NCBI taxonomy): Eukaryota > Metazoa > Chordata > Amphibia > Anura > Ranidae > Rana > Rana kukunoris. The sequence goes on along the minus strand of CM056058.1, from coordinate 42,487,686 downwards.
TGCCCTCTGCACAGCACTGGAGGGGTAGAGCAGAGAGCAGGTGACTAACAGTTACCGGCTTTCTGTTTGCTGAAGACTGAAAGCTGAGCGATTAGCTTTGCTTTGTCTTTGCTTGCTCAGTTCTTGGTCCTGAGGAGGCGGCGGGTTTGATGCTGCATCTACCTTAGTACGTATGAACGTTTGTTATTTTTAAATCCCACGCTTGTCTTTTAAGATCCTTAAGATACCAAAGTTCTTCAACAGAGAGAAAATTGGCAGAGTGGGTGGCAGGACAGATAAGTATCAATTAATTTCCTTACCTATTTTCAACTTTTGAAATCAGTGACAGACTTGCTTTAGGTTATTTTAGGGACCCCACAGTCTGTTTGGACTTGCTCTTTGAAAAAAGTCTCTATGCTATGTTTGGCTATGTTGCAAACTGCACCTAGTTTCCAAGTGTTCTGGAATGTGGGTGTGTCTCATCTGAGCAATACAGGGAAGGGACTGCACCTGTCACACTTGTTACTGGGGACTTGAAAGAGCACACACAGGGAGCTGTCCCAGAAAGTCCTTTTCAGGAGGAATGTCAGTTTATTGCTCTGGAGTTGTGAATTAACCATCCTGGATTTGCCTCACTGCTTCTGTTTAAAGGTGAGCTGTCTGGTTCAATAATTTTATTATTATTATTGCTAGCAGGTTAGAAAAACTGTGCCAAGTGAATGTAAAGCAATATATCTTCACCTGGATCTTATAGGAACCTTATAAGCTGCTTCATTGACCTTCTACATAGACTGCCAGAAAAAGGTAATGGTTGATGGGATGGATTTTTCTTTATTTTTACAAATGGCACAGTTGTACCTGCAAATGCTGTTATCGATAAGAAATCGGTTGTTGTGATACATCTTTTTCTCTGTTTAGACATATTTGGACTAGGTACTAAAGGACAATCCCAAACCTGTCAGAGTATGCCGTCTAAATCAGGGATGTTAAACTCAATTTCATCGTGGGCCGCATCAGCATTATGATTGTCCTCAAAAGGGACAGTTGTATCTGTAAGATTAGATGTCCAGCGCATCCCCTCCCTTTTACATTAGATGTCAAGAGCCACCTCACCATCAGAAGTTGAGTCGCCTACTCTACCTTACATCACAGTGCACCCCCTTTCCTTATGCTGCTGCTGGGAAGAAGCTGGATGCATTGCTTGAAAGCAGAAAGTAAGGGTTTGGAAGAGGACCAGAGGAGGGCTGCAGCTGCAGGAGAGGTGTGAGGGCCACATGAAATGGCCTGGAGGGCCGCATTCGGCCCGCGGGCCTTGTGTTTGACACCTGTGCTCTAAATAGTCAAAAAACAGGAAATGGCAAATTGTTTTCTAAATACTCAAACATTTTCCAATTTTTTTATGGAAATGGTTGGGTTTAGCATCAGTGTTTATCAGTGGTTGATAACCATGGAACATTGCAGGAGTGAAATGCTATTGCATTTCAAGATTGTGCAGTGAGAGGTTGGGAACCATTGTTAACTTTAATTGCTTAAAACCTTTTTTTCTTATGAATTATTTTACCTCTACCTCAAATGTATTTGTTCTGCTTTCCTTATAGACTATGCCTTGAGGCTGGGTTCACACCTCCAACGGATGCGGCTCACAGCAGGGGTCCGATGCATCCCTATTCTCCATTTTAGGGACGAATCAGGGATGAATTTTTGCTTGAATTCGACCCTGAAATTAAGCCAAAGATGCACAGCGTTCCTGTGCAAGCCACTCCACAGCCGCAACGGAGATATGTGAACCGGCTCCATAGAGAGCAGGTCACAATCTCCTGTTAGGCGAATTGGATGCAGTGAAAACCACATCCAATTTGCATAGGTCTTAACCCAGCCTGAACCACACAATTAATGCCAGTCTAAGGGCTCGTTTACACTTGTGTCTCCTTCAAATGAGCATTCTGAGGTGGTTTGATTTTAAGGTGGTATTTGACAGGTACCAGAGAGCCATCATGTTGCCTCCTCTCTACCTGTTTTAATTTTTGTAAAGTCTACACCATTGCACTGCACCTGCGTGCACTGCATGTGATTGCAGGGCAGTTGCAGCATGGCCCAAGCCACTTGAATAGGTCATGTTCGGTGGAAGTATCATATCATGAATGCGTCAGGGGAGATATGATTCTGTCCTGGCATTGAAGCAAAGCATTACATCAATCATAGAAATTAGTAAACTAGATCTAAAGCTAACATTATTTTAAGCAGCAGAAAATAGTGGAATTATTATATTGATAGTATGATTATGCATATCACCCTTGTTTAAAAATGACCAGTGGGGAAATTACCACATGGGCATTTGTTTATGTTAAGTAATTGGACCCTAGCCATATATATATATATATATATATATATATATATATATATATACAGTATAGTGCATATATATAATGCATTAAATGTGACGTTCAACAAACATACACTGCAGGTGAATCAATCACTTTAAAAACATGCCAAAGATTCACCGAAAGAATGGTTAGTGAATGCAACATTCACTCCTTTTATAAATGTACCCCTAAGCGTTGACTCATGACTTACAGTGAAAAAAAAGCTAAAACAAGTTATTTCATGGTTTTTGAACTGTAAAGATTTTACTGCTGATAGTGATATAACGCGGAAACTTTATCTTGAAGACATGTTTAGAAAGAAAATTCGAAAAGATTTGGGCTTTATTGCACATGGGTTTATTAAAAATACTACTATAAACACAGGAGAAGCTGGCAGATCAAATGTAAAAAAATATTCGCTTTGGCACATAATTACATGTTTTATACACCTTTACAAGCATTAGAAGCGGATAAGCGCAAACATATTTTACTGGCCTGAATACTGAATAAATTAACTATTGTGCATACAAGTGCGTAAATGCATGTGTGTGCGCAGGGGGGGGCTGGGCCAGGGGGCAGGGTGGAAATTGCCTCCCAGGCTGCCCTAACTTATGTTTAAAATGCTGCTACCATTTTATTTTTTATTCTGGTCTTGGAAGTTGGGCTGACCACTAGCTGTTGCATTCCAGGTGTTGTAGACCACGCACAAGCTCCCAGTGGGTGGAAAACAGATTAGCGCAGAGAAAACTACAACTCCCTGGGACTGGAGTCTTGAAAGTAGGCAGAGGCAGGGCATGCCAGGAAGTCGGGACGCAGGTCTGGGCGCTGGATGCAACTTTCCCCTGGGACCAGGAGCATTAGCCCCCCCCCCAAGAGGCTGTGGTATTCAAGGACCTTCTGAGCTGAGATCACTGAGGTGAGAGACCCTGACACCCCTAGCTGACCCCCATCCACCCCACATCCTGCCTCAGTGATCAGGCTGCATTGATGGGCACTGACGCTGTGGGCACTGGTGAGGCTGCATTGAAAAACCAGATGGGCCATGGATGGTGAGCTAATTCAGCGGTTTAATGGGCCACTTGACTGGACTTGCCCCCCAGGCCTAAGGCTGCCAGCCCTCCCCTGTGTGTGCGTAAATTATGCCAGTAAGCACCTCTCCGTATGCAGGTTTGGGGTATTTTTTTAAGCCCCTTAAATGCTGCTCTAAAATATAAATTGAAAAGTCATAATGTTCATGGACACACTGACTGCCTTAAAGAAAAAACAAATACGCCTTTTTTTTTCTGCCCGTGTGCATGAGTTCTTAATCATACATCATTTTGTGTTTACTGCTGTGTAATTTGTTTTTATGGCTGTAAGTGAAAGAGCAACAGTGATTCAATTAGTTTCAGTGGTCATTGTACACGCCTTGACCTTTAATCATGCAACAGTGTTCCTGTGATATGGGGCAATTACCAGCTGATTCATAAAGGAAGCGCCGCCCAGCTTGTATTCGTAATTGATAGAAATGATTGCCAAATAGTGACCAGCTTTGATACTCTAATGGGCTGAATATAAACATTGTTTTCACAGAAGAATGAGTAGGTCATTTTGTGTAAATTGTTTAAAGCTTTGATATCCACCTCTGTGTTGAAGACTTTGTTATATTAACCACTTATTGTCCACCCTATAGCAGTTTTACTGCTACAGGACGGCACCCCTGTGCCAGATCACGTGTATATATACATGATCTGACTCTTCTGGGTAGGGGGCATGCATGTGTGCCACTGGCGGCTCACTTCCACTTACAGCGGGAGATGATCGGCGGGTACCTTGGATTCAATGTCCACCAGCCCCCGGCGATCATAATAAAGAGACACAGAATGGTGATCTGCCTATATTAGCCAGGCAGATTGTCATTATGACAGGAGGAATAGAGGGAATAAATGATAACGACCCCAATGATCCAGGGCTCCAGGGTGATCAAAGAAGGTCTAAAGTTACCTGTGAGTACTGTAACAATTATCAGATGCCTACGTGAAGCCAAGCTATTGGCAAGAAGATCCCACAAAGTCCCATTGCTGAAAAAAACAACATGTTTTAAAAAAGGTTACATTTTGTCAAAAAACACACTGACTGACTGGCCTAAGAGTTGGTTCACACTGGGGCGACACGACTTCCAGCACGACTTTCAGAAGCAACTTCAACACGACATGAGCATGAACCACAGGGCGATCTGGGGCGATTTACAACACGACTTGAAGTTCTTTTCAGGTCAGGAGACATTCCAGTGGCCAATAAAACAACAATCAGCTCTGGGAGAGGGAAGGGGAGGGAGAGGTTTGCCTGAGAAATGTATGTTATCTTGCTTGAAAGTAGCTTCAATTAAAACAGTGATCAGACTCGGAAGCGACTTCCATTGAAATCAATGGGTACAAATCGCCTAGAAGTCTGATTGAAGTAGTACAGGAACCTCTTCTGAAGTCGGAGCGACATGAGTAGTGTGTATTAACACTGCTCCCATTCACTTACATTGCTTTTCTGGACAGCGCGACTTGGGACGACTTGAGACGACTTCAAGTCGGATCCCAAGTCGCCCCAGTGTGAACCGACTCTAAAGAGAAGTGGTGCAACATTTTGTGGACCGATGAAAGCAAGATTGTTCTTTTTGGGTCTAGGGGCCGCAGACAGGTTGTCAGATAACCCCCAAACACTGAATTCGAGCCACAGTACACTGTAAAGACAGTGAAGAATCATGATATGGGGATGTTTCTCAAACTATGGTGTTTGGCCTATTTATCACATACCATGGATCATAATCATACCAATACATCAAAATACTTGAGGAGATCATGTTGCTGAAGAGGAAATGTCCTTGAAATGGGTGTTTCAATATGACAACAACCCCAAACACACCAGTAAGCGACCAGCATCTTGGTTCCAGACCAACAATATTAATGTTATGCTGGCAGCACTCATGCAGCCCCAGACCATGACACTCCCACCACCATGCTTGACTGTAGGCAAGACACACTTGTCTTTGTACTCCTCACCTCACCAATAAGTGTATCTTGGTTTTATCAGACCACAGGACATCCATGTCCTTAATATGCTTGTCTTCTGCAAACTGTTTGCAGGCTTTCTTGTGCATAATTTTTTTTTTTAATCAACTATATACTATAGAAGTATGTAATACCTTGAGGGGTCACATGTTTATATTTGTGTTGTTTTTTTGCACAATTTTTTGAGACACATATCGTAGCACATATAAGCACATGGCATCATTATCAGCGCCACACCCACTTTATTTTTTATACTATATTCTGACATCTACCTTGGTAGCTGATATATATATATATATATATATATATAGATATAGATATAGATATATATCTATATTACCTGGTCCATAGTGCTGAACTACCCCTTTGCCTCATTACTAAGTACCTTGTACTGTCTACTTTCCAAAAAGGGTGTCTGTACTGTGCTGGCATTTTTAGGTCTCAAGAAATGAGGTAGACAAGTCAGTACATCAGGACTGATCAATGTACAAATATACAGTATGTGCCATAGTTTTTAGACTCTAAAACTTTCGCACAGACTAAATACCGTAATATACACTGATTTTGGTTATTCTTAGCAAAGAAATGTAGCAGAATACATTTTGGCCTCAATTTCTGAAGAACGATTATTATTATTTTTTTTATTGTATTTTTTACAAAATTTCTTGTCTTTTTATAAAATGTTTGCTTAGCAAAAAATAAAGCAAAATGGTGGTAATTAACTATTTCCAAAAGGAAGCTCTATCTCTCTAAAAAGTTATAAATGTTTAAATGTAGTTTGGGTACAGTGTTGCATGCCTGAGTAATTGCTATTCTTAGTGTGACAGCGCTGACAACTGAAAAGTGGCCTGGGCAGGAAGGGGGTGAGGTGGTTAACAGTCCAAGCTGTCCAAACAAAGCAGAAGTTAAAGGGTTGGGACAAACAACTTAACACTGACTGTGGTGCTTACAATATTTGGCATTTATTCATCGCCTTTAAAACGTTTTCATCCGATGAAAGCGGTCTGATGGATTTTTTCAGCAGATATCCGATGAAGCTGACTTTCATCAGTCGTGCCTACACACCATTGGTTAAAAAAACATTAGTTTCAGAACGCGGTGACGTAAAACACAACGACGTGCTGAGAAAAATGAAGTTCAATGCTCCCAAGCATGCGTCGACTTGATTCTGAGCATGAGTGGATTTTTAACCGATGGAAGTACACACAGACGATCGTCTTTTTCTATCGTTTTTTTAATCATCAGATCATTTTAAAACAAGTTCCTAGTTTTTTCACCGATGGATAAAAAACAGATGGTTCGTCTGATCGGTTCGTCTGATGAAAACGGTCTATCAGACGAACCGATCGTGTGTACGCGGCAAAACTCTTATCGAGCATGTGCAGGTTTACCTGGGACAGGTAAGCATACAGACGAGGGGATTTCTCGGCAGGAAACACTCTGCCAGCAAACCCGACGATAAAATAGAAAGGGTTCTCTATTTTCCCGTCGGGATTCTCGGCTGTTTTCCTGACGGGAAAACTGCTAGGGAGCATATACACGGCCGGGATTCCTGGCCAAATGCTCTCCTGGCAGTTTTCCTGCTGGGAAAACAGGTTGTGTGTACGAGGCTTGACAGTAAGGTCAGTTTAAGTTCATTGAGTGGTCATGTGTGATTGTAAATTATCACCTTGTAAAACGACACATTCAGTTTAAAATAGAAATAAAAGGAAAGTGTATAGACATTTAAAAAAATATAAATACCTTTTTGCCAGAAAGGGGGGGGCAACAATACACTGAGCTTCCCATTAAAAGGCTGTGCAGGGGCGGCGTGTCAGGACAAGTCTGATCATTGCAGGAGACCAGGCTGATTTTCCAGCACAGCTAGAGAATTGACCCTGGTGTATTCTCCTGCTGAGTGTGGTCAGTTTTTAATAAGAAAGCAGAGGAACAGGCATGAACACCAGGAATTCCACACGTAGGAACCAAACTACCAGCACGCTTAATGCTTGTAGTCGTTCCTCATAACTGAGTACCTCCAGTCCTCTTATTGGCTTTGCCATGCTTCTCTGGACTCTCTCCAGTACCAACACATCCTTCCTGATGTATTATACTACAGTTATGTTTGGCTGTTTTGACTAGGGTTTTTTTATTTTTTGTAGACCACTTCTGAAAAGAGATTTTAATTTCTCATGATTTAACTGTTTATATACTCGGCTTATGAATAAAAGTGATTTTCATAATTGTGGTTATTGTTGTGGTTTAAAATGGAAATAGGAAAACAATGGGCTTTGTGTTCTTCTCTTTGTAAAGTCCTATGTATAAAACATCTACAAACAAATTGCTTGACTGTGGAAAGCTCACTAGAGTATATACATTAGAGAAGCGTTCCTCAACCTTTTTGGCACCAGGGACTGGTTTCATGGCAGCGGTGTTGTTGGTGGAGTATGGTAATACTTTAGTGTGCATGATATATGTAGTTTGTAATTATACATGTAAATAGGGCAGAAATATTTTCTCAGTGGATAAGTAGGCCCCACTACCAAAATGATTGATAAACAGTGATTGCATTTTAGTGCTAACTCGCTTTTAATTATACAAATTTATACAGTCAAGCCCTGTACACACGGCCGGTATAAAGTCCGCCGGGAAAACGGCGGGGAGAGCTTTGGCCAGGAATCCCGGCCGATTATGCTCCCTCGGCGCTGCCTCGCAGTGTTTTCCATTGGCAAGTGTAGTAAATCTGGAGGTAAAAAAAACGCTGGGAATCCCGGCAGGAAAATAGAGAGCAGGGTCTCTATTTTTCCAGTCAGGATTCTGCGCAGTTTCCCCGGCGACAGAGCATACACATGCCCGGTTTTCATAGCAAAAAGTTCTCCCAGCAGTTTTCTTGCCGGGAAAACCGGTCGTGCTTAAACTGTCTTACTGAAAGCAATGCACCTCCTGTGTGACTGATGTCTTTGGACAGATTTCTTTCCGCTTCCACTTTAACTTCCTATTGTGTCTCCAGGACAGAGAGTGAAAGAAAATCTGCCCAATAAAAATAAATAAGAGAGAAAAACCCACACTGATGTTTTATCTACTTTTAAGAATGAGATGCTTATGGGGTCATTTGTAAGGTGTGTGTGTGTATATATATATATATATATATATGAATAGAGATATATGAGCAAATATTATTTGCTTTATTCTTTTTACTAAAATGTACTAGTGATTGATGTTTTTAGTTAATTAGTTGCTAAACAGATGGCTCGGATTCCCCTTTGTGCTGCATTGCTTTGCATGGACATGGGGATTACATCCCTTTATCAGCACTATCAGTGGAAATCCTGTTAGATGGGGTTAGATGTGACAGAGAGCGATAAAACAACTTAGTTCTGCCTTTCCCAGTTGGAAAGCACTTATGTTGACTATACTGCTCAGAAATAATCATTGGGTTGTGCCTGGTATAGTTACATACGGTAGTATACACAGGAAGTCTTCCTTTTTTTTCGTTTAACCCGAGGGGGGCGAATGAAAAAAGAACGAGGTACAGACTGTACTAACGATGTGATGTTAGTACATCAATCTCCCTGCTGTGCTATTTTGTTCCGACAGGGGAACTAAGTAAAATAATAGAAACGGTGTATAATAGAAAAATCCTTGAATAGTGAGGAAATGAAAGAAGTAAATAAATAAGATGTGCTGTAAGTTGTCTGGCATGGGCAGGGGGGGCTGTTTTAAAAGCACCTGATTAGAGCCACAGGCTTTAAAAAAGTGCATCCTATTGACCGCTTAACATAATGTAAGAAGAGACGCAGAAAAGCATGGAGGACAGAATGGAGGACCCGCTGCTCATCCCACACAGCTTGCCGGCCGTCAACTGCTGCCTGACCCGCCACCAAGATGGCATAAGTGCCGGGCAGGCAGCAGCCGGGCGGGGGTCACAGTGGTTGCATATGATGGACACAAGTGGCGCAATTTAATGGGCACAAGTGGCTGCATTTGATGGGGCACAGTGGCTGCATTTGATGGGGCACAGTGGCTGCATTTGATGGGGCACAGTGGCTGCATTTGATGGGGCACAGTGGCTGCAATTAATGGACACAGTTGTTGCATATGATGGGGCACAATTGGCTACATATGATGGGGCACAAGTGGCTGCATATGATGGGGCAGTGATGATGATGTCTGTCTGCGGGGATTTTGGTTTGATTGTGTGTACACACATCAGACCAAAACATCCCAGGTGACATGTCCGATGAAAACGGTCCGTCGGACCGTTTTCATCGGACATGTCTCCTCGTGTGTACGCGGTCTTAAAGTTAGGGTGCATCTTATACGCCGATAAATACGGTATATTTTACTAAACCCACAAGTGCTTTTGTTTTGTTTTTTTAGCACTGCTATCTTTTTGTACTGGCTTTTGAAATTTACAAATGCTGCAAGTTAGAAATTGAATGAAAGGTTTAGCACTGGGAAACACTTTTTGAAAGATAAATAGTGCATTTTATATATACTAATATACATCAGACCAAAATGAGGGACAAATAAGGAGGAAAGAGTGACAGAGGATTTTTGTTCCAAATCGGGGACAATCCCTCGTAATTACGGTTGACAGTTGGACGCTATGTTATCTTATCTGAACCGTACATTAAATTCCACTATCAGAGCTCACACACTAGTCTCTAAATTAGGTGTATTACTCCTCAGTGACCAGTCTCCAATGTACTGGCCTATAGTGATTGTTGGAAGTACATCGCCTACAGTTTTTAAGCTACTCTCAAGATTCACACTTCTCCCCCACACAGACAGGTTGTTCACTCTACTACTTTCTGTCTTAGTTTTATGGTTTTCTGGATTGCCTCTCTGCTTTTATAGACAGAGTTAATGATGTAGATTTATTGCCTATCTTGCAGGAGAGAGGTCATATAGGAAGCAGCATTGAAGAACCATAAAATAAGTTTTCTGCCTTGCTGAAAAAGTGTGTAAAATCACAAGATTGGCTGTAGAAAATGATAATTAAAATAAAACAATAAGTATGTATGCTTCTAAAGTATGCATTTTTTTTCTTATTTACATGACTGGTGTACTACTAGTGTCTTTGCTACTTAAACCAATTACAAACCCCAAAACCTCTTAACCCCCTATATAAACCACGCAACACCTTCTAGATTAAATGGCCACTAAAGGCCCCTTTATTTAATACCAAAACGTAAATATTAAAATAACTTTAATAAAATACCATTTATAAATATATATATATCTTTATAAAACTTCATATATATATATTTACCAAAAATAGAATCAATTAACCCAAACACAACAATTATACAAAACTGCTGTAAACGAGGGGTTCCTGAGAGAAGGGAAAGAAAAAGTGCTAGGTAATCGGCTGTACTCCATCAGGAAGCATCCTGGCCTCTAGCCGTGCTCCAATCAGCTCACAAGACAATGACTTCCTCCTTCATTTCACTCTTCAGCACGATTGACCAGTAGCCCCCACCTAACCAGATAGGGAAGGTGCCCATCCCATGACAGGCCCCAACTCGTACCAACTATCTCAGGTATATACATCCCATATATATATATACCAACCACCACCCAACCCTCAGGAACCCCAGACCAATGCCAACGTCCACCTGAAACACAAAAATAACATGAAAAACAAATACCCATACCAGACACTTCCACAGGGAGGGAACAAACAATCTGTGTGTTACCTCTTCCATAGAATGGCCCCAGAATGACCAGCCCCTCCCACCCACTACTTTTAACTAACCCTCCTTGTGCTAGGTAACCCCACCCCTAATACCTCAATTCCCTATCCTGTGTGTGCACCGCACAGTGTTCCCCCAGTCATGTGGCCCCTCAGCCTGGGTTCCCCTTACTATGGTTTTTTTTTTGTTGTTGTTTTGTTTTTTGTTTTCCTAAAGATCCCCCTGTGATATGTGCTTTATATATGATGAGGACTCACATCCTCTAACCCAGTCTCCAGACTGATGGGCTTTGCTATGAATCGCACATCAATACATACTTTCATTATATATATATATATATAATTTCAATACATATTTTTGAATACAATTTTTACATTGTGAAATTTATCTTGGAGAGTATGAAGAGTTTTCCAAGGACTCAGTCCACTGGAGTTTTAGGGCTTTGTGCATTGAATTAACACAATGTTCTGCCCACACAGGAGTTGCTTAGCATAACAACAAACAAACTTATTTCAGGATCCTGGCTATTTTGTCACACAGCCCTGTCTATTCTTCCTCAGGACAAAGCTGCCCTGTCTCAGTCTTTCTGCTTAAAGTGATTGTAAAATGTAATTTTTATTAAAATAATAAACCTGTTATACTTGGTGTTACTTACAATGGTGTTGTACAGAGCAGCCCCAAAAACTTTCTTTTCTCAGGTCCCCCACCGGCGATTTGGGCTCATTTTCTTTTCAATGAGATACCACAGGAAGCTGCTTCCTATGAGGATGCTCTCACTAGCTTGCCCTCATACTAGGCCATGTGTATCTATTAAAACACACAGCGCTGCTCACATGATCTGATTGACAGCAGCAGGCTCCCACAGCTGCCTCTGTGAGCAGAAAGAAACGAGACAGTCGTTGCAGATGGGCACATCCCTGGATCGAGATTGGGCTCAAGTAAGTATAAATAGGGGCAAGGGGACAATAGAATTATGGGATTTTTTTTTAGCTTAATGTAGGGAATGCATTAAAGGGTTACTAAACCCAGGACCCTGCATTCACTATATCTGGTCTCCCAAAGTACACAGAACATGGATATGCAATAGTTTTAGTAAATATAATCTGCTAAATATGTTTTTTTCATCAGCAGTTAGAGCAGTCTTTTGACTTGAATCAGTGTCTGCTTAAAGCGGTTGTAAACCCACACATTAAAAAAAAAAAAAGGAAAAGAAAACAACCTTGCAAGGCAAAGGCATAATGCAGCGCATACTAGCTCATTCACAACGAAGCCCCTGTATCGGAGCATGGTCCACACCAAGGAAGCTGACATCTTGCCCTCGGCGTGTCTTCGCGGCATCGGCGCTGTGAGTGGCCAGAGTCATGATGACGTCACTCCCATGCATGCGCGCAGGAGTTTTCTTCCCGGGAAAGTCTGGCAGCGTCTGCCGGACCTTCAGCCGGGAATTCAGAGCGCATGTCCCTTATTATAGGCTTACCTCTAGGTAAAAGTGTCAAATTTGGGTAAACAACCACTTTAAAGCTTGTAGGAGGAGTTTTCATTCTCCCCTGAACCTCTGTCTGGACAGTACTGATTGGCCTTGTGCTGATCACATGCACTCTCCAGGACAAAAAATAAACTCTTTAGCCATACACACCAAACTGAGCATGTGTAACCTGGCTCCCAATGCTCTGTTCTACCAGGAGATGAATTGGAGTCAGTTAATGAAGAGAAGGATCAGAGAGATAGGGTCACACAGCCTTTATACACAATGCTGAGAATTAACCCCTTAGGCTCCACAGTGAGTATAACAAGCATGCTATACTGCAGTGGTTCTGAACCCTGTCCTCAAGTACCCCCTACAGGCTATGTTTTGCCATTGACTCTGATTTAAAGCACCTCTGCAAGATAAAGAAAAACCTGCAAACATGGCCTGTTGTGGGTACTTGAGGACAGGGTTGAGAACCACTGCTCTACTGCACATACACACTGTTTTTACTTTTGTGGGTTTAGTAACACTTTAAGGTAAAACATGTCTATCCTTTAGACCCACGTTAACTGGTGCCTTTAGTCACCAGACTGTGCCAGCTTGCTATTTGCCTTATTCAGAAACACCAGTCTGTTTGGATGCAAACTACATCTGTCTCTTCCCAATCTCCAACTTTAATGCCCTGTACACACGACCACTGACATGCCAAAACCCGACGTTTTTCCCAACGTGATTCATCTCAAGCCTGCCTTGCATACACACGTTCAGTCAAAAAAACGCTCGACCAAAGCACGGTGGCGTCCAACATGTACAACGGGACTATAAAGGGGAAGTTCCAACGGCGCCACCCTTTGGACTGCTTTTGCTGTTTGGTGAGAGACGATTTGCGCTTTTCAGTTTTCATGCTGTTTAGTCTGTTTCAGCGTGACGAATGTGCTATCCCCATTCTGAACGCTAGTTTTACCAGAACGAGTGCTCCCGTCTCATACTTGATTCTGAGCATGCATGTTTTTTTTTTCCAACGGGAAAAAATAGAGCAGGTTCAAATTTTTGGCGGCCAGTTTTCTCGTCAGGAAAACTGCAATGGAGCATACACATGACCGATTTTCCCGACCAATCTAAAAAATGGCAGTTTTCTCATCTGGGGAAAACCGGTCGTGTGTACGAGGCATTAGGCTGGCCATAGACTGTTCAAATCTCAGCCGGTTCAGCAGCAGGAACAGGCTGAAATTCAAACCATGGGTGGGCAGGCTGAATGTATCAAGTTAATCGATCAACTTGGGTACAATCAGCCTACCGGAATCACTTGCAATTATCACTAGTGGGTGCTATAGCCATTAGCAATAATCACTGTCTTCTCCTGACGAGGACAGATTCCCCCGCTTGCCACCGCCTCACTGCCGGGAATGTAGACAATTGCTTGGCAGTACTGTCTGTGCTGATGGAGGAATCATGCAAATTTCTTTCCTGCATCCCGTGGTTGAAGGAAAAATATATGCACCATCTATGGCCTGCCCTAGGCTTCTTTCACAATGATCTGTTGCAGTAAGGGGAAAGCAAAGTGTGAGGCCTCGTACACACGACCAAGAAACTCGTCGGAAAAGACACATCGTTTTCCTCGATGAGTTCCTTGTCAGGCTTGTCGAGAATCTTGACAAGCTGTCTTTGCGTACACACTGTCAAGACCAAATCTCCTCGTTCTCAAACTCGGTGACTTCAACACATACAACGGCAGGGGAAGTTTGATTCCACTGGCACAACCCTTGGGGCTGCTTTTGCTAATCTCATGTTACTGCGTGTTAGGTAAAAGTTTGCACTTTTCAGTCTGTTGCAGCGTGACAAATGTGCTATTTCCATTACAAACGCTACTTTTACCGAAGGTGCGAGGGTTTCTAAGCATACACCCCAACTTGTTTCTCGTCGAAAACCAGCCGGACAAGGAACACGATGACTCCCGTCGAGGAAAAAGAGAACTTGCTCTTTTTTTTCCTGGTCGAGTTCTTCGACAGTTTTCTCAATGAAAAGCATACACATGACCGGTTTCCTCGGCAAAAAAGCTCTCCCACCAAGTTTCTTGATGGATTCTGTCAAGGAAACCGGTCGTGTGTACGTGGCCTAACTGTGTTTTTTGTGTGCGTCTGTGCGCTTTGCTATAAACTTCTAGTGTTCCAAAAATTCTACACTATTTAGAGGATGCAAAAGATAATAGGGATATTATTAGCCCCAAAACAATCACAGTGGGTCAAAATTGATATGGTCCATAAAAATTTGGACAACATAAAGGTGAATAAAGTACCTTGATGAGGTGGCTTAGACCCACGTTTTTTGAAAAAGTTGAGCCCAGTTATTTTAAAGCTATTGTTTCTAATTTTTAGAGACTCTTTACAAGATGGTACCACTGGATTTGTGCAAGGCCAATATGGTGCCTATAGTAAAAAAAACGTCTTTAACTAGTAACTACATCCCAGTTAGTTTAATTTATACTAGAAAAAATATATATTAGGCAGTAGTCAGCATGGATTCACAAAAGACTGATATCTTTTTATGAGGAGGTAAACAAAAACCTAGACAAGGAGTGTCTGCAGATATAGAATACTTTGACATTGTGTTTGACACAGTTTTCCACACATGGCTAATATGTACAGTAAGTCAAGGTCTGTGGGCTTAGAAAATTCAGTCTGTAAATAGAAAGAGAAGATATTCAGAGATTCATGATTATTGATTCTTACTCTGAATGGTTTAAGGTCATTAGTGTTGTACCCCAAGGTTCTGTTTTGAACCCCTTACTTTTTAACCTATTTATAAGTGATATAAAGTTTGGGATTAAAAGTACCATTTCGGTCTTTGCAGATGACACAAAGCCATACAGCAGAAATAACTTTCAGGATATCTTCAATTTACAAGCAGATCCTAATTCACTGCTTTACTGGACAATTCTGTAGCAAATGAGGTTTAATGTTGATAAATGTAGTTATGCACTTGGGGCTAAAAATACACATGCATCAACTGGGGGTAAAAAATGGAAAATAAATGGTTGAGCAGAATCAGTGTTTTCTAGTAGATCAGACTTATTAGTACCTGTATATGCCAAGCTGCAGATTCTAAAGCAAACTACCTAAATACTTTGTTGCATTTTTAACCACTTGACGACCGCCCACTGTAAATATATGTCATATTTTTAAAGATGGATATCTCGGTAACGGCAGCAGCCGCTGCCACAACCGAGACATCCATCTCTTCAGTGGGCGGTCCTGTCAATGATAACGGTGGTCTCCGTGGCGGATTCGCCGCGAGATCAACGTTATCGGTGGCGGCTTACTGGAGCCGTCGGTAGCAGCGGAGGCGATCGGGTCCTTCGGCTGTCTGTGTGGGGATGTGAGTGAGGGCAAAATGGCCCCCAACCGTCCCAATAGCTCTGCTGGGCGGAAGTGACGTCAAAACGTCAGTCCCGCCTATGTGTCTTAACCACTTCCATACCAGGCACTTACGCACCTTCCCGCCCAAGCCAATTTTCAGCTTTCAGCACTGTCGCAATTTGAATGACAATTGCGCGGTCATGCTACACTGCACCCAAACAAAATTGGCGTCCTTTTTTCCCCACAAATAGAGCTTTCTTTTGGTGGTATTTGATCACCTCTGCGGGTTTTTTTTTTTGTGCAACAACTAAAAATAGAGCGAAGATTTTGAAAAAAAAATAAAGTTTTTATTTTTTTCTGTTAATTTTTTTGTAAATGAGTATGTTTTCTCTTTCAATTATGGGCACTGATATGGTGGCACTGATGGGCACCGATGAGGTGGCACTGATGGGCACCGATGAGGTAGTTCTGATGGGCACTGATTAGGTAGCACTGATGGGCACTGATAGGCGGCGCTGGTATTGGGCACTGATGGGCACTCATGGGCGGCACTGATGGGCACTCATGGGCGGCACTGATGGGCACTCATAGGCAGCACTGGGCACTCATAGGCAGCACAGATGGGCACTCATAGGCGGCACAGATGGGCACTGATAGGCGGCACAGGTGGGCACTCATAGGCGGCACAGGTGGGCACTGATAGGCGGCACAGGTGGGCACTGATAGGCGGCACAGGTGGGCACTGATAGGTGGCACAGGTGGGCACTGGTAGGTGGGCACTGGGCATGGATTGGCACTGTGGGGTGGCACTGACAGACACTGGGGTGGCACTGATGATCACTGAGGGGTGGCACTGATGGATCAATGTTGCCAATCAGTGCCCATGTGTGGGCACTGATTGGCATCATTTTTTTTTACTGCCCCCCCTTTTTTTTTTGTCATTTTTTTTTTTGTCATTTTTTTTTTTTTTTTTTTTGTCATTTTTTTTGTATTTTCTTTTGTATTTTTTTTATTTCCCTGGTGGTCCGTGTGGCGATCCGAGGGGGGGCTGCGCTGATAAACAATCAGCGCGAACCCCCCCTGTCAGGAGAGCCGCTGATCGGCTCTCCTGTACTCGCGTCTGTCAGACGCGAGTAAAGGAAGAGCCGTCGGCGGCTCTTCCTGTTTACATCGTGATCAGCCGTGATTGGACACGGCTGATCACGTGGTAACGAGGCTCCGCCGGAGACTCGTTACCGAGATCGGAGGTGCAGGGTGTCAGACTGACACCCCGCATCACCGATCGCCGCGCTGCGCGCCCCCACGGGCGCGCGCGGCATTGAAATCGTGCTAGACGTTTGAGAACGTCTAGTCACGATTTCATAACCACTTCCCTGCCGTAAATCGGCTATTGGCCGGGCGGGAAGTGGTTAAAGAAACATTTTTTTTTTGTCATTTGAAAAAATCACAGTTTCCATTTTTTTTTCTTTTTTGGCATATACCGGTAAGTCTAAATATGAGATCTGAGGTCTTTTTGATCCCAGATCTCATATTTAAGAGGACCTGTCATGCTTTTTTCTATTACAAGGGATGTTTACATTCCTTGTAATAGGAATAAAAGTAATCATTTAAAAAAAATGATAAAATAAATAAAAATAAATAAGAAAACAAAACATTTTTTTTTAAAGCGCCCAGTCCCGACGGGCTTGCGCGCAGAAGTGAACGCATACGCGAGTAGCGCCCCCATATGAAAACGGTGTTCAAACCACACAAGTGAGGTATCGCCGCGATCGTTAGAGCGAGAGCAATAATTCTAGCCCTAGACCTCCTCTGTAACTCAAAAAATGCAACCTATAGAATTTTTTTAAACGTCGCCTATCAATTTTTAAGCGTGACATGTTGGGTAACATTATCTTTCACAATATATAAAAAAAATGGGCCAAATTTATTGTTGTCTTATTTTTTAATTCAAAAAAGTACATTTTTTTTCAAAAAATATGCGCTTGTAAAACCACTGCGCAAATACGGTGTGACAAAAAATATTGCAATGACTGCCATTTTATTCTCTAGGGTGTTATATATTATAAAATATTATAAAATATATAATGTTTGGGGGTTTTAAGTAATTTTCTAGCAAAAAAAACAGTTTTAGTCTCGTAAACACTGAATCTGAAAAACAGGCTTGGGGGTTAAGTGGTTAAAGAGGTATAAACTCCAGAGAGTGACATGATTTTGTCCCTGTACAAATTATTAGTAAGACTTAATTTGAAATGTTTTGGACACCCGTTCACAAAAAATATATTGGAAAAAGTGCAGAGAGAACGGAAACCAAACAGATAAGAGGCATGGAGGCATCTCAGCTATGAAGAAAGATTATCTGAACTGAATTTATTATTTCTTGAGAAGAGGTGATTAAGGGACATATGATGATTACACCATGTATTATCATAAACAGTAGGGAAATTGGTGCAAAGTTATTCATTTTAAGGTAATTACAAAGGACAAGGGAACTCTTTTAAGTCTCAAGAGGTTTAGCCACCACATATGGCAAGGCTTCTTAACAGTAAGAACTCTGAGGATATGCAAAAGACTCCCTTATGAACTAGTTCTGTTCAGCTAAACCAATTGGCCAGCTGTTTGTTTAACACCTTCACGCCCAGCCTATAACAGATTGATGGCCAGGTAGAGACTTTCATCCTTTAGAGTGGACACCATATGACGTCATCTCAGAAGGAGCTGCACAGCGGCGCAATCTTTCACTGACTGTGTCCACCGAACACAGCCAAAGACTGATCAATGTACCGTCTTGCTGCCAGTATCATGTGATCACTGTGAGCAATCACAGCAGATCATATGACAATTGTAAACAATGGATGGCTTCCTTTCATGCAATCCATTGTATGTGTAGCGCCTGTGTACTTTATAGTACAGGTGCTAGTCAAATTTAAGGTTAGATAAGAGTATAGTTGGACTCTGATCCAGATTGTAAAGTGCAAAACAGGGTCTCTGTCTCAGTTTGGCTGTGCTGCGGGCTTATTCTGTTGTACCGCAGGTGGCAGCAGTGGAGTCAAGACTTGGGTGCTCTTTCCTGGCAGCAAATTTGGAGGGTTTGACCTCGCTGTGCATGCTGGGGAGGGGTATTTATGAGACAGACGCCATTGGTTCTGGGTCTTTTTCGTCCAGTGTGGCACCCACCTTTAGGGTGCCCACATCACGGTGTCCCTGCGTTATGGCCTACCTGGCCCGGGCGTGCATGCCACGCAGTGTTCCTGGCCATGCTAGCCTGGAACATCTGAACAGCGATGGGGACCCAGTGAGTGACTGGGTTCCCACCTTTGAGGATCCCAAGCTGTACTTCTGTTTGGTGGGGAGTCAGTCCCATTGAGAGGCTGGCGGTCCAAAAGGGCCTGAACAAACAACTGGGGATTGAGTTAGCCAGACACTGAGGGATTGATCACCTGTCAGTCTGTACCTGAGCGACAAGTTGAAGGAGACCCAGGCGTAACTCATCTAAGGAGGGATATCTCCAAGAATATAATCCAGAGGGGACCTGTGGCAGAGGTACCTTTCTGAGGCCCACAGAGGTGGGTCTGTGGCAGAGACATTTCCTCCAGTTCAAGTTCACCAAGTAGAGAGACTTCATCCTACAATTGTCCGAGTGATACGCCGGCTGCCAGGTCAGTGAGAGAGGCCTGTACACTAAACCCACTCCAGCAGGAGTGGCGCAGAGAAGTGTTACGCTTGGGAGCAGAACTGTTTCCCTATCATTACGCCTGAATCTGCTACTCTCCCTTCTTCAGCTTTACTATCCTCACCATAAGTTTACTGTTTTTACCCGGCTGGGTAATAAAGAGCACAGAAAAGAGCACCTGTCGTGGACATTCCTTTACTTCTACTATATGCAATATGCATCACATCACCCCTAGGAATTCGGAGGAGTCATGAGGTAATGTGCCGCCCAAACATCCAGCAGCTCCTCCGGGGGTAATGCTACAAAACAAAAAATATGCTACAGAACAAAACAATAATGCTACAGAACAAAAGACAATAGCATTTAATTATTGGATATTTTTTGTTTTGTAATTGTGCAATTACAAAACAAATTACACAATTTTGCAATTGTGTTGCTAGCTTTGATTGGTCACAGTGGTACAAACAGGGCCAATCACAGCCCATCTGTACCATGTGATTAGCTTTGGCCAATCAAAGCTAATCACAACAAAAGACACTGAATCAATTTAATCCAGTAAAAATGGTTGTTTATACCAATGAAATGTATTGTTATAAGCAATCATAATGTGTAAAAGTCATTTAAAAAAGTCATCAGTACATCAGGATTGATCAATTTTTAGAAATGCTGTATATACCATAGTTTGTGGATACATTTTGACCTAAATCTATGAAGGTTATTTATGTGCAAAATGTTATAATAGAAACAAAGAGAACTTTTTTTAACATTTTTGTTTTTATTTTGTTGTTGTTTATTTAACAAAAAATCGATATCCCCAGGTGGGTGTGAGAACATGCCTAAGCTTGTCAGTAATCACTACTTCAGTAAAATTGTTCAGAACACAAAGAGTTACTTGTGGTTCTCCTCATGTAAAGTCCAGGATAGCTCTGGTAATACAAGCAAACCCTGAAGAAAACCAAGGACAAAGAATGTAGAGGCACCCCCACTTAATGTAGAGTATTCTGGTAATAGTTGGAAGGGTACTTTGGAGACACTCCTAAACATTGTGGCCAGCTTTCCTAGAAGAGTTGAAGCTGTTATAGCTGCAAAGGGTGGGCCAACTCAATATTGAACCCTACGGACTAAGACTAAAGTTCATGTGCATGTAAAGGCGTGTCCCAATACTTTTGTGTATTTCACTATACTTCATCAGATAAAACCAGATGGCTTGATAATTTATTGTTAAACCAGATGCCTCCCTCACCCTGTTGTATGCTGAAAATTTATGGATATCCATTTAATCGGCTGAACTAGGGAACCACATTTTTCCAGTCAGCCACAACTTGTTTTTGTATCTGTAGCTATGCATTCCTGTCAGGTAATCAAAAATAAAATTCTTAAAGCGGAGTTCCACCCTTAAAATCACTTTGTTTCATTCCAACCAGCATACTGGCATCAGCGCCAGTATGCTGTTTTTTTTTTTTTTTTTTTAATGCATGTACTTACTTTATATAAAATCATTGAATTTTAGGCACACCGCGGTATGTCGCCGCTATAAGGCGTCACGCCTTCCGGAAACAGCCGATTAGCATTCGGCTCTTCTCGGCGCCTGCGCACAGACCCAGGAGCTGACTGCGCAGGCGCCGTATATAGCCGCGTCACGCCCTCCGAAAAAAGCCGAACTAGGACCGGCTATTTTCGGCGCCTGCGCAGTCAGCTCCTGGGTCTGTGCGCAGGCGCTGAGTAGAGCCGAATGCTAATCGGCTGTTTCCGGAAGGCGTGACGCCTTATAGCGGCGACATACCGCGGTGCGCCTGAAATTCAATGATTTTATATAAAGTAAGTACATGCATTAAAAAAAAAAAAAAAACAGCATACTGGCGCTGACGCCAGTATGCTGGATGGAATGAAACAAAGTGATTTTAAGGGTGGAACTCCGCTTTAAGAACAAAAGACAATAGCATTTAATTATTGTATTTGTACAAAAATATACCATTATTTCCTGTGAAGTTTACATATGTAACTGCTCGGAAAAAGCATCCACGTGACATGCAAAATACAAGGCTGATAAAATATGTGAAATAATCTGACACACCCAGCTGATTAGCTCATTATATGTTTCCATACGTCATTATGTTTACTAGGTGTGCATTAATCAAAGCACAGAAGATCAGAATGTATATTGTATTACAAATGCAAATGTTTCTTGAAATACAGCACATCATTATCCTTAATAATGTTTATTTTTAGGAATGACACACTGTGAAGTCAAACAATAGATGGTAGCTTCCAGAGCTAGGTCTAATTATTATGATGAGTATAAAGGGAGTTGGCATAAAAAGCACATTTAGTGTTGTGCTATGTGCTAATACTGTTTTTTCTGAAATGCAAGCTTTAACCGATAGTCGACCAGCTCATGCAGATATACTGCGGCAGGTCAGCTCTCCTGCATGAATCGCCATACCTGTATGGTGCCTCTCGTGCAGGCTGCATGCTCGGATAAGGGTCTGGTATGGATTTTGGAGGGGACCGCACGCCATGGTAGTTCAATGAGAACTACAAGCCGACAGCCGTGAAGGATGTTGGGGCTTGTAGTTCATTCATGAACACAGCGTGAAGTTATCCCTGTCCTGTTGTAACTGAGGGGGGGGGGGGGTGAAGGATCAGGCAGCGGCTGCAGCATTGGAAACACGTTACATATTCCTCCCTGAAAAAGTGTGTAACATGTTCCTAAAGGCGAATTGTATCCTTTAAAGACAAACGAATACTCAATTGGAACCATCAAGGACTTATTAAGGCAGGCAATAGAAAACACTGACTCTTTTTAGCCTACATAGGCTATTGCTGAGAAAACTGCTTAGGGGGTACATAAACTTTCTCAGGGTGAAACCAGCTTCCATATACAGCTTCCTCAATCTCAACCACAGAGTGCAAAGGAAACGTTTTTGGTGGTTTTGCAGCCCTATTAGAACCTATACTGGTAGCTTTATGGTAGACAGACGCCAGAGTTTCCAGATTAAGACAGGAACGCAGGTCATCAACAAGAACAAAAATTGTATCTTTGAGCATGAGAGAATAATGGGTGAAGCAGCGTGATTTTTAGAATTTTTTTTTTTTAAATTGTCCCACCCGGAAGAGTAGAGGAGATCTCTTGTATAAGTGTAATCACACTCATCAGCGAATGAGAGAGAGACTTTCAGAATACTTCTCCTCAGTGGAAAGGATGTTACACAAGATCATCTTAAAGAGGGGCATAGACTCCAAGGACGCTGACCGAGCCCGAGTTCTATAGGGGGTGCATCCAAATCACCCTATTGTTTTGAAGTTGCTGTTGAAGTGAGCTCAAGTCATCCCCACTTACCCGGAGTTGATGGGGGAAGTGAGAGAAGAAGTGTTACTCAAGGAGAAGAGTCAAGAGGCGAGAGAGCCGAATGTGGCTGGGGGAAAGAGAGCAAAAGTATTTACGCAGCTCAAATGGAACCCTTTTTTTGGATGAGAACAGCGAGGCGGAGACAGAGCGAGATGGCCCTGACAGCCTTGATGTACAAAAGTTGGTAAGTGAACCAAAGCAAGAGTTGTTAGCCCAAGTTGCCTAGCCCCAGACCCAAATGCAGCAGGTTCTGATGTGAGTGATGGAGAGTCAGGGAAGATGCATGAATCAAGGACTGACCTAGGAGGACCAAAGTTGCCCCAAGTCAGAGGGAAGAAATGTTTTGGATGCAGGGAAGTTGGGCATTTCAAGAGTTACTGTCCCCAAGGAAGGAATTAGACCAGAATTGTTAGCTGAGGTGTTAAAGGCATTACAGAAGTTGCTCTTTGCCAAGCTAGGGGGAAAATTCAGGGAACCTCAGTGAAGTAGTCAACTGAGGGTTCCAGGAACAATCGGAGCTCCATAACTCAGAAAGAACCGAAGCAGATCATCCACCTGTCCTCCTGCCCTGTTGCTTAGATCTAAAGCGGAGCCACTTAAACCAGGGGTAGAAGGACACAAAAGGTCAATGCACCCCCTTCTACTTGAGCCATCAGAGTGACCTCACCACAGCAAAGGTAGAGAACGAAGGTCCAGGCGGCCAAGCCTAAAGTGAAGAGCTTCCCAAAAAACTTGGGTCCATCCCCAGTAGTCTCACTCCAATTAGAGGGGATCTATATAAAGGCATTGTTAGATACTGTGGCTCAAGTGACTTTTTGTTGTTTTCTACAACAAGTATTTGTAGCATATCCCCCTGTTTCAGCTGGAAAAGCAAGAAATCTCAGGTATCGGCAGAAAAAGGCTGGTGGAGGACATTTTGTCTAGAAAAGATGTGCAATTGTTACAATTCCAATAGCCCCACATATTCTGGTTCCTGAGGAAGACATCTAAAAGCTTTTGACATCGACGCTCTCATCTAGTACCTTCTAGAACCCTTTTCTCAATTAAAGGTTAAACGTCCTTTTCTTCTACTCTCAAATTGTGGCGGTGTGTCCTCCTCTTCAGGGCCCTTAGCATAAACAGTTTATTACAGTTATCTTTGATAAATTTGGACATTTTGATCATATTCTCCAGAGTCAATAACTGTAATCTATGCAAGCAATCCTCGTAACTGGCTACATAGTTAGTCAGGTTGAAAAAAAGACACAAGTCTATCTAGTTCAACCATGAAAATAAATAAATAAATAAAAAGTATCATACAATCCCATATACGCACTCCTATATCCACAGTTGATCCAGAAGAAGGCGAAAAAAAAACAGCAAAGCATGATCCAATTTGCTCCAGCAGGGGAAAAAATTCCTTCCTGATTCCAGAGAGGCAATCGGATTTTCTTTATAAATGTTAGTACCCAGTTATTTTATGTACATTTAGGTTCTCCTCATTAATTTTGTTGCCCTTCACAAAACTCTAATTCAACAATGTCTTTTCTGGGCATTGATGATCAAAACTAAACCTCATATGCAAGATAAAGCGTAACCAGTGTTTTGTAGAACAACTTTGACAGTTCATAGTAAATATTCAGCCCCAAGAAGTCCTCCTCAGGGTTCCCATATCTCAACACCAGACTATCCCTTCTTATCCCATTCTTTTTCTGGCATGTCATCCATGAATTTCTTTCCTTATCATTACTTAAAAAATTATTTATAGTGTTTCAGGGCTCGACAAATCCCGGTCGCCAGGTCGCCATGGCGACCAGAAATAGCATCCTGGTGAGTGGGGTCTTGGCTGGGTTGGTGGACATGGCCCGATCCTCGTACTGCCCGTCACTGTCATTTTGAAATGCGATTACTGCTCCATCCCCGCTGATGCCGGTAAGCGAGCAGCGTGGCAGCCACTGTTTTGTATTTATTCTTTTGTTCCATAGAACCGCCGCTCCGCGGATTAGGCCGAAGCCACGGCCTCGCCTAAAAACATCCTGCCCGCAGCTCGCCGCGATTCTGGGAAAAGGCCGCAAATGGCATCCGCAGGCAGGATGTTTTAGGCAAGGCCACGCCTTTGGCCTATTCTGCGGAGCGCCGGTCCTACGGAACCGGCACAGTGTCCATCAGGAGAAAAAATATTGTCACTGGGATTCCCTTTTCCAAATGACTTCAAAGCAAATTATAGATGGGTAAAATTTCAGATTCACATGCTAGAAACTGTTGACGGCAAATACTATGATTGACATCCCTGTGCCCCTTGGCTGTGCTGGCAGTAGTAAATACATGCATTTAAAAGCAGCTTCGAGGGGGGGATTTGACACAGTTATTTTTACTTCTTGGCTGACTTTTTCTTATGGTGTTAGAATTTATTAATGAGTTTACAATTTTTTTTTATCTTTATCTATTTGAAATTGTGAACGTAGCTCATATTTGTACTTTTGACCAAGGGAGAGAGCTGGATTGGTCCAGTTATGTGATACATCAGCTAGGTCTTTCAGTAGCTTCACCCTGACATTTTAAATTTGTGTGAATTATCTGGGAAAGAATAGAACTGCTTTTCCAGAAGACCAGAGGTTCCTGTAATTGCCTCAGTATTGGAAAGTCTTAGGGCCCTTTCACACGGGATCGCACCGCTGAGTCGGCGGATGACAGGGCTGTCCCTGCACACTCAAAACCTTGCTCTTGGCCACAGAAGGGCAGGATTGATGGAATTAGAATGTCAGCTGCTTTAGAGGAAAATTGATTATTTAATTTGCCTTATAAGAATGCCATTAGTCTGTCAGAGAACATGGTATAAGAGGAAAACAGCTCAGTTGTTTCTCAAGTAGCAGCTATATTAAGGCTTCTTTTGTTAAAGAAAACTTGTGACAAACAGCAAATTGGGTGCCAAAAATAGAGAATAAAATGGCGGTCGTTGCAATACTTTCTGTCACACCATATTTGCGCAGCAGTCTTGCAAACGCACTTTTTTGGGGAGAAAATACACTTTTTTAAATAAAAAATAAGACAACAGTAAAGTTAGCCCAATTTTTTTTTCAATATTGTGAAAGATAATGTTACGCCAAGTAAATTGATGCCCAACAAGTCACGCTTCAAAATTGCGTGGAATGGCGACAAACTTTTACCCTTTAACCACTTAAGGACCTCCGCACGCACATATACGGCCACAGAATGGCACGGATGGGCACAAGGGCGTAAATTTACGTCCTCGCCCAGTAGCGGGTCGGGGGTCCGATCGGGACCCCCTCCGCGGCGTGCGGAGGTCCCCGTGTCTCCGGGAGCGATCCGGGACGAGCGGGCGGATGTTGGTGTTTGCCCGCCCCCCCGCGATCACTCCCAGCCAATCCCTGTGCTCTCCCGCCCTGTCACTTCCTCCTCCTGTGTTTACACAGGAAGGGGGAAGTGATGTAATCTCTCATCGCAGCGGTATTTCCAACCGCTGCGATGAGAGGAACACCTCACAGTAAGTGTGCACCAACATTACACTGACACACACACACATAGGCATACTTAACCCCTTGCGATCTGCCCCCCCACCCCCCCTGTCACAGTGTCACTGAATGCAGTGATCTAATCACTGCATTTAGTGTCAGTGTGACAGGCAGTGTAAAATCAGTTAGTGTTAGGTTCAGGATAGCCCCCCCACCCCCCCTAATAAAGTTTTAACCCCCTGATCACCGCCCTAGTTAACCCTTTCACTCCCTATTGCCAGCGTCACTAAGCGATCATTTTTCTGATCGCTGTATTAGTGTCGCTGTTCCCGCTAGGTAGCTATTTTTTTTTTTTTTATTGCGATTTTTTTTTTTTTTACTAAAGACATGTGGCTAAATAAATGTTGGTCTAAATGTTTGACTAAAATTTAGTTTATTTGATTTTTTTTTTAACAAAAAGTAAAAAATAGTGTTTTTTTTTTCAAAAATGTCGCTCTATTTTTGTATATAGCGCAAAAAATAAAAATCGCAGAGGTGATCAAATACCACCAAGAGAAAGCTCTATTTGTGGGAAGAAAAGGACGCAAATTTTGTTTGGGAGCCACGTCGCACGACCGCGCAATTGTCTGTTAAAGCGACGCAAAAACACCTTGGGTCATTTACCAGCGTATTGGTCCGGGTCTTAAGTGGTTAAAATCTCCATTGGCGACATTTAAAAAATTCTACGGGTTGCATGTTTTGAGTTACAGAGGAGGTCTATGGCTAGAATTATTGCTCTCGCTTTAACGATCAGCGATAACTCACATGTGTGGTTTGAATACCGTTTACACATGCCGGTGCTACTCACGTATGCATTCACTTCTGTACGCAAGCTTGGCGAGACGGGCGCGTTTCCTGGCTCCTAACTTTTTTAGCTGGCTCCTAGATTCCAAGCAAATTTGTCAAACCCTGCTGTATGTATACATACAGTAACTGCTTTGCCTTACATTTCTATTTTAAACTGAATGGGTAGTTTTTACAAGGTGTATATATATTTAGCATTTTTATATTGTGCTTTTTTTATTTTAACTACTTTATACATCCATAAATGTATTAAAATGTCTTTACTTGTGATTTTTTTATGATCTGCAATATAAAATGTGACAAAGATGAGGCTTCTGTTTTCTTTGCGCTAACTAGTGTACTTCTTTCACATCTCAGAAGGTTGGGGATTAAAATAATAGTTATTGCACACAGAAGTTTTAGGTTTTCATTTGAATCACTTTTACCTTTTTAAAGTATAACTAAAGGCAATCAGGGAGATTCGCCTTCTCTGTCCTGTTTACCATTTTCATTGAAAATGAAAGAACATCCCAAATTTGGGGCTTTCCCCAGAACAGTAATAGAGGGGTGACCCCAGGGGATTCCTTTAATTTTCATAGATTTTCCTCTTACTTCCTGATTTGGCTATGGGGCAGGAAGTGGAAGTAAATCTCACTTGGGCCACAGATGACCAAAAGAATATAGACATTGGTTAGGTTTATAACTATCCCTAAAGCCTGGTACACACGATTGGATTTCCATCGAACAAAGCCGTGGAATTTTGTGCGAAGGGCATTGGCCGTGAACTTGTATTGCATACAAACGGCAAAGAATTGTTGGCCAACATACACAAAACTACATGTTATTTTTTTAGCTCTTTAGGCAAGTTCTGCTAAGGTTGTCTTATGGTTACCATTGGTTCGGAGCATGCGTGTTTGTACTGCAAATAGTGGTCAAAGTAAAAATACAACTGTAGTAAAATAGCATGTGTTTTCAGTAAAGCTTAGATTAGTCTTAGTCTAAGCTTTCTTTAACTTTTTATAATGGAATTGTTTCATTGTTTCATGTTGCATCTTTCACTTGAAAATTGGGTAATATGGATGAGCTTCGTTTGTCCTGAACCCACGTTCGGAGGTTTGGTGAACAGCCGAACTAAATAGGTATTTGACCAAGTTGAACATCCAGCTGCAGCAGGAGTGAAATATACACAATATTGTTAATAGTATTGGGACACCTGCCTTTACACGCACATGAAAATTAATGGCACCCCAGTCTTAGTCCATAGAGTTCAATATTTAGTTGGCCCACCCTTTGCAACTATACCAGCTTCAACTGTTCTGGCAATGCTGTCCACAAGGTTTAGGAGTGTGTATATGGGAATGTTTGATTATTCTTCCAGAAGCGCATTTGTGAGGTCAGGCACTGATGTTGGACGAGAAGGCCTGGCTCACAGTCTCCGCTCTAATTCATCTCAAAGGTCAAACTTGCTCATCCATGTCTTTATAGACCTTGTTTGTGCACTGGTGTGCAGTCATATTGGAACAGGAAGTGGCCATCTCCAAACTGTTCCCACAAAGTTGGGAGCATGAAATTGTCTGAAATGTCTTAGTATGCTGACGCCTTAAGTGTTCCCTTCACTGTAACTAAGGGACCCAGCCCAACCCCTGAAAAACAACCCCACACCATAATCCCCCCTCCACCAAATGATTTGGACCAGAGTACAAAACAACAAGCCAATGCTTTTTGTGCGGGGGTTTCCTTTAAACTCATACCAGACCTTGATCAAGGATATGTTTTTGGTAAGAATTTTTACAGGAAACCCTATTCTGCTTTTTTTAAAATTTTGCATTTCACAACCACTTTAACATGAATCATCCCTTTTAACTTACAACCTCATACCATCTCTCTCTCTCTCTCTCTCTCTCTCTCTCTCTCTCTCTCTCTCTCTCTCTCTCTCTCTCTCTCTCTCTTCATGTAACCCGCCCCATCCTTACACTAAAAGCTGGGCATATACATGAAGTAAATTTCTTCCGGTTCCTGACAAACTTTCTGAAATTTGAGTTGTGGGTGCCCCTACTGGCACCCTCCAACTGAATATACTGAAAATCTATGGAGGTGGAGAGAACTGCCAGCCAAACAGTAGCTGCATCAAATCAGATGAAAATGGGTTAAAGCAAAGGGCAACAATAGACAATGTTGAGAGCCAAATTTATTGTTAAAGAGCCTCATCAACATAAATATTAAAATATATCCATGATTACAATAATTGATTTGAGTTATAAAAACATATTCACCATGATTAGGCTGTATCATACCATGCATACATAAATATACAATTATGACTGGCAAAAATTCATATATAAAGTTAAACGTTAAAACACATTATATAATAAAGGAATTGCATCCATATGGCTTAACACATTTCGTGGAGAATTTTCACTTCCTCAGAAGCAGACACAAATCTGCAAAAAGTATACAAACAACATTTTAATCTAAAAGTTAACCAACAATATGGAAGAGAAGGGGGGAAGAAAACAAACCCACCAAAATGATGGAATGCCCTAGTTTACTCACAAAACAGCTCAATATTCAACACGTGGTAATATAGAATGAGGGTTGTCTGGGGGCATCGAGCCATATGGATTTAATTCCCTTATTACATCATGTGTTTTAATGTTTGACTTCATATATGAATTTTTGCCAGTCATAATTGTATATTGAGATTCATCAACACAATTAGCTCTGTGTCAAGGCTGGGCTCAGTCCTTCCTTCTCAGTGCTCAGGTTGCTCAGCTGTCGGTTAATTGCAAACATTCATTGTTCCACAGTGGCTCACCTGGTGATCATTTCCTGCTAATCAGCAAGCTCTTTCTGGCTTTTTAAACATTTTGGTTCATTCCTTCTGTGCCTTCACCTTGGTCAAACATATCTGGATACTCTCTGCTGTGTTTCTATTGAAGATTTGCCAGGCTGATGTCTTTTCTAATTCCTGATCCTGTCTGCTGCCTCTGACTACGCTGATCTCTGGCTTCTTGATTTATTAGCTTGTTCTGACTACCTGCTTTGGCTACCATACCCTGGCTATGTTTTGACTATGTTTAATAATTTGTAAAAAATGTAATATTGTATTAAAAGGTGTGATTTTTTTTAGTGCATTTTCTGTCTGTCTGATCCATGGTTCTTGACACTCGTAACCCAATATCTATATATATTCAGTGTGTTATGAACCAGCCCAATTACAATGAATATGTTTTTATTACACTAATGAATTATTGTAATCATGGATATATTTTAATATTTATGTTGATAAGGCTCTTTAACATTATTGTCTATTGTTGCCCTATGCTATATCCCAATTTGCACATACAGTATAGTCAGTGCCGATCCTGACCTCCCTGGGGCCCTAAGCACAATGACATGGCACATTAAAAATGAGAAGCGGGGGGGGGGGGGCGCTGACGACAGTGACATGTCACATTAAAGAAAGTTGAGAAGAGGGGGAGGGGGTGTTCTGTTGTCGGAAATGACATCTTACATTAAAAATTGAGAAGCGGGGGGTGCTGACTTCTTACCTCTTCTCCCATGCAGCCAGCGAGTTGAGAAGCGGGGTGAGGGGGCGAAAATGACTTCTCACCAGGCGGGGTCACTAGTAATTTGGGGGGCCCTGCGCAGCTTTGCGGGGCCCTAAGCGGCTTGCATAGTGAGCCTATAGGGCGGATCGACCCCTGCATATAGTAGTTTTTTATGGCAGCAACAGGCTGTTTTATAGTTTCTAGGAGACTTAAAGCTTTATTTTCTGTACCATACAAGAACTATGGTCTTATTAGCTATTTTTTAGCATCATCATGGCCGGACTAGTATCACTGGAATGAGAACATATGACTATACTGTGTACAGTACATACAAGTTACCCTCCCTCAATAGTCCAACTCAGTTCTTTAGCATTCAGTCACTGATAGAACTGTTTCCATTTAGAGGAATGTTGCCTATTCAAAAGGCTGTGTTTGTGTCTGTCAGCCAACCCCTCCTACATTGCGTCATACCTGGGCTCATGGTATTTGCTCACACCTGATACTAAAATAGCTGCAACATCAGCCTAGAATTTAAAGCACTACAATAACCAAGTATTAATCTTTAAAGATGTACATAACTGCCTTTGAAGTGTTTTTGAATGCATCTTGAAATATTTAGTAAGCAGATGTCTCCCATAAATGCAGTAAAAGGGGCAGTCCAGGAGACACAAGAGTGTACTTGAAGCTGTGTGAAATCTCAGGGGTCACTGGGTGATGTAGGATGTAGGCAGGTGCAGTTTATTTTTTCTCCCCTGTAGGTGGTGCAATGTGGTGAAATACTGTACAGAGAGGATAGAGGAGAAGGGGAGCCTTGTTCCTAGGCAGCCTTCGTAGGTGCCACCGGAGAAGCAGTAATTTGATCGAACACTGCAAACTGGATTCATTGACCATCATTGTTGTGGTCAAAGCTTATAAATAGCAGTGCCCTGCTGTGGCTGGTGCAGAGTTGTGTAGTGGAAAGATACTTTGCCTGTCAGCCAGTCCCCTTCTCAGAAGCTGCTCTGGTAACACAAGATTTATAGAAGTGACAACCTTGTTGCTGGAAACTTGCCTCTTTTGTCAGTCTTGTATATTCCTCCACACATGGTTTGCAGGGATACTGGCGCCACTGTCTGGAACTCTCTTGGGCAGGCAGTAGTTGCTGATGTCATCAATATGATATCAAGGGCTAGTGTGGGTGGAAAATGGCTCCAGTTATCTTATCTTCCATTAACCAACTAATACATTTACAACACGCCCTTGTGTGCCATTCTTCCCATTAGGTACCATCCACTTGGCCTCACCCACAAGAATGCACAGGATTCTCTGGAGTCACCAGTTAACACAGGATAATAAGGATGTTCTTTGGTCACTGGGTGACACAATAGTCACTGGAGATACAGAGGTCCCTGGAGACACTAGAAAACTTGGGTAACTGCATACAATGGGGGTCAAAGGGGTGCACGGGGGTCACAAAGTCTCTGTGGGTGCAAGGGTCTAAGTGATCACAGATGCACAGATGTTTCAGGGATATCGGTCGTAAAGGAGTCTCAGGAATCTCAGAGGCAAACAAGTTTCCTGAAACACAAAGGACACAGGTAGATGCTTGAGGCATAGGGGAGATTGAGTTAGGAATAGCAATGCGTTGCTCGAACACAGAGGAATGCATTGCATAGTACTTTAAGGAGGCTTCTTAAAAGTTGATAGGCTGCGGGGCCAGTGGAACCTGAAAGTATAAACAGTTGCATCTTTATACCAGATGGGTGGCCACATCAGTGATCCAGGATCTTTCTTTGGGGCTCAAGCCCTTCCAGATAAATGCTGAAGCTTCCTACTTGGGAGACCAGGATTTGATGAATATCATATAGAGACAAACAGGTGAGAGAAGCTAGTCAAAATCGTAGGTTTAACTAACAAAGTAAGAAGAAAATATGTGGATATAGCAGATTAACGGGAGATTGCAGAGTGCTTTTATTTTTATTTTTTTATTTCATTATTATTATTTGTATTTTATTTTTTGGATAAAATGTATTGTAATCACAGGGAATGAACAGCATCCATCGTGATAGCATGGGCCGTGACAGGTCCTCTTTATGGAGAGATCTTGGGGCTATTAGATGGAAAATAGACAGAAATATAGATTGGGCGAAAAACAGCTCAGGGTTGTGGGGAAGAGTCCCTTGTCCCAATCAACATGGGAAAATAGAAGAAAAATTGCAAGTGAAAAAAAGTGCAATAAATGTCCTCAGTGAATAATCGCTTATTTCAATGGTGACTTCCTTGCCTGTGGTTATGTGCTACTACTTCCACCATAAATGTGCCTGCACCACCACCTTCTATTTTTATTTTTTTATTAGGACTAAAGGAATTGACCAGTATAGAGCATGATGTGGATATGTTTTTTTTTGCATGTGCACTTTGTATAAATTGTGGTCGCAGCTTTTAATTAATTTGTTTTGGGCATTTGTACTTTGATTACTGAAATTGAATTGTTATTAAAACTATTGACAGATGCTGGAGGGGATGTGGGCAGAAGGGAACATTTCTTCACATTTGGTGGGAGTGCCCAGTGCTCCGTCCGTTTTGGGACATGGTCAATAAACATATTTCTGAGGGCCTGGGTATTGATATTCCAGCACTGCCTAAGCATTTCCTGCTCCATGTCCCCCCCATTCCTTTGTCCCGGTACAAACGCAGTGCTCTCCCCCACCTCCTCAATGCCGCAAAACGGCTCATACCAATCCACTGGAAGAGTTCGCAAATTCCTAGTGAACAGGACTGGCTGAGGAAGGTGGGTGAGATTATGGAAGCAGAGAATTGGCTAGCAAATTGCAGGGACATCCTCGAAGGATTTGACCTTACTTGGGCAGAGTGGAAGAACCACGTACATGACACAGCCATGCTCTTCTCAAGTTTGGATGAGGCACTGCTTGCCTTAGCAGATCCCTCCTTTGGGAGACTCGTTCAGGTGCGCCGTCAATCAGAAACACTTGACCCCACATAGATGTGGGTTCCTCCCTTTGGTGAGGCTGGTGGATGCCGATCTATATGCCTTCTTGTCTCTTGCTTTATCCACTTTTTTCCCCTCCTTTCTTCGCTTTCGATCTCATTTTCTATTCTTTTTCCTTTTTTCCCTTTTTTCTTTTTCTCTTCTCTCTTTTTCTTTCGCTCCCTTCCCTTAATTGTTTACTGTGTTGTTATGTCTCCAAGGGACTCTTGGGTGTTTTATCCCCTTTTAATTAGGGCTACAGAGACAGTTTCCAGTTTGTTTGAATACCTTTGTCTCATCAAGTCTATTTCATATAGTATGTAATGAGGGGAGTTATTGTTGTATCTACCCGTGAGTGGGGACAAGTGGCTTTCCTACTCCCCACTGATGTGGGGGGAGATCTGCCCACGAGGACCGAATGTCCAGGGCAGGCAGATTGTCCCTTTGTCCCTATACTGTTGTTTGCTGTTACTCCTAGTTAAACTGGTTGTACAAGCACGGACTGGGTGCGCCCCTTGGTGTCCCTCACCCTTCCCATCCCTCCTCCCTTGTCCTTTGTATATTCCTCCCTACTCCATTCCCCCCCTGGTTATTGTACTTCCTTCTGTTCTTTTTTCCTATTCGGCTATGTTGTATTGTGCAACTGTCGATATTTTTTTTGAAATTGAAAATAAAGATTTTGCAAAAAAATAAAAAGTCCAGTCCAGTTGCATTTAACCGCTTTACTGCACAAATGTCACCCCAGTCTAATTCTTTGGTTACAGGCACTTTTACAGCATATGAAAATGACATGTCTCACTGATAGTCATTCACAGTGCAGAACACTATCCATATTTGTATAACTTTCAGTTCAGCAATACACAAATAAAAAACACTTTAAGTTGTTACAGCCATCTTCCTTAGATTTTACAGTCGATTTAGCAAAGGTGTGTTACTCATTCATGGTGCCTGTCATCACACACACCCAGGGGCCACTCTAAACCAAGCTACGGGGCCCAGTAGATTAGGTTTAAGGGGGTCAAGGTTTCTCTGTCCGCTCCTAATTTGTCCTCTCTTTTCTGGCAGATTAAGGTTGATTTACTGAAAGAGTGTAAAATCTGGTGCAGTTCTGTAAAGAAACCAATCCGCTTCCAGTTTTTTGGTCAAAGCTTAACTGAACATGAACATGCACAGCTTCACCAGATTTTGCATTCTACAGTGTTACTAAATCAACCCCATTGCACCAAGACATGAGGCCAACTGTGGCCACCCTTTAACATAACTTCACAAATTTAGTTTCATTTTTCAAATGTAGTTACATTTTTCAAAGGGTTAATTGAGGACTCAAGCAAACACTGCATACTGCTTGCACAGCACAAGACCACAATGGTTTATTAATTTAATAAAAACTTCTGGTAGCACTTAAGTTTGAGGAGAAGCAACTCTGAAGATCTAAAAGGGAAAAAAGTTGCCTCTAAGTGCGGTATGCAAAATGTAATAAAGTGCTCAAAGGGTTAAATGCACTTACAAGATCGTGGAGTGTTAAAAAGCATAGTAAAATAAGGAGTCCTCATCTATGGTTTAAGTCCATCCTTGGTACAGTGGTGGAGAGCAGTGCTCAAAAAGGAAAAGGTCTGGTGTCACCCAAAAACCGCCCCCATCCCAATATATGCAACAAAAAACAGGAAATTGCCCCGGGACTTTCGGATGAGGCGAATGCAGTTAGCCAACAATTGACAGAGTAAATGTAGTTTCAGAATGTATTAACCGCTTGCCTCACGTAGATATACATCAGTTAGAATAACTCCCTAGGACACACATAACCCCTAGTGGTCAACCCCTTCACTGCCAGTAACATATATACAGTAATCACAGTGCATTTTTATAGCACCGATCACTGTATAAATGTGAATGGTCCCAAAATAGTTTCAAAATAGTTTCAAAAGTGGCCGATGTGTCTGCCATAATGTCACAGATCGCAGAATGCCACCATAACAAGTAAAAAAAAAAAATGCCATAAAACTACCCCCTATTTTGTAGACGCTATAACTTTTGTGCAAACCAATCAATATACCTTATTGCGATATTTTTACATTTTTTTTTTTACTAAAAATATGTAGAATAATATGTATTGGCCTAAACTGAGAAAAATTAATCTTTAAAAAAAAAAAAAAAACATGGGGATATTTATTATAGCAAAAAGTACAACATATTGCTTTTTTTTTCAAAATTTGTCACTATTTTTTTTTATAGCCCAAAAAATAAAAACCCCAAAGATGTGTTAAAATACCACCAAAAGAAAGCTCTATTTGTGGGGGAAAAAAGGACGTTTTGATAGCCACGACGCACGGCTGTACAATTGTCAGTTAAAGCGACGCAGTGCCGAATCGCAATAGGTGCTCTGGTCTTTGGCCAGCCAAATGGTCCGGGCTGAAGTGGTTAAATTGTCATGCAAACATAAACATTACACCCCCTACAGTTGTACTACACATGCATCTACCCCTGATGAAGCAAGCATGGTCTTGCGAAATGCGTTGGAATACTTTTCATGCCTGTGTACTTTGCAATTTACATTTTATACCATGATACGTGTAATAACATTTTTTACTGTATGTATCATTTCAGTTGCTTGGCTATGATTCATGTTGTTTGAATTAATACATTTTGAGACTGCATTTACTCTGTTAATTGTTGGCATTCACAATATTTAAAGTCCCGGGCGATTTCCTGTTTTTTTTGTGAAGAGCAGTGTTGAGCCGTCCAGCAGCTGTGAAATGTTCTCGTACATGCGGGAGCGAGGAGGCAGTAGGGAAGACTCTTTTCCGGGTTAATTGTGGGACACACGAGGCTGATGGCGTCAGTGAGGAGAAGTGGGTGGTAACGCATTTTGGAGCATACGCGACTCCTTCGTCAGACCTCTACAAGCATTTCTGACCTACTTAGATGATATTTGCAGTACAAATAATCAAAAATAATAACCTCAGATACAGTATAAACTTACAAAGCTGCACAAAATATAACAGGTCACTCTACTATAGGCAAGACAATTGACAGTAAGTAAAACTCCTGCTACAAATGATGCAGAAGCATCTGCACATGTGTGTTTAGGGAAGGAGGAAGTTTTTTGGTTAGGTCTTTTGCTACATTTAAATTAATCTGATATGAGATTTTCCAACCTTTCCTTCTGCTTAAATGGCCAGAGATCTCAGAGGGTTCCCAAATATGTAGACACAATCTAGTGTCTACAAATTTGATGACTTGGGGTCATCTTCATATCTAGCCTCAGACCTAAACATGAACCATTGGGTCACCTAAACAAATCCGCTTATGGTATAAATTGGGACGGGAAGGGGTGCAGACACCTATTATACTGGCTTATCTTTGGGTAAACACCATAGCTCTTTCTAGCATGGTGGACATGGTAACATTTGCTTTAGGATCTTCATCTGTGTCTCAAAGATATGAGATTGTGTCCTAATATATCATATATTACCATCTTTGTATTTCATTTTCTGTTCATGCACTGCCTGGTTAGTACCGTTTTGCAGATATCTAAGGAAAAATTATTGGCAAAAAACATGAATTATAGACACGTTCTTTTACAGACACATGTAAAAAGGCAATAATAATAAGTTAGGTATGCTCTTTTAGGAAATTCAATTCAATTAAATTCAATGAATTTGATCTATGATGCCAAGCACTTACTTTGCTCTATTAATTCTGGCATAAACAACCTGTCTGTCTCTTGAATTTAACATAGTTGTATCCACCCTGATATAATTGCATTCCAGTTCATTTTTCATGGTGGTTCATAAACATAGTGTTTATTGTCCAAGAGTGAATAAAGTGATTGTAAATGATCACCTTATAAAACAATCCATTCGGTTTACAATATAAACGAAAGGCAAAACACTTTGTACAGATATAAAAATACATTATAAATACCCTTTTCTATAAGTGATAACATTTTCTCTGTTCTCAGCTATATAGGAGCTACGGGGAGGAGAAGCAGCAGAACACTGAGCTTCCCAGTGAATGGCTGTGCAGCAGTGGTATGTCAGGACAAATCTGATTATTGGAGGAGAGCACACTGAGTTCCCAGCATAGCTAGAGAACTTACCACAGTGTGTTCTCCTGCTTAGTGTGGTCAGTTTTTAATAGTAAAACAAAGGGACTGGCAGGAACACCAGGGATTTCACATAAGGGAAGCAATACAAAGAGAACAGGATACTTTCTCATATAAGTACATGCTAGAACAAGTACATATAAGGAAAGCAGCGAGGGGAAAAAGTATTTGATCCCCTGCTGATTTTGTACATTTGCCCACTGACAAAGAAATGATCAGTCTAGAATTTTAATGGTAGGTTTAATTTAACAGTGAGAGACAGAATAACAACAACAAAATCCAGAACAACGCTTTTCAAAAAAATTATAAATTGATTTGTATTTTAATGAGTGAAATAAGTACAGTATTTGATATATAAGTACTTGGTGGTAAAACCATTGTTGGCAATCACAGAGGTCAGATGTTTCTTGTAGTTGGCCACCAGAATTGCACACATCTCTTTGCAGATCCTCTCCAAGTCATTAAGCTTTTGAGGCTGATGTTTGGTAACTCAAACCTTAAGCTCCCTCCACATATTTTCTAAGGGATTATAGTCTGGAGACTGGCTAGACCACTCCAGAACCTTTAATTAGCTTTTTCTTGAGCCACTCCTTTGTTGCCTTGGCCATGTGGTTTGGGTCATTTGTCATGCTGGAATACCCATCCATGACCCATTTTAAATGCTCTGGCTGAGGGAAGGAGGTTCTCGCCCAAGATTTGATGGTACATGGCCCCGTCTTTCATCCCTTTGATGCATTGAAGTTGTCCTGTCCCCTTAACATAAAAACACCCCCGAAGCATAGTGTTTCCACACAGTTCTCCTCTGAATCAGTCAGCTGTTCATTAGGAAACTTTAAACAGGCCTGTACATGTGCTTTTTGTACCAGGGGGACCTTGTGAGTACTGCAGGATTTCAGTTCTTCATGGCGTAGTGTGTTACCAATTGTTTTCTTGGTGACTATGGTCCCAGCTGCCTTGAGATTATTGACAAGATTCTCCTGTGTAGTTCTGGCCTGATTCCTCACCATTCTCATGATCATTGAAACTCCACAAGGTGAGATTTTTCATGGAGCCCCAGACCAAGGGAGATTGACAGTTATTTTGTGTTTCTTCCATTTGAGAATAATTGCACTAACTGTTGTCGCACTCTCACCAAGCTGCTTGGTGATGACCATGCCATCACGTAGCCCGTTCCATTTTTTTTTTCATTATTTCTTCTTTTTTGATTTTCCTTTTACAAATTAGTGAAGAAAATCACATACTGTATATCAAACCTTCGTATCACAATATTCCCAGTATTCCTTCACTATTCCTCCCACTTCCTCCATTTTGCCACTCACTTCTTTCTCTCCTCTCCCTTCTCCAGATCTCCATCTCCCTCCTCACTTGCCCCTTCCCCTATTCACCCCATATCGCTACTACTCAAGTATTCTAACCACTTTATTTTTTTTATCTTCGTCCATTCCACCATTCATGCTAACACAGCGTTCAACATTCAGCTTTTAAACTGATCCTCAGGTGCAGAGCAGTGCACCTGCGGGTTACCTGCACGAGCCATAGACTTCTGTTATTACTTGCGAGTTTGGTGAGCTTTCTGAAAGTGCACCAAACCTGCATAATATAATAGAAGTCTATTGAAAAGTGCAGGAAAGCCGAAGGTACACTGCGTTGCACCAGCGGTGTGGGTAAACTGCAGCGCATCAGTGTGAAAGCAGCCTTGGGCCCCTTTCACATGGTCAGTCCGACCAAATTGGACCATCCATTCACCTCTGAAGCCCCGTACACACGGCCGTTCTCTATTTGCTCGATGGCCCGTCGGGATGAATGGCTGGTTGCCTTTCCAGACGGGCGGGTCGCCGAATCTGACGGCCGGCAGAGAACCTCGACGGGCGGAACGATGTGTTCCGCCCGTCGAGTTTCTCTGCCGTGTGTACGCGGCATAAGAAGTGGCAGATGTAAACCGACTTGTGTCCTTACTCCAATCCAATCAGCAAAAGTATAGTGGGCTATGTCCTCTCTGCATATAGAGAGCAGACACGGAGCTGCCATCCGCCTGCTACGCTAATTGTGGCCCACGACCTGTTACCAAGTCGCTTAAGTGGCCCTTGCTCTTCAAAAGGTTGGGCACCCTTGCTCTAGGACTTGCAATCTTTCTGCTGATACTTTAGGTAGGCTTTTATTCTTGAGGTATCCCTGTATCTTTTGTGTTCTTTTAAACTTAGCAGCCTGTCCCCCCTTTTGCCTTACTGAGAATAGAGAACTATAATAACTTTGGAATACCCTGCCTATTTGTGTTGTAGAATATACAATCTCCCCTTTATTATTATAAATTTTCCCTATAAAGTTTAGCATTTTTTTATATACTTGCTAAATATTTTCCTGGTTTGTTCCCCCATTGGTATCTGTCCTTGGCAACTCTATTAAAAACCTGTCTTGTCTCTTGTTCCATTAACGCTTTTAATTTATCCCTTTTTATCACTAGGGTGTGCTGTACTTCTAGCTCTGCTTTCTTTTTTTATGTAACTGTTTCAGAACGTGTATTTCTGTTAACGTTCTTGTGTTACTCATCCTTTTCTTCTTTTATTGGCACCTATAGAGATCAAGATGCCCCTGATATAGGCCTTATAGGCCTTATCAGTCCCTCATTTAACCTCTAGGTGCTTATCCTACTCTGGGTTCTTGTTATCCTCAACTTTAATATTACTGGGGCATAATCCTCTAAGTATATTATTTCTACAGCTGATTTAACCACTGAGTCCAGCTATCTGTGCTCCACCATTATATAGTCTAGTCTAGTATATGTCCAATGCACTGGGGAGTGAAATGTATAGTTTTTTTCCCTGAGATGTTGGAATCTCCATACATCCACTAGCTGGCATTGATATAGTTGCTTCTTCACTATTGTAGGTTGGTGATTTCCAATTCCCAGTGCATGTGACGAGCTGTCTACCTGTGGATTCGTGCAGAAATTCAGGTCACCTGTCAAAATCAATTTGCCTTTCTCTAAGTCCATTCGTTTTTTCAGGGCCTCTTTCAGGTATCTTGTCTGGTTTTTATTGGGGCAATATATATTAGCCAGTGTACACTCCATTTCTTGTAGCTTTCCCTTCAAAAACATATACCGTCCTTCTGGATTCACCCTCCTCTCTTCTACAGAGAACTTAACTTCTCTTGCAATCCCTATTGCTATTCCTTTTGCTCTTTTGGTTGCACAATCCCCATAAAACCATATTGAGTGATGTTTTGAATACAGTTTTACTTTTGCATCACGTGATATTAGGGGTGCACCGAATGGGATTTTTGGTGCCGAAACCGAAAATGAAAAATACACTAGGCTGAAAACCGATACCGAAACTGGGAGATACCGAAAACGGCTTTTTTTATATATTAAACAAAAAATTATTTAATGTATAAAATTGTTTTAAATTCATTATATTATTCATATTCAACTTAATCGTTATTTTTTTTAATAAAAGAATAGTGCAATTCAGTAATGTAAATAATAAGTACTATAATAAAAGGCAACCCACAAAAAATAGACAGTGAACACAGAAGATAAAATCAAATAATAATACAAAATTATAATAAATAAAGTAACTAAAGCATATCTTGCAGTGCAGACTGCAGTCAGTGCACATTGCACCATAACAACAAAATAAAAGCAAAACATGAGTATAAAATAATATAATAAAATAATATTTTTTTTTAAATAAAATAATTCTAAGAAGCCTTTATTTTATTAATTTTCAACTTAGGTCAGAAGTAGTAATTCAGTTCTCTCTCTCCCTAAGGTGTCAGCGGCTGCATGTGTGATAAAAGTGTATTTATGTAGCTGCGGGTTACATAAATAGTCATACAGTAGACCACATTGTGTTCCGTCCCCTGGGTATGGGCGGAGACTTCCCGGAATACAGACTAGTCTACAGTCTGGTCTATAGCAGTGGTGCTCAGCCAATCACAGCAAGTGTTTCTGGAAGTCTCCACCCATACCCGAAACACAGTGCGGTATAGTGTATATCACTGTGGATGGACTTGTGTCTTTTTTCAACCTAGCTAACTATGTAACTGTAGTATGTAGCCAGTCACAGATGCAGAACATAGAGTTTTGCACATGCAGAGGGCTGACAGCTTAGGGAGAGACAATGACTGACATAGTTTGGCCCAACAACAACAAACTATGTAGAACAACTAACCATAACTGAAATATGGCAAAAGGCCATTATTCTGTTTTACAGTTTCTGTAAATATAAGTTTAACATATGCTAATGCTATAATAACATTAAAATTTTATTATTTTCAACTTTAGAACTAGTAATTGTTTCTCTAAGTTCTCTCCCTAAGGTGTCAGCGGCTGCATGTGCAATAAAAGTGTATGTATGTAGCTGTGAGTTACATACATAGTCATACAGTAGACTGCACTGGGTTCCGCCCTCGGGTATGGGCGGAGACTTCCCGCAACACAGACTAGTCTACAGCAGCAGTGCTCAGCCAATCACAGCAAGCAATGTAGACTAGTCTTTGTTTCTGGAAGCCTTCACCCATACCCGGAACACAGTGCGGTATAGTGTATAGTACTGGAGTATGTAGACAGCCACAGAACATACAGTTTTGCACATGCACATGCAGTGGGCTGAAACCTTATGAAGAGACTAGGTTTGGCCCAACAGCAACAAATGTACAGTAGTTCAAAAGCTAGAGTTATCTCTTAAAGCGGATCTCCACCCTAAAGTGAAGATCCGCTGATCCGAACACTCCCCCCCTCCGGTGTCACAATTGACACCTTTCAGGGGGGAGGGGGGTGCAGATAGACAGGTATCTGGACCCACTTCCGGCCTAGCATTCACGGGCAAAAGACGGGCATTGCATCACATCCCGTCGCCCCCCGTTGTGTGCTGGGAACACTCGGCTCCCAGCACACAGCTGGAGCCAATCGGAGGGGGCAGTGCGACTCGCGCATGCGCCGTAGGGAACCGGGCAGTGAAGCCGCAGCGCTTCACTTCCTGGTTCCCTCACCGTGGATGGAGGGGGGGGAACAGCAGGGAGACGAGCGAACGCTCGTCCTCTGCTGCGGACGCCGCTGGACTCCAGGACAGGTAAGTGTCCTAATATTAAAAGTCAGCAGCTGCAGTATTTGTTGCTGCTGGCTTTTAATATTTTTTTTTTTGTGAACCATCCGCTTTAAATTGAAGAAGTGAAAAAAAAACTGTAGAAGAACTACAATGAACAACCAACAAATGGCACAACTAGACAATTGGAACATACTAGGCAGTCAGTTCATACATGTTGTATGTTTCAATTGTCAAATAGCACAGTCCAATACCAATATATTTACTATGTTCAACATGGTAAATTAATTGGTCTGTGCTACAGATTTATAAATGTATTTCAGTAAAAGTGACAGATTTCGCTTTAAGAACAAAAGTTGTTCAGCGTTCTCACAGGAGAAACGGTTTCTCTTCTTATTAAGAATATTGAGATGCTAGACTGAATAGTCTCTCACTCTCTGTACTGGTGTTTAGGGCAGATGAATATCTGCGTGCAATCTATGCAAGCAAAGAAAAACATCTGTTGATGCGCCAGTACTCAAGGGGATGGTCGCTTCTGGCGATAGGCTGTTCAGCTAATGCTATGGACCGGGGTGCATTCATGTAAAATGACTTCAAACATATCAGATATGGAGGGGGTGTGAGTGACTAACTTGTATATCGCTACAAATGCGAACTAAATGGCCTGAAGGCGCTTATTTCCATCCGGTGTCATAATGATCCTTCAGAAGAGGTGGGTCTTAAGTTTTTTCCTGAAGGCCCAATGGTTTTATTCCATGCGGATGGTTGTGGGAAGAGCATTCCATAGCAGTGGTCCTTGGAC
The DNA here is from genome assembly GCA_029574335.1 of Rana kukunoris. Classification (NCBI taxonomy): domain Eukaryota; kingdom Metazoa; phylum Chordata; class Amphibia; order Anura; family Ranidae; genus Rana; species Rana kukunoris. Next base: position 42,444,037 of record CM056058.1, on the reverse strand, counting down.
TGCGAATCTTCATTCTCCCTTTGTTTTGTAGTGGGACTTTGGGATGTGGAGGAGATTTGGTTAGTTGTTCGGAGAGTGCGATTGGGGGTGTAGTGTTTTATCTAAAAACATTTTTATATAATTGAACTGATTAAATTTGATTTGAAATGCAATGGATTGCAATTGCATGCTATTTAATTTTTTTGAGCCACAGCCCTCTGCGTATAACACAGTTCACCCTCTATTTTCAGGGTAAAAAAGTGAGTGTTATACGCCAATAAATATAGAAATCAGTTCAATTACATAAAGGGCCAGATTCAGGTAGATTGAGGCATCTTTGCTCTGGAGTAACGTTTCTCATTTACGTTACGCTGGCAAAATTTTAGGAGCAAGTGCTGTTATTCATGAAGCACTTGCTCCTAAAGTTGCGGCAGCGTATCGCAAATGAGCCGGCGGAATTCAAATTGGGCAGGTACGGGGCGTGTATTATTTAAACTAAGCGCGATCCCGCGGCGAACGTACTGCGCATGCGTCGACTGTCAATGCATCCCAGTGCGCATGCTCCAAGTTCTGTCAGTGAACGTCAATGACGTCAAATCCCCATTCATGGACGTTTTACGCAAGCGACGCGTTTTTTTTTTTTCGACGCGATGACGACGGCTATACTTAACACAGGATACTCCACTAGGGGGCTGCTTTATCTTTAAGCCGCGTATCGCTTACGGAAACGTCGGAAAGTCACTGCGTCGCGCCCGAATACGATCGTAAATTGCCGATTTCCGCTGATTAACATATTTTTTCAGCGTAAATCAGCAGGAACGCCCCCTGCGCCATTTTTTAATTAAAGTTGCGATGCGATGGCGAAATTCAATTACGCCGATCGCATCGGAACTCCAACCTGGCGTTTCTTGTTTTCTGGTTACAGAAAACAGAAACGCCAGCTTAAAGTGACAGTTAGGCTGGAGTATCACTGATACTCCAGCCTAACTCTACCTGAATCTGGCCCAAAATCTTTTTGGTACAAGTCAGATGTACTGCAGTGCAGACATTTTAAATACTAGCATTGCATGGCAAGAGTTCTGGCTTTTTAATAACAAAGGCCAAGTAGTAAGTAAGTAATGTTGTTTGACTGCTATAGACAGAAAGATCATCATTTTAGTTTCAGTACTATAATAAAATAAATAATACTACTAGATGTATTGTTTGTCTTTTGTCAGTTTAAGTAAGGCAAAAGCAGCAATGCTCACCAGCGAATAGTAGTAATGGTAGCCATCCAGGAGGGACAGTGCCCACACTCGTACTTGTGTATGCTATGTGCAGCCCTCTATGAAGCCGTCTCTTGGGTCCCAGCAGCGTCTCACAACCAGGAGGAGCATCTGCGGGGAAGGTCCTTCCAACTCCAGCATCTCAGCAGTGAACTTGCTTATGCGAGTGTGGCGTCTTAACCGCGAGGAACGTGCACGCCGCCCACACAACATGTGATGTCACCCGCTGGTTCTCCCACCACTACTGCGCATGCGCGATTTTTGGTGCCATTATCGGCAAGATTTCTCCTTCGGCATCCCTATGTGGTATGTGTGTCTTACACTTGCCAAGTACTGTTTGATGTCTGTAACATGGCCAATGATTTAGCATTGCTGGAAGATTGGTCAAAGCAGTGCAACTGCAGCTCAATATTTCTAAATGTAAAATAATGTACCTAGGGAAAAAGAATCCCCTGAGAGAGTACAACTTTGGGGGTAAAGTGTTAGCCAGCGCTACAGAAGAAAAATATTTGGGGGTGCTTATTTCAGGTGATTGAAAAATCAGCAAACAGTGTGACCAGGCAGTGGGAAAAGTAAATCGAATACTAGGATACATCATCAGAGGGGTTACCAGCAGAAGGAAGGAGGTCCTGATTGCTCTATATCAGTGTTTCCCAACTCCAGTCCTCATGGCATACCAACAGGTCATGTTTTCAGGATTTCCCTCAATTGAAACAGCTGTGGTAATTACTAAGGCAGTGAAACTGATCCAATCACCTGTGCAAAATAATGGAAATCCTGAAAACATGACCTGTTGGTGTGCCTTGAGGACTGGAGTTGGGAAACACTGCTCTATATAGATCTTTCGTGGGACCTAATTTAGAATACTGTGTACAGTTCTGGAGACTTCATCTACAGAAAGATATTGATAAGATAGAACTAGTCCAGAGACGGGGAACAAAAATGGTGAAAGGTGTGGGGGATAAAACATATCGGAAGCAAATTTAGGAGACATAATTGAAACCTTTAAATACAACAAGGGGGTAAATAAGGTTCAGAAAGGCAGTTTTTTCAATCTGAAACCAAAATCAATAACACAGGGATATGACCTCAAACTAACTGGAGAAAAATTCAAAACTATTCCTAGAAAGTATTATTTTACTGAATGGGTAGTTGATTATTAGAATAAACTACCAAGAGAGGTAGTGAGACAGTCAACAGTAAATGGCTTTAAGCTTGGGATAAACATAGATCTATAGTCTGGAAACAAGGTTAATAAAAATAAATAAATAAAATGGGCCGACTCGATGGACTGCCCAGTCTTTTTCTGCTGTTACTTTTCTATGATTCTGTGTTTCTCTCCACTAGTTCACCACCTGGCTTGTCACTTCTTACTGGCGTTTTGCGTCTGTTATGCTAGTGTTCTTGCTATTACGGTGGGGGGTTGATTTGTTGATGGTGACAAGATGGTTCTGTGTAATCTTTCTTGTTGCCTGTTAAGGGTTGGTTTTTTTTTCTACTGTTTTTCTTTTGTTTTTCTACAGCTCAATAAAACAACATTTTCAATATTTTTTTTTAAAAAGAGTGATTAAAGTGGTTCTAAAGGCAGAAGGTTCTGTGCATTAATATAAAAAAATGCAGCAGCCCCCCTAATACTTACCGTGCCACATATCGATCCAGCGATGTTCCACAAAAGACTTGGCTGTCTAAACTGGAGGGGGAGGCCAGGAGCGCCAGCGAGCATAGCATTGGTATATGGAGGGGGCGCTAATAATGAATAATAAGAGAATAAACAATAAAATGAAATCTAATAAATGGTCCGTCTGAACCAACAATAGCAGACTTAGTGAGCAGCAACACACTGAAAATGGTGAAATAGGAATAGATTGTACAAAAAAAAAAAAAAAAGGATGAATGAATAAATAAATAAACTCAAGTCCATTCAAAGAGTGTTAGATAAAGTCCAATCAAGGCTAATCTTTCTCAGATGCAAATTGTAGAAAATGAATTGTAAAAGGTGTCCACCTTCACCAAGAAGATCCCCCAAATGTGCACTAATGGATGGCTCCTTACCGCACGGTGTTGACCTGATTGTTTAGAAAAGGTCAAATACAGCAGTTGGTCACTAAACCAGTTGAATGATTCAGCTGCGCAGCTCTATGTTTCCCGGAATCAAACACTCTCATGAAGGAGGGAGAGGGGAAACCACCATAGTGAAGTACAGTTTATTTAAAATATGTCACAGATAAAACAGCATAGCCAAATGGCCTCTTACTTTAGTAGTGCCTAGGACCAGGCACTGAGGCTAGTCAGCATGGCAGGATGGGCTATGATGAGTGTTCCTCGCTGGGGAACTGGGGTGTAGTCCAAGCCGGATACGAGTTCCTCGATAGGGAGCTGGCGTGCGTTCCAGGCCAGGGGACCAGCGGGACCGGAAGTGCGTTGTTTTTACGTATCCAGGCACTTCGACGTACGTTTCGTGATTAACACGTCGTCAGGAAGCATGCCTGGAACGCACGCCAGCTCCCTAGCGAGGAACTCGTATCCGGCTTGGACTTCACCCCAGTTCCCCAGCAAGGAACACTCATCATAGCCCATCCTGCCATGCTGACTAGCCTCAGTGCCTGGTCCTAGGCACTACTAAAGTAAGAGGCCATTTGGCTATGCTGTTTTATCTGTGACATACAGTATTTTAAATAAACTGTACTTCACTATGGTGGTTTCCCCTCTCCCTCCTTCATGAGAGTGTTTGATTCTGGGAAACATAGAGCTGCGCAGCTGAATCATTCAACTGGTTTAGTGACCAACTGCTGTATTTGACCTTTTCTAAACAATCAGGTCAACACCGTGCGGTAAGGAGCCATCCATTAGTGCACATTTGGGGGATCCATATACCATTACTGTTCAGTTCAGACCTTTGATGAGGTCTCTATCTTAGGGGAGCTACTTATTCACTATAATTATATGTTGTTGTCACATTAATTTTTATTGGCGTGAGATACCACACCTTTTACAGCGAGCATAGCATGTTATTTAAAGAGAAAAAACAAGACTTTAGTATCACTACAATTGAAAACTCTATTATTAAATAATAATATATTTTTCTTATATACATAGAGTCTTACCCACTTAATAAATCTATTGAGAGCTGCTGACACCTAACACATCGCTATATATATATATACAGGGCCGGACTTACCATTGGGCTTGACTGGGCTCAAGCCCATGGGCCCCACCCAATAAGGGGCCCCTGCCTGTTAAAGTTTCCTTACTTTTTTCTTTGATCATTTTTCCAGTGCATGCGCTTCCCATCTACTGAGTCACGGCACACTCTGTGTGTGCCGTTCCCAGGGCGATCCTCCCTATACGCTTGCTACACAAGCTGCGAAGGGCCCCCACAATTTTGCGCGAACTACGCCCATTTTTCTTATTGTTAAGAAGGTAGGGCCCGAAAGTGACCCAAGTGACCCAAGCCCAGGGGCCCCCACCACCCTAAGTCCTGCCCTGTATATATATATATATATATATATATATATATATATATATATATATATATATATATATATAATGTGTGTGTTCAACCTTATTAATTAAAATAGTGTGTCACGCTATTAAATGAAACCATCCTAATTATGTTCTTAATTGGTAAATCAAATCCCTTGTGTACTAATTAGTCTTTGACTGCTCTCAAACAGGATAGTCCATAGATGGATCAAACTATGGCCCGACTCTACTGAACTGGCTCAATTATAACCCATCTATGGCCAGCTTAAGATGTACATATTATTCTGATGTGGCTGCTAAAAGTGTATATTTAGCCCAAATAAAAAGTGCCTTAAAAATGTATTCATACCCCTTAAAGAGGAAGTAAACCCTTGTATATCGATTTTGTGTACGTGGCCTTAGAGTGCCGTCGTACGTGTAAGGCCTCGTACACACGATCGGACATATCCGATGAAAACGGTCCGCAGACCATTTCCATCGGATATGTCCGATCGGGAGTTTGATCCGATGGCGTGTACACACCATCGGATCAAATTCCCCGCCGCCGGACGGCGCGGTGACGCGGCGGTGACGTTGACGCCGCCACGTCACCGCTACGTCACCGCACCAGGAAGTAAAACACTTCCGCGCATGCGCCGAATCCATTCGGCAGCGGCGCGGCGGCGGTGCAGGACGACATGTCTGCTGGTAAGTGTACTAACCAGCAGACATGTCGGGCGGACAGATTCCACCGGATGGATTTCAAAGCATGCTTTGAAATCTGTCGGGTGGAGAAATCTGTCCGCTAGCCCATACACACGAGCGGAGATGTCTGCTGAAACGGTCCATCGGACCGTTTTCAGCGGACATATCCCCTCGTGTGTACGAGGCCTTATACGTCACTGCGCTTTGCTCATCATTTTTTTTAAACGATGTTGTGTGGGCAACATCGTTTTTAATGATGAAGTTGGAAAAACTTCATTTTTTTTCTACATGCTGAAAAACTGTTTTTTTAATGCCGAAAAGTGATCGTCTGTACGCGGCATCAGACCCTTTTCACACTCAACCGCTCATAGGCTATGGGTGGATTTGCGGCACATTTTGGCCGCTAGCGGGTGTATTGAAAACCAGCAACAGATGACATGTCCAACAAAGTATACACCGAATAATACAATGATCAGACTCCTTAGGAATCCCCTCAAAATAACAGGTCATTCTGTTCATTTAGGGTTTTAATATATAATATTAAAGCGGTGGTTCACCCTAAATCTACTCTGTCCCATCCGATCCAGCATACTGGCGGCAGCGCCAGTATGCTGTTTTTTTTTTTTTAATAGCTCTACTTACTGTTTAATGAATAATTTTCGTTTTGTCTCCACCGCGGGTGAATGGCGCTGCTATAGTGCGTCACGCCTTCCGAAAATAGCTGATTTAGGACTCGGCTATTCCCGGCGCGATACGGCGCCTGCGCACAGACCTAGGAGCTGACTGCGCAGGGGCCGTATATATCCAAGTCCTTTGGCTATGGCACGTCACGCCCTCTGAAAAAAGCCGAAATAGGAATCGGATATATACGGCGCCTGCGCAGTCAGTAAGTAGAGCTAATAAATTTAAAAAAAACAGAATACTGGCGCTGGGGTAGGTGATAGGCTGATCGGGAGCAGGTCTGCGCCACTAACCCCTGCCTCCTACTGCTAGCTGCTGGTCCTCTCTTGTCCTCTTTCTGCCCTCAGCCTCCTCCGCTGAGCCTTCTATCCTCCTATCTCTCTCTTCTCCAGTCTCCTCTGCCGCTGTCATCAGTTAACAGCGGAGTGCGAGAGCCAGCACAGCTCAGGATGTAGGGCAGGGAGAGGAGCTGGCCAAATTAACTTTTATAGTTAACCTGCAGGTAATTGGTTGCTAGGTCCCAAGCAACCAATCACCAGCTTGTTAATATGAAAAGTCACTTGGCCAGCTCCTGTGCTGTCTCATGGTCTCATGTGCTCACAGGTAGGATACAATGGGAGGGAAGGGGGAGGAAGAGGATGCAACTGTGTGTGTGTGTGGGGGGGGGGGGTAATGTGAAGGGACAGTGGACACTGTTATGGGCAGGGCCACCCCCATAGCAGTGTCCTCCCCCCCCCATATCTGCATTCTGAGCGCAACGCACTCCTGATCCCTGCCGTCTGAGTGCAACACACTCCTGATGCCTGCATTCTGAGTGTCACACACTCCTGATGCCTGCATTCTGAGTGTCACACACTCCTGATGCCTGCATTCTGAGTGTCACACACTCCTGATGCCTGCATTCTGAGTGTCACACACTCCTGATGCCTGCATTCTGAGTGTCACACACTCCTGATGCCTGCATTCTGAGTGTCACACACTCCTGATGCCTGCATTCTGAGTGTCACACACTCCTGATGCCTGCATTCTGAGAGTAACACACTCCTGATTCCTGCATTCTCAGAGTAACACACTCCTGATGCCTGCATTCTGAGAGTAACGCACTCCTGATCCCTGCAGTCTGAGCGCAATGCACTCCTGATCCCTGCAGTCTGAGTCTGAGCGTAATGCACTTCTGAACCCTGCATTCTGAGCGTGACACATTCTGGGGTTAACAATGTATCCACGCATGTGAGAAATTAACCTTTAATTGCCATTTTAACCTATGTGTGCTATCTTCTGTTTCTGTACCAAGGCCAAACATCCCAGGGGTATTTAAAAAAATTTATTAGGGCCATTTGGATGATTTTTGTTATCAATATGCTTTAAAAAAAGATCCAAAAAAAACTATGTGATAATAAATGGCTTTATGTGATCACTATCCTTAAATAAAATCCTTTTTTTTTTACATGATCAGTCATATTTTCAATATTAATGCCAACATTTCTGCCAGGGTATGCAAACTTTTGAGCTCAACTGTATATATGTTCTTCAAGCGCTCTTTATATATTTGCAAACCTACCAGTCTTACCGAGGCCCTATAAGTTACTACATTAAATAGTAGGTAGGGGAAAACTGGAACCGCTATTAGCTTTTAATCTGTCCAGTTTCCAGTGAAGAGTTCCACTTCCTGCTGCACAGAAAAGTACACTGCTCAAAAAATTAAAGGAACACTTTTGAATCAGAACTCCTGAGATATTGATCTGGTCAATTAAGTAGCAGAGAGGGAAGGGTGTATACAGAGGGGGCTGTTAATCAGTTTCAGCTGCTTTGCTGTTAATTGAAATTAAAGGGGTTGTAAAGGTTTGTTTTTAATTTTCTAAATAGATTACTTTAAACTAGTGCATTGTTGGTTCACTTACCCTTTCCTTTGATTTCCCTTCTAAAAACGTTTTTTCTTTGTTTCCTTTGTCTGAATTTCTCACTTCCTGTTCCTCCTCAGTAAGGTCTTCAGTAAGCTGTTCTCAATGCCTTTCCACCACTCGGATTATGGTGGAAAGCTTACTGAGGAGAAACAGGAAGTGAGAAATTTAAACAAAGAAAAAAAACATTTAGAAGGTAATCTAAGGAAAAGGTAAGTGAACCAACAATGCACTAGCTTAAGGGAAACTATTTAGAAAATAAAAGACAAACCTTTACAGCCCCTTTAACAACAGGTGCACTCGATGGGCAACAATGAGATGACCTCCAAAAACAGGAATGTTTTTTCAGGTGGAGGTGTCTGACATTTTCTTTCCCTACTCATCTTTTCTGACTGTTTTTCACTAGATTTGCATTTGGCTCAAGGGCATGGAGGAGATTCCAGGAGACAGGCAGTTACTCTAGGAGAGCTGGACAGACCCGTAGAAGGTCCTTAACCCATCAGCAGGACCGGTATCTGCTCCATTGTGCAAGGAGGAACAGGATGAGCACTGCCAGAGTCCTACAAAATGACCTCCAGCAGGCCACTAGTGTGAATGTCTCTGACCAAACAATCAGAAACAGACTTCATGGGGGTGGCCTGAGGGCCCAACGTTCTCCAGTGTGCTCTGTGCTCACTGCCGGACACTGTGGTGGTCGATTGCCATTGAACACCAGAATTGGCAGGTCCGCCACTGGTGCCTCGTGCTTTTCACAGATGAGAGCAGGTTCACTCTGAGCATATGTGACAGACGTGAAAGGGTCTGGAGAAGCCACGAAGAACTTTATGCTGCCTGTAACATTATTTAGCATGACCAGTTTGGTGGTGGGTCAGTGATGGTCTGGGGAGGCATATCCATGGGGGGACGCACAGACCTCTACAGGCTACACAATGGCACCCTGACTGCCATTAGGCATCGAGATTCAATCCTTGTACCCATTGTCAGACCCTACGCTGGTGCAGTGGGTCCTCCTGGTGCACGACAATGCCTGGCCTCATGTAGCGAGAGCATGCAGCCAGTTCCAGGAGGATGAAGAAATTGATACCATTGAATGGCCCCCATGCTCACCTGACCTAAATCCAAAAGAACACCTCTGGGACATTATGTTTCAATCCATCCGGTGCCACCAGGTTGCACCTTAGTCTGTTCTGGAGCTCAGTGATGCTCTGGTCCAGATCTGGGAGGAAATACCAGGACACCATTTTGTCGCCTCATTAGGAGCATGCCCCGATGTTGTCAGGCATGCATACAAGCACTTTGTTGCAATGAAATTTCAGCAAAATAAATTAGCTAGCTGCATAATTTTTCACTTTGATTTTCAGGGTGTCTTTGAATTCAGCCCTCTGTAGGTGGATAATTTTCATTTCCATCAAATCATGTGCCATCCTTTCATTCCTTACACATTACCCAGTCCATATCAGTATAGATATCCAGCATGAGATTTTTTCCCGTTGAGATCTGATATGTTTTCAAAGCGTTCCCTTAATTTTTTTGAGCAGTGAATATCTCTTGAAAAAACAGTGAACAAAAATCTCCCCAAAGGTTCACAGACAGCAAAATCATTGCTTACCCTATCCAAAGCACACACAATAAACTTAATGACAATACCCATATGTTAAAAGCACAAGTGAATGATAGTTCCCCTTTTAACTTCTAAAACAAAAAAAGGCAACAGGCAGTAACATACAAATCACCTCTTTTTTTATACTCCACAGGAAGAAGAGAAGTAGGAAGACAATTAAGATGAGCGGATCACCACGGTATGTAGCATGAGCTCTATATGATAAACCAACCCTTTTTAAGCTTTTACTTTTTTACCCTGGAGGAACCTAATTGTTGTGTATCAGGGAACCCCTGCTAAAAAAATGTAATCGACCTAGTGTGATACCGTTAAATGAATTTTTATTAAAATATTAAAATCAATCATTATACTCACAATGTGGAGTTAAAATCAGGCTTAAAAGGACAGTACAGCAGAAATCCAGCAACATCAGCAGTGCTTGATAATCACTTGAATCTAAAGTCGATGTTTAGGGCTGACGCGTTTCAGGGGCGTACCCCTTTCCTCAGAGCTTGGTGGTCTGCAGTTTAGCAGTTTATATTTACTAAAATAATTGGGAGACAAGATATAGTGAATGCAGGGTCCTGGGTTTAGAAATACTTTAAAGGGACACTAAAAGGTACATAGGATGCATTAAGGTGAAAAAACACAATACCGCCCCCCCCCCCCAGCCCCCCTGTTTTACTTACCTGAGCCTGTTCACCTGCAGCACTCGCCCCCGACGTCCTCTTCGCAGCTCAGCCTGGTCGTTGATTGACTAGAGTGGATGGATTGAAATCAGCGCAGCCATTGGCTTGCACTGCTATCAATCACATCCAATGACGCGGCGTGCTGGGGGGCGGGCCTGAGTGGTACAGTGAGCAGCTATAGCCGCCGGCTGTATCAGGGGAGCGCGCTCGCAAGTACTTACCACCATGCAAACTTGTTCGCATGAAGGTGGAAAGTTCTTGCGGGCACGACCAGAGACAGCTGCCGCGGGACCCCAGAAGATGTGGATCGGGCCATTCTGTGCAAAACGAACTGCACAGTGGAGGTAAGTATGGTATGTTTGTTATTTAAATAAAAAAAAATTCTCTTTACAACCCCTTTAAGGTTACACTGTTTTTCCAATTCCCTTTCTCTTGTCCCCATACGATCGTCTAATAGACATGGCATTGTTCTACTCACTCTGAAAGCGGATTAAATATGCAAAGATTTTATTAAATGATAATTGACTTGATCACTGTAACATATGTTTTATAGACTATAGTAATAATTGGCAAGTATTTGCATAATATAATTGTGCTGTTTTGCATACTATATTTTTATTTTCTTGACTTTTTTATTTTTGTTGTTATTTCAGCATGAATGGAATATCAAAGCCCGATGCCAAATCCATATATGGTAAGTCTGATAGACATTTTGAAAAATTACAGCTCAATGTACTATGCCTGTGTAGCGGTACCCCCGAAGGGGCTGCTGATAGTTGAATGGGATGGAAGATTTACCTCATGGCTCCTTCCGAACGTCTAGGGGTGAATGATGCATACGACAGTAGTAAAGGAATGTCCGCAAAGAAATGTCTTTTATGTGCTCTTTATTACCCAGCCGGGTAAAAACAGTTAACAGGTGATGAAAAGGACAGATGGTTGAAAGGAGAACAGCAGATTCAGGCGTATTATTTGGAGCAGTCCTGCTCCCATGCGTAAAACTTTCCACACCACTCCTTCTTGAGTGGGATTAGCGTACCCGGATAGGCCTCTCTCACCGACCTAGCAGCCGAAGTATCACTCGAACCTTTTCAGGACAAAGTCTCTGCCACAGACCCTCCCAAATGAATGTCAGGGAGACGCCTCTGCCACAGGCCCTCTCTGATTGCAGAATACAGAGATAACCCTCCTCAGTAAAGTTACGCCTGGATCTTCTTCTTAACATCGCCCAGGTACCGACTGAAATAGGAGTCAATCCTTCAGTGTCCGGTTACCTTGATCCCCGGTGGTTCATCGGAATTCTATTGGACCGCCAGCCTCTCATTGGCGCTCCTCAGGTGGCCTCCCGACCGAACAGCTACACTTGCTTGGGATCTTCAAAAGTGGGAACCCAGTCGACCACTGAGTCCCTGTCCTGTTTCAATGTTTCGGACCAACGTGGCCCCGAAACCAGGAACACCGCACGGCACGCACGCCCCGGCCAGGTAGGCCATAACGCTAGGGCGCAGTGATGTGGCCACTATGAAGGTGTGTGCCACACTGGAAGAAGAACCCGCCAACATGGCGTCTGTTCCATAAGTACCCTCTCCCAGCATGCCCAGCGAGGCCCAAGCCTCCTGATTGGCTGCTGGGAAAGAACACCCAAACCTCAACACCACTGCTGCCACCTACCGCACTGGGGTGGGAAAACACCCCAGCACAACAGAGTGAGCCCACAGCACAGCCAAGCTGAAATAGAGACCCTAAATAAATGATTGCAATTGGAATCAGAGTCACTTACACTCTGATTATACTCTAAATTTCAGTACCACCGGTACTTGGAAGTAACCCAGCGCTACACCTGGAAACAGTAGGGTGAATATGTGCCTAGTAATTAAAAAAAAAACTGTTATCCACAAGTAAGCTTGTAGGCATGTAGCAGTCCAGTAATTTGGAGTGGTATCAAACCCAAACCCAAACCTGTAATGTATTACCAAATCATTAGACGCAGTGGTTGCATTTGTTTGTTTTTACCTGATGATCAGGTCAGTAACAAACAAGCTGTATTAAGCGCCCAGAGGCGATTCAGTTTGCACGTGTTGTTGCGCTATATACGTTTTTCACTCACTCACTCAAGCCTCATACACACGATCGGATTTCAATCGGATAAATCAATGGAATTTTGTGCGAAGGGCGTTGGACGTGAACTTGTAGGCTGCCCTATGCGCACTAAAGAAGCTCAGGAACCACATTTTAGCCCTGAACTAGGAGCGATTTTACACTCACGTTTTGCAGCAATTCTCATGCATTTTGTTGTGATGAATGACACACAAAGGCGAGATGCGTGTTTTGCCACAATTTCTAATCTCGCCCAGAATTGCAGTTATTTTGCCCACAATTCCAAATCACCCATATGGGAACGGGGCCTAACTAGCCAGGTCACTAGGTAAAAACAAGGCAAAGAAAGCCTTAAGCCCCGTACACACGGCCGAGGTTCTCGGCAGAAACCAGCGAGAACCTCGCTGGGAGCCGCATTCTGCCGAGAACCTCGGCCGTGTGTTCCGCCCGTCGAGTTTCTCTGCCGTGTGTACGCGGCATAAGGCCCCTTTCAGACATGCAGACCGTATGTCCGCTCTTTCATCCATCTGTTTACGGATGAAAAACGGACATACATGTATCCCTATGGGATAGCGGGTGTCAGCGGATGTTCATATCATCCGTCCCTGCTATGGTCCGATTCTGCAGATTCGGATAGACGGCCTGTGTTCATCTGACCCTACCATATGGGAGAGCGGTGGTCTCACAGGTCTCACTGTGCAGGGATCGTCCTGTGACCTGCCGGATCAGCGGGGTTTAATGGAGCGATCTCCGCTGAGCAAGCGGATATAAAAGGAATGGATCCCTACGGGATCCGCATGTCTGAAAGGACCTTTAAAAAGAAGCAGCCATCTTTAAAAAAAGCAGCCATCGCACCTAAGAAATGGCACGCTGAACTATAATAAATATATGCTTTTAGGTTTAGTAACGCTTTAAGCAATTATAATATTGGTTAAATCCAGTGTTGTAAGTAACGGAGTTACAATAAACGCAGTTACCTAACGCAGCCCTTTTTGAGGGTAATGAGTAATCTACCTGATTACTCTTCCCCTCACGGTAACGCAGTTCCCATTACTTGGGTGGCATTACCGCAATTACATCTACCGCCACTTGATGGCAGCAGAGTAATTGCTTTTGCCAGGCGCTGTGAATATAAATATGGGTGGAACTCCGCTTTAGAATCATGTGACCGCTGTGATGGCCTGTCACAGCGGTCTTAAAACTCCCAATCGCAAGGAGCCCTGGATACAATGAGCCCCACCCGCCTCACACTGACCTATCACCGGGGAACAACTCACATCGATCACACACACTGTGTGCGCAACCTGATCAATGATCCGGGGGAACACATGGCTGGAACAAAATGTTCCACAGAACAAACGTTCTCTATACAACATAGTGTACACAGCGACATCTAGTGGTCAACATGGTAAGTGCAGGACACCTATACAGACCAATGATCAGCAGGTTATTTTTGGTCAGTGATTTCAACTCTTCATCAGACAACAAAGAAAAATCTGACATCCCCATTCCAGATCCCTTGCATCTAATAAAGCTTATATAAGATAAATAAAATAATAAACAATAAACTATAGAAAATTCTAATAAAGCCTAATATAAGATTTTAAATTACAGACTCTGTAAACTTCAAGGGAATGTATATTATAAACACAGGGCTCAAAATTTCAAGTCCTAAGCTACTAGCCAGGCCTCAAGAGTTTCTCACCACAAGTTGCCCCACCTAATTCATACACTGCCCTGCGCCTAATTGCACCGTAAACACCCTCATAGATTATCTCATGGAATGACACTGTTACATTTTTTATGCAGAATCAAGTTACAAAATTAAATATTACCAACAACAACTTTAACAAAATGGGACAGGGCATTGGGGGCAGACCAGATGGACAGGGCACTGGGGGCAGACCAGAGGGACAGGGCACTATAACTGGGTCTCTTCCCCATTCTCTTGCTGTCTCCTCTGCAACTTCATCCTCTCTTTCCCTCTCCCTCTCCTATTCATCTCATCATCAGGAGTCTGTGTGTGCGGATCCACGCTTGCATGCCCCCACTTCCCCCTTTTATTCAGGCTGGCAGTGAGGAGAGGAGCTGCAGCACAGCGGGAGGGAGTACAATCCAGCGCTGAAATCCACACAACTGCATAGCCATTGACACCACCGCACAGCGCACGCTGACACTGCACAGCACACATTGAGACCAGTCTGTTCACCGTGCTGAACTGTTGGACACTTACATAGAGCACAAGGAGAAAAAAACTGCACAAACTGGAAGGCTGCCACTCTCATGTCAGGGCAACTTTCAGTGAGCGCTGCACCGGAGTGGTAATCTTCGCAATCCTCTACCTCACTCATTACTTTCTACTCTCCAGCTACATTGGTCGGGGGGAGGGGGCAGGCTCAGAGAGGTCATACTGTTAGGTCCCATGGCTTAATGAGAATTGTAAGGAGAGCACCTGTATACTGCTCTGCCTGTGCGCGGCTCACCAGACTACTTTTCCTGAGCATGCACCTTTCCTCTTCGACTGCCAAATTCCATCGGGACTCTAAGTGTAGGCACAGATTGGAGGGAGATTGGTCATGCAGTCCTGTCATCACTCACCCCCAGCCTAAATCCACTCGCCAAATGCGAGTGGAAATTTTGAGGGCTGATAAACATACATTTTAATCCAGCTTATAATTTGGATGTAATATGTAGCAGATGGATAAGGGTTTTAAGTCCTATCAGCTGCACATACATGGTGGGACGGATGCACCTAGGCTGGGATATACACAAGATCACAATTTGTTTCCAGTTTTCTTCTCTCAAGGATCTGGCATTCTTTTGTCTTGGAGTATTAAATCACTGCTCCCTGGCAAGCGCCCGTCATCTGCTTCTCAACAAAGCATTGTAGAATATTAAAAAAAAATTCAGTTACTTTGCTGAGTAACTAATTCCCTTTTCAATGTAGTAACTGAGTCACCCAATCAGCTTCTAACCTCAGCTTGTTCAGTTAATCTTTGGTAAATAAAATCTGCACGCTGATTGGTGACAGAATTACCCAATATAGCTGTCTGGAAACCTCAGGCTGAAAATTTGCAGTTTTCAGTCATGAAGAGGCATACTACAACAATACCAACATGCAGGTGCTTTTCAGTACAGCTCGGAAATGGTCTGTTCTTTTGACCACCATCCTGTGACTACAGGTACCTTTACACTGATGATAATGTCCTCACTTATGTAGATGTTAATGAGAATGTGAGCTAAGAATTATCACTTGATTAAAGGATCCTCTACAGGTTAAACCAGCCTGTCAGGTATTACCTTGTGTAATTAAAATAAACAGTATGCGTATTTATGGAAAGTGGCAACACCTGCCATTGTCATCATTATACATTGTTATTAGAAATTTAAAGCTAATGAAATAGTAAAAAAAACAAAAAAACAAAGTTTAACCCCTTAAGCCCCGGACCAATATGCTGTTAAATGCCCAAAGGCGTTTTTACAATTCGGCACTGCGTTGCTTTAACAGACAATTGCGCGGTCGTGCGACGTGGCTCCCAAACAAAATTGGCGTCCTTTTTTCCCCACAAATAGAGCTTTCTTTTGGTGGTATTTGATCACCTTTGCAGTTTTTATTTGTTGCGCTATAAACAAAAATAGAGCGCCAATTTTGAAAAAAATGCAATATTTTTTACTTTTTGCTATAATAAATATCCCCCAAAAACATATATAACATTTTTTTTTCCTCAGTTTAGGCCGATACGTATTCTTCTACCTATGTTTGGTAAAAAAAATCGCAATAAGCGTTTATCGATTGGTTTGCGCAAAATTTATAGCGTTTACAAAATAGGGGATAGTTTTATTGCATTTTTATTATTATTTTTTTTTACTACTAATGGCGCCGATCAGCGATTTTTTTTCGTGACTGCGACATTATGGCGGACACTTCGGACAATTTTGACACATTTTGGGGACCATTGTCATTTTTACAGCAAAAAATGCATTTAAATGTAATTGTTTATTGTGAAAATGACAGTTGCAGTTTGGGAGTTAACCACAGGGGGCGCTGTAGGATTTGTGTGTGTTTACAACTGTAGGGGGGTGTGGCTGTAGGTCTGATGTCATCGATCGAGTCTCCTTATAAAAGGGATCACTCGATCGATGCAGCCACCACAGTGAAGCACGGGGAAGCCGTGTTTACATACGGCTCTCCCCATTCTTCAGCTCCGGGGAGCGATCGCGAGCGGGCGGCTAGAAACGAATAGCCACGCCCTCATCCTGGATCGCTCCCCGCGGGTTTCCGACCGCTGCATGTAGCGGGGGGGTCCCAATCGGACCCCCGACCCGCGCAAAGGCAGGGACGTATATATACATCTGCCTTAACGTGCCCTTGTGTATACGTATATATACATGCGGCGGGCGTTAAGGGGTTAATTGGCTCAGTACACCTGTTATTGACTTCATATGATCAGTGTGTTTTTGTGCTTTTATTATGTGGGTAATCTGTCCAGGCTATTTACATAGCTTAGTGCATTTGTGCAATTCTTCACTGAATAGTAACATAATTTCACTCTGTGGCTATGGTTCACTATGTCATAGTGCCATGTTTTTGCAGTGGAACTGGTAGAGACTATGATATTTTCATGGTGTACTGCGAGGGAGTGGCATTTTGTTTGAGTCTTCTTTTGAAAAGGGCACCATTCAGGGTCATTTAAAGTGGAGGTCCCACGAAAAAGAATATTAAAAGCCAACAGCTACAAATACTGCACACTTACCTGTCCAGCATGCCCGCGATCAGGAAGTGAAGCGTTGCGGCTTCACTGCCCGGTTCCCTACTGCGCATGCCTGAGCGGCGCGGCCCGTCCTCACTGGTCCCTGCTGTCTCCTGGGATCAGTGTGTTTTCCAGAAGATAGCTGGGGGGGAATGGGGGTGTGACTGCCGCGGAAGTCTATTCCCAGAAGTGGGTGCACCCCCCTCCCCCTGAAAGGTACCAAATGTGACACCAGAGGGGGGGAGGGTTCCGAAAAGTGGAGGTTCACTTTTTGTGTGGACCTCCGCTTTAAGACTCGCCATTTTCTAATATCTTACAGGACAATTTTTTGGGTCACTTGGTAAATGCACCAACAGGAGTTAATGCAGACCTGATCGAGAATGTGGAAATACGGGGCAACTTAGGAAACAGCAATCACTGATAATATACATTTAGTATAAATCACTGATATAAGAAGCACAAGTACACTTAATTTCCAAAGAGCCAACTTCCCTAAACTGCGCTCTATGTACATGATATTAAATGGAATAAAATCCTAGGAACAAGGAACACTGAGGAAAAATGAGAGTGCTTTACAGTGCTGTTAAATAAAGGTTTTGGCCAGTGCATTCCAATGGGCAATACATTTAAAAGACCTAAGAATAAACCTGGGTGGCTAAACTCTAACGCAGTGGTGGTCACTCATGCAGGGCGCACGGCACCACCCCCCAACCATTCGTCTGGCTCCCTAATCTACACGTGGTGCTCTGAACGCATGGATTTCAATGTTTTTTGTTTTTTTAAGCACATGATTAGAGCCTGGGGTCCGAATTCGCTAATGTCTTCCTGTTCCTCCCCCCTGGTTTGTCCTAACACATGATCCTAAAGCAGCCAGTAGACGGAGCCTACTCACCCTTCACATGGGGATTACTTTCTCATGAATGCGCTCACTAATACACAGAACCAAGTGGGGCCACGTTCATGTGAGCCATACACCTTGTGCAGCTGTCTAACAACTTGAGGATTCTTACTGTGAAATGTTCTGTCCCATACCACTGTCACACCACTTCATCCAGATGGCTAAATGAAAGAAAATTAATCATTTATGGCCTGCCAGAGTCATTTGTTTGTGTGCAAAGAATAGAATGAATATTTGACAATAAAAGCAAGAACAGACAGGTATACATGGGCTCTAAACTCCCAATATCCAGTCTCTCTGTTTCTTGAACAGAACTCCTTTCAGGATTGTCACATGGAACAAAATACAGTTGTTGTCTTTACAAACACTGGCTGACATTGAGTCTGTGCCATATCACGTGGAGGTTTCAGTGCACTTAAACATAGCCAGGAGGTATATTTCACTTAAGCATAGAACAGGTATAACATTTTCGCCAATTTTTAATATAAAAAAAAAAGCAAGATGCGCGCAGTGCAGTTTAATGTATCTGTCTGGTGACAGTGTACTCTAAAGAATATACGTTTCACCAAGTGTCTATGACCAATTGCAGGTGCAGTAACCAACGTGAAGGTTTTCTAACACACCGCAACTCCTAAGAAACACCTCCTTTGCATTGAAAAGTTGACTGAAGAACTTCAGGCACAGTCTCAGGCTCATCCAGATATATGGATAGAAAGAGGATGCACCATAGTGTAATTCCGTAAAAAAATGCTTTTATTTAAAACGTATAAAGTACTTACAGAAGTAGATAAAAACAAGCAGCTTGAAAAACAAAGTGGCGGCCGGCAACTACTGGAGCCATTCCTCCTTAGCGTGGTGACGTCACTGCACGTCCTCCCAAATGGGAATGACGTCACCACGCTAAGGAGGAAGGGCGTCATTTCAGTGTGGAATTATTTGTCACAATAGGATGGTGTTTATCCTCAGGATTTCCACCTTAAGTTCCACCTTAAAAAGTAACTTTTGCTTAATCCCCTCCCCTCCCCCTTACATGCCACATTTGGCATGTCATTTTTTTTGGGGGGGAGTGGGGGCTTCAGTAGGAGTGGGACTTCCTGTCCCACTTCCTGCTTCCGCCGAGGGGCTGGTAAGGTGATTAGGCCTAATCGCCTTACTGCAGCCCCTCCCTTTGGCGATCGTCTAGGACACTGACAGGTCCTAGATGATCGCCTGTCCAATCAGCGGCGGGCCGCGCCACGCGTGCAGGCGCAGTGCAGTTCGCATGCGCAGTGGGTGCCTGGCCGTGAAGCCGAAGGCTGTCACGGCTGGGTGCCCACAATCACAATGAGGATGCCGGCCGGGGAGGGGGGGAGAGGAGCGGAGCCCCGGTCGGCGCGTCGCTGGAACGTGGAGGAGGTAAGTGTCTGTTTATAAAAAGCCAGCAGCTACTCTTTTTGTAGCTGCTGACTTTTAATAAACATTACATTTGCGTGGAACACCCCTTTAATATCAGAATTTGAAATGAGATTTTTGAATTAATTTTTATTTATAGTTCTTATGAGTTTTTATCTTTATAGTTTTTCTGGCGCAGCTTTATTTTCTCTGCTTTTCTTTTCTCTACTTGTGCCTATACCCTCTTGCAGATCTGCTGATTTACAAGAGTAGTCTTCACTTACCTACATGGATAGAACGGTTTTATGACAATAGACAAAACACTTACTAAGAGACCCACCTAATCTCTTCTCTTTGTGGGTTTTATCTGACCCTACCATGAGCCTCTGACCTAGGTCACCCACAAGGAATCAACACAGGGAAATGCAGAGGATTCTCCCTATCCACACACAGTCCAACCCGTGAAGGGGATGACAAACATATTCACACACACACACACGTTACCCAACCAGAAATGTCTGAGAGTGGGTCTGGTTTGCTTGAGGCAGTAAAAATAAGTGCGCTTAAGGACAGCTTACTTAGCCAGCATTTAGAGCGTTCTGCGTTCCCGATGATCCTAATCAAAGTGCGGTTCTTTCTGAAAGCCCTGCCCACTCCTGGCTGGCTCGCCACGATTGTTGCAGAAATTTCTGGTTGAGACTGTATAAATAAAAGTTAACTCTGCAATTGCAGGAACATATTCACAGGATGTAATCTCTGTGTTTAAAATCTCCGTTCTGACAAAATGTATGTAGCACTGACCCCCGCAGGAGCTGCTGATTAAATTTTGGGCCTGCACTCTAACTACAACCCCAATGATAAGGCTCAGTCCCCTTTACACAGCTGTGGTGCAATACAATACAATACTGTACAATGTGATACCAGATACCTGTTTGTAACTTCAGGATCCACGAGCGGCACCTAGAGTGAATAAAGCAATACGCCACAACCCTGGTATGCTTAAACAGTAGTATTCTTTTACTGTTGATAATTGGCAAGTAAAGAAACACCAGTACATAAACTGTGCTATCCTCCTAACATGGGATGAGAGCACAATTAAAATTAAATCTATACAGCAATCAAATGGCAAACAGTATACCTGCAGGTATATGAATAAGAAAATAAAACTAAGCCTAGGAGCTCCCCCTACTTTGTAAGGTAACCGTGAGATCTCACAAAAAAAACAAAACAGTCAGTTCTTGATCTTCTTTCTTCGCTAGCTAATAATGTTTCCCAAGTAATTTGTAATCCAAACAAAACGAGTAAACTTCCTGAAAAAGAAATGTCTCCGCAATGAGTGGGTTAACTGCCTTGGCCTTCTGGAGAGCGTCCCGAACAACTAGGCCTTCAACCTTCCTAAAGGCAACCCCTCCGCTTCTTCTTGGAAGTATGTAGTGAGGCCTGTGTGTTAGTCTAATGGCGTGTGAGGCATGACAAACTGTGGGCCGTAACCCACTCACCTAATTGGACACAGGCTCCGTACAGTCTCGCGACCTCCTCCCGTGGCTCCGTCTGCTGGATCAAACACCAGGCCAACTCTGCTGGGGGACTCCCGTCCTCCGATGCTCAATGGAAATGTCCGTGGGCCTTGCTGTTCGGTCCCGTCTCCTCACAGATCCTCTCCGGCTGCCCATGCGGTTCCAAAGGGACCTAAGATGGCTGCTCCCACTCCTTATATAGCAAATCCCAGCATGCACTGCGCAAGAAATTGTTCCTGGGTCTTTGATCAACTTCCTATTTACAAAGGTCAAATCTGAGAACCAATAGTCTTTCTTCAATATTTATCAGATAGTGGAACCCTTCTTGCATTAACAACAATTGGCCACTAGATGGCTCCAAACACTCAACAATCTCAATGTCCATGAATGCCATTTAGGGAATGCAATATACACATTTATGTACTATATATATACATCAGCGCTACACACTCCCCCTACTTTGTCTCTTTTGGTCCCCCAAAGAGGTCCAAATTGCTAATCCTATCTTGCATTCTAGTTTCTATACGTTCACACAAAACGGACAGAGGAGCTTCCCACCAATTGTCATACAGTGGGAAGCTATCCTGTGCACCCACAGCTGATACTACCATGTCTGGTACAGATGTGTCAAGGGGTGAGCTGGGGCTGTCCCTTACTAAATCAAGAGTAGAGGGACTAGGCAGTTCAAAGTTTCTTCTGCTCACAAACTGTGAGGCTTCAGAGCATTCGCCCAATGTGTCATAAGTCAGTCTGCGTGGTGGGCGAATGTCTCTCTTTGCTCTGGGCACTTTTGGAGTGTCCATTCCTTCTGGGCCAAGGTCATCATTCCGTTCAATGCTTAAGGGTGGGGAATGAATGGAAGCACTGGGCTCTCCTACAGAGTGAGTGGTCGGCACAAATTCCGGGGCCTCTGCCCTAAGAGTTCCATTATCATCCTCCTCTACCTCCGAAAGGACATCAGCATCTGTTTCTGAATCTTCAGGAAGCCACAGCCAGCTCATCTCCACTCCCTCATCCTCATCTATAGAAGGTGCAGGTTGGGACCTGGTTATTGGTCTACACACATCAGTGGGTGTAGATTCCTTCTCTGTGCTTGTCCTGACTGCCTCAGTGAGAGGTAAGAGGTGATTCCGGTGCCATGTTTTTACCGGCCCAGTTTTTCCTTCTGGCTTGATCTCATACACTGGGAGCCCTGGAAGTTTCCTGCACACAACAAATGGCTGTGATTTCCAGCGATCAGCCAACTTGTGTTTGCCTGGAATGCCTAAGTTCCTCAACAAGACCCGGTCACCTGGCTGAAGATCCTGGACTCTCACTTTCAGGTCAAAGTTCCTCTTGTTCCTCTCCCCCCTGGAATCCGAGGTGGCGTGAGCCTGCTCGTAAGCTGTCTTCAGGCTCCGCCGTAGTCTGTCCACATACCCTTTATGGGAGGCCTCGGAGGTGTGGTCCAAGGAGGAACCAAACGCCAGGTCCACTGGCAATCTTGCTTCACGGCCAAACATCAGTCGGTACGGGGAATATCCAGTGGCATCACTTTTGGTACTATTATAGGCATGGACTAATGCAGCAATGTGTTTACTCCAGTGAGGTTTTTGCTCGGCAGTCAAGGTCCCCAACATGTTCAAGAGAGTCCTGTTGAACCTTTCCGGTTGGGGGTCCCCTTGTGGGTGGTAAGGAGTAGTCCTGGACTTTTGTATGCCTAACAGATCCAACAGCCTTTTGATTAGTCTGCTCTCAAAGTCCCTTCCTTGGTCTGAATGTATGCGTTGAGGCAGGCCATAGTGTACGAAGAACTTTTCCACGAGAGTCTTTGCTACTGTGGTTGCTTGCTGATCCCTAGTAGGGAAAGCTTGAGCATAACGGGTGAAGTGATCTGTCACCACTAAGATGTCACCTTGCCCACTCAGATCGGATTCCAGACAAAGAAAGTCTATGCAAACCAGGTCCATTGGGCCCTGACTCTCTAAATGGCCCATTGGGGCAGCCCTCTGGGGCAATGTCTTCCGTTGGATGCATCTGAGGCAGGAGTGACAGTAGCTCTCCACTTCTTTTCTCATGTGAGGCCAGTAGAACCTATCCCTTACTAGTTGGAGAGTTCTCCCGGCTCCCAAGTGCCCATGGTGATCATGTAAAGCAATCAGTACCGTCTCTCTGTGCTTTTCAGGCAAGAGTAACTGCCACCTTGCTTCTGGATCATCAGAGGGGCCCCTTCGGTAGACCACCCCTTGCTGCAGCTGCAAATGATCCCATTCTCTCAATAACACCTGGGCTTCCCTCTCAGGACTCTTCCGCAGTACATCAGGCTGTCGACATTCCAATGCTTCAAGCACCAGCCCACACAGTGGATCTTCCTGCTGATCTCTCCTGAGATCCTTCCTGGATAACTTGGGTAGGCCCTCCTGTGTGACCTGGGAGACGTTACAGTAGCACCTGGGTACTGCCGCTGAGGATACTCCTACTTCTTCAGCTCTGGCTCCACCTCTCTGGTACTGACTTGTGCCCTCCCATAGGGCCCTCACTCCTTCTGGAGTAAGCTGGGTCCATTCTTCCAAGGGGTCATGGGGTCTTCTTGACAGGGCATCCGCATCTCGGTTACCAACTCCTGGTCTGTACTTCAGGCTGAAGGTAAAGGCTGAGAGAGCAGCTAACCACCTGTGACCGGTGGCATCCAGCTTTGCAGTGGTGAGTAGATATGTGAGGGGGTTGTTGTCCGTCTTGACCACAAATTCAGCCCCGTAAAGGTAGTCCTTCAACTTGTCCACCACTGCCCATTTTAAAGCCAGAAATTCAAGCTTGTGAGTTGGATAGTTTCTTTCAGCAGGGGTCAGACTTCTACTCACATAGGCAACTGGCCGTAAGTGCTCTTCATGCTCCTGGTAAAGCACTCCCCCCAGCCCGTCGCGGCTGGCATCCACATGTAACTCATATGGTTTGGCAGGGTCTGCATAGGCCAACACTGGGGCAGTAGTAAGACTCCACTTCAGCCTCCTGCAGGCCTCTTCACATTCTGGAGTCCACTGATCCTGGATGGACTCTTTCTTCCTTCTAGACCCCTCTTTAGGCTTTTTCGGCTGACCCGCACTTTCACCAGCTTCTTCCTGCTTCTTTAAGAGTTCAGTGAGTGGGTGGGCTATTTTTGCGAATCCCTCTACGAATCTTCGGTAGTATGAGCAGAAACCCAAGAATGACCTGAGCTCAGTTACGTTGGTGGGCCTGGGCCAGGAAGTGACAGCTTCTAGTTTCTTGGGATCAGTTGCCACTCCTTCTTCAGACACAATGTGTCCCAGGTAACTCACCGAGGGTTGGTAGAACTGGCACTTCTCCATAGAGAGTTTCAGGCCTTCATCATGAAGTCTCTTCAAGACCTTCTCAAGGCGTTCTTCATGTTCCTCCAACGTCCTCCCAAAGACTATGACATCATCCAGGTATACCAGAACTTCAAGGAGATTCATGTCACCCACTGTCTTCTCCATCAACCTCTGGAAAGTTGCTGGGGCCCCAGTCAGGCCTTGCGGCATCCGGTTGAACTCAAAGAACCCAACTGGGGTGATGAAAGCGGTTTTTTCCTTGTCTTCAGGGCACATAGGAATCTGGTAATACCCACTCTTCAGGTCCAGTACGCTGAACCACTTTGCTCCTGACAGACTCTGTAAGGCATCCTCAATTCGGGGTGTGGTGTACTGGTCTGGGATGGTCCTCCGATTCAGGGTCCTGTAGTCAATGCACAGGCGTAGGGACCCATTCTTCTTCCTGACCACTACTATAGGGGAGGCGTAGGGACTCCTGGACTCTCGGATAATGCCCGTCCTCTTAAGTTCAGCCAATTGTTCCCTCAAGTCTTCCAGATCTCCTAGGGGGATCCGCCGGACCCTTTCCCGAAATGGCTTGTCTTCCTCCAGACGAATTCGATGGGTGGCACTCTTTGCCAATCCTACGTCAAATTCACTTTTCGAGAAGGCTGCTCTCCATCTCAGCAGTTGGGCTTTGGCCCTTTCCCGCCATGCAGGAGTAAGAGGCGTATTTTTTGGGCTGAACTCTTCTTCAGGGATTTCTGGGGCTGACCCTCCTTTCAAACCTCCTGGTTCGACTGGAACAGCCGGACTGACCTGTCCCAACAGTAGCCTGGCTGGCACTCTCACTGGCACTGTCGCTGTGTTGCGGACACTGACTGGAACTTTGCCGTGAGTTCTCTCCAATACTCTGGTGGGCAACACTTCATTGATGAGTTCTAGTCCGTTTCTCCCCTCTTTGCGGTTTTCCAGGACAATGAAAGGGCCTGGTTTCTTCCAGCTCAATTTGACCGAGGCTTTTAGGCAGATTACTTCACCCGGCTGGACTATTTTCTCTCCTTTGTTCAGCAGCCAGATTTTTCCCACTCCCTCTTCAGGAGCCTTCTCCTCCTGTATAAGGTCTCGGTATGTCTGAGCCAACATGGTATGTATTTCAGTGGGGCGGGTATCCTTCTTAATTACCAGCGGTGCAAGTAGTCTCCTCACTAAGTCAGTGTTTGTCCCAATGATAAGAGAGCTCTTGTCAGCTCCTGGAGGACGAGGACACACTATGGCCAATGTGTCAAAGGTCTCCGTCTCTCCCACTGTACTTGGGTCGAAGGTGAGTCTGACTGGCAAGTAACCATCATATGGAAAGTTCTGAGTGCCCAAACCCCATATCTCCAACTCCTCCAATTTCCGTAGTGGCAGGTGCTTGAGATGCTTGTCATAGAAGTCCCTGTATAATAAGGTTACTTGGGCTCCAGTATCCAGCAGGGCTTTTGTGTAGATCCCTTCCACTTGGATGGGGACAATTGGGGAAGGTCCCACCAGCTTGGGAGGAAATCCACTGGTAGCTGTACCCTTAGCCTGCTTTGTGGCTCGGACTTTGGCCTTTGAGGGCCTCTTTTTCTTCTGCCCCGCCTTGTTGGTGGCTCCAGTGGGCCGTGGCACGTGAGTCGGTGTGGAGTTCGCTACTGCACCCGGGCGCCCAGTTGACTCCTTCACTGGGGCCCTCTGAAGTTTCCCTCCGACTGATGTGGGTTTTCCTCGGGTAGTGGGCTGGGGCACACTCGCCTGAAATGTCCCATCCCTCCGCATTTGAAACAGACTCTTTGTGTTTGTTTCGGAGGGCTGGTAATGGTGGTAGCTTTTGGGACCTTCCTTGGCATAACTCCTTCTGCCTTTAGTTTCACCAGCTCAGTCATCATCATGGCCATCATCTCCCGTATCTCCTTCTGGGTCTGCATAAGCCTCTCCAGCTCCGTCTGACTCGCGGGTGGGTGGTGTACAGATGAAAACCGTGATCCCTGGTCAACGGTT
This sequence comes from Rana kukunoris, assembly GCA_029574335.1. NCBI lineage: Eukaryota > Metazoa > Chordata > Amphibia > Anura > Ranidae > Rana > Rana kukunoris. The sequence goes on along the minus strand of CM056058.1, from coordinate 42,417,809 downwards.
GCCGCCAGCACATTCAACTCCTGGGTGTCTGAGGGGACACCTACCTGCTGTATTTTAGCACTTGTGGTGTTTGAAGCTTGAAGCTTTCTCTGTTTCTGGTCTCTCTCAATCTCCATCTTATCCACTTCGTTCACTTTTTCAAGAAGGACCTCGTCTGGAGTTAAGGGATCTTCCAAGTACTGCTTCAAGTGGAGCTTGACATAGTCGCTCCTCAGCCCCGTGGTCACGGATCTCCGGAATTTCTTCTGTACCAGCTCAGCTCCAAATTGTTCCCCGCTCCCTCTCTCTCCTGAGGTAAACAGCAGGCGGTCCTTGAGTTCAATGGCCCGAAACAGAAAGTTCTGAGGAGTCTCTTTACTGTCCTGTGCAATATTTATCAGTTGGTGGAATAGCTCTGTGGCATCTTCCTCCTCATAGTAACTTTTTAGAATCCTCTTAAGCTGGTTCAAAGTCAAATCACTCTTTCTCTCTAACATGCCCCTAACACTTGAGCCTGGGCTGATGGCGTGGATCACAGCCTCTCTGATTTCCGATTCCAGATATCCTTTTTGTAGCCCCAGCTCTATTTGGTGTAGGAGGCCGGTGTAAGACAGTTTGCCCTTCTGTCCCTTTTCTCCTATCTGGCCATCAATGCGGAAATCCTTCCTAATAGTTACTTCTTGCAGATAGCCCCTGCTGCGTCTTCTTGGCTCCCTCCTTGGGTTTGGTGTCATCTGGCCAGCTCTCTTGTCTTCTGAGCCGACGCGCAGTCCATCCATGCGATCTGCTATGATGCTGGATGTCTCCTGAAACTTTTCCTGTATTTCACGGTATTGTCGCTGTAACTCAGCCAGTTGTTGTTCCGCCTGCCGCTGGGCGGCGGCTCCTGCGTTCCTGTCTAGGGGTTCTAACTGCTTTTTGCAGGGGTGTGTCAGGTGAAACACTGTCTTCTCGGACAATTTTATGGTGGCACCGTGGAAATTTTCAGGAACACCCCGTCCCCACTCTATCAGGGCATAGGTGCAATCAGTCCCAAAGTCTGGTTTCACTGCAACCACGTAGGCCTTTCTGTCTGGAGACAATGTCTGTACCACCTCTTTGATTTGCTTCTTCTCCCAGTAGCTCCCTGGGAGTTCAATGGCCACGCTTGCTTCTGAGCGTGTCCCTTCTGCTTCGCACCAACGGACTACTGTGATGGGGTCCATGGTGACCTCAAGGGGGGGGGTGGGTTTCTTGTAGAGTGACAGGATCCCGGACGAGCCCCCACGTGTAGCACTGACCCCCGCAGGAGCTGCTGATTAAATTTTGGGCCTGCACTCTAACTACAACCCCAATGATAAGGCTCAGTCCCCTTTACACAGCTGTGGTGCAATACAATACAATACTGTACAATGTGATACCAGATACCTGTTTGTAACTTCAGGATCCACGAGCGGCACCTAGAGTGAATAAAGCAATACGCCACAACCCTGGTATGCTTAAACAGTAGTATTCTTTTACTGTTGATAATTGGCAAGTAAAGAAACACCAGTACATAAACTGTGCTATCCTCCTAACATGGGATGAGAGCACAATTAAAATTAAATCTATACAGCAATCAAATGGCAAACAGTATACCTGCAGGTATATGAATAAGAAAATAAAACTAAGCCTAGGAGCTCCCCCTACTTTGTAAGGTAACCGTGAGATCTCACAAAAAAAACAAAACAGTCAGTTCTTGATCTTCTTTCTTCGCTAGCTAATAATGTTTCCCAAGTAATATGTAATCCAAACAAAACGAGTAAACTTCCTGAAAAAGAAATGTCTCCGCAATGAGTGGGTTAACTGCCTTGGCCTTCTGGAGAGCGTCCCGAACAACTAGGCCTTCAACCTTCCTAAAGGCAACCCCTCCGCTTCTTCTTGGAAGTATGTAGTGAGGCCTGTGTGTTAGTCTAATGGCGTGTGAGGCATGACAAACTGTGGGCCGTAACCCACTCACCTAATTGGACACAGGCTCCGTACAGTCTCGCGACCTCCTCCCGTGGCTCCGTCTGCTGGATCAAACACCAGGCCAACTCTGCTGGGGGACTCCCGTCCTCCGATGCTCAATGGAAATGTCCGTGGGCCTTGCTGTTCGGTCCCGTCTCCTCACAGATCCTCTCCGGCTGCCCATGCGGTTCCAAAGGGACCTAAGATGGCTGCTCCCACTCCTTATATAGCAAATCCCAGCATGCACTGCGCAAGAAATTGTTCCTGAGTCTTTGATCAACTTCCTATTTACAAAGGTCAAATCTGAGAACCAATAGTCTTTCTTCAATATTTATCAGATAGTGGAACCCTTCTTGCATTAACAACAATTGGCCACTAGATGGCTCCAAACACTCAACAATCTCAATGTCCATGAATGCCATTTAGGGAATGCAATATACACATTTATGTACTATATATATACATCAGCGCTACATGTATTATTACATTTTATACATAGATAAAAAGGGGGTGGTGTGAGATGTTATTGAAAACTTACAAATAGAAATATGTTAATAAAAACTAGCAAATAGAAACAATATCGTAACAATTGCAAAAGTAAAACCTTGAGAGGGGAGGGGGAGTAAAGGTAGAGAGCGCTTCTAGCAGAAGTTGTATCCGGCCTATGTGATAAAAAAAAAGTTTAGTAAAAACTTAAAGTTGCACCAAAACACTTAAAATCCCACCCCCTCAAAAAAAAGTTTTTTTGGCCCCTCTCACCCACACACATACATATTTAAATGCACAAAAATGTAACTCACTATATACTCCCGAAGTAAAAAAACAAATCTAATATCATGTTATTATATATAGTATTAAGGTTTGAACAAATGACACTCTGGACAATCTGAGGAGGCCTGTAATGGACTTAGTCCAAACCCACCTGAGCGATCCCACCGGGAAGCTGTCATCTGTATTGTGTCACCTTGACTTTGTCACTTTGAAGTCACACATATAAAAGAAGCATGTATACACATGTCTGTGGGGCAGGGAATACCTCTACCACCAGGGCCGGCGCTAGGCATAGGCAAATCAGGCGGCTGCCTAGAGCGCCAGGGTAGGGGGAGCGGCAAAATCCGGATCCCCAGCCATTCGCTGGGGATCCGGATCATTAAAATACCTCCTGGACCTTGATTTTTAAAATATTCCCAGCCTGCAGTGCCGCCCGTAGAAGCGGCAGTGAGATGAGGGGAGAGAGCCGGGACAGCAGCTGGCCGGAAGTGCTGGTGGTCGGACGGGTCGGAAGCGGCCAGTGCACTGTGCAGGTGAAGGAGGCGAGATAGTGACCAGACATCTCCTGATTTCCCCGCTTTTTTCCCGGATTGCAGGCAGGCAGGGGCCGCGGGGGATTAAACTTCATTTTGCGGTCACTGATTTTCTCCCTCTGCAGTGCTGATTCAGCCCCGATCCCCCCGAGCGGCACACAGACATACATAGCTTAGCTGTACTGGCCGCTCTGTTGAATGGAAGGAAGGAGAGGGGAGGAGGCGGGTCCCAGCCTGACACTCGTGGAGGAGCTTCAGAGACAACACTGCTCCACCCGACTGTTGTCTGCAGCCTGCAGAGTGACTGATTACACATGATGAAGAGCCAGAATAACAACATGAGGTACAGAGAGAGAAAGGGGGGGGGGTGTTTACAGTATAGAGAGTGGGAGTTATAGTATACAGAGAGGGAGGGAGGGAGTTATAGTATACAGGGATGGAGAGGGGGAGTTATAGTATACAGAGATGGAGAGGGGGAGTTATAGTATACAGGGAGGGAGGGAGTTATAGTATACAGAGATGGAGAGGGGGAGTTATAGTATACAGAGATGGAGAGGGGGAGTTATAGTATACAGGGAGGGAGGGAGGGAGTTATAGTATACAGAGATGGAGAGGGGGAGTTATAGTATACAGAGAGGGAGGGAGGGAGTTATAGTATACAGAGATGGAGAGGGGGAGTTATAGTATACAGAGATGGAGAGGGGGAGTTATAGTATACAGAGATGGAGAGGGGGAGTTATAGTATACAGAGAGGGAGGGAGGGAGTTATAGTATACAGAGATGGAGAGGGGGAGTTATAGTATACAGAGATGGAGAGGGGGAGTTATAGTATACAGAGATGGAGAGGGGGAGTTATAGTATACAGAGATGGAGAGGGGGAGTTATAGTATACAGAGAGGGAGGGAGGGAGTTATAGTATACAGAGATGGAGAGGGGGAGTTATAGTATACAGAGATGGAGAGGGGGAGTTATAGTATACAGAGATGGAGGGGGGGAGTTATAGTATACAGAGATGGAGAGGGGGAGTTATAGTATACAGAGAGGGAGAGGGGGAGTTATAGTATACAGAGAGGGAGAGGGGGGTGTTACTTTATACAGAAAGAGGGGGAGATACAGTATATACAGGGAGAGAGAGGGGACACAGTGTATATACAGGGAGAGAGGGGGGTACAGTATATACAGAGAGAGATGGGGGGTACAGTATATACAGCGAGAGATGGGGGGTACAGTATATACAGAGAGAGAGGGGGAGATGCAGTATATAGAGAAATATATAATTATGTATAATATCAATAAATGCATTGAAAATTATTTTTTCTAGCTTATTTTCTTAACATTTGGTAGTCATATCCCAAAAAATTCTAAGAAATATATATTTTTTATCTCATGGGCAACATGTGAGAAAAAATGTATATATCATTCCATAAACACACACCACATACCTATGATTTGAGGGGAAAAAAAATGTCCCCGTATTTAATTAAAAAAATCTGGTCACCTTACCCTAATGACCCTGTTCAGCACTGATTCCCCCTGCTGGTATTTCACCAAAGCTTCTAATTTAAAAAAAATAAATAATACAAAATATAAATAAAATTGTAAAAAAATACAAAAATTAAATAATAATAAAAAAACTAACAACACTGTCCACTACCCTACTAAATTGTAAAATTATTAAATTTATTTAGAGTGTGTGTATATGTGTATGTGTGTATATATATATATATATATATATGTGTGTATGTGTTTTTGCGTTTTGGGGTGCACACCCTAATGCATTAGGCTGCGCACACCTATGAAGCCCTGCATGCAAGTCAGGGCTTGCCGCGATGACCGATTCCCCCCCCCCCCTCCTCCTGGTCGCTCGGGTCGGGGATCTGTAGTGAGAAGAGGGGACAGATGGGCAGCAACGCCACTGTGGCTCAGGTATATAAGTGGAAGCACAGGCAGGATGCTCAGTGCTGCAGCCTGCACCCACTCACAAATTAAAAAAATGTACAGAGGGGGAACTGGTTTGTGTGTGTGTGTGGGGGGGAGATATATGTGTGTGGGGGAGCAAAGTGGGAACTGGTGGGGGGCAGAGATGTGCAGGGGGGGTACAGTGGGAACTGGTGTGTGGGACAGGTGTGTGTGTGTGTGTGGGGGGGGGGGGGTACAGAATGGTAACTGGTGTGGGGGGACAGATGTGCAGGGGGTACAGAGTGGGAGCTGGTGTGGGGGGGGAGACAGGTGTGTGTGTGGGGGTACAGAGTGGGGGAGACAGGTGTGTGTGTGGGGGGGGGGGGGGGGAGAGTGGAAAATGGTGTGGGGGGCAGATGTGCAGGGGGGTACAGAGTGGGAACTGGTGTGTGGGACAGATGTGTATGTGTGTGTGTGTGTGTGGGTGCGGGGTACAGAATGGTAACTGGTGTGGGGGGGGACAGATGTGCAGGGGGTACAGAGTGACAGGTGTGTGTGGGGGGGGAGACAGGTGTGTGGGGGGGGGGCAGAGTGGAAAATGGTGTGGGGGCAGATGTGCAGGGGGGTACAAAGTGGGAACTGGTGTGGGGGGGGAGACAGATGTGTGGGGGAAACATATGTGCAGGTAGGTACAGAGTGGGAACTGGTGTGTATGTGGGGGGGGGGCAGATGTGCAGGGGGGTACGGACGGGGAGCGAATGGCGTGCGCGGGGGGGGGGGCGTCAAAATGAGGCTTCGCCTAGGGTGTCAAAAATCCTTGCACCAGCCCTGTCTACCACTTGGGATTGGTAAAGTATAGTGACCACTTCCTGCTGGGATCACTCCGGTGGGTTTGAGTGGAATCATAACATGCCTGAGCTCATCCCTAACCTTCATTGTTATGGTTACTCTATATTCATAAATTAAAAATAGATATACATGTCTGATAGGTAGTTTGTCTCCACGTCTGACAAAGGATATATTTTATAGCTGTTCACCACACCCCGTTTTGTTCCATTCCTGTCATATTTGTGCATTTGCTTGTCAAAATAAATTAGTTATTTTCTTTTCTGTAGAATACTTTCATATCTGTCCCACAAGGGTTCTAGTTGAACTAAGATATGTAAAGAGCTTTGGTCCCTAAGTGACTCTTCTAATAACATGTTCACCTCTGCAGGTCTGACAGACTTTACAAATATTGGGTTTAACAACTCAAATTCATTTTAACACTGTTCTGACAAAGCTCAATTCAATAATTTAATGTTAAATGTAAAACAGTTTTGCTTAGAAGTGATTCTAAAGGCAAAAATGTTTTCCTATTAAGATAAAAATAGGTTATACTTACCTGCTCTGTACAATGATATTGCACAGAGTTGTCCCTTATCTCCTCTTCTGGAGTCCTATGCCAGTGTTGTTGACTCCTTCGTCCTGTAGGTGTCCCAATGCAATTAATGACACACACAGCATGGCTTGGCCATACCCCCCACTCCCTACTCACAGCATTTGACTTAACTGTGTCTCCTGTGAGATCAGGAAATCAGTGGAGTAGTGCTGCAGACAGGCACATAGCTGGATCATGGGAAGAGTCAAGCATATGTTTAGGGGTGGGGGAGATAATGCAATGTTTTTTACCTTATTGCAATCAATGCAAAAAAAAGTTTTGCTTTTTGAACAAGTTTAACACTTTTGTCGTCAGGGTTCCATGGAAACCTGATTTTTGCTGATTCAAGCTGTTGTTTGTCAAGGTCCTGGCTGTGGTAATGTCGGGGGGCCTACACCTCAAAGTGTCTCTGACACCCTGAGACTTTGCTTAAAGTTCCAGTCCTCACAGCCTCATTGGAAGGCACCTGGAGGAAGCTGAATGAGCACAGGTGCTCCCCTGGCCTTCTGAGTACTACTCTAATACAAGATCCTGGTCACCGTGTATTACTGGGATAGCTGGGCCAAGTAGTTCCTCCCCTGAAGGGGTTCATGCATGTTATAGCCACTGGGTTGACTCCCGGCACAAACCCTTCCTCAGCTGTTACTTCCCCTGTTTTGCATCGCTCCTAGAGACCCAAGACATTAGCATCCTCTTGCTGTGGTTGTCTCCTCTCCTGATGCTGCTCCTCTGCACACAGCCCCAACCTCTGACAGTTTCGCATGGCTCTCTGCACCCAGAAAGGCGGGAGTCTGTCACCAGACTGCATGATTTCTTCTACAGCCTCTTCATTACTGGATCCATGGGACCACAGGCATTATACATAAAACCCAATCGTGCATAGAGAAATAAAAGAGACCAACCACCATCATCCTTGAAAATATTTATTTAACAATGATACATATAACTGTTTGGAAGATAACTTGGCCACGGCCTGATTCATTGGTTTAATAATTAATACAGGTAATATTCCATAACTGTAAAACATAACTGTATATCACTTAGTCAATTAATCTACCATAACCAACCCCAGCTCAGCCACTTGAGACTAGAGCTGATTCTTCATCAAATCCTCAATTCTCCCCTCAAGCAAATTGCCTGAGTGAGTTACCACATGAATCGGCCGCGACGGAAAAGAAAAAAGGGGGGGGGCGGGAAGCTCCTCCGGCTGTTGTTTTTCTGGTCCCCTGACTCACATTAGCCAGCCGCTGCGCAAAGCTATCATACCTCCAGAACCCTCTCTACCAGCTGTTTTTCATTAACTCACACCCGGCCTGCTGTTAACCCTGTAGATTTTAACCAGCTACCTGACCTTAATTAACCTCCTGCCCTTACTGTAACCTAACTAAACCTTATCTGACTGCTCCTGCCGTGGACCCATGAGGAAAGGAGAGCCTAAACGGCTACTCACTTTCCCTTCCCATTCTTTTTCATGCAGCCAGGTCTAGCACCTCACCATTAGCAGGAACTACTGCCAGCTTCTTCAGGAGGTGCCCCAATGACAACAAATCCTATTCATTGCACCACGGTGACAAACTTTCCTCCACCTGGTCCTCTTTTTCAACCTCCTCTTGGTGAGTTAGACTGTGTATTTTTGTGGGGTTGGTCTTGTAATTACAGGTTAACTACTGTTCCTGTCGGATCACCTATACTTTACAGGCGTGGTGCCTACTGTGACTCCCTCTACTGTGACTCTACCATTACAAGGACTGGTAATTCCCCATTAGTATTCAGTTAGCTAAGAAGGTGAAAGTTTGGGGGGGTCATAAAACATATGGTGAGCAATGCTATATTCATTATAATACCGTTTTGCAAATAAAAAATGGCAGAATGAAAGAACCTAGTTTTTGATTGTCAAAATGACAGTCTTTAGATTTTTACAAATGTGCTCACTTCCCTTCAGTGAGCTGCGAGAGTACTGGCAGTATCCAGAAAAGATGTCTGCTGGCTGTTTACTGAAAGCCACGATAAGTGATACACCGTGTGTCTCTTTGTACATGAGTGCCACATCGTGATGGAAACCATCCAGTAGTTTGCTTTTTCAGGATAAAAAAAATCCACCTACCAAACTGGGCTCCGCGGTTGGCCTTCCTATGTTAGAAGACACCAGTAATTATGCCATGCATGTTTTAGTGGCTAGAACATGCCCCTCCCCCATTTGAGGTTTTAAACTTAAGCATGTTTTGTATCCCCTTTTGTATCCCCTTAGGATGGGCCTACCATGTCTGCATAGTTAAATGTCACATTTTGAACTTCAAAAACAGGAGGAGTTGGAATTGTGCTGCATGGCTGATCTGTTGGATTTGCTTTCCTGACTGCTTCCACCTTTTGGGTTGCTTTTTCTTAGGTTGCTTTTTTGAGGATATATGCCTTGTTACGACACGCTTAAACCATTACTTGGAATTGTTCAGTAGTTTTCTTAAATGAGTGTTAGGCCAGCCTATAAGTCCAGCTGATAGTCACCAATCCCAACGACTTTTGGCTTCCATCAGGGAGGTTGGCATTCAGATATCCCACTGTCAGCCAACAAAACAGAAGGCCCTGGGCATGTTCTGTCTTTTTTAGACAGGGAGATTAACGCTGTTCAGATGGTCTTCTGGTTTCCTGACGATTCATTAGTCAGGCTTCTGTCCTTGGTGACTAGCATCGCCAATGGGCCCCAGCTGTACCAGCTTCATTCACCTTTTGGGATTCCTTGTTTTCTTTGATGTCCTTGGTGCGTTCTTCTAAGGGGAATAGTCTGATGATCCTTGGCTGGCCTCCTGGGCCCAGATGGATATGTTATGTGACCTGACATTGCTGGAGTTTTCCTATTACTGCAGCATTGGAACTATGGTGTGAGAGAAGATACAGGGGACTGATAAGCTGAGCATGGTACAAGTGATAAATCGTCTCTGTGCATGCTCGCCACATGTGGTCTCCCAATTGCATTTTTTGGTGCAAGGATGCTTGGAATTGAATAGCTGACATTTTACAGGTGTATCCAACACTACTATCAATGCTATTTCTTGTTTGTCATTTGAATGCTTCTGTTCTGTGTCTCCAGTGGCTCCCGTGATTTCTCCTTGCCTTTAAAATTTGCAGACCCTCATTTCTGACGCCTGCTAAACCCGGTCCAGGCCTCCCTTTCTCAGAACACAAGGGTAGCATATTATCAGGTTTGGGTGCCTTCATTGCACAGTATGATCCCATGTTTCTCTCACCGGGACAGACAAATGCTTTTTTCCCTAGTATCTCCTCTACCTGAAGAACAAGATGTAGTCAGTTTTAAGGTGAGTATTTCTCCTTTCCCTCTGCCATTTTGATTTAAACTTTCTGGTTGGGAAGATGTTACTAAGGTATTCCCTGATCTGCATGTTTTTAATAAGGTTGTAAATGTATGCCTTGCAGTCTTGATCCTCGGAGTCCAATTTCTTTGCAGATCTTATTAACGTCATTTTTACATTCTCATCTGTTTACTTTGAGTCTCTCCAATTTAGATTCACCTTTTCCTGGACATCTTTTGACATTTTGGGGATTATTGAACTTGTTGCTAGGGACAAATGTGCAGTTAGCGGCATCAGACTAAAGATCAGGCTGCTACCTGCGGTCATCAAAAAACGCTGTCAGGTCTTGCAAAAAGAACAAAAAGGATTGTAATCTTTTTTGCCTTGTGTATCTTGCTTCCAAAAATGTGCTTGTTGACCACGCCCCTTCACCCTTCCTTGTTTCTCCTGGTCTATGCTGATTATTCCATCCTGAGCAAATTCCGATTAGGGGGGTATTTTAATTTTTGTCTTTTCAGGCTGGGCTAACTCTCTTGGAGTTCTCGACACACTTATTCTGCATCTGAGGAATGGGATGGGTTTTTTGAATGTTGAGCGGTAGCGTTTCAGAGTGTGGGTTTTGTCCCATTTTCCTTATATGTTCACCTTCACTTCCTGTTTTATTTAGGGTTCCACCCAGCATTGATTTGGACAATCAGTGATTCCTTCTCTATTGGGCCTCATGTCATTCTGGAGCTACAGGGAGGATCTGGAGATTTTCCTCTGATATCACCAGATTTTTCAGACACGGTTTTCAAAGCCTGAGTTCACACTGATTTTGAATACCAGTGACCACACTGGAATTGTCTGAGCTTCTTCACATTGAAAGATTTGTTTTTGCCCTATCGTCCTTTTCGTCAACAGGTGTGGTTACGACATGGGGTATTTTCGTTCAGTGCAGGATTACATATTTTAAACTACTCCTTTTTCTATTTTGACCAACTTGGTTATAGTTTGATCTGATATTGTATCTTGTTTGGGGTGGGCCTCTTCTATACTGTATCGGGATCATACTTGGAGCATTTTAAACAAATGTGCGTGCCTACGTTTTCGAATTTTTTTGTGCCGAATCGGGGGTTTTGTGATTTGTCACAGGAACTTAAATAGTGGTAACAATATTTTCTTAAAAGCTAACAGAGTTCATTTGCATGACATTGTCTTTTATATCTTTCATCTTCGCCTTTAATCTGGTGTGGAGTAAGTGCTGGCTGTGGTGGGATGCTCATCACTAAATCATTGACTTACCTGTGGCAGTTGGACCTTGAAAGCAATTAACATTGCTTTAATAGGTTATGCCCTCAGGTTGAATTTTGGGTCAGTCGAATGCCTGTCTGGTGCTGATGGTAAGCACAGGCCTCTTAAACTATTTAATATTATTGTTTACGCATGCTCACAGTATAACTGCGACTGACAGTGTATTTGTTATATTTTAAAATTTCAATAAAGCCATGGCCTTGCCCTTTTTAACCTTACGAGCCTCTGTGTAATTTTGGGAAAGGCGTGGTTTTTAGTTGGCTGTGATCAAGCCTATTATTCCCAGCAGTCATGCTACATTGTCAGCACTTGGGGCTCAATTTGAATATTGTAGAAATCAAGGGGCTGTCACACAAGCCTGCATGGCAAATGCAGCAGCCTGTGACATGTAGCCCCAATGCTCTCCAGTGTACCATGTCTTGCAACAACTCAGTTTTAGGGGCCAAGAAGGGATATTTTTCCAGGTGTATGGGAAGTGTCACATAGTACGTGAAAGTCATCGATTTATAAAGGAGACCCTTTACATTACCTTGGCAGGTCATCAGCATTCAGCGTCTGCTTCCCTTTCAGTATTATAAATCTGTGGTCCACAATGTGTGGTCAAATCCCCAGCAGTCAGAAATAAGTTGAGCTTAGGCCAGTTCACGTAGTACTGACTGGACCAGCCTGTAAATAACCTTTGGAATAGCATACATTCTGGCAACTGACAGATTGTATGCCGTGGCATTTTGTCCCTATTTAGTAATAAGGTAAATGCATTTGTGCAGTAGTAGGACAGCTTTAGGTAACAGATAATACATTTTTCAGATATTGTTACATAGTTACATAGTAGGTGAGGTTGGAAAAAGACACATAAAAAAAAAGACAAGTCCATCAAGTCCAACCTATGTGTGTGATTATATGTTAGTATTACCTTGTATATTCATGTATGTTGTGGTTGTTCAGGTACTTATCTAATAGTTTCTTGAAACCTGATGTGAAGATGCCCCCTGCTGAGACCTTCGCTTCTCTGCACTATTATGATTCATAATTGTATTCACATCATTCATTTTTTCCTATCACTATCTATTTGCTCTGGATTTTTCCAGTTGTATTCAAGATTTATGTATTGGTTTTAAGTGTTCATTCTGTATATTATTTGCAATACATTTATTATATTTTTTATTTTAATACCTATGTTCACCTATTATGTTTATCACTGTTAATCAATTAGTGCTGTACCTTTTTTTTTAATGTACGTGTCTTTCATGTTCTCTCTTAGCTGCCCTAATTGCACCCTTACATTTCATGTTGCATTCTTTATAAAGACTTAATGCTGATTATGATCCCTCAAACTTGTATTTTTTGAAGGCCTTCTCCTTTGCTTTTATATGCATTTTTACATTGGAGTTAAAGCGGAGTTCCACCCTTAAAATCACTTTTTTTCATTACATCCAGCATACTGACGTCAGCGCCAGTATGCTGTTTTTTTTTTTTTTTTAATGCGCGTACTTACTTTATATCAAATCATTGAATTCCAGGCGCACCGCGGAATGTCGCCGCTATAAGGCGTCACGCCTTCCGGAAACAGCCGATTAGCATTCGGCTTTTCTCGACGCCTGCGCACAGACCCAGGAGCTGACTGCGCAGGTGCCGAAAATAGCCGGTCCTTTTTCGGAGGGCGTGACGCGGCTATATACGGCGCCTGCGCAGTCAGCTCCTGGGTCTGTGCGCAGGCGCCGAGAAAAGCCAAATGCTAATCGGCTGTTTCCGGAAGGCGTGACGCCTTATAGCGGCGACATTCCGCGGTGCGCCTGGAATTCAATGATTTGATATAAAGTAAGTACGCGCATTAAAAAAAAAATAAAAACAGCATACTGGCGCTGACGCCAGTACGCTGGATGTAATGAAAAAAAGTGATTTTAAGGGTGGAACTCCGCTTTAAGCCATCCAGGACTTTTGCTCGCTCTTTTTAAAGGTATTACCCAATGGAATGTATTGGCTAATGCCCTTATTTACTATGCTCTTAAAGCAAACCCATCTGTCCTCAGTGTTCTTTGTTCCTAAGATTTTATCCCAATTTATGCCTTCTAGCAAGGTTCATAGTTTAGGGAAGTTGGCTCTTTTGAAATTCAGTGTCTTTGTATTCCCCTTATGTTTCCTATTTGTGTGATTTATGCTGAAGCCAATTGACCTGTGATTGCTATTACCTAAATTGTCCTGTATTTCCACATCCGTGATCAGGTCTGTATTGTTGGTAATCAGTAGATCCAGTAACGCTTTATTTCTAGTTGGTGCGTCTACCATCTGACCTATAAAAATGTCCTGCAAGACATTTAGGAACTGGCGAGCCTTTGATGAATGCGTGGTTCCCTCCGCCCAGTCTATGTCTGGATATTTAATATCCCTCATTATGATAACACTTCCCATCCTTGCTGCTAATCCAAATTGTGATAGATCTGTCCCCCCTCCTCCCTCAGGTTAGGGGGCCTATAGCATACCCCCAGTATTATTTCCCCTTGGCACCATCTCTTTGGAGCTCTACGCCTAAGGATTCCACCTCCTCCCTAGCTCCCTTAGTGATGTCATAGCTCACATTTTTTTATACATTATTCTTGATATATAGGCATACCCCTCCCTCTTTTTTACCCTCTCTATCCTTGCGATATGGTTGTCAGTCAATCATGAGAACGATTGAACCAGGTCTCTGAAATACCCACACAATCCAGATCCTCCTTGTATGTTGACATACAGAAGCATAATACACATTTCTCAAATATTCGCTTATGGGTGTTGTCTCTGTAAATTATGCAGAAAGCTCTGTGCTGTACAGTGACCACCCCAAAATGCATTTATATGTGAAGCCATAACGAACAACTTCTACTAATCCAATATTTCACCTAAAGCCGGGTAAAACTATAAGTCTCCATGCACACTGGCGTAAAAAACGTTGCTTCTACAGGAGTTTTGTGTTCTGCCTGTAGAAGCAAAAAAAAAGTGCCCATTTTGAAGGCTTAAATGCAAGTAATTGGGCATACAATGGTTATAGGGGTCTGGGTCCTGCCCTGGGGGACATGTATCAATAAAAAAAAGTTTATGAAAAACGTAATTTTTTAATAAGCAGTGAATTTTTTTGATTTTTAAAGTGAAAGCCTAAAAATGAAAAATTCCTTCCAATATAGTGCCTGGTGGGTCCCCGTAGTCTAACTGTGAAGTGGCAGATCTGATAAGTACTATTTTTTGCATCTCCCCAGGGGGTCCCCCCGTTAATACTTCCCAATACTTCCACGATATTGCCCCATATCCATACGGCAATATCCTTGGGAATGCTCACGGGGATACCGTACTGAAGCGTCCGGACAGCTGTCTTTTAATTTTGTTGGTCTTTGTCTGTCCCTGTTATTGTTTTGTGCGTTCTTTGTCAGTACCGGTTAGTGAACAACAATTCTAGTTTTCACGGGTGCAGCTTTGGCCAGCTATCACCAGTTGATAATCTTAACATACCTAGGTTTCAGAATTTGTACCTTTTAATATTAGACATTGTTTATAATATTTATATACATCTCTTGTGTTACCTATATAATAAAATTTACTATTTTCATATTCAGTTATTGTCCGTCACTACCTTGATAACCGCTAGGTCCATAGAAGCACACTGTCTTAGTGCTCTCTTGAGGACCAAAACCCCCCTTTTCATGTATGTTCTTTGGTTATGGTGGTGACCTCCACACTGGAGGAGTGACTATCTGAAAGATTTATTGCTTATGAGGTGGTGTTCGATTTCAGTTTATGTATATTTTAGAAGACCAATATTTTAACCCTTACACAACCTCTGTTTTGTCACAAAGTGCAATTCACAGTTTCTGATTCCAATATGCATCATCTTGGGTTGCTTTCCTATAAATGCATTGGCCTATCTTTATAAACATGTACAGTACAGACCAAAAGTTTGGACACACCTTCTCATTTCAAGAGTTTTCTTTATTTTCATGACTATGAAAAATGTAGATTCACACTGAAGGCATCAAAACTATGAATTAACGCATGTGGAATTAAATACATAACAAAAAAGTGTGAAACAACTGAAAATATATGTCATATTCTAGGTTCTTCAAAGTAACCACCTTTTGCTTTGATTACTGCTTTGTACACTCCTGGCATTCTCTTGATGAGCTTTAAGAGGTAGTCACCTGAAATGGTCTTCCAACAGTCTTGAAGGAGTTCCCAGAGATGCTTAGCACTTGTTGGCCCTTTTGCCTTCACTCTGCAGTCCAGTTCACTCTAAACCATCTCGATTGGGTTCAGGTCCGGTGACTGTGGAGGCCAGGTCATCTGGCGCAGCACCCCATCACTCTCCTTCTTGGTCAAATAGCCCTTACACAGGTGTGTTTGAGGTCATTGTCCTGTTGAAAAATAAATGATGGTCCAACTAAACGGAAACCGGATGGAATAGCATGCCGCTGGGAGATGCTGTGGTAGCCATGCTGGTTCAGTATGCCTTCAATTTTGAAAAAATCCCCAACAGTGTCACCAGCAAAGCACCCCCCACACCATCACACCTCCTCCTCTTTGCTTCACGGTGGGAACCAGGCATGTAGAGTCCATCCATTCACCTTTTCTGCGTCGCACAAAGACACGGTGGTTAGAACCAAAGATCTCAAATTTGGACTCATCAGACCAAAGCACAGATTTCCACTGGTCTAATGTCCATTCCTTGTGTTCTTTAGCCCAAACAAGTCTCTTCTGCCTGTTGCCTTTCTTTAGCAGTGGCTTCCTAGCAGATATTCTACCATGAAGGCCTGTTTCACACAGTCTCCTCTTAACAGTTGCTCTAGAGAGTGTCTGCTGCAAAAGGTGGCTACTTTGAAGAACCTAGAATATGACATATTTTCAGTTGTTTCACACTTTTTTGTTATGTATAATTCCACATGTGTTAATTCATAGTTGTGATGCCTTCAGTGTGAATCTACAATTTTCATAGTCATGAAAATAAAGAAAACTCTTTAAATGAGAAGGTGTGTCCAAACTTTTGGTCTGTACTGTACTGTAAACCTACAGAAAAATAGACAACAGCTGGTCACAAGGTGGAGCCAACATCCAAACTCAAGGAGCAGATTATAACAAGGATTCTACCTCAACCTCTTTAGTTTTCTAACTTTGCAATACATGATTATCATTAGGGATGAGCTTTATGTTCGGGTCAAACATAAGTTTGACACAAACATTGGCTGTTTGCCCGTTTTGCCGAATGTCGAAAAATTTGGGGTATTTGCGGCAAATTCGAAAGCCGCGGAACACCCTTTAAAAGTCTATGGGAGAAATAAAAAGTGATCATTTTAAAGGTTAATATGTTTTTGTCATAAAAAGTGTTTGGGGGCCTGGGTCCTGCCCCAGGGGACATGCATCAATGCAAAAAAAAGTTTTAGAAATGGCAGTTTTTTCGGGAGCAGTGTTTTTAATAATGCTTAAAGTGAACCAATAAAAGTGAAATATTCCTTTAAATATCATACCTGGGGATGTCTATAGTATACCTGTAAAGTAGCGCATGTTTCCTGTGCTTAGAAAAGTCCCTACACAAAATGACATTTCTGAAGGAAAAAAAAGTAATTGAAAACTACTCGCAGCTATAATGAATAGTCGGGTCCCGGCAATACAGATAAAAGTCATTGAAAAAAACAACACGAGATCACCCAGCCCATTATCGGGTCCTTTTGGGTCTGGTATGAATATTAACCGCTTGCCGACCAGCCGCCGCAGGTATACGGCGGCGGGTCGGCACTCCTGCGCGAGAGCCCGTAGCTCTACGTCGCCACTTTCGACGGCCACTAGGGGGCGCGTGCGCGCCGCCGGCGGCCCGTGCGCTCGCCCCCCGCTCTCCCCCGAGTTCACGATCGCCGCCGGGCACACGCGATCGCTCGTTACAGAGCGGGGAACGGGAGCTGTGTGTGTAAACACACAGCTTTCGTTCCTGTCAGCGGGGGAAACGCTGATTTTCTGTTCATACAATGTATGAACGGAAGATCAGTGATTCCCCCTAGTGAGTCCACCCCCCCATACAGTTAGAACACAAATAGGAACACACTTAACCCCTTCCCCGCCCCCTAGTGTTAACCCCTTCACTGCCAATGGCATTTTTATAGTAATCCAATGCATTTTTATAGCATTGATCGCTAAAAAAATGCCAATGGTCCCAAAAATGTGTCAAAAGTGTCCGAAGTGTCCGCCATAATATTGCAGTACTGAAAAAAAACGCTGATCGCCGCCATTACTAGTAAAAAAATAAATAATAATAAAAATGCCATAAAACTACCCCCTATTTTGTAAACGCTATAACTTTTGCGCAAACCAATCAATTAACGCTAATTGCGATTTTTTTAACAAAAAATATGTAGAAGAATACGTATCGGCCTAAACTGAGGAAAAAAAACGTTCTTTTATATATTTTTGGGGGATATTTATTACAGAAAAATGTAACAAATATTGCATTTTTTTCAAAATAGTCGCTCTATTTTTGTTTATAGAGATGATCAAATACCACCAAAAGAAAGCTCTATTTGTGGGAAAAAAAGGACGCCAATTTTGTTTGGGAGCCACGTCGCACGACCGCGCAATTGTCAGTTAAAGCGACGCAGTGCCGAATCGCAAAAAGTGCTCTGGTCGTTGGGCAGCAATATGGTCCGGGGCTAAAGTGGTTAAAGGGAAGCCGGGGCCATCCGTGATGTGGACAGGTGACCCTGCCCCATCTGACACAACATGGGTTTCTGGCAGTTTCTCTGTGGTGTCACTGGTGACCCCACCACCTCTGGTACCAATTAATACAGTTAATTTAGTAGTGACATCACCTTTTCCAATTCCAATTCAAATTTAATTCCAACATTTGAGAAAGGCTATTCCTTTTGGAAACAAAACCAAAGTGCCTCGAGGACTTTCTAAACAAAATCAGCAGAATCATAACGTGCTAAAAACACACTGTAATGCCCCGTACACATGATCGGAATTTCCGATGGCCTAAAATCCAATGGAATTTTTCGTCGGAATTTCGTTCAAGCTATCTTGCATACACACTGTCAGACCAAATTCTGACTGTCCAAAACGCGGGGACGTAAAACATTACGACGAGCCGGGAAAAATTGCGTCGACTTGATTCTGAGCATGCGTGGGGGGTTTTTCCGTCGGAGTTGCACACAGACGATAGGAATTTCCTATCGTTTTTTTTTCCATCGGAAAAAAATAAAACATGTTCTATTTCTAAACACAGACAGACTTTTTTTATCAGAAATTCCGATCGTGCGTACGTGGCATAAGTCTGCGTACACATTGATTTTCTTTTCTTACCCTATTATACAAACCTGCATTAGAGCCATCAGCTCAGCTATAAAGATTGCTTGATTTTCAGGCAACTAACCTTGAAACAAAGCTTATCTCAAAGAACAACAGCTTATCCCTAAATGGGTGCTTCTCCTCAAGGCAATAACGGGACTTATCTACAAAAAGTGAAACACTAAAGAGTTAATTTACTAAAGGCAAATAGACTGTGCACTTTGTAAAATGCAGTTGCACTCTGCATGTGTAGTTGCTCCAGAGCTTGGTTCCAACCACAATTAGCATTTTTTAAATGTATGTCCTTTCATCATGCGTTTTTATAATATAAATTCGGTCACTTACTATTTTACAATCCGCCGCATCTCCGCATAGTTATTTAAAAAAGATAGTTTATAAAACTATGTCCACACCGTTGTCATTTTGCTTGTGGGCATTGTGAAGCCCACAAGCACTTACTTCCTGGAAGTCTTGGATGGGGAGTGATAATTGGGTAGCGCGCTGCATCCTGGGAAATGATGACACACATTTCCCAGGAGCATTAGAGGGAAATGATGTCAGAATCCTAGGTGATTCCAAAGGCAGATTTTGTGGGACCGCATAGCAACAGGCATTTCCAGATGAGTAAAAAATATATATATATTTATTTTTTAGGTTTAATTAGCACAATAATAGAAAAAAATATTTGGGACGGAAACTCCACTTTAAAGGGGTTGTAAAGGTTTGTTTTTTATTTTCTAAATAGGTTCCTTTAAGGCCGCGTACACACAATCGAATTTATCTGCTGAAACCGGTCCGACGGACCGTTTCAGCAGACAAATCCGATCGTGTGTACGGGCGAGCAGACAGGTTTGTCCATCGGACAAATTTCAAATCATGCTTTGAAATTTGTCCGCTACAAACCTGTCCGTCGGATCTGTCCGCTGGTTAGTACTCTAACCAGTGGACAGAACTGTCCGCGCATGCGTCGAATGGATTCGACGCATGCACGGAAGCATTTTATTTCCGGGTATGGTGACGTGGCAGCGTCAACGTCACCGCCACGTCATTGCGTTCCCTGGCCGAGGGAATTTTCATCCGATGCTGTGTACACACCGTCGGACGAAAATCCGGAGGAGAAATGTCCGCTGGAAACGGTCCGTCGGACATGTTTCAGCGGACATGTCCCTCCGTGTGTACGCGGCCTAAGCTAGTGCATTGTTGGTTCACTTACCGTTTCCTTCAATTTCCCTTCTAAATGTTTTTTTTCTTTGTTTTCTTTGTTTGAATTTCTCACTTCCTGTTCCTCCTCAGTAAGGTGTTCAGTAAGCTGTTCTAAATGACTTTCCACCGCTCGGATGGTGGAAAGCTTAGTGAGAAAAAGGAAGTGAGAAATTCAAACAAAGAAAAAAAATATTTAGAAGGGAAATCGAAGGAAAAGGTAAGTGAACCAACAATGCACTAGCTTAAAGCGGATGGTTCACCTCAAAAAGATATTAAAAGCCAGCAGCAACAAATACTGCAGCTGCTGACTTTTAATATTAGGACACTTACCTGTCCTGGAGTCCAGCGGCGTCCGTAGCAGAGGACGAGCGATCGCTCGTCACCCTGCTGCTCCCCCCTCCATCCACGGTGAGGGAACCAGGAAGTGAAGCGCTGCGGCTTCACTGCCCGGTTCCCTACGGCGCATGCGCGAGTCGCGCTGCGCCCGGCGATTGGCTCCCGCTGTGTGCTGGGAGCCGAGAGTTCCCAGCACACAACGGGAAAAGCCCGTCTTTTGCCCGAGACTGCGGGCCGGAAGTGGGTGCGGATACCTGTCTTTAGACAGGTATCTGCACCCCCCTCCCCCCTGAAAGGTGTCAAATGTGACGCCGGAGGGGGGGAGGGTTCCGATCAGCGGATCTTCACTTTAGGGTGGAGATCCGCTTTAAAGGAACCTATTTAGATAATAAAAGACGAACAATCCCTTTAAGTAAAGTTTCATTTTACAAAGAACACACAATCACATGCAAGGAAAAAAAAAAGAAAAAAGCATTTTTGCTTGCACATGATTGGATGATTGAAGTCAGCTGATCTTCTGCTCATTTACTAAGCTCTGGAGCAACTGCACATGTAGGGCCAGATTCACAGAGCGATTACGTGTGCGCAACTGCTGTTGCGCGTGCGTAAGTCTAAATGTGCGCGTGCGTATAGTTGGACGCGATTCACAAAACAATATACGCCAGAAATCTACGTTTTTTGGTCCGGCGTAATTGAGTTAGACATTCGCTTCCCTTCGCGCAAAACTGCGCTAGACACACCATTGATTTGCTAGTCAAATATGCTAATGAGGGAGTTACGGGGATCCACAAAAAAACGCAGTTGCTGCGCAGGCTACGCGATGTGCGCAACTGCAAAATGTCCTGTCTAAAGTTAGAGCACATAAAAGCTGATCTAACTTTTGAAAAAAAGTCTAATTGTCAGATAAAGCAACACCGTTATTGAGGAGCAGACCACACACACGTGTTGCACTACAATTTGACTGCCAACATGCTAGGGGCATCGTCGCTCATAGCTGCACTAGTGAATATAGATGACCAAAGAAGGAGGAGGGCACAGAGGATGGCACGGAGGATGGCACGGGAGAGGGTATACCGCACCCGCATACACCTGTTTGGCATGAATGATTCAGAGGTCTTTCGCATCTTCAGATTCCCCCCTCATGCCATCCTGGAATTAACCACAACCTTGCAGGAGGACATCACCAGCCCAACACAACGCTCACATGCAGTGCAGCCACTGGTCAAGGTCCTGGCAACACTCCATGTCCTTGCCAGTGGCTCTTTTCAGCGTACAAGTGGAGTGGTGGCTGGGATGTCACAATCCTCCATGAGCAGATGTGTGCACCAGGTTGTCCCTGCAATCCTCACACGCTTGGCCAACCAAATCATCAAACCCACCACTGAGGAGCTTCGAATCAAGGCAATGGCAGATTTCTACCGAATTGCCAGATTCCCACGCACCATCGGGGCCATAGATTGCACACATGTGGCACTCCAGCCCCCCCATGAGACCGAGCACATGTACCGCAATCGGAAGAATTGGCACTCCATCAACGTACAGGTGATAGCCGATGCCCAAGGCCTCATATGGCACGTCCGTGCCAAACACCCAGGGTCCAGCCATGACAGCTACATCTACAATCAAAGCCACATCCGAACAGAATTCGAACAGAACGTGTATGGGAACACCTGGCTGGTTGGTGAGTGACATGGGAGTCAGGCATGACTATCCCCTCCCGTGATGCACAACAGAAGTGGCACATGCATGACTAACATTCTCCTGTCTTTTCCTTTACAGGTGACTCTGCATATGCACTGGGACCCCATCTCATGACTCCTATCCGGAACCCCCAAACCCCAGGAGAGGAACGATACAATGAAGCACACATCAAAACCCGTGCAGTGGTGGAGCGCACCTTTGGCCTCCTGAAGTCACGTTTCCGATGCCTGGATAAGTCTGGGGGTACACTGTTGTATTCCCCAAACTTCGTGTGCCATATCATCGCTGCATGTTGCATGCTACACAATCTCGCAGTGAGGAAGGGCCTGCAGGTTGAGCTACGTGATGATCTGACCCCCCAACCAGAAAATCAACCCCTAACCGAGGATACCCCGTCTTCTGAGGGAAGAGCAGTCAGGAGGCAGCTCATATTGGGCATCTTTGCACGTTAAACACACACATTAATCATGGCACAATGAGAATGCATGCATGCACACCACTATGGTCCCTAGCACACACACCCCACATCCTCATCAAATTGGATTGGCACCAGTCCACCATGCAAGACTGGTGAGCAGTAACGCCACGTCAAGGCTCCAATTATGTCACTGTACATTCATACACCATTCACACGGACCTGGGAATCACTTCTCCCTGGTCCTGGGGAACCCTTCTCCACCAAAATTGAGGGTGACACCCCTTTTCCAGCAGGAATGTCACCCCCACATTCAAACATCATTCACAACCCAAAATATGCCAAAAAAGTCAAACAAACAAAAATGCATTGAAAAAAAAAATGCTTAGAAAAAACAAAAAAAAGCAGAGAACAAAAATAAAAAAGCTTTCAAAACAAACAAAAGGGGGAAAAAAAATTATTGCCCTCTGCCTGAGCCACGCCTGGGGCGCCCCCGGCCACGGCCCCGGACCCTCAGGGGAGACGCATGGGGGAGGGGAAAAGCCGGGGAAGGAGGAGCAGCCCCTGAGATCTGCCCACCTGGCGGCCTGCCCTCCAAGGCCACGGCTATTCTGTCCAGGGCAGCACCAAGTGTTGCCGTGTTGCCCTGGATAGCCTGGGTAAGGGCCCTCACATCCTGCCCAACGCCTGCTGCTGTAGTTTGCAGGTCATTTAGGCAGGTTGTGGAGGCCCGGGAGTGGGAGTCCAGGTTACCCAGGCTATCATTAATGGAGGACAGGCTCTGATCCACCCGCCCCATAGTCTGGCAGAGCTGTCTCAGAAGGCGGGTCTGGGTGGCCAGGTTCCTTCTCAGACAGGCGGGCATGAGATTGGGCGCCCCCCTGGTGCTTGGGGATGACCTCCTGGCTCTTGCTGATGGTTGTGGCCGGGGAGAAGGGGAGGCCCTTGTGAGGGGAGCCATGTTGGGGGAGGAGGGGGGGGGGGCTGACCCTTAGGGAGGGCAGGCTTCTTGCAGCCAGAGGGGAAGAGTCCGCAGAAACCAAAGGGCCAGTGCCTTCCATGGACTCCTCCTCCTCATGATTCTGCTCCTCCTCATGATCGTCCTCCGCATGATCCTCCCCCTCCTCTTGTTCCTCCTCTGCGGACTCTGGCCTTGTTGGGGGGGCCTCATTAGGCTGCTGTCCTGGGGTTGGAGCGGTCAGTCCAGATGGCCCTGCACCCTCCTGCACAGCTGTGGATGACACAAAACATTCACAGGTTGGAGGATCCACACACTTGCCACATATTCCCTTTCACCCCCTCCCCCACACATGCTACACACCTGAGAGAAATAAAAACCTTACCTGGCACCGCGGGGACCGGACTTGTGTCAAAGCCTGGCAGGCCCTCCACTTCATGCCGGTGAAAGGTCAGGGCCACCACACGCTCCGTCTCTGAAAATCTAACCCGGCATGGTGGGCCCCCTCCTGTGCCCCTGGCATGGGCATTTATTGCGGCCAGTTTTTTTTTCACCTCACGCCGGAGGTCATTTATTTTCTTTTCTATCCCAGAGCGGGTCCGTGTCTCCCCCTCCCCCGATGAATTGACCTGCTCCGTGATTATATCCAATATCTCCCTCCTCCTGGCCGGGGTGGTGGTGGCACTCTGCGGGCCGTGGAGAAAACGCCCATAGTCGGTAATGGCCCGGGCAAGAATTCTTTTTTCCCCCACAGTAAAATTGAGCTTTCTTTTTCTCTCAGTCATACTTCCAAACAAACTCACTAGCAGTCACCAAAAATCTGTCACAAATACAAGCACAACCAATCAGACAAGAACACACACAAAGAGAAAAAGAACAGCCAAAAATCACACTAGCACTCAGCAAGAAACAGACACAAAAAAATCAGATGAAAAAATAAAGCAAGAAAACAAACGCTCAGAAATATATCAATCAAACAAACAGTCTCAAACACTTATCAAAATACACTTTCACAAAACTACCAACAAGCACAAGATCACACAGAACACTAATCTCACAACTACAAAACACACTCTAACGAACAACAGAGCAAAAGCACTTGATTCAATGGGAAGGGACACAAAGGGATGTACTTTTGCAATGGAAGGGCGTTTGTGTGTGTCTATTTATGCTGTCTGCGTAGTTCACAACATTGCCCTAGTCCATTTCCAATTTCAATGATTGCGCCGCTCCCGAGTTGTGAGCATGCGCACAACGGAGCTGACATGGTTTCCTTCACGCGCGCATGCGCGAGTCGGCCGGCCCTTCATTTGCATGGGGTCACGGCTCATTTCAATGTAACACGCCCACGTCCCTCCCAATTTGTATTACTCCTCCTTACGCCTACGGAAAAAACCTTACGTTTGCGCAAGCTCTTGCGTAAAAGCTACGTGAATCGCCGGATTACGCGGCTAGATTGCGCAAGTCTAACGGAAAAGTGGTGCGCTACGCCGGAATGATAATGCGCCGATCTACGTGAATCTGCCCCGTAGAGTGCAATTGTACTTTACAAAATGCACAGTCTGTTTGCCTTTAGTAAATCAACCCCTAATTGTTCTATGATACTCCGGAACACTAACATTTGGACTTGACATCCTACGTGAAGTAGGATAAAACAGCTTTTATTTTACACAGCTCCTGGCATTCTATCTAAAAAGGGACATAGGCAGTACTCCCTAAATTCCAGCCATCTAAATTTAATGAGAAGGCTAAAATACTCATATTTCCAGGGTCATGGGTGCACTAGCATGGGGTACATTTGTAAATGCAGTAGGTCTGAGTGCTTCTAAAATATCAAAACTTAATGCACACTGGGCAAGAATCTCTGAAAGCAGTGAGAATCAAGGGTCACTGAAAAAATGGGGCTGCAATGGTAACTGGATGAACAGGGGCGCAGCAGGAGTCTCTGGAGGCACTAGGGTGCAAGGAGCACTGGGGACACATAGTTGCAAGGGTCAGAGGATGCACAGGGAAAACAACAGACACTGGAGTGCAGAGAGTGCTGCAGGCACAGCAGAAGTCACTGTGAGCTCAGGAGTGCACAAGGTCAATGGAATGCAGAAAAGCTGGAAGCACAGTAACCCTGCAGTCATAGGAATGCTGAAGTAAAAGGAGTGCTGCTGGAATCCTGGGTGTCACAGGAATACTGGAATTGTGTTCAGTAAAGTTGGCACTCTGTACCATCATATAGGGTTTGCTTCAAGAATTCCTAATATACTTGCATGTTCAGTATATATGTATATATACTGTATGTATACATTTAATACTAGTCATAATTATAACATTGTTGTATCATTTTGGTCTCAGGCTGTTGGCAGCAGGGCCGTCTTAATAGAATCATGAATCAGTGCAGGTAAACAGACATCAAGTAGGTAGGAGGCAGACTGCCTCCCCTGTGTGTCTATCACTCTCAGTGCCATCATAGGGCCCACAATTTCAGGGTAGCGTGTGTAAGCAGCTGTCAGTGATAGGGTATTTCAGTGCTGCAAGAGTAAGTGGTAAAGCATTGTATGTATTTCACGCTGTAGCTAGTTGTTATGTTTATTATGTTACCACTATTTACCTCTATAGTGTCTCCAACACCATTTTACAGGAGCCCTGCGTCCTGATAGGCCGCACGAGATCTCGAGAGATTTGGGAGGCCATTTTTGGGTGGTTTCCTTATATAAAAAAGCTCAGGCTCGTTTTTGGGGAGAACACGTGTGGATGCAGAGAGGGACAGAGACCCTGCTTGTGAGGGAGAGGTAGAAGAAGTCAGGGAGAGTGTTCCGGCCTGTAGGGATAGTTCAGGGCTCCTACGGAGTCGTGCAGTGGTAACCTTGGTCGGATGAAAGACTCCCAGCTGCTACGGGTAACGTGTTTCCAGCCTCTTCCAATCTGCATTGGGTGCCGGGGTATATAGCGTACCATTGAGTGAGGAGTGCCTGTGTTACCCAGAAGGCCACATCGCTTAGAACAATAGCTGCTGTGTTGCATATGTGTGCCTCTGTGCCTGGAGAAGAACCGTTTGCTGTTTGATTATAAAGACTGTTGTTCCTACCGCCTTTCGGTAATAAACGTTACTTTGTTCAAAGAACTTACTTGGCTTCAGGGCCGGCCTTAGGCCTTTAGGCGCCCTGTGCGAGAAAGCTTTACAGCGCCCCCTAGTGGCCACGCCCCTCGGTAACCATGCCCCTCAGTAACCACGCCCTTTCAGTGTCCACACCCATTTCTCCAATACTGGCTCCATTTAAAGCCTTACATTCTGTTAAGTTCCCAAAAAACTGATTACAAGCTATGATAAAAATACATTCACACGCTATAATAACGCCACCTATACTGCAAATCACACGCTATAATACCACTACCTGTAAATTTACAATCAAATATCAAACATAATTACAATAAAGTATTTTTTAACTTTTGTATTTGCTGTTCCTTTAAGAAACACCCTATTTAAATAATAAAAAATACAAAAACTAACATTAAGCAGTACACTGCACTTATAAAAAAAAAAATGTACTTACAGAAAAAAGTTTTTACATCTGCTGCCTGCGTCTGTAGATTCTTGCCCTCCTTTGTCTTCTCAGTGCGCGTGGCATATGAGCTCCTCATAGCAAAGCAAGGACAGCCGCCCACGCCGTCTTTCCGGCAGAATCCACCTGTGGCCTGCCAGGCGTACCTAGAGCATTTGGCACCCGGGGCGGATCCTATATCTGCCCCCCCACAGTAAAATGTAAAAACACCCCACTGTGCCCCCTGCATCCTTCAATATCTCTGTCACTACTATGTACCCCTCTCCACAACTGCACCTCTGGACCCCTTTACATTACACAGCACCTCACAGCTCTGGACCCCTTTACATTACACAGCACCTCACAGCTCTGGACCCCTTTACATTACACAGCACCTCACAGCTCTGGACCCCTTTACATTACACAGCACCCTGCACCTCTGGACCCCTTTACACAGGGCCGCCATCAGGAATTTTGGGGCCCCTTACACAGCTTCAGGCATGGGCCCCCTGGAGCAGAGAACCGGGGGGGGGGGGGGTGCTGCCGCATAAAATTGAGAAGCGGGGGGGGGCTGCTGGCGCGAATTGAGAAGCGGGGGCCCTTTACAAAATAAAAAGGGGGGTAGCCATCCGGGCCCTGGGGACCTCTGTGCCCTTTAATAAAAAGAGAGGAAAAAATATATATATATATATTTTTAAAAAAGGGTGGTTGCCAACTGGGGCACCGGGGACCTTATTTTTTTTTTTATAAAAGGAAATTACAAAAAAAGGGGGCTTTCTATTCGGGACCTATGGGCCCTTTAATAAAAAGAAACCTCTGGGCCCTTTAAAAAAAAGAAAGAAATAAAAAAATATATATATAAAAAAGAAATAAACATTTATATATAAAAAAAACAAAAAAACAAGGGGGTTGCCTTCCAGGGCCCTGGGGACCTCTGGCCCTTTAATAAAAAATAAAAATATAAAAAAAAATAAAGAAAAATAAAAAATACAATTATAAAAAAAGGGGGTTTGACACATGGGGCCCTGGGGACCTCTGAGCCCTTTAATAAAAATACATCTATATATTAAAAAAAAAGAAATAAAATAATATAAAAAAGTAAAAAAAAAATATAAAAAAGGAGGATTGTCATCCGGGGGCCCTGGGGACCTTTAATAATAATAATAATATATATATATATATGAAATAAAAAAATATATAAAAAAATTATATATTTTTTTATAAAAAAGGGGGGTTGTCATCTGGGGATCTCCAGGTCCCTGTGGACCTCCGGACCTCTAAAAAAATAAAAGAAAAAAAATTGGCCCTTTAATAAAAAAGAAAAGAAAAATATATTAAAAAAATATATTTTTTTATAAAAAAATATTTTTTTTTTATAAAAAAATAAATAAAAAAGAGGGGGTTGCCATCTGGGGCCCTGGTGGCCTACTAAAAAAATCTGGGGCCCTAGACCCCTAAAAAAATGGCCCTTTAATAAAAAAATGAAATAAAAATATATTAAAAATATATATATTTTTTTATAGAAAATAAATAAAAAAAGGGGGGTTGTCATCCGGTGCCCTGGGGCCTCCGGGCCCCTGTGGACCTCCGAACCTCTAAAAAAAAAAAAAAAAAAAAAAAAATTGGCCCTTTAATAAAAAAAATATATTAAAAAAATATATTTTTTTATAAAAAAATATATTTTTTTATAAAAAAAAAAGAAAAAAATGGGCTTGCCATCTGGGGCCCTGGTGGCCTTCGGGCCCCTGGGGACCTCCGGACCTCTAAAAAAAATAAAAGAAAAAAAATGGCCCTTTAATAAAAAAAAAATATATATATATATTAAAAAAATATATATTTTTTATAAAAAAAAAATATTTTTTTATAAAAAATATATTTTTTTTATAAAAAAAAGGGCTTGCCATCTGGGGCCCTTGGTGGCCTCCGGGCCCCTGGGGACCTTCAGCCCCCTAAAAAAAAAAAAAAAAAAAAAAAATTTTTTTTTTTTTTTTTTTTTTTTTTAAGGTGGTTCCCATCCGGGCCCCTGGGGACCCCCGGGCCCCTTACAGGTGTAATGCCTGTACCCCCCTGATGGCGGCCCTGCCTTTACATTACACAGCACCCAGCACCTCTGGACCCCTTTACATTACACAGCACCCTGCACCTCTGGACCCCTTTACATTACACAGCACCCTGCAACCCTGGACCCCTTTACATTACACAACACCCTGCACCTCTGGACCCCTTTACATTACACAGCACCCAGCACCTCTGGACCCCTTTACATTACACAGCACCCTGCACCTCTGGACCCCTTTACATTACACAGCACCCTGCAACCCTGGACCCCTTTACATTACACAACACCCTGCACCTCTGGACCCCTTTACATTACACAGCACCCAGCACCTCTGGACCCCTTTACATTACACAGCACCCTGCACCTCTGGACCCCTTTACATTACACAGCACCCTGCAACCCTGGACCCCTTTACATTACACAACACCCTGCACCTCTGGACCCCTTTACATTACACAGCACCCTGCACCTCTGGACCCCTTTACATTACACAGCACCCTGCACCTCTGGACCCCTTTACATTACACAGCACCCAGCACCTCTGGACCCCTTTACATTACACAGCACCCTGCACCTCTGGACCCCTTTACATTACACAGCACCCTGCAACCCTGGACCCCTTTACATTACACAACACCCTGCACCTCTGGACCCCTTTACATTACACAGCACTCTGCACCTCTGGACCCCTTTACATTACACATCACCCTGCACCTCTGGACCCCTTTACATTACACAGCACCCTGCACCTCTGGACCCCTTTACATTACACAGCACCCTGCACCTCTGGACCTCTTTACATTACACAGCACCCTGCAACCCTGGACCCCTTTACATTACACAACACCCTGCACCTCTGGACCCCTTTACATTACACAGCACCCTGCAACCCTGGACCCCTTTACATTACACAACACCCTGCACCTCTGGACCCCTTTACATTACACAGCACTCTGCACCTCTGGACCGCTTTACATTACACATCACCCTGCACCTCTGGACCCATTTACATTACACAGCACCCTGCACCTCTGGACCCCTTTACATTACACAGCACCCTGCACCTCTGGACCTCTTTACATTACACAGCACCCAGCACCTCTGGGCCCCTTTACATTACACAGCATCCTGCACCTCCGGGCCCCTTTACATTACACAGCACGCCTTTACATTACACAGCACCCTGCACCTCTGGGCCCCTTTACATTACACAGCACCCTGCACCTCTGGACCCCTTTACATTACACAGCACCCTGCAACCCTGGACCCCTTTACATTACACAACACCCTGCACCTCTGGACCCCTTTACATTACACAGCACTCTGCACCTCTGGACCCCTTTACATTACACATCACCCTGCACCTCTGGACCCCTTTACATTACACAGCACCCTGCACCTCTGGACCCCTTTACATTACACAGCACCCTGCACCTCTGGACCCCTTTACATTACACAGCACCCTGCACCTCTGGACCTCTTTACATTACACAGCACCCTGCAACCCTGGACCCCTTTACATTACACAACACCCTGCACCTCTGGACCCCTTTACATTACACAGAACCCTGCAACCCTGGACCCCTTTACATTACACAACACCCTGCACCTCTGGACCCCTTTACATTACACAGCACTCTGCACCTCTGGACCCCTTTACATTACACATCACCCTGCACCTCTGGACCCCTTTACATTACACAGCACCCTGCACCTCTGGACCCCTTTACATTACACAGCACCCTGCACCTCTGGACCTCTTTACATTACACAGCACCCAGCACCTCTGGGCCCCTTTACATTACACAGCATCCTGCACCTCTGGGCCCCTTTACATTACACAGCACGCCTTTACATTACACAGCACCCTGCACCTCTGGGCCCCTTTACATTACACAGCACCCTGCACCTCTGGGCCCCTTTACATTACACAGCACCCCTTTACATTACACAGCACCCCTTTACATTACACAGCACCCTACAGCTCTAGACACCTGTATGTTACACAGACACCCCCCTACAGTGCAGACCCCCCTTACAACACAGACCCCTTCTTATAATACAGAACCCCCTCTACAATACAGATTCACTCCTAAAGAGCAGACCCCCCTACAATACAAACTCACCTACAATACATAACCCCACCCCCCCTACAATACAGAACCCCCCTACAATACAGACCCCTCTCCCTACAATACTTAACCCCCCCTACAATACAGACCCCTCTCCCTACAATACTGAACCCCCCTCTCCCTACAATACAGACCCCCCCCTACAATACAGACCCCCTACAATACAGAACCCCCTCCCTACAATATAGACCCCCTACAATACACAATCCCCCCTCCTTCAACACATCCCCCCCTCCTACAATACAGAACCCCCCTACAATACAGAACTCCCCCTACAATACCCAACCCCCCTACAGTGCCACCCCCCCTCCTACAATACAGAACCCCCCCTCCTACAATACAGAACCCCCCCTCCTACAATACAGAACCCCCCCTCTCTACAATACAGAACCCCCCTCCCTACATTACAGACCCCCCTACAATACACTATCCCCCCTCTTACAATACAAAACCCCCCCTCCTACAATACAGAACCCCCCTACAATACAGAACCCCCCCTCCTACAATACAGAACCCCCCCTACAGTACCGAACCCCCTCCTACAATACCGAACCCCCTCCTACAATACCGAACCCCCCCACCTTGCTGCCCCCCCCCCCTACAATACAGAACCCCCCTCCTACAATACAGAACCCCCCCACAACACAGAACCCTCCCACAACACAGAACCCCCTCCTACAATACCGAACCCACTCTACAGAGCCGACCCCCCCTTCAGACCTGTATAGCAGGCTCAGCTAATGTGCTTGCCGCGTGCTGCACACACACAGCACAGCACAGTACAGACAAGGGGGAGGCGGCTTCACTGCTCGGCTGCCTGTGACTGTGAGACAGGCAGCCGAGACTCAGACCTGCGGCGCTTCACAGGGAAGGGTGATGATTGCGGCCGTGTCCCGACGGCTCGCTCGGGTTCCTGCTTGAACCCCCGCAAAGCCAGGCGCCTGTCACCATGCCATGCCGCCCAAAGTCCTCTTCGTTCGCGCGCGGGGGAGGGGGATTCGGGGTGCCGGCACGCCCCACGCCCACTACTTAGTACACGGGCGATTTTAGAGAATTTGTGCCGATCGCCAGGCGCCCATGTTGCCATGGCGCCCTGTGCGACCGCACATCCCGCACACCGCAAAGGCCGGCCCTGCTTGGCTTCCTCTGTGAAACGCAACACCCTTTCCCCGCTTACATTTTGGCGTAGTCGGCAGGATGTCAGAACCATCGTCCTCAAGCGGGGGAGTGGCTAGAGGGTCCTTCATGGCACCGTATGGAGCGGCCTTAGCACTGATTCCAAAATTTAATGGTGCCAATATTCCCCTGACAGATTGGGTGGAGAGACTGGACAGCTCGGTCCGATTATTCGAAATACCCGCAGCACACTTTGCAGATTTGGCGGTTAATGCGCTAGAAGGAGAAGCCCGCCGGGCTGTGATGGTTCTGCCCGAGAAGGAGAGAGATAACAGAGCCGCCATTGTTGAAAAGGGGAGAGTATAGTCTCAGTTATTCAATTTAGAACAATAAATTTAGAATGTACCAGCATCCCGAAATGTTTGAAAGCAGGGGAGGAGGACCGACTAGATAGAGACAGCAAAGCTGCTTGACACTAAACTGGTCTATACTGTATCGATCAATATGGGTTTGGTTGGGATTTTCAGGGTACTTATAGAGAGACGTATATCATATAAAAATAGGTTTATTACAAAAAGAACAATACATCAATAATAAAAAGATGGGACAGGCCCCACAGTTCGGACACAGTAGGATGTTTGTTAAGGTAACACAAAACAAAGCAAAACCGTATTGGTCAGATGCGTGGAGCCAATCTGCGACCTCGACCGGTTTCGCGGTTGATACCGCTTCTTCAGGAGGATCTACATAAAATACATATATTTATGAAGAAGGACAAGCAAAATTTACATAAATGTACACATTTTAAGAAAACAAAGCAGCAAGACCAATGTTAGACTGACTGTGAAGACATACTCACATGGGATGGCAGGTGGCCCGGAATGAGCAGACAACAAACGCGCCCCCCCCAAAAAAACAAAGAATACAAATGGCTCGCGCCGGGGAAGCTGACAAAAGCTCTGAAGGGTAAAAAAAATTGCAAAGAATAATAATTTTAGGTATGCGACTACTAGAAGAAATGAGGGACACCACGGGAAAAAGAGGAGTGAGGGAGGGAGAAAGAAAGGGACTAGATGGGGACAGGTAAAGGACGAGGGGGGAAGGGTAACCAAGGATAGGAGAAGAGAGAGAGGAAATTGTAGGATAGGGGGCGACAGGGTTGAAAAAGGGAACAAGGGGAAAAAAAAAGGGGGGTACAGGTAAAAAAACCTTGTAGAGGGTAAGAGGGACGTGTGAGGGAAGGCGGCACAGAAAAGATAGGGGGATGGGCAAAGAAGGAGGGAAGGATGGAGAAGAAAAGAAGGTGGGGGGAGGGAGAGGGGAAAAAAGCTCAGGACAGATTGGTGATGGGAAGAAGAAGGGGGGAGGAAAAGGGGGAGGGGGGGGAAGGGGGGAAAAGGGGAAGAGGAAGCCGGAATGGGGGGAAGGGGGGGGGGGGGAGAAGGGGAGGGAAGAAAAAAGAAGGGCAAGTAGCGAGGAGACAAGGGAGAGGGAAAGGAGAAGGAGAGAAAATAATGAAAAGAACCAAAAAGCGTGCAAGGAAAAAGAAAAAAGTAAAAAAGGAGAAAAAGAAAAGAAAAAAGAAACACAGGGGAATTAATTATTAAGGAGGTAGGCGAGGGGGATGGAAGGGGGGGGGGAGGGGGGGTGAAAGAATGGGACCAGAAAAGGAAAGGAAAAAGGGAAGGGGGGGCAGGGAAAAAAGGACAGGGGAGAAAGAAGAAAAAAGGGGGAAAAGAAAAAAAGGGGGGGGGGTAAAAAAGGGGAGGTAAAGGGGGTAATGAAGGGAAGGGGGGGGGTGGGGGGGGGAGATTAAAGTGGGGTGATAGGGGAGGCAAGGAGAAGGTGTGTGTAAGGAAGACAGGTGGGCAGTGCACACGTGAGGAACCCAGGATACACCAACAATTATATAGGGAAATCATCTAGTGGTTCTTACCCAAAAAGAGTTTAAATATTAATTACAAAGTACTGGGGAAGAAAGGCAGCATCACAAACTAAAAGGCGCAAGTAGCAGCCTATGAGGTATGAGGAAAGCCAAACGCGCTGATAAGCAATTAACTGCAAAATAGAATATAAGGCAAATTAAGTTTAAGTTACACCAGCTAGTAATAGACTGGCAAAGCTACAGATGGTAAAAACAAAAGGCGATTGGTTAGAGAGTGTCCTACCTTGTTGTGATGGCCAGTATGTATCCCCAGGGAGAGCCTGTCATATCTCACCATAAGCAAGCAGAACGCTGCTTATGTGAGATTTCCCCGGATCACATGGGGCGTCAGGTGACAGAGGCGCCCGTGTGACGTCGCTGGCGCGGCGTGATGTGATCGTCCGTCCAAAGACCAGCATCCCACGTGGGTGAGACGTGGGTGTGCGATCTGAGGACCCAATGGCAGAGCCAGGTCCGCCGGGACGGAGTAGCGCGAGCCATAGATTCAATGGGAGGGGGGGAGGAAGAGAGAGCCGCCCACTGCAGCAAGGCTGCCAAAGAACCAGGGGAGTCCCCACAGTCAGGTTACACTGGGAACGCCGCCGATTTACAAGCAACATAAAAAATACATAAAATGGATTTACAAGTATAATCAATTTTTAAAAAAACAGACAATGTCATTAAAGAGGAGATTCATTTCAAATGTCATTTCATATAGGCAGAGAGGAGCAGCCTTAAATGTCTGGACAGTCACAGGGGGGGGGGGGGGGGGGGGGAGGGGGTAAGAGGGGTGGTGGGGGAAAGGCATAAAAATATACACAACCCATACAGATGACCTAAGTGAATTCATTGTATAATAAAGTGTGTATAAAGAAAAAGAACATTAGAACCTAAAAGAAAACACACATGATAACAGCAGTCGATTACTGTCAATTAGTATTTCATTGGTATAGTTGATGCCTTCAACAAAGACCCAGGGAAGGGGAGGAGGGAAAACATATTAGGGGGGGGGGGGGGGAAGGGGTGGGCAGAAAAGAAGAGGAGGGGTTTTTTATTTTGGGCAAAGGGAGAGTAACTAGATATTTTACAGAAAACATTTATAGGAGTTGACCTCGTTGAGGCCAGGGGGGACTGTAGCATTGAGATGCTCTATCCAGAGACACTCACTTTGCAAGATAGATTTATTCCAGTCACCTCCTCGTGGGTTTGGTGGAATCACTTGTAAAACCAGAAAACGTAGAACAGAGAGGTCATAGCGATGATACAAGCCAACATGACGTCCAATAGTTGTTAATTTACCGTTGTCTGAGTCATATAGGTGGTCACCCATTCTTTGGCGAAATTCCCTGATGGTTTTGCCGATGTA
Organism: Rana kukunoris; assembly: GCA_029574335.1. Classification (NCBI taxonomy): domain Eukaryota; kingdom Metazoa; phylum Chordata; class Amphibia; order Anura; family Ranidae; genus Rana; species Rana kukunoris. The sequence continues at coordinate 42,382,599 of CM056058.1, read as the reverse complement.
GAAAGCACCACATCGGCAGACCATCAGGTAAACCACCCCCTTGGTCCCACAGTGGGCAGAAAAAGGTGGACGAAAAGGTTCTCCATTAGGTAAATGGTAGAACTGTCCCTCCCAGACCCAGGGGCAACGTGAACACGCGCCGCATTGGTATGTTCCCTTCGGGTCAGGGGATGACCTGTGTTGTGACACATAGTGGCTTTTGGTAAGTCGATCCCTGAGGGAGTATGCCCAGCGTAACACAAGTTCAGGGTTAGTTTTGACATGTTTGGAGAGGGTTACATCGTCAGTGAGGATATGCCAGTTGTTGTTCAGAATGTTGCGAAGTGTATTGTGGTGCGCTGAGAATGTGGTAATGAATCTGACGGTTTCATTATTCGCTAGTTTAGGTTTAGGGGGATCATATAATAGAGATTGTCTAGTTCGAGATGTAGCTCTATTAAATGCTTTTTTGAGGTTGCTTTTGGTGTAGCCTCTGGCTAGAAGACGATCTCGAAGGGCATTGGCCTGCGTTTTAAAGTCACTAGTGAGTGTGCAGTTTCTCCGTATCCGTAGATACTGAGCGAAAGGGATGCTTCTAATCAATGGTTTAGGGTGGGCACTAGTGGCGTAAAGAAGGGTATTACCTGCTGTTGGTTTCCGATATAGATCGGTACTTAATATGCCATCCGGCAGTTTGACAATGGACAGGTCCAAGAAGGGGACCTGGCTCTATTTCTAGCCCCCTCCCTGCGACTGACGACCTGGCTCTGCCATTGGGTCCTCAGATCGCACACCCACGTCTCACCCACGTGGGATGCTGGTCTTTGGACGGACGATCACATCACGCCGCGCCAGCGACGTCACACGGGCGCCTCTGTCACCTGACGCCCCATGTGATCCGGGGAAATCTCACATAAGCAGCGTTCTGCTTGCTTATGGTGAGATATGACAGGCTCTCCCTGGGGATACATACTGGCCATCACAACAAGGTAGGACACTCTCTAACCAATCGCCTTTTGTTTTTACCATCTGTAGCTTTGCCAGTCTATTACTAGCTGGTGTAACTTAAACTTAATTTGCCTTATATTCTATTTTGCAGTTAATTGCTTATCAGCGCGTTTGGCTTTCCTCATACCTCATAGGCTGCTACTTGCGCCTTTTAGTTTGTGATGCTGCCTTTCTTCCCCAGTACTTTGTAATTAATATTTAAACTCTTTTTGGGTAAGAACCACTAGATGATTTCCCTATATAATTGTTGGTGTATCCTGGGTTCCTCACGTGTGCACTGCCCACCTGTCTTCCTTACACACACCTTCTCCTTGCCTCCCCTATCACCCCACTTTAATCTCCCCCCCCCACCCCCCCCACCCCCCCCCCTTCCCTTCATTACCCCCTTTACCTCCCCTTTTTTACCCCCCCCCCTTTTTTACCCCCCTTCTTTCTCCCCTGTTTTTTTCCCTGCCCCCCCTTCCCTTTTTCCTTTCCTTTTCTGGTCCCATTCTTTCACCCCCCCCTTCCTTTTTTCCCCCCCTGCCTTTCCTTTTCTGGTCCCATTCTTTCACCCCCCCCTTCCATCCCCCTCGCCTACCTCCTTAATAATTAATTCTGTGTTTCTTTTTTCTTTTCTTTTTCTCCTTTTTTCCTTTTTTCTTTTTCCTTGCACGCTTTTTGGTTCTTTTCATTATTTTCTCTCCTTCTCCTTTCCCTCTCCCTTGTCTCCTCGCTACTTGCCCTTCTTTTTTCTTCCCTCCCCTTCTTCCCCCCCCCCCTTCCCCCCATTCCGGCTTCCTCTTCCCCTTTTCCCCCCTTCCTTCCCCCCCCCTCCCCCTTCCCCTTTTCCTCCTCCCCCCCTTCTTCTTCCCATCACCAATCTGTCCTGAGCTTTTTTCCCCTCTCCCTCCCCCCACCTTCTTTTCTTCTCCATCCTTCCCTCCTTCTTTGCCCATCCCCCTATCTTTTCTGTGCCGCCTTCCCTCACACGTCCCTCTTACCCTCTACAATGTTTTTTTACCTGTACCCCCCTTTTTTTTTTTCCCCCTTGTTCCCTTTTTCAACCCTGTCGCCCCCTATCCTACAATTTCCTCTCTCTTCTCCTATCCTTGGTTACCCTTCCCCCCTCGTCCTTTACCTGTCCCCATCTAGTCCCTTTCTTTCTCCCTCCCTCACTCCTCTTTTTCCCGTGGTGTCTCTCATTTCTTCTAGTAGTCGCATACCTAAAATTATTATTCTTTGCAATTTTTTTTACCCTTCAGAGCTTTTGTCAGCTTCCCCGGCGCGAGCCATTTGTATTCTTTGTTTTTTTGGGGGGGGCGCGTTTGTTGTCTGCTCATTCCGGGCCACCTGCCATCCCATGTGAGTATGTCTTCACAGTCAGTCTAACATTGGTCTTGCTGCTTTGTTTTCTTAAAATGTGTACATTTATGTAAATTTTGCTTGTCCTTCTTCATAAATATATGTATTTTATGTAGATCCTCCTGAAGAAGCGGTATCAACCGCGAAACCGGTCGAGGTCGCAGATTGGCTCCACGCATCTGACCAATACGGTTTTGCTTTGTTTTGTGTTACCTTAACAAACATCCTACTGTGTCCGAACTGTGGGGCCTGTCCCATCTTTTTATTATTGATGTATTGTTCTTTTTGTAATAAACCTATTTTTATATGATATACGTCTCTCTATAAGTACCCTGAAAATCCCAACCAAACCCATATTGATCGATACAGTATAGACCAGTTTAGTGTCAAGCAGCTTTGCTGTCTCTATCTAGTCGGTCCTCCTCCCCTGCTTTCAGAGCCGCCATTGTGGCCCACCTAGAAAGTCTGTATGGTGAGAGTACCTCCATAGCCGAACTTCGGAAGAATTTCTACAGTCGGGAGCAGTATGATCGAGAGACTATTCCTCAATTTGCAGTGGCATTGCAGGAGATCTGGTGCCGGTTGGAGGAGAAAATGGCCCCCGCAGGAACTGGGGTTGCTAACCCCGATCAGCTAATACGGGACCAGTTTCTCGCTGGTGTGTGGTCCCCTTCCTTAAAAAGAGCCTTGAAGGATCGAGTGAGGGCTGATGATACAGTGAAGTTTGCAGTGATCCTACAAGAGGCCATCGAGAGGGAACAGGAAGAGGCGGACCATGAACGGCCTGGGGCCAGAAGCCAGGTTATCCGCACTCAAGGAGCTGGGTGGCCGGTGGGGCGGGTGGAAGCGACTGCTCCATGCCCTGCCACAGTCTCGACGGTGGAGACGCCCTCGATGGAGAAGGTCGTACGAGACTTAGCTGAGAAGGTCGCCTCCCTCAGCCAAGAGGTGGCGGCCTTGCGGAGAGGGTCAGAACAACCCAGAGTGGAGACAAACCCACTCCGGAGGAACCCAGTAACTGACCGAAAATGCTGGCAGTGCGGACGGTTAGGCCACCTCGCAAGGGACTGTAGGAAACGGGGAGCCCAGAACGTACAAAGGCATCCTTTAAACTAATGATTCCCGTGGTAGAGGGGCGACCCGCGGGAAATGTTCAGTCACCGCCTCAACGTAGCCCTCCTCAATGTGATCCTACAATGATTTCTGGTTGCCCCGTGGCGACAGTGATCTTCAACGGACAGCCGGCCAGTTGTCTGGTGGACACTGGATCAGAAGTCACTACCATGGCCTATTCGTTCTACCAACAACATTTTGGGCCGACCACAACGTTAGACCCCTCCTGGTTGAGACTGAAAGCTGCCAATAACCTTCCTATTCCAGTAGTAGGGGTCACTTGGATGTCCATGAATGTGTATGAGCAGACCCTTACTAGGGTTGGAATCGTGGTGACCCGGAATGCCTCTTTCCCGGAGATCCCAGTAGTGTTGGGCATGAACGCCCTAAAGGAACTGGACTTAACACGCCTTCTTCGGGAGGCTTCATCACAAACATCTGGACAATCGGAACAACGGCTGCAGAATCTGATCAAAGCGTGTCGGGCAGTTCAGACGCAGAGCCGTAAACATACTGAGAAAGTGGGGCTCATCCGCCTCCCTGCCCGACATCGGGTTACTATACCCCCACGCCAGGAGTTGGTGTGCCCCCTTCCGGTGGCAGCTAGAAGACCCATCAGAGGGGCCACTGTGATGGTAGAACCACATCGCAATCTGGAAACCAAAGGTGAATGGCTGGTAGCCAGAACTTTGTCTGTTGTCCGTAAGGGACAGGTGTTGGTGCAACTGGTTAACTTGGGGTCCACCCCTATTCAAGTGCCCACAGACATGACCATTGCTGAGTTATATACAGTACCCAAAAGCTGCATTACTGACCCTTGCCCTGGGATGGAGGCCGCCTGCGCTGCCTTGCAAACGGCTCTACCTGATTCAGCAGAAGACCATCTTCCGAAATTGTTGGAACAACTAGCGCTTCCGGTGCCGGGAATGATTCCTGACCAACGTAACAAGCTCCAGCAATTAGTTCATAGACATCTGATGGCGTTCTCTCAAGGCCCTGAGGACTACGGTTGTACTAACGCTTTGGATCATTTCATCCACACCGGAGCCGCTGCTCCGCTTCGGGAAAGATATCGTAATATACCCCCCGCTCTTTGTCAAGAGGTCAAAGACTTGTTACGCGGTATGCTGAAAGGGGGGGGTGATTCGAGAGAGTCGTAGCCCTTGGGCTGCGCCCATAGTTCTGGTGCGGAAAAAAGATGGGAGCTTACGCTTTTGTGTGGACTATCGCAGAATAAATGCCTGCACCCATCGGGATGCTTAACCACTGCCCCGGGTTGAGGAATCCTTGATGGCCTTGGGGCAGGCACAGTACTTCTCCACGCTCGACTTGGCCAGCGGATATTGGCAGGTCCCCGTAAAAGAGGAAGATCGTGAAAAAACGGCCTTTATCACCCCTCTGGGACTATTCGAGTTCAATCGGATGCCCTTTGGCCTGACCAATGCCCCCAGTACGTTTCAACGGTTGATGGAGCGCTGCTTGGGAGACTTGAACTTTGAATCTGTCTTGATTTATTTGGATGACATTATCATTTTCTCCAGAACGTTCGAGGACCATTTGCTACATCTTGATCAAGTCCTCCAACGGCTGACCCAGTATGGCCTTCGGCTCAAACCGGAAAAATGTCATCTCATGAGAACCAAAATCCAGTATTTGGGGCATGTGGTCGAGGCAAAGGGGGTGTCCCCCGATCCAGATAAAATTCAGGCTGTATGGGCATGGACAAGCCCTAAAACGGTAACAGAGCTACGCTCCTTCTTGGGACTTGTGGGTTACTACCGCAGATTCATTCCGAACTTTGCTACTATTGCAGCCCCCTTAACCCAGTTGCTGTGCGATCAGCCTGCTCATCGCAAAGGTAAATCTTCTCCCAGTATCATTGACAGTTGGGGGGCAGCACAGAGTGAGGCATTGGAGGCCCTCAAGGCGCAGCTGACTTCTGCACCCATATTGGCCTACGCGGACTACCATAAACCCTTCCGGGTGTACACCGATGCCAGCCTTCAAGGGTTGGGGGCTGTGCTTGCGCAGGAGCAAGATGGAACTGAGCGGGTCATTGCCTATGCAAGTCGGAGCTTGCGCCCTACCGAACGTAATCCAGTCAACTACAGCTCTTTCAAACTGGAGTTGTTAGCAGTAGTCTGGGCCGTCACCGAAAAGTTTGCTGAGTACTTGGTGAGTGGCCGGGTGGACATATATACTGACAACAATCCTCTCGCCTACCTAGAGATGGCGAAACTGGGCGCTTTGGAACAACGCTGGGTGGCACGATTGGCCCGGTTCAGCTATACCATTCACTACAAACCAGGGCGCTCCAATGGTAATGCTGACGCCCTCTCTCGATTTCCCTCGGATCGGCCTCAGGATGATCTAGATCAACAACTAGAGGGGGAGGAGGTCGTCCCCTCTGGGGTCAACACGCAGGAGCAACTGGCTTCAACGACTCTGCAAAGTAATCAGGGCCTACCAGGAGGGTCCGAAATTCACACTCCTCGGGAATGGTTACAACTTCAACGGAACGATCCTGATCTGGATCAGCTCGTTAGATACTGGGACAGGAATCGGAAGCCAGATTCCAGGGAGCGAAGGAAGCTCTCACCGACGTTGTGCCAGCTGCTAAAACAGTGGGATCGGCTGGAAAGATATAATGGGCTCTTATATCGACAAGCACCGGTTCCTGGAGAGCTGCGAATTGTTCATCAGCTGGTCATCCCTCAATCGGAGGCCTTGGAGGTTTGTCAAATTTTTCACCGGATTGGAGGACACTTCGGTGCGGCCCTTATTCGTAAGTACATATTTTGTCCGGGACTGTCTAACTGGGTGAAAAGGGCATGTCAGGAGTGTCAGAGTTGTGCCATCCACAAGGGAGGAACAATGCACACTACCACTCTGGTGCTGAGAACGGGAGAACCCTTTGAATTGCTGACCATGGACTTCTTGACAGTGGCGGACACATCGTCAGGGTATCGCTATACCTTGGTGTTTGTGGACCACTTCTCCAAGTTTGCCATCGTAGTGCCAACTAAAGATCAGACTGCCACCACCACGGCTAAACTGTTCTGGACCCATGTAGTCCAGCCATATGGGTGCCCCAAAAGGATTCTGTCGGACCAAGGGCCGAACTTTGAGTCTAAGGTGTTTTCTGAACTGTGTCGTCTTAGTGGTATCCGGAAGTCGCATACTACTCCTTACCACCCCCAAGGAAATGGAGCATGTGAACGTTTTAATCGCACCTTGTTGGGATTAATTCGCACCTTAGAGCAGGAGCACCGAGTACGTTGGCCACAGTATGTAGGAGATGTCGTTTGGGCTTACAATCAGACTGTGCATAGAGCCACTGGTTATACTCCTCATTTTCTGATGTTTGGGCGTTACGGCATGTTACCGGTGGATTTACTCCTAGAAACCCCAGAGCCTATTACGTCAAGGACCCCGGATGAGTGGGTCCAAGATCACTGGCATCGGCTGGATCAAGCCAAACAAATAGTGTTGGGAAAACACCAGGAGTTAGCAGAGGAAAGTGCTGTCCAATTGTTGCCACTTGCACCGGGCGACAGAGTCTTGGTGAGGAATCCCAAACATCTGAGGTGCAGTAAGCTGGAGCCTTAGTGGGAGCCATGTGCGTATCGAGTCGAACAGCAACCTTTCACGGGGCGGCCTGTGTACGATCTGGTCGCAGAGAAGCCAGATGGGCCGCGCAAAAGACTGCATCGTAATCTCCTCCATCCCTGTGTGTTCAGTGCTTCCCACGCTGTGTTTGAATGCCGAACCCTGCCAAACGCCGACATATACCGAGCGCAGTACACTCGGGTACACTCGGCCAGACTTGGCTTCCCTCGAGGTTATGCGAGAGGAGCCGAGAGAAGGTGAGTGTGCCCGAGCGTGCCCGAGTGTACTGCGCTCGGAATATGTCGGCGGCGGTGTTCAAACACAGCGCGGGAAGCGGGGATCGGCTCAGAGACAGCGCGGGAGAAGCGGGGAGGACACCACGAAGGCCGCAGACGGACGCTGGACCAGACAAGGCTGCTGATGGACGCCGGGCAAGACACCAAAACTGTAAGTAATACAAATAAAAAAATCAGGAATTTTTCGTCCAGATTAGGGGTGCGCGCTATACGCTGGTGCGTGCAATAGGCAGATAAATACGGTAAATAACCTGTCACTCAAAGCAAGGAGAGAGAAACAGACTTTTTATTTAGACAGGTTTTTATCTAGTCCCCCTTTGTTGAAATGTTAATTTTTTATTTTTTATACAAACGTGACACTACCACATAACAGCAGCAACATAATTAACGGGGGGTGGGCACACCACAGCTCCTGTCTTCTGAGGCGTATGAGCCTGGTAGCGACTAAACCCTTATTTTATAGCCCTAATCGGGCCGGTTCTGCTCAGCTTGAACTGGATTTTCCCGGGCTTTTACACAAGACCCATGAGAGGTCACCTGTACCCCTCTCCCAGGCCACGTGAGTACTACTGTACTGCATCAGGCTCATCGGGATTGACTTAAAACTGGCATTCTCCCATGAGGAAAAGGGGGGCTAGAAACTGCCTTTCCCCCTTTTCCTACAATTGGCTGCAGCATGAAAAGGAAAGCTATTTTTTAATAGCATTCAATTACAAAATGTATATGCGCTATAATTTTTTCGTTATTTGCAAAATTTTTTTCCCTCAGGAAAGTGGAGTTTACCCATTAAGCATTGGTAGGTTGAATAGGAATGTTTTAAATGGTTAATGGTTTTATTGCTGTGTGTGTGCCCCCATTGGGACAATTTCCTCTCAGATCCTGTCATAAAGACTGTTGTCATCTGAATAGAACAGGAAAATCTCCCAGTGCTGACATTTGTTTTCCACTTGTTTTGTTTTCTGAGACATATCTCCTTATCCCTCTCTACAAAATCCAAAATGAGCCAAAAACATTTTGGCTGGAGTTTTACTTTAAGTAATCACATATCAGAAGAGTGCCAAATCTTTCACCTCTTCTCCTGTCACAAGAAAAACTGGTTCTGCTAGATGTGGAGCTGATCTTCCTTAAACAGTCCCCTGACAAGGCACTGAGCTCAGCTCACAGTGAAGGAGGAAGGAACGACCAGAGTCGATTCTGAGAGACCCAGCAACAGTAAGTACACTTCACACCTGAGATACACACTTAACTATCGGTGGAAGTCAATGTTCACTGCAGATTAATAAAACCTACACATGTTTTCTTGAAAATCTAAATCTTTTTCTTTTTTGGAAAATCTAAATCTTTAATATCATAATATTCAAATGTCACATTTTCTTTCTGTTTCTAGAACAAGCAGAGAAAGTAAATGTGCACAACTAAAGGCTGCAAGGCAGACATATTATATAGAATCTAGCCATTGCATTTCAGTCTGTCTTATGAGTATTCAGAAATGTAGAAACAGGGAGGTGATGGTGTAGGAGTAAACAGAGGCGGAATTGAGTGTCATTCTTGCCCAGCAACTTTTTAGTGTGTGTTCTGTGGAGGAAGCGGCATGCACAAGGACTCAGGCTGGGTTCACAGTATTGCCATTTGGATGTGGGATCTCCGCATTCAATTCGCAATAGCAGGATATTTTGACCAGCTCTCTATGGAGCCAGTTCACATATCTCCCCAGCGGGAGATGCATTTGTCGCTAATATAAAGTATGTAAGGCAGCACTGGCGAAGTGCTGAACTTTTTTGAAAGACTAAACGTCATTTAATATAATCGTGTGTGGACAAAACGTTGTTTTATGTCGTCTGAAAAACGACAAAAAGAAAATTCGAACATGCTTCAATTTTTTATGTCGTTTTTTAAGAATGTCGTTTTTTTGTGTCATAAAAAATGATCGTGTGTGGGCAAAACAACGTTTAAAAAAAGTAAGTTATGAGACGGGAGCTTCAATGGAACAGAGTGCACGTAACCGCGCTTTGCAAGAGCATTTTCAGAAAATGATGGTGTGTAGGCAACGTCGTTTTTTAAAATGAAGTTTAAAAAACGTCGTTTTGTTTCGTGAGATAAAACAACATTTTTTTACATCACAAAAAGTGATCGTGTGTACGCGGCATGAGGGAGCCACTACATTGCTAGGGCTTCGCTCTAGTCTGCTATCTGTCATGTAAATGATGTGCACCAAAGTATAACTTTGTTGCAGACTAATGCTCACCATACACTATAACAGTTAAATATCCAATCTCATTTAGTTCTACCTCATCAACGATTTAGTAGAAGGACCTGATGATTGGATACCGATTGATTGAACAGATTAAGTGTGCTCTCCTGTCATATCGTTTTGGTAATTGGAGATTGTATTAGCAAATTTTGTAGTGTATGCCCACCATAGAAATGCCTAGATGTTAGAGAACATACACCAACTCATTGGGATAGATGGCAGACTTTTCCTGTGTTAAGCTTGGTACACAGAGGCAGCATACTGGCCGGTTCAACAGAAACCAACCAACTTTCGTTGCATGTGTACATCCAGTATATGCTGGGAAACCAGCATTCCTTCGACATCCGATCAGTGTGTTCTGGAGGGGCGGGGGGCAGTCCCCCTGTCAGAACACATTCGCTCAGTGGGAAGATCGCTGTATTAACGTCACATAGTACAACAAGCTTCTCTGAGCTGCTCTGCTGCTTTTTTTTTTGTAGTTCACCTCGCAGGGTTGAATTTTGAATTTTTTTCCAGGCATTAGGCGTTTTTATTTAAGAGAGAATCAATTGGTCAGGAGGAATTTTGATGGTTGACTGATGTTTGTGAAAGGAGTTCTGCAAAGGGCTTCTTTTCCTCCTTCACTAGCACAAGCAATACATAATGTTTGCCCAGTGAGAATGCACAGTGAGAATGCACTTGTAAAATTTTCTCTGGTGGGTATGACAATTCAGCAGTTAAATTGTAGAGGCATGTTTCAGTTTTATCCAGCTGGCCATGCAAATTTTAACTACTTGCCAGTTTTACGGTGGCAGGTCAGCTCTGCTGGGCGAGAGCACGTAGTATAACGTCACCTCGCCCAGCAGCCAATAGGGGCGTGCACACAGCTCCCGGTCCTGTCAGGGGAGAAATGCCTGACCGTCTGTTCATACAATGTATGAACAGAGATCAGTCATTTCCCCTAGTGAGGCCCACAGTTAGAACACACCCAGGGAACATACTTAACCCCTTCCCCGCCCCCTAGTGTTAACCCCTTCACTGCCAGTGGCATTTTTAAAGTAATCAATGCATTTTTAAAGCACCGATCGCTATAAAAATACCAATGTTCCCAAAAATGTGTCAAAAGTGTCCGCCATAATGTTGCAGTACCGAGGAAAAAAAAATCGCTGATCGCCGCCATTACTAGCAAAAAAAAAAAATATTAATAAAAATGCCATAAAACTACCCCCTATTTTGTAAACGCTATAACTTTTGCGCAAACCAATAAATAAACGCTTATAAAAAAATATGTAGAAGAATACATATCGACCTAAACTGAGGAAAAAAATATTTTTTTTATATATTTCTGTGTGATACTTATTATGGTAAATGTAAAAAATATTATTTTTTTTCAAAATTGTCGCTCGATTTTTGTTTATAGCGCAAAAAATAAAAAACGCAGAGGTGATCAAATACCACCAATAGAAAGATCTATTTGTGGGAAAAAAAGGACGCCAATTTTGGTTGGGAGCCACGTCGCACGACCGCACAATTGTCAGTTAAAGCGACACAATGCCAAATCGCAAAAAGTGCTCTGGTCTTTGACCAGCAATATGGTCTGGGGGTTAAGTGGTTAAAACCATATATTTCATCATTTTACTCCTAGCAATCTGAATGATCTTGAAGTTTTTAAACTAACTTTATTGAGAATACAACACGTTCCATTTGTTTAATTCTGTGGCACATATTTACTATGCCCTGTGGGTAGGCACTGCTATGTCCGAGCGATCAAACAACGCTAATTTCCCGCCGCTCTGAGCAGAAAGCTGGTGACTGTATGCTCTCTCCCCCCTCCCCATGCTCATTGGAGTGCTGGACTGTGGAGGGGGTGGGAGCGGCTGGTTCAGCCCCTCAGCTGGTTGCTGAGAGGCTGAGCCTGCTGTCGGTCTAGGTTACTGGGTGGATCCTGACCATATGGCCGCGATCTTTTCCCAGCCTGGATCGGCTCTGTGACATCAGCCGAAATCGGGCTTCAGCCCCCTGTCAGCTGAATATGGCTGCACTCCTATGACCCACAGGAGACGTACAGCCAAGATCTCTTTTTTAGCCCAGAGGTTTCCTTTTTTTAACGCCATCCAGTATGACTGTAGCAGCATATACTGTACATGTCATTTTCCTGTTATTAGTGATGTGGAATGTGGACAATGATTGGCAGCTTGAAGGGAGAGATCATATGGTAACAATGGTAGGATGTTGCAACACATCTACAGTAGAATTGCAGATGTATAGGAAACAATTGGGGGGGAGGGGGGCAATTTTACAACCATATCTGAATGCTGTCAGACATTCCAAGAATGTCAGTAACAAAAATATCCACTATATTTATAACTGAATTGTTTGCTCAGCCTAAGTGTCCCTTTTACTTCCGAGTATGCCTAAGAATTAACATACTTTCCTATACCACTATAATGGCACAGGAATCTGTTGGGAGCGGCGTGTGCCAGATTTGTTTCAAGTCTTTCTGCACCACCCATGTCAGTTTCTATTTTAGAGCGAAATAGAAACCAGCACAGGGTTATCGCCTAACTAACTAACCTAAATAACTGCCACGGAATCCTGCCAGGCATGACCTGATGCATGGGATGTAAGCTGTCAGCAGGCAGACAACATACCTTTTCTCTGCCCATGCAGTGATTATACTACATGAGCAAAGACTGCAGGGTTATTAACCTTCCTCCTCCTGCCCACTCTGAGATGAGCAGGGGCTAGGATTGCCAACTTTTCTTCATGTCAAATCCAAACACTTTAGCGGAGCACAGCAATTTTTTTAATAGTATAAACCAGGGATCCTCAAACTACGGCCCTCCAGCTGTTGCGGAACTACACTTCCCATGAGGCATTGTAAAACTCTGACATTCACAGACATGACTAGGCATGATTGGAATTGTAGTTCCTGAACACCTGGAGGACCATAGTTTGAAGACCCATGGTATAAACTATAGATAAACTTTGCGATTAAATAACATTTCTAATCACAAGAGTCCCCCTGTTACTTGGGAATCCACAGAGTCCCCCCTGTTACTTGGGAATCCACAGAGTCCCCCCTGTTACTTGGGAATCCACAGAGTCCCCCCTGTCACTTGGGAATCCACAGAGTCCCCCCTGTCACTTGGGAATCCACAGAGTCCCCCCTGTTACTTGGGAATCCACAGAGTCCCCCCTGTTACTTGGGAATCCACAGAGTCCCCCCTGTTACTTGGGAATCCACAGAGTCCCCCCTGTTACTTGGGAATCCACAGAGTCCCCCCTGTTACTTGGGAATCCACAGAGTCCCCCCTGTTACTTGGGAATCCACAGAGTCCCCCCTGTTACTTGGGAATCCACAGAGTCCCCCCTGTTACTTGGGAATCCACAGAGTCCCCCTGTTACTTGGGAATCCACAGAGTCCCCCTGTTACTTGGGAATCCACAGAGTCCCCTTGTTACTTGGGAATCCACAGAGTCCCCCTGTTACATGAGAATCCACAGAGTCCCGACTGTTACATGGGAATCCACAGAGTCCCCCTTTTACATTTGAACTTACAGCTTTCCCTTACACTGTATATTCTGATGCAAGGATTTAAGGGGGAACATCTCTCCTCTCCCATCTGTATGTTGGGGGGAGGGTAATTAATGCTGGGCAGTGAGAGAGTGTAACGGACAACTGCATCCAGGAACCCTGCTGGAAAGTCATAGTCTGGTCTGTATAATGTGTCTGGGGTTAGGCCTCATGTACACTGCTGCTGCTGCTGGTAAACGGGTGGTTAGGAGCAGTTGGGCATTTTTTTCAACTGCTCCTGAACTCTTCTCTATGTTTTCTTATCAGTACATGTACACATGGATGTTTAGTCGTTTCTAGGCAGTTGAGTTTAGAGGCTTTTTCTGGAACCCAAAAAAATGCGTTCAGGAGCTGTGTCAAGTGCCAAACGCGACAACTCGCATTTAGCAGCGTTTCGTTTACAGACGTTTTTAATTTTAACCCCAAAAAAAACACGCTTCTAGATGCAAACGCGGCTAAACGCGGCTTTTAAACGTGGCTAAAGCCTTACAGAACGGAAGAATATAGAGAAAACCAAAACTAAAATATTTAGTTCTGGGTGGATTGACCCTTGAATTTTTTTTCCACATTTTGTCATGTTACAACCAAAAACGTTAATGTAGTTTATTGGGATTTTATGTGATAGACCAACACAAAGTGGCACACAATTGTGAAGTGGAAGGAAAAATAAACGGTTTTCTAAATGTTTTACAAATAAATATGTGAAAAGTGTGGCATGCATTTGTATTCAGCTCCCTGAGTCAATACTTTGTAGAACCAGGGCCGTCTTACCGAGCGGGCACACATGGGCAGTGCCTAGGGGCAGGGCCATCTTAACAACATCATGGGCCCCTGGACAAAGAAATGCTCTGGGCCCTCTACAAGCCTGTGCCAATTTTTGCACCTACTCTCAAGAATTAAAGTATAAATAATTGATGGGTAGAGCTGTGCTGCAACTTCCCCGCAACTGTGTGCAATACATGTGATTGTGGTGGGGTGATGCAGCATTTTTGGAGTAAAAAAAAGTGGTGAGGAGCTGACATTGCAGCATGCTGAAGCGCAGCCATATGCTGCATGGCAGTGTGAATGGGACACATAGGAAACAATTGTTTCCTGAGTGTTCCTGATGTGATAGATGTTTTACAGCGGAGTAAAATATCTGGCCCTGCAAATAGTGCACATTAGGCTACGTTCACACTGGTGAATTGGGGTCGGAGCGGATTGACGCTGTAGTTCCTCCTGTAGCTCTCAGCGGCTGTCAGCAGGTACTGTAGGTGCGTCCACCGGCCCTGTTCACTATAACTACAGGTCACTAGGGATGAGTCGAACACCCCGGCGTTCGGTTCGCACCAGAACCGTCGAACAGACCGACCGTACGCGCGAACATTTAGAACCCCATTGAAGTCTATGGGACTCGAACATTCGAATTCAAAAACGATCATTTTAAAGACCAATATTCAAGTTATTGTTGGAAAACGTCTTTGAGAACCCGGGTCTTGTCCCAGGGAACATGTATCAATGGAGAAAAGTTAAAAAACGGTCGTTTTTTCAGGAGCAGGACTCCTGAAAAAAATACAGTTTTTAAAACTTTTTTCCATTGATACATGTTCCGTCGGGCAAGACCCGGGTTCTCAAAGACGTTTTCACAGGCAAACTATAGACACCCAGCAGGTACAATATTTAAAGGAATTTTTTCATTTTTTTTTTCTTCATTTAAACATTATTAAAATCACTGCTCCAGGAGCAGTGATTTTAATGATGCTTAACCACTTAAGGACCGCCGCATGTACATTTACGTCGGCAGAATGGCACCGACAGGCACATCAACGTATATATACGTTGGTGCCTTGGGGGGGATCGGGGGTCCGATCGGACCCCCCCCCGTACATGCGGCGGTCCGCGCGGCTGCAGGAGCGATCCGACAAGTGGGGGCGGCTATCCGTTTTCATCCGCCCCCTCCGGATCGCTCCCAGCCAATGCGCGCGCGCGCCCGCCCTGTCACTTCCTCCTCCTGTGTAAACACAGGAAGGAGGAAGCGACGTGATCTCTCCCTCGGCGTTTGTTTCAAGCGCCGCTGAGGAGAGATCACAACACACCAAGTAAGTCCTGCACCAAACAACACACTTACACACACACAAACACATTTAACCCCCGCGATGTAGCAAAAACGTCGTTTAAAACAACGTTTTTCAACCTGCGCATGCCCAGAAGCTAGTTATGAAGCGAGCTTCAATGGAAAAGAGTGGTGAACGTAACCTCGCTTTTTGTGAAAAAAACGATGGTGTGTATGCAATATCGTCTTTGAAAAGTGACGTTTCAAAAACGTCATTTTTTTATAACAGCTTACCTGTAAAATCTTTTTCTTGGAGTACATCACGGGACACAGAGTTCCCGCCCCTCTTGTTTGGGGATATTGGGACACTTATTGCTTTGCTAAAAAAAACTGAGGTGCTCATCTGAAAAACAGACAGGTGGAAATGATTGGACTGATTGTATGAAAGGGGCTAAAGGCTGTATTCACACTGATGAACTATGGTTTACTCACACTCTGGGTGCAGCGCAGTGTACCTGTGGCTTTTCTGCGGGTTAGTTGCCATAGAATTCTATTATATACTGCAGGTGTGATGGATGCACTTTCTGAAAGTGCAACAAACCTGCAGGTAATAACAGAAGTCTATGGCACAGTGCAGGTAACCGGCGGCTGCACCTGTGGATCAGTTTGAAAGCAGCACAGTGTAGCTAGTATACCAGTGTAGAAAACAGACATGTCCATTGCTGTTTGCTGAAGAAAAGCATCCCCACAATATGATGATGCCACCACCATGTTTCACGGTGGGGATGGTGTGTTCAGGGTGATGTGCAGAGTTTTGCTTTTAAAAAAGTTACAAAAAAACAATCTGATTCCAGAGAAAAGTCCCAACACTGTCCTCAGAGCATACATTAGATTATTCCACACAGCACCACAGTGAAAGAGCCAATTTGCTTACCAGAAAATGTTGAACCTCAAGTTGGTCAACTGTGCCTCTTAAAGTGATACTATTGGTTTACGTTTAAAAAAAAACAACAAACATATCATACTTACCTTCACTGTGCAGTTCGTTTTGCACAGAGTGGCCCCGATCGTCCTCTTCTGAGGTCCCACTGTGGCTCTCGTGGCTCCTCTCTGTAATGGATAACCCCCTCTGGGAAGCTCTCTCCCGATGGGGTTACCTTGCGGGCACGCTCCCTTGTCATACACTCGCCCGTCCCCCAGCGGCCGCATCATTGGATTTGATTGACAGCAGCAGGAGCCAGTGGTTGCGCTGCTATCAATCTATCCAATGAAAAGCCAAGAAGCTGCGGGGAGAACAATGCGGGATCGCGCCCCACGGAAGTTCGGGGCTCGGGTAAATAAAATGGGGGCTCGGGGGGAGGGGGGCCGAACAGTGCAAGGTGTTTTTTCACCTTAATGCATAGGATGCATTAAGGTGAAAAAACATGAGGCTTTACAACCCCTTTAAGCCTCGTACGCAGATTTTCGAACGATCGAACATCTGCTTTTGTGGCATTCTAGTCTCATGTCAAAAGTGAAGAGGTTACTCACAATTCGAAAATCTTTGGACGACAGAATATAACGTCAGAAGTGACGTCATGTGTTAAATAGTTTTATATGTATTCTTTTATTTCTGAGCATGCATAGTCTTGCTCTTACAATTTTTTTCGTAAAAGAAAACCATACTAATGAAACGAAAATCGAACGTTGAGTTCTTATCGGACAAAAAATGGTCTATACATCCAGCTTTTGTCTGACGAAAAAGCAAAATAGGCTGTCGAAAGCACCGTCAGCTCATCATACAAATTTTTACAATCCGATTTTCGTATCGTGTGTCTCGCTTTAGACTCCCACACGCTCCAGCCCTAAATTTTAACTGGACTGTGCTGTGGACTTCAGTTGAAGTATCCCAAATCGATCGACAATGTGGTCAGTAATACCTTTAGTTTAGTTCCCCTGAGTGTCAGTTAAGCCTTGTACACACGATCGGATTATCCAACGGCAATTGTGTGATGACAGGCTGTTGGCGGAAAATCCGACCATTCGTTTGCTGCATCGGACAAATGTTATCGGATTTTCCGTGGCCAAATGTGAGATAGCATGCTTTAAAATTATCCGCCAACAATTGTGTGTTGTTGGATTTAAGGACAAAACTCCAAAATACAAACACGCATGCCCAAAGGGTGGCGCTAAAGAGCCAAAATTCTTTGCCGTTTTTCTTTGCCTTTGGACAAAAGACCTACGCTTTGTCTGATGAAAATCCAATCGTGTGTACGAGACTTTAGTGTTCGTTTTTCCGCCACACTATCGCAGTCTCTTTATAAATCGCTGATCGCTGCCACTACTAGTATAAAAAAATAAAATAAAACATCCAGTATATATATCCTATATTTTGTAGTAACTTTCATGCAAACCAATCAATATACAATTATTGGGATTTTTTTTATTACCAAAGAATACATTGGTAATAAAAAATGGCCAAAATGTATTAAGAGATTTCATTTTTTTTATGGATGAGTTTTATAGCAGAAAGTAAAAAATATTGTTTTTTTTTTTGTTTTTTTTTAATTGTCTGTCTTTTTTCATTTATATAGTAAAAAAAAAAGTAAAAACTCAGAGGTGATCAAATGCCACCAAAACTCTATGTGAAAAAAATGATATACATTTCATTTGGGTACAGCATTAAATGACTGTGCAATTGTGAGGTAAGTTGCGCAGAGTCGCATAGCTAAAAATGGTCTGGTCATGAATGGGGTAAAACGTTCCGGAGCTGAAGTGGATAAACAACTTTTATGTCTCCCAGATCAAGTTTTCCAGCATTTAGATGTGCCTAGATGTGTTTAGACACACTTAGTTGTGTTTACAGCCAAACTGTAAATCGGCACTGTGGGAGACGGTCACACTGTCTAGACCAAAAGTGAAAGCACAGTGTGTGCTGTGCTCTCTGCCTCCCCCCACAGTGCAGTACCCGGCAGGAACAGGTACAGTACTGCCATTTAAAAAAAAAAGGCTATATCTATGTGTGTACATGTATGTACTGTATGTGTGTGCTTTTATATATATATAATAAATGTGTGTATGTACTGTATGTGTGTGCATATTTGTATGTGATATATGTGATATATATGTGTGTGTGTATTATATATATACACCATATATATTATTGTGTGTGTTTTCTTTATATATATATATATATATATATATATATATATATATATATATATATATATATATATATATATATATATATATATATATATATATATATATATAAAAGTGTGTGTGTGTGTATTATGTGTGTATGTGCATACATGTGTGTTTACATGTATGTATGCACTTTTAATCCTGACCCGCTATATGTGTGCAATCAGATTTTATTTTTACCACTTGTTCATCGTATCAGTAGGAAAATGCAGTTCCTCTGAAAAGTGATCCATGCTCAGATCGCTTTTCACAGGCAATTGACAGACGGTAAAGTGGCACTATGTTGCCTCCTCACCACCTGTTTTAACCCCCTAAATACATCATCACTAAGCAACTGCATACAATGCACAAAGTAGTGTAGTGGTGGCAGTGCAGCCCATTTACCTAGGAGGTATACTTCAAGGGTGTCTTGACTGTAAAAAGATCGAGAGATCTGTTCCTCTATGCCAGTGTCTCTCAATTTTCCTCCTGCAGCCACTGAATGCCTGCAGGAGGGAGAGGAGAAGCAGGGTGAACATGGAGAGAGATTGGTTCCTCTATATGCAGCCACCCCCACAGATCCTCCTATGCAGCTTCTTTCTGCTGCCCCCTGTGTGCTCTCCAGCCCCCCTGAGCTTTTTCCTACAAACCCCCCCCCCCCCAGTCCCCAGATCGCTGCAAGGTCAGGAATAAACCTTTTCTAAATTGAGAGTCAGTGATCCGTAAGGACCACTGACTCTGTCTGTTCATAACTGCCAGTTTACTATGCTTCAGTTTATGAATGAATGGGAAGCTCTGTACAGATGTATTCCTGTCATCTTGTTTCTCTGTCTCAATGGTGAAAGATCAGAGGTCTGATATCTCAACAAAGCCCCCAACTGGGCTCCCAAAATAAAGAAATATTTTAAAGAAATAATATTGTAAAAAAAAAAATGAATTAAACAAATAGTTGAAAAAAAAAACTGACAGCAGTGCCAGAACTACCACACAAATGTCACACTTGCGACGGGGGCCCTGGCGTTGCGGGAAGGAGGGGCCCTTTATGGTTTAAAAGACCAGGGGCTTCAGTCTGAAGTCCAATGCCGGAACCATGAGGGGGATGGCGGGGGTAGTGGTGTTGTATGTGGCGTAGCATTTATTTGGGGCTGGGCGGTGGGGTTGTGTGACTTACTGACCAATACTGACCACTGACCTGCCTGACATTGACCTGCCTGACCTACATACACTGACCTACCTGACACTGACCTGCCTGACCTACATACACTGACCTACCTGACCTATATACACTGACCTACCTGACCTACATACACTGACCTACCTAAACTGACCTACATACACTGACCTACCTACACCGACCTATCTGACCTACATTAAGGTGACCAGATTTTTTAAATGAAATCTGGGGACATATTTTTTTATTTTATTTTTTTACTAGTAATGGCGGCAATCAGCGACTCTCTGTCCATCTCGGCCGACCTCACAGCCTGTCAAGTCTTATTCTCCGGGGCCCCAACTACTACTGGGTGGGGAGCGGAGGAATATAACTCCGACAGGGAAGGCAAGGACTTGAGCCAAGGCAGAAGAACATGTGAGCGGAGCTGAATGGGCACCCAAAACTGAAAAAATATTCCCTCCGCTCCGACCAGCACATGATCATCAGAAAGGGGCACAGATAATGGAAAAAAAATACACCCCCCTAAGCTAAATTCTGAACTGACTGTCTTTGAAATTGCCCCAGCCCCTGTTCAAATCTAATCCGGGGACAAAACTGGGGACAGACTTGGTCCGGGGACAGTGTCCCCAATCCGGGGACTGTCCCCTGAAACCGAGGATGTCTGGTCACCCTAACCTACATACACTGACCAGTGACCTGCATGACCTTAACAAACACAGAACTTCTGACAATGGCATAGATACACACACTGACTTACCTGAGCTCAGCCATGGTGTGCGGTCACAGAAGGGAGCAGGCAGTCAGTCACTCGTCACTGTCACAGAGGAGAGGAGCTCAGCTGCCGAGGCGAGGAGGAGAGGAGCTGCCGAGGCGAGGAGGAGAGGAGCCAAACCGAGGAGGAGAGGAGAGCCGCCCGCCTGTGCAGGGATATTGTTCGGCGGCAGCATTTGAAATTCGCTCCTTCTGGAGACTGCAGGCTATGATGGACATCACGTCACACGTCCCATGGTCCTGGCATTGGCGCTGCAGGCTCCAGAAGGCGGGACCTATGGAACTCGGCCACACTCGGCCCCAGCCGCACTCGGCCACTTTCGGCCGCATTTGTAGTCAGCCACAGCTGCGATCAGATCGATCCCAGGCCCCGGCACTCGGGGTCAACAATAGAATGCATAATTCAATAGACTTGGGGCTTTTTGGGGTCCCATTCGGGCTCCAGCACCCCAAGCCTGGCCCTCCCGACGCCCTTGACCCTAGGTAACAACCTATGTTAGTTATAAAGAATCTGGAGTTAAACATACTACCAATTTATTGGATTTGGAAGCAATTCAAAAAGAGCATAAAAAACACAATTTGTAAAAAAAAAATAAAAAAAAATGTGCAAAGCTCTTTTTGCTTGTAATTTTTTCTCAATGACATTATGGGTTAATATGCTGAAAGGCTGCTTGTCACTTGCATGCACTGACACACGGAAGAATTTTGGGTGTTGCCAACGCATAAAACAGAAACTCAAACAACTCCGCAGCTAACCTGTGTACATGTAGCACACCTTAACCCTGAGAGGCGTTGTCACTCAGATTCAGCCAACACAGTTGTTTTGATTAGTGTTTAGACAGAATAAACATTGCTGAAGATAGCAGTGCAGAAGCAATTACATACTGTAGATGTGTTGAAGTTGTCTTTTGATTTGATTTGATTGGGGAGACACTATTGGGGATTGAGGGGTAAGAGAATTTGTGAATGAAGGAGGGGTTTTGGGGGTATATATGTTGGAAAAGTGGATATGTGGAGTGTGGATTGGATTTGAAGCTTCTCCAGCCTGTACTGACGCGGTGTCGGCTGTGGTGGCAAGGAACGCAGATTTAGGTGCACTTGGTAGGGATGGGCGAACGGTTTGGCCTGAGCATAAGTTTGGCAAACACCGAACAATATGCTGAATGGGGGGAAAATTCGAAAAGCCGTGGAACCCTGTTAAAGTCTATGGGACACTAACATGAAAAACCAAAAGTGCTAATTTTAAAGGCTAATATGTTATTGTGATAAAACGTGTTTGGGGACCCGGGTCCTGCCCCAGGGATCATGTATCAATGCAAAAAAAAGTTTGAAAAACTGATGTTTTTTTCAGGAGCAGTGATTTTAATAATGTTTAAAGTGAAACAATAAAAGTGAAATATTCCTTTAAATTTCGTACCTGGGGGGTGTGTATAGTATGCTTGTAAAATGACACATGTTTACCCGTGTTTAGAACAGTCTCTGCAGCAAAATTATATTTCTAAAAGTAATTTAAAACTGCTGAATTGTTGGGACCCGGCAACACAGATACAATTCATTGAAAAAAAATGACATTGTCATGTCACCGGGTGGCCCCGCTCTCAGCTTTTTCTTTAGAAATGTCATTTTGCTGTAGGGACTGTTCTAAACACAGGAAAAAATGTGCCACTGTACTATACTATAGACATCCCCCAAGTATGAAATTTAAAGGAATATATATTTTTTTTTTATTGTTTCACTTTAAGCACTATTAAAATCACTGCTCTCGAAAAAACGGCCATTTTTAAAACTTGTTTTTGCATTGATACATGTCCCCTGGGGCGGGACCCAGGTCCCCAAACACTTTTTATGACAATACCATGCATATAAGCCTTTAACCACTTAAGCCCCGGACCATTTGGCTGGCCAAAGACCAGGCCACTTTTTGAGATTCGGCACTGCGTCGCTTTAACTGACAATTGCGTGGCTTCCAAACAAAATTGAAGTTAGTTTTTCCCACAAATAGAGCTTTCCTTTGGTGATATTTGATCACCGCTGCAGATTTTATTTGTTGTGCTATAAACAAAAATAGAGCGACAATTTTGAAAAAAAAGCAATATTTTTTACTTTTTGCCTCAGTTTTCCCTCAGTTTAGGCCGATACGTATTCTTCTACATATTTTTGGTAAAAAAGAAAATAAAAATCGCAATAAATGTTTATTGATTGGTTTGCGCAAAAGTTATAGGGCCAGATTCACAGAGCCCTTACTCCTGTCTAACTCGCATTAGACTGGAGTACTTTCAAATTACGAGCATTTTTCCACTACTCTGAAACCTCAAACCATGAAAATACGGCTGCGGGCTTCAATCCGACTGGCTTACGTGTTCGTACGCCTTCGGATCTACGCTGCAATAAATTTGCGGCTGCTGGGTGGAGTTCCCGTCGTTTTCCGCGTAGGGGTATGCAAATTCGCTTTTTCCGACGATCCACAAAGTTACGAGCGTCATTCGCAATCTCTTACGGCATCTGTAGTCATCTTTTTGCCGCGTAAAGTTATTCCAGCTTTTATCTGGTCTAATATTAGACAGCCCATGTTAAGTATGGCCGTCGTTCCCGCGTCGAATTTTAACGTTTGTTTTTATTTTTTACATAAGTCGTCCGGGAATAGGAATGTACGTGAACGACGCTACTCAAACAAAAAATTACGTTATTTTGCGCAATGCACAGTGGGAAATTTCTGATCAGAGCATGCGCAGTTCGATCGCCGCGGGGACGCGCCTAATTTAAATGCTTCACGCCCCCTAATCTCGTATTTCGATTCCACCGCGAGAAATACACTACGCCGCCGTACCTTACAGGCCAAAATCTACATGAATTTGTTGTAGAGCCAGGTAAAATACGGCGGCGTAGTGTATCTCTGATACTCTGCGCCAATGTAATTGTATCTGAATCTGGCCCAATGTTTTTTATCCCAGTGTTCATGGAGCCTTATGCCGCATACACATGATCATTTTTTGGCATGAAAAAAAACGACGTTTTTAAAAACATCATTTAAAATGATCGTGTGTGGGCTTCACATCGTTTTTCATCTTCTGAAAAACAACATAAAAAAATCGAACATGCTGCATTTTTTCACATCGTTTTAAAAAATTTTGTTTTTCGGGTTGTAAAAAATGATCGTGTGTGGGCTAAAACGACGTTTTAAACCCACGCATGCTCAGAAGCAAGTTATTAGATGGGAGCGCTCGTTCTGGTAAAACTACCATTCATAATGGAGTAAGCACATTCATAACGCTGTAACAGACAAAAAATCGCGAATCGTATTTTACTAACAAGGAAGCAGCTAAAGCAGCACAAAGGCGAATAGAACTTCCCCTTTAGAGTGCCGTTGTACATCACCACGCTTTGTGCATCATTTTTAAAAAATTATGGTGTGTGGGCAACATCGTTTTTAATGATGAAGTTGGAAAAACTTTGTTTTTTGAACATGCTGAAAACATCATTTTTTTTTTTAATGCCGAAAAATGATCGTGTGTACGCGGCGTTACAGTCTGCAGGAGACCTGCATGGTATCAGCAATCTGTTGATCGCTGGTGCAATGCTTTACAGGCTCCTAAAACAACAACCTGCATTGGAGAATGTTGGCAACTATGAATATGGCTAAATGGCAGTGGCAAGGAGACCTGTGCATGACTACTTACTTTAAAATATTTTTTAGCGCAGTGCATAATATATTATTTTATGGACTCAGGTAACACTCCTACTTACATAATTAAGTGCCTCAGAGTTTGTCTTGGAATGTGTTTCCTGTACAAGGTTGGGTTTGTTTGCTTTTGCTGCAGTTATGCTTAGAGAATTTATGTCTTAAGTCATTGACATAAGAATACATTTACTGTTTTTTTTAAACTATAATTCTTTTAAAACCTGAAAATTACCGTTCTAAATTTTGGGCAGATACATTGTCTGTGTTGTCTGGTATTTTGCCCGGTCTTCCCCACTCTTTGCTCCCCAGCCAGTCACAAAGTTATTCCCACAGCCAGGTGCACACACACTTCCGCTCATTGTCTCCAATGACCAGTCTATGGATTTTGTTTTGTTGTTTTATTGAAGAACTTGAATAGGTAATGGATTTAGTAGGATACTCCAAACTGAACCAGTCAAATGTGAGGACAGCTTTCTTGGTAGAACTGGTCTAGCAGACTGTACAAAATAGGGCAAAGTGCCCTTTTAGTATACGGAAATTAGTGGACGCTGCTATTTAGCCTACACCCAGCAGCTGACCTCTCGCACCTGAGGGGGATTTGGCAACACCAGTATCTAGGATCCCTTTAAGGGGTCTGTACTCACAAGGCCCTGATCGCAGGTTATCTTCCTCCATAATACCAGACAGGATCCATGAACATTCTCCCTCAGCCAGCTCTCAGGAAAACCCTGGGTTTCAGCATTCACCGTTCAGCCACTCAAGTCCACTTGAAGCCACATGGCATCTTGTGCTGGGGACAGGCGACAGGGCCCCTCCACACCTAGACCTCTGCTTTCTGGAGGAAAAGACCCAGAGCCAATGTGCTCATCAAACATAAATACCAGCACCCAGTGTTCTTAGGGGTACCTCCCCTTACAAGTGGCCAGGACCTCTTCATGTGTTTCTGAAAGCTGTCCCAACTGAACCCGAGCCCAGGCCCAAGGTCACCCCCCCCGACTGGGGAATTCTCCCTCAAAGGCCCCGACAGCCTCCGCACCCTCTCACTCCAGCTCTTCCACCAGACAACTCCTCCCCAGCTGGGCTGACCCATGGTATTTAAGGAGGCATGCCCCCTGCGAATCCAGATTGAGTGGCTCCACTTCACCTCACACTCTTATTTTCAGAAAGCACTAGAAGCTTCTGGAAAAAAATGGGAGGTCCTGATGACACCACCTGTGAGCCACCTAGTCCTACCCTGAGCCACTCCCAGTCCAGAATGAAAACAAACAGGCCTAGCAACCAGCAAGGCATGCTTAAATTTACCTATCCTGTCTAGCACACTACTAAAGGGTGCTACACTTCATTTCTCCCTTCATTCCTCTCTTGCCTTCCTTTCCATCCCTCTTTCTCTCTCTCTCTCTCACTCCACCCCCCTTTCTTTCTCTTTTTCTCCATCCCCCTTTCTTTTTCTTTCTCCCTCCATATTTCTATTTTCTCTCTCTCCCCCTCTTTCACCCTCCCTCTTACTTTCCTTCCTTTTCTTTCCTTCCTTCTCTTTCTTCTTTCTTTTTTTTTTCTTTCTTTATTTCTTCCTACATCCTTATTTCTTTCTCTCTCCCTTTTTCTTTCCTTCTCTCTTTCATTCTTTCTCTCTCCCTCTATCCATTTTTCTCTCTCTCCCTCCGTCCCCTTTTCTCTCTTTCTTTCTCTTTCTTTTCTTTCTTTCCTTCATTCCTTCTTTCTTTCTTTCATTCTTTCCCTCTTTCTTTCCTTATTTCCTTCCTTCTTTCTTTCTCTCTTTGTCTCTCTCTTTTTCTTTCTTTCATTCTTTCTTTCTTTCTTTCTTTCTTTCTCTTTCTTTCGTTTTTTCTTTCTTTCTTTCTTTCTTTCTTTCTTTCTTTCTCTCTCTCTCTCTCTCTCTCTCTTTCTCTCTTTCTTTCTTTCTTGCTTTCTTTCTCTTTCTTTTTCTTTCTCTTTCTTTTCTCTCTCTCTCTCTCTCTCTCTCTCTCTCTCTTTCTTTCCCTCTTTCTTTACCTCTTTCTTTCCCTCTTTTTTTCTTTCCCTCTTTCTTTATTATTTCTCTTTTTTTCCTCTCTTTCTCTCTTCCTCTTTCTTCTGTTTGGCTACTATGAACAGCTGCACCAGGTTCTTAGTGCACCCATTTTTAGTAAATCCCTCAAAGGTGCTTTGTGCGCGAAAAAATATCCAAGCCACACATGCTCCTAATTACATAGTTAGGTTGAAAAAAGACACAAGTCCATCCAGTTCAACCATGAAATAAATAAATGAAATAAAAAATATTGTACAATCCAATATACCCAATTTTATACTCAAGCCCTGTACACACGATCGGTAAAACAATGAGAACAGTCTGATGGATTTTTCCATCAGTTAACCGATGAAGCTGACTGATGGTCAGTCGTGCCTACACACCATCGTTTAAAAAAATTAAGTTCAATGCTTCCAAGCATGTGTCGACTTGATTCTGAGCATGCGTGGATTTTTAACCGATGGATGTGCCTACAGACAATCGTTTTTTTACTATCGGTTAGGTATCCATCGGTTAATTTTAAAACAAGTTTGAATTTTTTTAACCGATGAATAAATAACCGATGGGGCCCACACAAGTTCGGTATATGACTGATTTTTACCTATTTTTAATCATTTTTAAAAGAAATCAGTTAACTTTTATGTCTCAATACCCTGTAAAGAGTCATTTCAGCCCATTTTTTTTTTCCTTTAGTACCAGGCTGAAGTGGTCTGATGGTCTAATGTGTGTACACACCATCGGACCAAAAAACGCGGTGACGTAGAACACAATGACGTGCTGAAAAAACGAAGTTCAATGCTTCCAAGCATGCGTCGACTTGATTCTGAGCATGTGCAGGTTTTTGGTCCGATGCTTTTGCGTACTAACCATCGAATCTGTCCGACGGACAGGTGTCCGTTGGACAGATTTTAAAGCAAGTTTTAAAACTTTGGTCCGACGGACAACGGTCCGATAGGCCGTACACACCATCGAATTGGTCCGATGAAACTGGTCTGCAAACCAGTTTCATCGGACCGCTCTGATCGTGTGTACGCGGCCTAACAGTGAAATTCACTATTATAAGCAATTGTAGTGTATAAAAAAAATCCTGATCACCTCTCCAGGGTAGTTCAGTGTTACTAAAAATTGTAAAAAAAAAAAAATCATCAACTTTTTTTTCCTACTGTAGACAGTCAGTATCCCTGTCAAACCAGTTATTAAATGATGATGTACTGCATTGGTGACAGTATATTAAAAAAATAAAAAAAAATGTTTTATTTTTTTTTATTTCTTCATGTTCCAAAAAATTACAACTTCAAAAAACTTGTCATGCCTCTTACTAAATATATTGGACTACTTTCCAAAAAGGGGTAATCTTGGGGATATTTGTACTGTCCTGGCATTTTGGAGCCTCAAGAAATGGGGCAGGCCATCAGTATATTATTATTACAATACAGTAATTATGTAGTGCCAACAGTTTATGCAGCACTTTACTACATAAGGGCAAAAAGTACAATTATATACGGTATACTGTATATATACCATAGTTTGTGGATTCTATAACTTTCCTACAGACTAAATAATATACACTGATTTGGGTTATTTTCACCAATTTACATTTTGGCCTGAGCGGCCATTTTTCGATAGAGGGAACTATTCAACAGAACCCTCGGCTTGCACTTGGTATATTTGGTAATTCTTCTTGTGATGTTTGAAATGTAGTCAAGCTATGCTGAGAAATGTGAGATTGTGTATGCCTTGTCAATGTACCTTAGCCACGCCCATGTCTGGCTAAAGTACATTGACAATGTGATCGTGGCATGGATGGGCACCCAGGCGGCGCTTGTTGAGTTCATGGAGGAACTGGGCAATAATACCTGCAACATCCGACTCACTTATGTGATGGATCACCATGAAATTTCATTCCTTGACCCGTCAATCGGAATAGAGAATGGTAGATTGGCCACTCAGACCTTTCGGAAGGTAACAGCCACAAACACTTTGCTACAGGCCGATTGTCACCATCCCAGGTCCCTGATACGCAGAATACCTGTGGGGCAGTTTCTTCCAAATCGGAGAAACTACTCCACAGATGAGGACTACCGATGTGAGTCAGAGTCCCTCTATCAGAGTTCCCTGAACGAGAATATTCCCATTGTACTCTATGTAGAGCTAGAAGGATTGCTAGAGAGAGGACTAGAGCTGGATTGCTTATACCCCGGGAACCGAGTAGCTGCGACTGGGGAGAACCAATAAGATTCATTACCCCCCTACGGGGCTCAATTGCACAAAGTCAGCTCCATTCTCTCTGAACATTGGCACATCCTGATTCCATGTGAAGTCCTGAAGGGGATAATGGTTGAAAGACCACTAATAATGGGCAAAAGGGCTAGAAATTTGAGGGACGACTTGGTTCAAACCCAATTCAGACACCCCTTAAACAGAAATTGGCTTACAGACATGCCCCAGTTTATAGGCATAATCGCATATGGCCACTGTGGCACATGAAAATACGTGGACTGGTCTAAAACATTCAGGGACTCTAAATTTAAACAGATGTTTGAAATCAAGTCGTTCATCAATTGTGCTACATCCAGGGTTCTGTATATCCTGGAATGACCCTGTCACAAGCTATACGTGGGAAAAACCAAACGTCAGCTACGTGTCAGATTTGCTGAACATTTAAAAAGTATTAGATTGAAAGAAGACAAGTTTTTTTTTTGCCCTTGACCTTTCAGAACGGAGAGGTGACTATGATACAGTACTTGTCAGAAAGGAAAAAACATGGATTTTTAGACTTCAAAATCTCCAGCCGAAAGTCTGAGCTTAGTTTAAAAGTTTTCTTGGAGCCTAAAAAAAACCATCCCAGATCCTTACTTGAACTACCCGATTCCCCCCCACCCCCTCTTTTTTTTCTCTCCCCCACTTTCAGGACCATTTGCTGCATAACAGATTATACTGTATATATGTATTTCCCCTAAATGGTCATGTGAGCTAGCAAAATCAGTGATCTACTCACTTTGTTTGAGCCCACATATACAGTATATATTGTACTAGTACTTTCTCCTCTCTTCAACTGTGAGGTAATTCATACCTCACCGAATGCCTCAGCCACTTTAAATAGGCTTGTTGCTGGCAGTTGAGTCAAACCAAAGCTAATGCCTTAAAACAGATGCCTCCCATTAATGTCTAAATGATTGTTCTATGGCCGAATTACTATCTAATAAATTAAACATGCAGTTTGCAGGTTAAAAGTATCTTTATTAATCATTGCTGTCCGACCAGTTAATATAATATATGCACCTGTCTATTTATATCCTGCATTTTTAGTTGTTACCACAAGATGGCAGTATACAATCTGTGTGGATGGGATTACGATTGGCTAAGATGCCGTATTTAAAGACAGAAATTATTCATGCACTACATCCAGATGAAGTGATTGTTTAACTGCTTCAATACCAGGCATTTTCACCCCCTTCCTGCCCAGACCAATTTTTTGTTTTCAGTGCTGTCGCACTTTGAATGACAATTGCGCGGTCGTGTGACATGACTCCCAAACAAAATTTCCATCCTATTTTCTTCCCCACAAATAGAGCTTTTGTTTGGTGGTATTTGATCACCTCTGCGGTTTTTATTTTTTGCGCTATAAACAAAAGAAAAAACATAATATTTTTTAATTTTTGATTTAATAAATATCACTATTAAAAAAAAAAAACATTTTTTCCCTCAGTTTAGGCTGATACGTATAATTTTACATATTTTTGGTAAAACAAAAAAAAAAAACGCAATAAGCGTATGTTGATTGGTTTGAGCAAAAGTTATAGCATCTACAAAATAGGGGATAGTTTTATTGTATTTTTTTTTTTTACTAGTAATGGGGGCAATCTTCAATTTTTATTGTGACCGTGACATTGCGACAGACATATCGGACACTTTTGACACATTTTTGGGACCATTCACATTTATACAGCGATTAGTGCTATAAAACTGCACTGATTATTGTATAAATGTGACTGGCAGAGAAGGGGTTAACACTAGGGGGCGCTGAAGGGGTTAAATAGGTTTCCTAGTGAGTGAATGTAACTGTAGGGGGAGGGGACTCACAAGGGGAGGAGACCGATCTGT
Organism: Rana kukunoris; assembly: GCA_029574335.1. Lineage (NCBI taxonomy): Eukaryota > Metazoa > Chordata > Amphibia > Anura > Ranidae > Rana > Rana kukunoris. The sequence continues at coordinate 42,352,493 of CM056058.1, read as the reverse complement.
GTTCCTCAGTACTGGGAACACACATCGGTCTCCTTACCTCTGACAGGAGATGGATCTGTGTGCTGACACACACAGATCCACGGTCCTGCCGTGATCACAGGCAATCGTGGGTGCCCGGCGGACATCGCGGCCCCTGGGCACGCGGCCGGGAAGCCCAGGACATCATATGACGTCCACTCAGGATGGGAGATCCCATCTGTGGATGTCATTTGACTATGGAAGGGTAGGGTAGTAGGGAAGTAGTTAAAACCACGAAATGCGTAAATGTAGCGATGCAGTAGACGTCAGATGATTCATGCTCTCCCAAGTGACTCCCAATCTATGACAGCAGCGTGATACTGAATGTTTGCATTCTATATTGGCTGATCAGAACTCCCACCAGCACTGCCACTGATCCCTCCCCCCCACCAGCACTGCCACTGATCCCACCCCCCCATCAGCACTGCCACTGTTCCCGCCCCCCCACCAGCACTGCCACTGATCCCACCCCTCACCAGCACTGCCACTGATCCCACCCCCTCACCAGCACTGCCACTGATCCCACCCCCACCAGCACTGCCACGGATCCCACCCCCCACCAGCACTGCCACGGATCCCACCCCTCACCAGCACTGCCACGGATCCCACCCCTCACCAGCACTGCCACTGATCCCACCCCCCACCAGCACTGCCACTGATCCCACCCCCCCCCACCAGCACTGCCGCTCATCTCATTCCCTCCACCAAGGAGTAAGAGAAATAATGCAAATAGAGAATACATGGAAAGGAGAGAAAAATAGGGGGAGGAACAAAGAAAAAAAAAGGGAGAGAAAGAATAGGATGGGGAGAGAAAAAACAAGAAATTAGGATATAGAGAGATAAAAGGGAAAGAAAGGAGAACAAAGAGAGAGTGGTACAAGCAAAAATGTACCATAAGTTTTAATATTGTACGAGTGGAAGGGACCCAGGGAGCGCTAAATGTCCATGGGTTAGGGGCACAAATTACTTGGCCTGCCTTGGGTGCTGACAACCCACGCTACGAAAATTATTTTGCTGTTAGGGGTCCCCACAAATTTGGAAAATGTATCAAGGGGTCACGACACTAGAAGGTTGAGAACCACTGCACTAAGGTAAAGGAAGCTATTTTGGGAAAACATTTTTTACCTTTACAACCCTTTTAAGCGCTCCGGTAATCACAGTCTCCTTGATATGCCTTGCAGGCATATCGAGTCTGAGTTGTTAAACATCAGGAAGGGTAAGAATCTCTCATGGACTTGTTATATACACTCATGTTCCCTCTGAATATGTCCCTATGCTGAGAATGTCTTTCCGGCCAGAGCATTACCTGTATTAAGCCCGTTAAAGCCGAGTGTCACTCAAGCAGCCACAAGTCTCCATAGTTAGTTATATTGTTTCATCTACGTATCCAGTGTTTGATACTTCAGTGAACTATTGGAAAAACACTGCGGTGTGTGTCCTATTTAGCGGGATTGTATTGCTATTACGGATGGACTTTTCATATGAAGGATACATTTAATGATTGACGGTTTGATCTATATCTACCTGCTGTGTACCCCATCCTATGGAGCTATAGACGGTTTTGTACCCTATTGCGATGTCCTATATTTAGTGGTATTATACCACAATCACGGAAAGCTATCTACTAGCTGTAAGCATATACCTTGGAGGCTATCCAGCCCACAGCCCTTATTAGGACATGATACACACATGTGATCTATTCACAGCTAACAGCTCTAACTTTACAGGACTACTACTATATGTTGGATTTCCAATTGTCTTAGATGTATAGGGGTTTGTTTTCATTCAGGTACAGCAGGGTATTCATGTCAACTTTTTAACATAACAAAGTAGTTTTTTCCATTGTATACAGTGTTTTTTTATAGATCATTGATACTCTGGAGGAATGTGTCTCATCTGGGGGGTCTTAGTACTGCCCCAGTGGGACTTATTTATACTCTTGTGCATTAATCAATAAAGTCTATTAACATTACTGAATTATACTGTTGTTGATTCTCCCCCAGACCAGAGGTATATTTAGGTTTTGTGCTGCCCTAGGCCTGACTAAACTTGTGCACCCCCTAATTTAAATATGACCCACCCCTTCCTGTCACAGCCACACCCTGTGTTTAAGACCCGCCCTGAAATTCTCAAGTGAGTTCTGAGGGCCGGGGGGGGGGGGAGGGGCAATGGATTCCCTTAATTTACTTAGATTTCCTCTTACTTTCTGGTTGCCCATAGAGCAGGAAGTGAAGGGAAATCTTCTCAATGGGACAGGGATGATAAAAGTGTTGCCTATAGTTCTACTTTAAAGTGGTTGTAAAGACAAAAATATTTTCCTCTTAAATTAAAGTCTGACAGTAGCTAATAAAGTAAAAAGTAATGTTATGCATTATAACTAGTTTGATACCTGTTGAAATTGAGCTGTTTTATTCACCTCTGTCACTCCTGAATTGTTATTCTCACTGACTTCCTGGTTTGCGGTGCGCATTCATTCTTGATACATCACCGCCTAATGGGAACTACAGTTCCTATTGGGCTTAGCCTCTATGGCTATGAGGGTTAAAAGAGCATCTTCACGCAGGGCTGTAGTCATAGGGAGGGGGTGAGCACATACTGCTTTCCACCATGCACCATGGTGGAAAGCAAGAAGAGGAGAGACAGGAAATGGCATTTCAAACCTAGATTACTGTATTTTGGAGGTCAAAAGGAAAAACGAGGTAAGTGATATTTAAATGCTCTACCTTACAGCAATCAATTGATCTAATAAAAAACAAACCTTTAGTGTTCCTTTAAGTAGATGGTGCAGCAGAAACATATAGCACAGTGAGGAAGGTTTGCGGTCCAGAATGACAAAACAGTCAAAATTGGAAGCGTCCCCCCCCCCCCCACAGTTGCCGAATGCCGGCCGCCCGCATACTAGAAGCAGCGTGGCCGCTTTATGGGGGCGCTAGACTAATTTTCCTAACAGTGTAGCGCAAGCCGGCAGGGACTCTTTTTGTGCTGCCCCCCTGCAAAGTGCTGCCCTAGGCCTGGGCCTTGTTGGCCTAGGCCAGGATACAGCTCTGCCCCAGACTATATTTTGAAACTTTCCTTTGTCTCAACTTTTCCCTTTTATCAGTTTCTATTGTCATTTGGGAGGTATCCCGTCAATAAGACAAATTCAGTTATTCAGATATTTTGTCATATTATCCAAGTTTGGATTCCAGTAATTTTATCATGTTTACTATGCTGTGAAATAGCGATCATTTATTCAATTGTGATGCAGACATGGTTTCACTTTCACAGACTGAAATAATTGATATTAGTGTAAAGATACCTAAAGGCATAAGACAGTGGTGAAAAGAAGGCAACATCTTTTTGTAGAACAATTCTGACATACACTATTATGCCAATATCCAGAGCTATGCACAATCAAAAATCTGGATCTGAAACACAGATTGTTTCTAGCTCGTAAACTTATAGCACAGTGACAAATTGTTCCTACACCTAAGCTTGCAATGTACTGTAGATAGTGACTTAATGACACCCTTATCTAAGAAAAACTTCTTTATAAACAGAGAGGCTGTCTACTCTCCATTTAAACTTGAAAAACTATGGGGCTCAGTGTACCAACTCTTGCTCCTATGTAGTTGATCACTTGCAGTGTTACTTGTGTGCAGTTAGGGCCCTTTCACACTGGGCGGATCAGTAATGATCCGCCTCCATGTGCTCCGTAAGCTCAGCGGGGATCGCTCCGTTGATCCCCACTGAGCCGTCAGATGACAGGGCGGTCTCTGCACACTGTGCAGGGACCGCCCTGTCTTTTCTCCGGCTCTCCCTTATGGGGGGATCGGATGAACACGGACCGTGTGTCTGTGTTCATCCAATCCGATCCACAGACGGAAGAAAAAATAGGATCTTCTTCCATCTGCAAAATCGGATGTTTGCGGAGGCGGGTGATTACGGTTGTCAGCAGATGTTTATTCGCTGACACCCGCAATCACATAGGGACCAATGTATGTCCCTTTTTCATCCGCAAACGGATGAATGAAAAAGCAGACATACGGTCCGCACGTATGTCTTTCTTCTTTTTGGGGGAGATTTACTAAAACTGGAGCACTCAGAATCTGGTGCAGCTGTGCATAAAAGCCAATCAGCTACTAACTTCAATTTGTTCAATGAGGCTGGGTTCACACTGGTACGACAAATTTTCCGACTTTGGGAGCTCATGCCGCATGACGTGTGCAAATCAATGATTGCCTATTAGAGCCTTCTTAAATGGTCCGACACAAGTCGGTCCAACTTTAAAAATGCCCCCTGCACTACTATGGTCCGACTTTGATCCTACTTCAGCCCATTGAATATCATTGAAGTCGGATCAAAGTAGGATCCTTGTCCTAAGGCTGGATTCACACCTATGCAGTTTTAGTGCTTTTTGCATTTTGCAGATTTGCACTACAGAATGTGTTCCATAGGAAACCATGTTAAATGGACTGCAGTGAAAATATCAAAAATGCAAAAAGCACAAAAAATGCATAGGTGTAAATCCAGCCTTTCTCCAACATGTCAGTGTTGCTAAGTTGGCAGTCACACATGTTGCAGTCCTTTCAATAAGGCCTGGTTCACACCTATGCATTTTTAGTGCACTTTCAGTTTTGAAGAACACACTACAAATCATTTAACATAGTTTCCTATGGATGCAGTTCACATCTGTGCATTTTATGGAAAGGGCCATGTTTTTTTTTCAGTTTTTTGATTTCATAGACTTCAATGGTTTAAACATGTGTATTTAAAAAATGCAAAATGCACCTGCAATATGCAAACTGCAACCTGCACAAGTGTGCCTCGGGCTGGATTCACACCTATGCAGTTTTAGTGCTTTTTGCATTTTGCAGATTTGCTCTAGAGTCCATTTAACATGGTTTCCTACGGAACATGTTCTGTAGTGCAAATCTGCAAAATGCAAAAAGCACAAAAAATGCATAGGTGTGAATCCAGCCAAAGAGAGGATGCCATGTTTTTCTACCTTGCAAGTGGTGCAGTAGAAGGCAAACTCTATGTTGGACAGTTCTAAGTCTCATAGAATGTTGTGTGCCACAGCATTCTATAAAACAAAAATGTAAGAAATGGCACAACCGGTATAAGAGGGTGTCATTATCTGTGTGTTTGAAAGGGAATATGGTATACGTTTTACTTTTTGTACGGAAGCTTCTCCTCCCTCATTTATGTTACTGGGTGTTATTAGACTGACACAGCATTTATGTGCACATTAGCTTTTTAAACATTCCAGATTTATGTAATAATTCATTTAAAATGTACATACTACAAAAATGGCAAGAAAAAGTCAAGCTTTTTTTTGTTAATATATTTTTCTTTTACTCGACAGAACAAAGGAAGAGATATTCAAATGTCATCATGGCTGACGTGTCAGAATACCAAGTGAATGTAAGTATCTTGGCCTTTGCGGAATATGCAGGGCCATCCTCATTCAGTATGCAGGAATGTATTCTTTGTTTGCTTACCATTCATAAAGTAACATGCATGTATTTGGGCCTTTCACAGATGTCAGCCTACTTTTTTTTTTTTCAATAATAAAGCATGTTAGCTGAATGTAAGGTCCACAACCAACATAAGACACATGTGGTGTTCATACCTTTTAAGGTGAAACGGCAGTCCACACAAAACACAGTGTGTATGTATGTATAGTTGCGGCACTGACTAAGTTCCTGTGAGACACCATGTCCCAGTCATCCCCTGTGGACAACTGCACTCATGAAACTGCAAGAAGTCTTTTGTTCTTCCTTTCTTTGAAATCCTGCACTTCCTGGCCCATGAACATGGCATTCCAATCCAGGCTAGGATTGTTTGGCTTATAGAAACAGGGGCTGCTATAGGTGATGCTACACTAAGCTATATTACTTGATCACTCATATAGAGTTGACCATTCAAGTACATTTATTTTGATTCTATTAGTTGATTTGTGTGATACACAAGATGCAATCTCCAGTATATAATCAGTCCAAACATTGAAAAATTCTCACACGTAGTATTGCCGTACTCATGGGTATAAATGAAATTAATGTACGTATATGGATACACACACACATCAATATGCTCAACAAAAAAAAATCAAATAAACATATCAATAAATACAGTAAATAATTGACAAATAAAGCAGCAATCGGCAGTCTATAAGTGGATTAATTGCGATAAATATCTTGAGTCAATTTTTGCACCATGTGAAGACTTATGTCTTGACAATTCACTCTTCTTATAGTAACTCCCACCACCAATATAATAATTGCTTACCTCAACTTGTGGACCTGGAACTCAGGTCAAATGCACTTTCCTGTCTGAGGGGCAATCCAACATCAACTGCAGTGATATCATCAATGTTTCTCTATGCTGTGGTTTGGTCATCTCAAGTGAAGCCCACATTAGGAATAATGGAAAAATGGACATGTGGCCCCTGTAAGGGACCCCACGTAGTGTATCCGAAATTCACTTTATCACCTTATTTACATTAACATTTCACTTACAATCATTAAAAGAAAATGGTGGGGAACATTTAAAAGTTAATGTCATTGGTAATAACATGAGTATAAATATTTTATTTTATGGAATATCCATTTTTCAGCATTTGGTGACATTCACAATTGATGAGGATGATGATGTCCATACAGTGGAGGATGCCATTCGTAAACTAACTGTGATGGATGCTAAAAGTAAAGTCTGGATCCAAGAAATGGTGTTACAAGTAAACAGCTCCACTGTTAAACTCCTAGATGTTGAATCCAAGGTGAGTGCCTCAGGAATGCTCAGCAGTTTTTCTGAAATAAGTATTCTGAAGCATAGTGCAATATAATGCAACAATTTTTTGTTTGTGAGTGTAAATATAAAGCATATAAATAGTTTGACATTGTTCAAATACAGTAGATTGTGGTGTCAAACGCTGCCTTTTGCATTTGAACACAACAGTGTTCAAATACATGTATTTGAGTGCAAACCCTTCGCAAAATAGGACCTGCTACATACAAAGAAATGCAAAACAGGTAATTTGCAAACTCAGAACTGTCATACACACTGTACAATAAAGTATAATGCAGGAAATCTTATGCCCTGCTTTTTAACATACATTTCAATAGCATCTCTAACACAGGAAAAAAACAGCCAGGTACATAATTGGGCAACTATGTGGAAGATGAGGTTTAAAGGGGTTGTAAAGCTTGCTTTTTTTTTTTAAATAACAAACATGTCATACTTACCTCCACTGTGCAGTTCGTTTTGCACAGAGTGGCCCTGACCATCCTCTTCTGGGGTCCCTCGGCGGCTGTCTTGGCTCCTCCACGCAATAGCTAACCCCTTCTCTCCCGCAAGGGTTACCTTTTGGGGGCGCTCCTATCTCATACACTCTGCGTTCATAGACACAGAGTGTATGTCTCGGTCCCATAATAGCTGCGCTGCTATTAATCTATCCAATCAATGCTAAGGCCGCGTACACACGATCAGACATATCTGATGAAACATGTCCGATGGACCGTTTTCATCGGACCAGGCTAAAGTGGTCTGTTGGTCTGATGTGCGTACACACCATCGGACCAAAATCCCCTCGGACCAGAACGCAGTGACGTAGAACACAACGACGTGATGAAAAAACGAAGTTCAATGCTTCCAAGCATGCGTCGACTTGATTCTGAGCATGCGCAGGATTTTGGTCCGATGGTTTCGTGTACTAACCATCGAACATGTCCGATGGACAGGTTTCCAGCGGACAGGTTTCTAAGCATGTTTGGAAACTTTTGTCTGCTGGAAACCGGTCCGATAGGCCGTACACGCAGTCGAACATGTCCGCTGAAACTGGTCTGCGGACCAGTTTCAGCGGACATGTTCGATCTTGTGTACGCGGCCTAAGAAGCAGTGGAGAAGAGGACCCGGGGACGAGCCGAGGAGGTGAATGGGCTCAGGTTAGTAAAATAGGGGGGTTGAGAGGGCCATCGTTGCCAGGTTGCCATAGGATGCATTAAGGTGAAAAAACACAAACCTTTACAACCCCTTTAATGTTGATAAATGTATGCACTTGGGGGCTAAGAATATGCATACATCATACGTAATAGGGGGAGTTCAACTGGGGGGATCTGTAGTGGAGAAGAATCTGGGGGTTTTGGTAGATCATAAGCTCAATAATAGCATGCAATGCCAAGATGCGGTTTACAAAGCGAGAAAAGTCCTTTCTTTTATTAAGAGAGGTATGGCGTCCAGAGTGAGTACAAGTGTGGATTTTCGCATTTGGATTTAAGCGGGTGATTTTATGGGTTGTGAGTATATTCACCTCTATTTTATAAATAAAATCATATATTGAGGAAAATGCGCTAGGCCTATGTGCCCTCTGTGTTCTTCTATGCTTTCAGTTCATTTGGACTCCCCCAGTATTTGGAAGGCAGCGAGGTGCGCATTAGCCATGTTGAGACTTATCACACAGAGCAGGAGAGTGAACATTTTGATATGCTCTAAAGGTGGACGTGGTCCTTCCATCTCTGTTTAGTGATGTTGCATCTAGCCAAAACATGCCTAGGAGGTGATGGACTGGCTTACTAAATTATCCTCCTCCTCTTCCTCTTCTATGACCCAAGCTGTCACTAGTGCACAGCTGCCAGAGCAGCTTATTCTGTCTCCTTGTCCACAGCTACTCCTGCCATAGCCCCAGCATCACGCATGGAGGCGTCAGCTGAATTATTTGAACACAGCGTCAGCCACTTGCGTCTTGTGGATACAGAGACATTACTTGATACTGATGTTGGTTCTGAGGTAGAAGAAGGGAGTAACATGAGCATATAGAAAGGGGGGAACAATGATAAACAACAAATTGGCAGTCATGTTCCCCCATGTCATTAATGTGACTTGGATGCCAGATAGAGCAGAGGAGGAAAATGAGGGGGAGGCACAACCCCAAGGCAGGATGTCCTCCAGAGGCAGCCATTATGGAAGTGTAGAGAGCAGCCACAATATTCCATCAGATTGTGGAGTCCCGGGCCACTTCCCACAGCTGAGCTGTGTGGGATTTTTTTTTAGCACATGTACAGCTGATTGCACTGTTGCAATTTGCAATCTCTGTTGCAAGCAGATCAGGCATGGCAAAAACCCCAGCCACTTAGGTACCATATGATGGACAAAGCATTTAACCTCCACCACTAAGCCCATTGGCAAGAGCACCTGAAAGCCACACAGACAAGGGACACAATTCTTCTCCTCCTCACTCCTCATTTTTCGTGTTTACCCTCACTATATCTCATGGCCTCTCTACAGCCTCCACTGACAGGGATGCTGGTATAGAAAAGGGCGTCACAGGTCCTTGCAACACGTCTGCCAGCAGCACACCACTAGCTGTAGAAAATAGCAGGCACATTTCTCTGCCCCAGCTACTGCATTGAAAAAAAAAATACACTCCCTGCCACCCGCATCCCCAGCGTCTAAATTCTTGCTTGTCCAATTAAAGAAAGCTTGCAGGGAAAATTTTAAAAGTCTTTTTTTTTTTTTTTTTTTTTTTATAAAAGTCAGTTTTTCTGTAGAAGGTTCTATACACGGTACAGAAGCGCCACTTTACAGACAGACTATGGGAACCCCCCCAGGCACTATACTGTCATTTTAGGCATCACTAAAATGACTGCTCCTTTAAATACAAACTTTTTTCATGTTTGTTTGTTTTTTTGCATTGGTACATGTCCCAAAGGGCAGTACCCAGGCCCCCATACCCTTTTTATGGCCAATAACTTGCATATAAGCCTTCAAAATTGAGATTTTTTTAGGTTTGTGTCCCAAAGACTTTATTAGGGTTTACGGTTAGGGTCTGAACGTTTGCGATGTTCGAAAGTTTGGCACAAACCGAACTGTGGGGATGTTCGGCCCATCTCTAATACTGACATAGTTTGTAGAGAACAGATGAATGGACTATAAAGGTACCAGGGAGGACGATAACCAGAAGTTTATATAATATTGTCTTGATTACAAAAATCAATAATTATATTATTCATAAAACCACACATTTGTTTAATACAGATATTATAGGCCAATCGAATATTATAATATTGACTCTATTGTTACTGTGTCAAGAGCTTGGTGCATTTCGCAAAAATTCCTTCTTCAGGACCTCAATGTCTTGACCACAAAATAGAGGTGGCTTATTAAAAAAAAATGTATCTCAAACGCATCATGAACAGCCTCACGAACAGCAAGTGCATAGCAGCATTGCTCTGGAGGGCAGCAGCCCTCCAGGTTGGACCCTTTGTCTGCAGGAAAAGACCCTGAAGCCTAGAGTCTCAGAATATTTATGCAGACTCCCAGCAGCCTTCAGGGCCCTGCTCCCTGGGATTGGCCAGGGCTGCAAATATATTCATACTGCCATTTGCATAGCTCCACACCTATGATCCAGAGAATTCTATAGCTCTCTGAAAGACAGAGGTAGCACTGAACAGACCTAACAATTTTTTTGTTGCAAAGGTTGCAGAAAATCTGACTTTGATCTTAGTGCAGACTTCTGGAAAAATCAGTGAGCCAATCACAGAAGCATGAAATTACATTTCTGGTGCGTTCCATGCACCAACTGTGTACGGAGCACCTCCGGGTTGCAATATTACATTGAATTGTGCAGAAAATTACAGTGTTGCAGACTGAAAGGAAACTATTTTAATATCCATAATTATAATTTGTAGCAATTGTATGTGTTTATATTTTTTTTATTTGTGATTTTTTTTTTTTCTAAAAAAAGTGGTTGCTCTTTAAATTTCATTTGTTTGCAGGAGGATTTGGAGGTATTCCCTATCTCTGCCATCCAACGTTGTGACACTGTTCTCCCAGAAAGAAGGAACCGTTCTCTGTTGGTATTGGTTTGTCAGGAAAGATACCAACCCAAAGCTGACATCCACTTCTTTCAGTGTGATGATGTAGGGGTAAGATCTACTCTGAAATCAATTAAAGGGGAGTTCCACCCACAATTTCACTTTTTAAATATAAATACCCCTGTAATACACAAGCTTAACTTCTTAAGGACCGCCTCCTGCACATATACGTCGGCAGAATGGCACGGCTGGGCACATCCACGTATATTTACATCGGTTCTAGTACCCAGCCGTTGGTCACGGGCGCGCTCCTGTGACCCGGTCCGAAGCTCCGGGACCGCGGGACTCGCAGACCCGATCGCCGCTGGAGTGAGGCGATCGGTCCCCGGAGCTGAAGAACGGGGAGAGCTGTGTGTAAACACGGCTTCCCCGTGCTTCACTGTGGCGGCAGCATCGATCGCGTCATCCCTGTTATAGGGGGACGCGATCGATGACGTCACACCTACAGCCACACCCCCCTACAGTTGTAAACACACACAGGGAACACATAACCCCTACAGCGCCCCCTTGTGGTTAACTCCCAAACTGCAACTGTCATTTTCACAGTAAACAATGCAATTTAAATGCATTTTTTGCTGTGAAAATGACAATTGTCCCAAAAAAGCGTAAAAATTGTCCGAAGTGTCCGCCATAATGTCGCAGTCATGAAAAAAAATCGCTGATCGCCGACATTAGTAGTAAAAACATTTTTTTTTATAAAAATGCATTAAAACTATCCCTTATTTTGTAAACGCTATACATTTTGCGAAAACCAACCGATAAACGTTTTTTGTGATATTTTTTTACCAAAAATAGGTAGAAGAATACGTATCGGCCTAAACTGAGGAAAAAAAATGTTATATATATTTTGGGGGGATATTTATTATAGCAAAAAGTAAAAAATATTGAATTTTTTTCAAAATTGTCACTCAAAAGAAAGCTCTATTTGTGGGGAAAAAAGGACGCAATTTTCTTTGGGAGCCACGTCGCACGACCGCGCAATTGTCAGTTAAAACGACGCAGTGCCGAATCGCAAAAAGGGGCAAGGTCCTTTACCTGCATTTTGGTCCGGGTCTTAAGTGGTTAATGTATTCTAGTAAAGTTAGTCTGTAAACTAAGGTCCGTTTTGTTAGGTTGTTACAGCATTTAGTGGGCATCATGAAGCCAGACTGTATGACTTCCTGGATTTCAGCTTTGCATATCTCGCACATGCTCAGTGCTGCACAAGCAATGTAATAGGTTTCAGTCAGGTTTGCAAGGACTACTGGAAAACATGATGCCTATCCCAGAAACCCTTGCAAATAGCCTTGTGACTTAATAGCCTAGGCTAATAAGGAGGAGGAAGTCATGAAGGACTACAAAATAAAGGTATTTACAAGCAACAAAATAAATAAAAATCGTCCATTCTGAACACTATGAGATTAGGGCATGCAGCACAGACAAACATAAAAAAATGGGTGGAACTCCACTTTAAGGAGGAAAAAGTTACAGTAGCACACATTTCTTAATCATTATTTTTACATTCTCTAGGCGGAGTTGATTAGTGAAGATATTAATAGTGCAGCATCTGATTTCAAAAATGGACAAACTTCCAAAAGGCCTGAAGCACTTCGGTAAATGTTCGAAATTTAATGTATTATGTATGTCAACAGAATTTGTATTAACCAATAAACAAAACCAAAAATTAAACATTTATTGCAGTATATCCCTCTATTTGTCCTAATGATCACTGTCACTGAGACAAAAATTGAAAGGAAGTTCTAGATTTTAGAGTTGTCATCAGAGCAAGAAATCAGGGGAAAACTTCTAGTGGGGATAAATGTTCTGGTGACAACTATCTGTGTTAGGATTTCTTCTTACCTTGGGGAGATTTTGTCTTACATTTGTTGCATCTTGAAAACCGCATTTGTAGGAAAATGTCCCTAGCAAGAAACAGGCTATTTACAATACCATAAGGCCGCGTACACACAATCAGACCGGTCCGATGAAACTGGCCTTAAGGCCAGTTTTTTTATCTGACCAAATCGATCGTGTGTACGGCCCATCGGACCGTTGTCCATCGGACCAAAGTTTTAAAACTTGCTTTAAAATCGGTCCGATGGATGCCTGACCATCGGACCAAGACGACGGTTAGTATGCAAAAGCATCGGACCAAAAACCTGCGCATGCTCAGAATCAAGTCGACGCACGTTTGGAAGCATTGAACTTAGTTTTTTCAGCACGTCATTGTATTCTACGTCATTGCGTTCTGACCCGATCAGGTTTTGGACTGATGGTGTGTACACACATCAGATCATCAGGCCACTTCAGCGGTGACCCGATGAAAACGGTCCGTCGGACCATTCTCATCGGACCGGTCTGATCATGTGTACGTGGCCTATGGGTTTTAACCTTGCTTTCTCTATTCAAAGCTAAAAAGAAAGTTTTAGTTATGTAACCCTAATTGACTTACTCCTTTAAGCAGAAAGGATATCCTTCCTGCTGTGCCAATGTTTCCTTTTTCTCCCTTAGCCTTTGGTGAACAGGCTGCAAGGAAGAGAGAAGGATTCTGATTGGCTATAGCCATATTTTAGCCCAACCTGCTATCCTGGGGGAGCAGAACGGGTGGCAGAGTGTATGGGAACAAAATAACAGGGAGAGATCTGGGAAAGAGGAAACTTTGGCTGAGTGGTGAGGTAAGCACTACTGGAAATGCAGCAGATTGACAGCCTACAATTACTTGAATTTCCAAATAATTTAGAGTTCAGGTATGTGTTTGGAAGATGTAGGCTAACATCAGGAGAGTATGTGAGGACATAAGTATGTGAGCACATAAATAGGCAGCAAATAAAAAATTTAAGTATATTATAAGACAGACAATGGCCATCAATATTGTTCAGTGGCTGGACATTATGTAAGCAGATTGGATTGCGTGAAATGTAAGAGGGGGAGACAAGGCAGGTTTTGTCATGAAATAGTGTGTTTTATTTGAGAGATAATAGTCACACATATTGTACAGTGGCTGTACAATGCAGCTCCAGACAGCAACATGCATCAACTGCCACCTAGAACGGTTAAAAAAAGGCTACACTATTACCACCCCCACGTCCGGTGGTCTGAGCCCCACTTTGTCTAAGCTCTTTGAACTGCAACTCTTCCCAAATATACTAGTGGAACATTTTCTAGCCATGGTCTCCCCACAGTGGAATATTGTGGTATCAGGTCTGGATGTGAACAGGGCAGGCCTACCCTTGACAATAGCAATAGTTGAACTTGTCCCCACTCCCGAGTGGAGTGTATAAAGTACCCACAGGCAGGTTTCCCACACTAACCTGGCAGCCGAGGCGTCACTTCAGATCGCTGGGAGGAACAGGTCTCTATATCTCAGACTTGGCTCTAAGGCCCTGGTAGGCCAATTTCTTCAATAAGTTGGACGGGTGAACGGAGCGAATCCTCACAGTAAATTTCCTCTAGCATAGGTCACCGGGTGACAGCAAAGTGTACCTGTCAGCATCCCGGTTACCAGATCCCCGATTGGTTCGTTCAAGCCCTGTTGGACAACCTGCCTCCGGGTTCTCCTCAAGCCGATCCCCCAATCATACGGCACCCAGCCTGGGATCTCCTCAAAAGAACTGGGAACCCAGTAGAGTACTGGGGTCCCCTCTGACCTCCGGTTGAGGTCCAGCATAGCCTGTGAGTTTGGCCAGGTGGGCCACGCTGGCGGGGTCAATGGATGCGCGCACCCTGAAGGTGGATGCCGCACCTGGAACCGGGACCCCGCAGAACTGCCTGAGCACATGACACCTGTCACAGATATATCCCTCCCCAGCATGCCCCGCGAGCGAAAACTCCTCCAATTGGCTGCTGGGGAAAGCTTGCTCTGTCAGAACCCCCTCTGTCGTCAACTGCTGACCAGGGATGACTACACATCCCTAGAGTGCAGACTGGCCCAGAGAACACTTCTAAAACAACAGGGGTCACCATCTAACAATTGTGCAAGGTAACTCTCCCATTCTTGCTAAATTTAAACTAACGCCCACACTTAAAGTAAAGGGGGCGCTACAATGGCAAGAAAAATAATTGGCTTATTTCTCCTCTAATCCCCCAATATAATCAGCTTCTTCTTTCTTAAGCCGGCCATGTGATACGTTTTTTTTTTCCTGCAACCATGGATTGCAGGAAAGAAAATCGCTTGATTTCCTCCCCATCAGCACAGTCAGTGTTGATGGAGGAATGCCATCCACAAAGCTATCGTGTGCTCTCCGTGGAGGAGATGGTGCATGGGGAGCCATGCCAGCTGGGAAAACACAGTGATTATTGCTAGCGGTCATAGCGGCTGCCAATAATCTCATTCTAAAAATCCGACAGCAAGGAGAGGCAGATGGCAGATGGCAAATTACTAGAGGCCCCACCTGGTGAGAAGTTATTTTCGCCCCCCTCCCCCCGCTTCTCAACTTTCTTTAATGTGACATGTCACTGTCGCCAGCGCCCCGCCCCCTGCTTCTCATTTTTAATGTGCCATGTCATTTTGCTTAGGGCCCCAGGGAGGTCAGGGACGGCACTGTCCTCAGGTGATAGAGATTAAATAAATCCTTCTATATAAGCTGTACCTGTCTATTTTCAGTCTTCCCTTCTCTACATCTGTTCAAAGTGCTGAATTATATAGCTTTTCTGAGCATGCAGAAAAAAAGGGTCATAGTGCTTAGTGCTCTGCAGAACTCAGTGATGACAGTGATGACAGCTATGAGAGCTGATTGGAGGGATGGTACACACCCCCTCCACACAGCATGCAGAAACAGAGCTGAGGCAGTCAATATGCTAGAGGTCCTACCGTGTTACCATTTTTCTTTTGGTTTTTGTCTGTTGTCCCATCAATTTTCTTGGATACAGGCACTGACCCAGAGTGGAAAGGTAATGAAGCTTGTCTGTCACATGTTTTTATGGCAGTCTTTATCTTCATTGGAGGAATTTTATCTCAAGTCCTGTCCTTGTGACCACAGAGGAAGTAGAGTAATATGTCTCTTATGGGGCACAGACCACAACACACACCTGCTGGAATGTCTTAGCAGGGAAGAATGGGCTGCCATATTGTTGACTTCCATTTAAATATGCTTGTAACCTGGATGTCTTTGGGTTCAGTACTTCCCAAATCAATGAGAGGGACAGGTATGCAACCTCTTGAAGCAGAGTCAAAGGGAAGTCCTGATCTGACTTAAAGCACTAAAGCATCTAGGACCAGTTCTTCCCAGAATGTTGTGTGGAAACCCACGTTCCATTTTCTTTTCCAGCACCGTGTTCAAATCACACTGCAGTTGCAAACAGAGAGAGCTCAGTCTTGCAGACAAGTCAGATATATATGTAGCGCTACCCCATTCAGGAGCCGCTGAGTATAAGTGGGATCAGCGTGTTGTGTTACCTGGCAGGTGTCTTGGGGTGATACTTGTGAGTTGAGGAGAAGAGAGCAAATGTACAGTCTTTAGTTGGGTTTTCTTCAATGCTTTATTCCAAGGCCCAACATGGCATTCATCAACATAGTGCAGGATAGAAAAGGGTTGATGAGCAGAGAGAGAGAGCTTGAGTATCAGGCCTTGGATATCGAAAGGTGAGAGAGCAATCTTACTCTCAGTAGTAATGAACTCAGTTCGTCGCCACTCCAATTGGAATGGGTAAAGTGCCCCCGGACAGGTCTCCGCCACAGGCCTAGCAGCCGGAACGTCACTTGCAAATGTTGGGAGGACCAGGCCTCTGCCACAGGCCTGGCTCGGGCCTCTGCCACAGGCCTAGTACTTGAATGAGCATTAAATTGAAGTGAGCGAGTCGTCCCAATAAATTTAGTTAGAGTCACTGGATCCCCGATGGTTCGTTCAAGCCCTATTAGATCACCTGCCTCCGGGTTCTCCTCAAGCCGATCCCCCACCGCACAGCTTCCAGCTTGGGATCCTTTTAGGAAAGGTTTGGGACCCAGCAGCTTCTGGGGTCCCTCTCCGTGTTAGAGTGAAGCTCCGCAACTTCGGCCAGGTAGGCCATGGCTGCGGGGTCCATGGATACGTGCACCCTGAAGGTGGATGCCGTACCTGGAACTCAGACCCCGCAGGAAACAAGAACGGCCCTCAGGCCAAGCGGCTGCCCCAGATATAGCATCGCTCAGCATGTCCTGGTGGGGGAACCAACCCCTCTGATTGGCTGCTGAGGAAAACAAGTCCGCCAGAACCCCTCTAGCGCCAACTGCCGCCCAGGGGTGGACACACACCCCTGGAGTGCAGACCGGCCCACAGGATAGTTCTGGAAATGGCAGCAGCCCAAATTTGACAAATTGCGAATGGGAGCCATGTAACTCTCCCATTCCCCACTAACTTTAGCGTAACGCCCCTACAAAAAGTAAGGGGGTGCTACATATAGATACTCCTCATTTAACAACTTACCTGCTTAACGACCACTCGGACTTACGACCGACTCTCCCCACCTGTGTGTTCTGTACTTATGCAAATTAAAACAACATTATTGAGCCAGAGTTTTGTGTTTAGACCTTTTTTTTCACAATACAGTACAGTTAAGAATGCTTAAAATATTGATTACTTGTGACTCCTCATTTAACAACCAATTTGTTTAACGACCGGGTCGATGGTCGTTAAGTGAGGAGTAACTGTAGAGTGTTTTAAACTTGCAAATACAGAATTGGCGTTTTACTCATGCTGTCTGTAGAATCCTGAGCTATCCAATAAACTTTGCTCTTCTTTGCATTCCTTAATGTGTCATGTGACTTGACATTATCTGAGTTTTGTTTGCTTTAAATGTCTTTAAATGTCTTTAGAAACAACGAGAAGATGATAAGCCAGCAGAGCACTAACAACACAGACCCATTCAAACCTCAGCGACAGTGGAAACAACCGCAGATACATTATGTGACCCCAGCAGAGATCCTGGAGAGGGAGGCACAGCGCAGATCAGTCAGGCCTTCAGTCTCCCCACTGACTCCTCAAGTTATCGTTAATCCTGGGCTTCAAATGCAGAAGCAGCAACAGTCAAGCAACTCATTACAGGTGTGTAGAACAGTATGTGGTCAGTGTCTTGGCCTAAGCCATGTCACCTGCTGGGAAAATTCAAGTTGCAGCAGCTAGGGTGCAGCAGATTGCCTAGAGTCACATAAAAACCTACAGGTGTATAAATGGTTGTTGTTAGGTTTACTACTGCCACCAGATATATCTCATTGGTCAGTTTGACTGTTTCTGTGATGTAAATGTAGCTCTACCCCCGAAGGAGCTGCTGGTTTGTTTTGGGTGGCATGTTACCTCATGGCTCCTCCGCCGTCTAGGGGTGTATGGTGGATGTAGCATTAACGGAATGTCCACGACAGGTGTCTTTTTCTGTGCTCTTTATTACAGAGCCGGGTAAAAACAATAAAACTTTGTGGTGGTAGAAGAGTTGAAGTAGAAATAGCAGATTCAGGCTTATCAAAAGGGAAACAGTCCTGCTTCCAACAACACTTATGCCGCGTACACACGGTCCTTTTTTGCGATGAAAAAAAACGTCATTTAAATTGATCGTGTGTGGGCAAAACATCGTTTTTTGTCTTAAAAAAAACGACCAAAAAAAAATTCCAACATGCTTGAATTTTTTGTGTCGTTTTTCAAAACGACGTTTTTTGTTTCACAAAAAGTCACTGTGTGTAACAAAATCGTCGTTTAAAACGACGTTTTTCAACCTGCGCATGCCCAGAAGCTAGTTATGAAGCGAGCATCAATGGAAAAGAGTGGTGAACGTAACATCGCTTTTTGTGAAAAAACGATGGTGTGTATGCAACATCGTCTTTGAAAAGTGACGTTTCAAAAACGTCGTTTTTTACTTCACAGATAACGTAGTTTTTGTTCATCACAAAAAATGATCGTGTGTACGCGGCATTAGTCTTCTTCGCCACTCCAGCCGGAGTGGGTATAGCGTACCTGGACAGGCCTCTCTCACTGACCTGGCAGCCAGAGTATCACTCAGAACTTAGAGGAAAAGTCTCTGCCACAGACCCTCCTTAGGATTTAGGTAGCGGAGGTAATCCTTCTTGATAGACTTTGGCCTGGATCTCCTTCAGGTAGTTCACAGGTTACCGACTGACAGGTGACCAACGTCCATCCTTTCAGTATTCGGTTACCTTGATCCCCGGTGGATTGTTAAGACCCTATTGGATTGCCAGCCTCTATTGGCTCTCCTCAGATGGACTCCCCACCGAACAGCTATCTCGCTTGGGATCTTCTCAGGATTGGGGACCCAGTCGATTACTGGGTCCCCGCCACAGCTTTAAATGTTCCTGACCAACATGGTCCCGGAACCAGGAACACCACCTGGCACGTGCACCCCCGCCTGGTAGGCCATTTCGCCGGGGTGCCGTGATGCAGTCACCCTAAAGGTGGGTGTCACACTCGAAGAAGTGGAACCCAGACCAATGGCGTCTGTCCCATTAATACCCTCCCCCAGCATGCACCACGAGGAGAAACCCGCCTGATAGTCTGCTGGGGAAAGGCACCCAAACCTTGACTCCACTGCTGCCACCTATCGTCCTGGGGTGGGAATAGCACTCCCGGAACAACAGAATAAGCCCACAGCACAGCCAAGCTGAGACAGAGACCCAAATTGAATAGATTAACTAGATCAGAGCTAATTAACTCTCTGATCCCCCTCTAAATTTAACAAAGCACATGTACTTGGAAGTCATTTTAAAACTTTTTCCACTTTTAATGTGACCTATAAACTGCACAACTATGTTGAACAACAAACTGAAATCTTTTAGGGGGCGGGAAGTAAAAAGAAAAATAATAATAACATGGTTGCAAAAGTGTGCACACCCTTAAACTAATACTTTGTTGAGGCACCTTTTGATTTTATTACAGCACTCTTTTTGGGTATGAGTCTATCAGTATGACACATCTTGACTTGGCAATATTTGCCCACTTTTTTCTTGCAAAAACACTCAAAATCTGTCAGATCTCCTGTGCACAGCCCTCTTCAGATCTCACATAACCCCACAGATTTTCAATTGAATTCAGGTCTGGTCTCTGGCTGCGCCATTCCAAAACCTTAGGCCGCGTACACACGATCAAATCTGTCTGCTGGAAACGGTCTGCTAGACCGTCCCAGCAGACAGATTCGATCGTGTGTACGGGCGAGCAGACGGATTTGGCCAGCCGACAGATTTGAAAGCATGCTTACCAATCTGTCGGCTGGGAACCTGTCCGCCCGACATGTCTGCTGGTTAGTACGCTAACCAACAGACATGTCTTCTTGCACACGCGCCGAATGATTTCGACGCATGCGCGGAAGTGTTTTACTTCCTGGTGCGGTGACGTGGCGGCGTCAACGTCACCGCCACGTCACCGACGCGTCAGCGCGCCGTCTGCTGGCGGGGATTTTGGTTTGCTCGTGTGTACACGCGAGCAAACCAAAATCCAAACAGACAGATTTGTTCAAATCGGTCGGTCCGACCGATTTGAACAAATGAATTGCCTCGTGTGTACGAGGCCTAAGTCTTCTTCTGGTGAAGCCATTCTTTTGTCGATTTGGATGTATGCTTTGGGTCGTTGTCATGCTGAAAGATGAAGTTCTTCTTCATGTTCAGCTTTCTAGCAGATATTTTGAAGTGTTCAGAATTCCCTCTACCTTGACTAAGGCCCCATGTTTCAGCTGAAGAAAAACAGCCCCAAAGCATGAAACTGCCACCACAATGCCTCACGATGGGTATTGTTCTTTGGGGATGTGCAGTGTTGTTTTTGCTCCAAACATATCTTTTGTAATTATAGCCAAAAAGTTCAACCTTGGTTTAATAAGACCATAACACATTTTCCCACATGCTTTTGGAAGACTTCAGATGTGTTTTTGCAAAATGTATCCAGGCTTGGATGATTTTTTTGGTAAGAATAGGCTTCTGTCTTCCCACTCTACCCCATATCCCAGACATATGAAGAATACGGGAGATTGTTGTCACAAGTATAACACAGCTAGTACATGCCAAATATTCCTGCCACTCCTTTAACCACTTAAGACCCGGACACTTACGCTGCTAAATGACCCAAGGTGTTTTTACAATTCGGCGCTGCGTCGCTTTAACAGACAATTGCGCGGTCGTGCGACGTGGCTCCCAAACAAAATTTGCGTCCTTTTCTTCCCACAAATAGAGCTTTCTGTCGGTGGTATTTGATCGCCTCTGCGATTTTTATTTTTTGCGCTATAAACTAAAATAGAGCGACAATTTTGAAAAAAATCACTATTTTTTTACTATTTGTTATAAAAAAAATCAAATAAACTAAATTTTAGTAAAACATTTAGGCCAAAATTTATTTAGCCACATGTCTTTAGTAAAAAAAAAAATCGTAATAAAAAAAATAGCTACCTAGCGGGAACAGCGACACTAATACAGCGATCAGAAAAATGATCGCTTAGTGACGCTGGCAATAGGGAGTGAAAGGGTTAACTAGGGCGGTGATCAGGGGGTTAAAACTTTATTAGGGGGGGTGGGGGGGCTATCCTGAACCTAACACTAACTGTTTTTTACAGTGCCTGTCACACTGACACTAAATGCAGTGATTAAATCACTGCATTCAGTAACACTGTGACAGGGGGGTGGGGGGGGCGATCACAAGGGGTTAATATGCCTATGTGAGTGTGTGTCAGTGTTGTGTTGGTGCACACTTACTTGGCATGTCTTCTCTCATCAGCAGCGCTGGGAAACAGCGCTGCGATGAGAGAAATGATAATTTCCTCCTTCCTGTGTAAACACAGGAGGAGGAAGTGACAGGCTGGGAGCGCGCTCCCATTGGCTGGGAGCGATCGCGGGGGGGGCGGAAAACACGGACATCCGCCCGCTCGTCGGCGATCGCTCCCAGAGCCAGGGGGACCGCCGCACGCCGCGAAGGGGGTCCCGATGGGACCCCCGAACCGCACTAAGGCGAGGACGTAAATTTACGCCCTTGTGCCTGTACGAGCCATGTTGTGGACGTACATAGGCGTGCGGGGGTCCTTAACTGGTTAATGTTGCTGTATGCCTTTTGGCAGCCTCCCTGACCAGTTTTCTTATCGTCTTCTCATCAATTTTGGAGGAACAAAAGTGACCGATATGTCCACCGCAATGTCGCAATGCCCGCTAAGATTCACTAATCACTGCCATTACTAGTAATAAAAGAAAAACAATAATGAAAATGCCATAACTATATCCCCTATTCTGTAGAAGCTATATTTTTTGCGCAAACCAATATTTATGGGGGGGATATTTATTATAGCAAAAAGTAAAAAATATATTTATTTTTTTCAAAATTGTCGCTCTTTTTTTGTTTATAGCGCAAAAAATAGAAGCCGCAGAGGTGATCAAATACCATACACTGACCCCCCTGACACATACAAAGACCCCCCCTGTGACATGTGACACTCCTGTAGCTCAGCTCAGCTTTACCTGCGTAGTGTAGCCCAGCTCATTCCGACAACTTCACAGCAGGCTGCATGTATCAGGGAGAGATAGCCAAGCAAAGAGAGAGTCAGGATGTGAGAGCCACTCTGCTACCCGACCATTTACACACCCGCAAGCGGGATCACCCAGTGCCAAGTGCGGTCGCAATGTCATTCCCGCCACCTCCTGGACTCGGCGGCACCTATGATGGACGTCACACGTTCTGCGTTTTCGGCATTGGACCTGTGAATTGTCCATCATAGGAGCTGGGTCCCGGTTCAGGACTATTTGTACATCAGTAGCGTCATTCGGCCGCACTGCATAAGCAGGAGATCGTTTCCCGTTACCCGTGGAAACGGCTCGTGGCTAATGATGCTTTTAGGGATTATCGAGACTCTGGGCACACTCGGGGCTCCAGCCACCCCCTTTACTGGGTGCTGCTTTTACCACAGCTCCTGATGGCAGAGTTGGATTAGGCTGCAGACAAGTCCAGGTCGAGGCCCTCTGACTCACTTGAGCAGACAGCTACTAGAAACTGATAGTAGGTTGTTAGAGAGAGTTCTTAGTAGCATTAGGGCACAAGACTTACCATTCAGTGGGTAACACTGGCCAGGCAAGCAGGAGTGCACATAGGGGCTGTCACGTACCTGGTCAGTGAGCCTGACATGCAGAGGAAGTTCCACAGGAGCAGGGCGAGGTATTAATGCCTGTATTCAGTCCAGTAGTCTGCATGGCAGCAGTCAGCAGGTGGTGGTGGAAGCAGAGCATGAGAGCAGCATTTCTCTCAGCTCTCTCTCTCCTCACTTGGTAGATTAATAGCAGCGAGAGCCATTGTCAATAAAATTCTGTGACGAGGGAGCGGGGGTCTTAAAGCCCCTTCCACATGGGGCAGACTCCGCCAGGCAAGGAATCTGTCCGCTGATCCAGATGGCTGGTCTGTGTCCGCTTCACTTATGCAAAGCAAAAGAGAAAAGGGAAGAAAACTTCTCTTCTTAAAGCCGCGACCATTTTTCATATTATGGGGAAAACAATGTTTCACGAGGTGATTCTTGTCAAGCCGGCCTTGCCTACATACGATCGTGAAAAAAAAATGCTCGAGCAAAACGCAGTGATGTAAAACGCGTACGACGGCACTATAAAGGGGAAATTCTATTTAGATGGTGCCACCCTTTGGGCTGCTTTTGCTGATTTTGTGTTAGTAAAAGTTTGGTGAGAGACAATTTGCGCTTTTCAGTCTTCGTGCTTTTCAGTCTGTTACAGCGTGACGAATGTGCTATCTTTATTATAAACGCTAGTTTTACCAGACCGAGCGCTTCCGTTTCATAACTTGCTTCTAAGCAAGCATGTTTTTTTCCCGTCGTTAAAGCCTACACATTTTCACATCATGAAAAACGATCGTGTATGCGCGGCATAAGTGTTCATATAATCATATACGGTAGATGTGATGAGCATCCATTACCCAAAGAAGATATATTCTGTGAAGCCACCACCTCTTATGGAAAAAGTGCAAGCTTACCGACTATATATGACCCTCTAGTTAAAGAAAGAAAGGTCATCAGAGCTTAGAACCAAACAGCCCAACTTGGATCATCAGAGAGCAGTTCCAAGGGTTCTCTTCAGAGGTAGATACTTGTCAACTCTGCATCATTCCATAAATGTTATCATCAGGACATAAAAATAAATGCTCCAACAGTGTAAAACCTTACCAAGCCGCGCATATACAGTATCTCACGAAAATGAGTACACCTCTCAATAATTTATTATATCTTTTCATGTGACACTTTGCTACAATGTGAAGTAGCAAGTGTATAGCTTTTATAACAGTGCAAATTTGCTGTCCCCTCAAAATAACTCAACACGCAGCCATTAATGTCTGAACCCCTGGCAACAAAAGTGAGTACACCCCTAAGTGAAAATGTCCACATTTGGCCCAAAGTGTCAATATTTTGTGTGGGCATGGAGTTCACCAGAGCTTCACATGTTGCCACTGGAGTCCTCTTCAACTCCTGCATGACAACATCACAGAGCTGGTGGATGTTAGAGACCTTGCAGTCCTCCATCTTCCGTTTTGAGGATTCCCCACAGATTCTCAATAGGGTATAGGTCTGAAGACATGCTTGGCCAGTCCATCACCTTTACCCTCAACTTCTTTAGCAAGGCAGTGGTCCTCTTGAAGGTGTGTTTTGGGACGTTATCACGTTGGAATACTTTCCTGCGGCCCAGTCTACAAATGGAGGGGATCATGCTCTGCTTCAATATGTCACATTACATGTTGACATTCACGGTTCCCTCAATGAACTGTAGCCCCCCAGTGCCAGCAGCACTTATGCAGCCCCTGACCATGACACTCCCATCACCATGCTTGACTGTAGACAAGACACACTCAGGGGCGGACTGACCATTGAGAAACTCGGGCACTGCTCGAGGGCCCCATGCCACTAGGGGGCCCCATCAGGGTTGCCAGTCTCATTAAAACCAGGGACAGCATGTAAAAATCTGTGTTTTTTTTACATCTGTCCCTGATATGTCCAAAACCAACATGCTTTTGATGTGAAAATCCCGAGATTTTAGCTCCCCCGCCTCTGTACTGCCACCTGGCTTGGTGGCCATCTGTAAGCATGGGGGCCCCATAATCTTCTATTGCCCGGGGGCCCCATGAGTTGTCAGTCCGCCCCTGGACACACTTGTCTTTGTACACCTCACCTGGTTGCTGCCAAATACTCTTGACACCATCTGAACCAAATATGTGTATATTGGTCTCATCAGACCACAGGACATTGTTCCAGTAATCTGTGTCTTTAGTAT
The DNA here is from genome assembly GCA_029574335.1 of Rana kukunoris. Classification (NCBI taxonomy): domain Eukaryota; kingdom Metazoa; phylum Chordata; class Amphibia; order Anura; family Ranidae; genus Rana; species Rana kukunoris. The sequence continues at coordinate 42,327,437 of CM056058.1, read as the reverse complement.
GCTTGTCTTTAGCAAACTGTTTGCAGGCTTTCTTGTGCATCATCTTTAGAATAGGCTTTCTTCTGGGATGACAGCCATTCAGACCAATTTGATGCAGTGTGCGCCATATGGTCTGAGCACTGACAGACTGACCCCTTCAACCTCTGCAGCAATGCTGGCAGCACTCATATGTCTATTTCCCAAAGACAACCTCTGGATATGATGCTGAGCACGTGCACTCAACTTCTTTGGTTGACCATGGCGAGGCCTGTTCTCAGTGCCCTGTGCTGTTAGACCGCTGTATAATGTTGGCCACCATGCTGCAGCTCACTTTAAGGTCACGTACACACGATCAGACATGTCCGATGAAACATGTCCGACGGACCGTTTTCATCGGACCAGGCTGAAGTGGTCTGTTGGTCTGATGTGCGTACACACCATCGGACCAAAATCTCCTCGGACCAGAATGCAGTGACGTAGAACACAACGGCGTGATGAAAAACGAAGTTCAATGCTTCCAAGCATGCGTCGACTTGATTCTGAGCATGCGCGGGATTTTGGTCCGATGATTTCTTGTACTAACCATTGAATATGTCCGACGGACAGGTTTCCAGCGGACAGGTTTCTAAGCATGTTTTTAAACTTTTGTCCGCTGGAAAACGGTCCAATAGGCCGTACACACGATCAAACATGTCCGCTGAAACTGGTCTGCAGACCAGTTTCAGCGGACATGTTCGATCGTGTGTACGCGGCCTAAGGGTCTTGGCAATCTTCTTATAGCCTAGGTCATCTTAATGTAGAGCAACAAAAATACATTTCAGATCCTCAGAGAGTTCTTTGCCATGAGGTGACATGTTGAAATTCCAGTGACAGTATGAGAGAGTGACAGCGATAACACCAAATTTAACACACCTGCTCCCCATTCACACCTTGTAACACTATCGAGTCACATCACACTGGGGAGGAAAAATGGCTAATTGGACCCAATTGGGACATTTCCTTTAGGGGTGTACTCACTTTTGTTGCCAGCGGTTTAGACATTAATGGCTGTGAGTTATTTTGAGGGGACAACAAATTTACACTGTTCTACAAATTGTAGCAAAGTGTAATTTCTTCAGTGTTGTCACTTGAAAAGATATAATAAAATATTTTCAAAAATGTGAGGGGTGTACTCACTATTGTGAGATACTGTTTGTAGGAGGATTTATTTCACTTCTGTGTATTACCAGAGGCCAGTCACTTTATTAGTTATATGTATGTGTTTACAACCACTTAAAGATTTGTGGTAAAGTTGAGGTTAGGAAAATGCCCAGATAACTAAGCTTCTGAAAGAGAGAGTTTGATGTGGTATTCCGCATACATGACTTTACCGCTAGGAAGTAAACAGCAGAGGTGGTAAGCAAGCAGCTCTGGAGGGAAGGAAGCGTGATTATCTCACGTGTGTGGGTCGTCCCCGCCGAGCTGTTCGCCACGGCTCCCGGTTTGAAAATGCCACCCGGATGGCTTATGGCGCCTCACCACCACACCATCAACATACAAACCTTAGTAAGTAAGTACACACTTGGTGTTGGGGGTTCTTACCCTACCCCTGTCCATGTGTTTACACATACTCGATCATTTACAAATAAAAATGTTATTTTAGACACATCGCGTGCGTAGAGCTACCGGATAACGCGTTTCTATCAATACATACCCAGACTTTCAAGTTATTATGCAATTTCTACCTCAACAGGTCCAGTGAGGCCATAGGTCCCGCAGGCATTACCTCGCAATTATGATTTTATACAATCTTGCCTTTGGTGAACTATGGAATTTATTGTGGTCATATCATGAGATCTTATTGCTATTATTATGTTCATTGTCTATTACCATGCTCATCGTTTACCATTGATATCAGTGGTTACAACATGAGATATTGTTACTATCATGTTTATTATTACTATTATGCTTGTCATCTATTTTTGAGACTGCACAGGAATACGTACATAGTATGAAATCCTGCACCACCGGGTCTGGCACATGCACCGCTGGCTTCCTGCTCCTGCTGTGATTAGATACATCGGGAGCTGATTGGCAGGCACAGTGGACTCGATGTCTGCTGGCCCCCACGGATGCTTCGGTATACATGCAGAATGGTGGATCTTTCCTTACAGAAGGCTTGGATCCTGGGTTCCGACAAAGCAGGGGCACCAATCCAGGCCTTCTCCTAGTACAAGCACCACCCCCACAGTAGTTAAGCACTGGTCAGGCACAAATTTTACCCTTTGATCACCCCTGATGTTAACCCCTTCCAGCCAGTGTCAATAGCACAGTGACAGTGCATATTTTTAACACATATCACTGTATTAGTGTTACTGATCCCGCTGATCGCCGCCATTACTAGTAAAAATAAATAAATAAATAAAATATTCCATAAGTTTGTAGGCGTTATATCTTTTGCGCAAACCAATCAATATACGCTTATTGGGATTTTTTTTACCAAAAAAATATGCAGAATACATATTGGCCTAAATCAGTGTTTCTCAACTCCAGTCCTCAATGCCCCCCAACAGGTCATGTTTTCAGGATTTCCATTATTTTGCACAGGTGATTTGATCAGTTTCACTGCCTTAGTAATTCCCACAGCCTTTTCATCTGAGGGAAATCCTGAAAACATGACCTGTTGGGGGGGCTTGAGGACTGGAGTTGAGAAACACTGGCCTAAATTGATGAAGACATTTTATTTTTAATTTTTTTATTGGATATGTTTTATAGCAGAAAGTAACAAATATTGTTTTTTTTCTTAAAGATTAACGATTTTTTTTTTTGTTTATAGCAAAAAAAAAAAAAAAATCACAGAGGTGATCAAATACCACCAAAAGAAAACTCTAAGCACATAAATTGTGTTTGGGCACAGTATCGCACGACCACACAATTGTCAGTTAAAATAACACAGTGTGGTATTGCAAAAAATGGCCTGGTCATGAAGGGGATAAATCCAGAGGTCAAGTGGTTAATGAAAAATAGATATAATGTTACGAAAGGGGTGACTTTTTAGCAGTTGCAGCTGATTAAGCTCCATAGTCTGAATTATTGCATCTTCTAAAAAAAATGTTTTTTATTATTTATACACAGGAAGCAATATACAGCCAGGTGATTAAAAATGAGAAAAATTCACAGGATTCACAGATGCAGCAGAAGAGGAACACAACCACTGAAACTGTTGGTAAGTCCTTGTAAACATCCCTGCACAAATAATGTTCAATGTGCTACTTTTTAAATATTTGTCATTTAAAAATAGAGTTAGTATAATCTTGAATTTACATGTGTGCTTTGGATATTGTTTGGCAACATTTCTGGGGATATATAGTCATCCTAACTGTTGTTCTTTCAGTTGATGGGGATACACAGGACCTAACGGCCCTCCGGGCTGGGCAGGAGGTGGTGAGTATACAATTTGAAACTCTTTTCTTTACAGTTCAGAAAACATTTACAGTTACAAATGTTTATAGGTTGTTTGAAAGTCATATTCATATCTTCTAGCTACGGCAGATCTTCTATTATGACCTTCCTAATTAAAGTAATATGAAAGTCATTTTGTTTCATGAATCAGATAGTGAGACGTACTGTAAACGTTTGTGAGGGCAGAACATATTGGCCCCCGTAAAGGATGAGGAAGGGAAATTAGTTATAAAAGACAAAGATAAGGCAAAGATTTTAAATGCTTTCTTATGCTCAGTTTTCACAAAGGAAATGGGGAGATATAGTAATTAAAGTAGTTGTAAAGGAAAAAAATGTTTTGCCTAAAATTAATGTCTGCAAGGTAGACAGACAGAATACTGTAGTGTAATGATTCTGTTAACAAACGAGTAAATACCTATTAAATTCCTTCACCTCCGGCGATATAGTTTCTGTTCTCTCATTCACTTCCTGGTTTGAGGTGCTCGTTCATGTAAGAACTACATTTCCCAGTATGAATTGCGGCACACCCAGTAATTCCCACCTCCTTGAAGTCTCTAACACATAGAGAGCGTCCTACCGCACAGATGTAGTACCCAGGAGGGGGCGAGCACGTCACTGACCACTGCAGTAAAGCCTCCCTTCACGGTGGTGAGTAACAATCAGACAAGCAGGAAGTGAACAGAACAGAGAAGAAATAGAGCAATGAGGAAGTGAAAAGAGGAATGTCTGCAGGTAAAGGATGCTTATTATGAAAAAAAATGTTTTTCCTTTACAACCCTTTTAAGGCTGTAATGTTAATAGCAGGTCACAGAATGTACCCTCATGGCTAACAGAAGCCAGTATCAGATATAAACTTGAAAAACTTAACATAAATAAGTCACCAGGACCAGGCTTACACCCAAGAGTCCCTAAGGAACTTAGTCAGGTGATAGCTAGATCATTGTTCATATTTTTATGGACAGTTTACTGACTGTAATTGTACCAACTGATTGGAGAAAGGCCCACTTGGTACCAATCATACTCTACGACCCAAGCTGACTTTAGTGCACAGACACGGCAGCTGCCAGAGCGGCTTATTCTGTCTCCTTGTTCACAGCTACTCCTGCCATAGCTCCAGCATCATACATGGAGGAGTCAGTTGAATTATTGAACACAGCATCAGCCACTTGCTTCTTGAGGATGCGCAGATATTACTTAATTCTGATGTTCGTTCTGTGGTAGAGGAAGGGAGTAACTTGAGCCTAAAAAGAGGGGAGAACACTAATAAACAACAAATTGGCAGTCATGTTCCCCCAGCCCCAGCAGGCCAAGTTGGCTCCAGTGATGATGAGGATGGAGGGGATGATAAGATCACTGACGCGACTTGGGTGCCAGATACAGCAGAGAAGGAGGAGGAGAAACAACCCCAGTGAGGCAGGATGTCTAAATTTATTTAGTTTTATTTAAAAGTTCCTGAACAAAAGTGTACTTGCCATCACATAAGAACACAACCCAATGCAATGTTTTTCGGTTTCCTGACTAGTTTTGATTTAATCGGATCCATAGGGGTTGATTTACTAAAACTGGAGCTTGCGTAAATAAGCTTTAAAAAAAATCTGGACGCTGATTGGTATCTCTGCAGAGCTGCACCAGATTTTGAACTCTCTAGTTTTAGTAAAATAACCCAATAGATTCTACAAACAATGTTTGATATAATTTAAAATTAATTAATCTTGATATTTTGACTGCCTGTCTCGTTTCTTGAGGCTCTTAAAATAAAAAGCCAGTACAAATACTCTCAAAATTGCCCCTTTTTGGAAAGTAGACAATCTATAGTATTTAATAAGTTAGTGAGCTTTTTTGAAGTTTACATTTTTTTTTGTCACTTTGTTTTTTTTCCACAAAGTGTTTTTTATTTTTTTTATCACATACAGCATAGGAATACTTATAATTACATCCCAAAAAAAAAAATTCTGTTGCTGAGTATAGAGATACCACATGTGTGAGATTTTTTCACAACCTTGGTGCATAGATGTGCCCAAAATCCAATACGCACCTTTGGGTTTTCAAGGAGCATAAACTATGCGTCTAATTTTACAACTGCCTGAAGTGTAATCTTAATTCTGGCACTCACCTGTCCTGGATTTCAGCAATGTCATCACCGCTGCTGTTGTTTCTATAATCTGTTGGGTGCTGCCGCCGCCATTGTGAGTAAGGGTACCCTGTAGTGTAACCCTTCGGCTTCACGCCAGGAACCCTACTGCGCATGCGTGAGGCCCGCTCCTCCTTCTGGCCCAGCAACAGAGGAAGGAGGAGGGAGGAGGAGGGAGCTTAAGCCGTGACGTTAATACCTGCGGCTGAGTCTCCCGAAAGTGAGAAAGGATACTGGTCATAGACAGGTATCCTGTCCCCCGAAAGGTGCCGAATGTGGCACCGGAGAGGGGGGGAATCAGATGAGCGGAAGTTCCACTTTTGGATGGAACTTCGCTTTAAAATGAAAAAAAAAATATATATATATATATATATTTTTTTTTTTTTACAAAAAGTGTAAGATATTTCTTACACACGGCATATGTTTACTTAGATTTACACAACACACATTCTGCTACTCCTCCCAAGTATTGCAATACCACATGTGTGAAAATGTATTTTTTACACCCTTGCCACATAGATGGGCCCAAAATCCAAGGAACACCTTCAGGTGTTCTAGTGGCATAAATTACACATCTCATTTCCTGACTAGCTATCACATGTCTGGAGGTCCTGGAATCACCAGAACAGTGGAAACACCCACAAAATGACCACATTTTGGAAAGCAAACACTCCAAGCTATATTTAGGTGGCATGGTGAGTCCAAGTATGGCGCTACCATTTGTAAGACATTTTTAATGTTTGGACTGATTATGTACCAGACTGTGGCCCAGATTCAGATACAATTAGATTCGCGTAGAGTATCTGAAATACACTACGCCGCCGTATTTTACCTGGCTCTACGTGGAATCCCGGTAGATTTTGTCCAGTAAACGACGGCGGCGTAGTGTATTTCTCCCGGCGCAAGCCATCTACGTGAGTAGGGGGCGTGAAGCATTTAAAATAGGCGCATCCCGCGGCGATCGAACTGCGCATGCTCCGTTCAGAAATTTCCCGCCGTGCATTGCGCGAAATCACGTCGTTACGTCATTTTTTCTTGAGTAGCGTCGTTTACGGACATTCCTATTCCCGAACGAGTTAAAAAAAAAAAAATTTAATTCGACGCGGGAACGACGGCCATACTTAACATGGGCTACGCACCGTTAGACCACCAAAAAGCCGGTCTAACAGTACGTAGAAAAAAATAGACGAAAGCGATTGCGAAGACCGCTCGTATCTTCGTGGATCGCCGTAAAAACTCATTTGCATATCCCGACGCATGAAAACGACGCAAACTCCTCCCAGCGGCCGCAAAAATATCGCAGCGTAGATCCGAAGGCTTACGAAGACGTAAGCCTCTCGGATCGAAGCCCGAAGCCGCCGTATCATGGTTTGAGGATTCAAACTAGTGATAGGGCGCGCAAAATTTGAAATTACTCCTGTCTAACACCAGTTAGACAGGCGTAATTGCTCTGTGAATCTGGGCCATTGTATTTTGTGTATAATAAATATCCCCCAAAAATAAATAAAACATTTTTTTTGCTCAGTTTGGTTCGATATGTATTCTTCTACACATTTTTGGTAAATAAAAATCGCAAAAAGCATTCATTGATTGGTTTGCGCAAAAGTTATAGCATCTACAAAATAGGGGATAGTTTTATGGCATTTTTATTAATATTTTTTTTTTTACTACTAATGGTGGCGATCAGCGATTTTTATAATGACTGCAACATTACAGCAGACACATCGGACACTTTTGACATATTTTTGGGACCATTGTCATTTTTACAGTGACCAGTGCTATAAAAATGCAGGGATTACTCTGCAAATGAAAATGGCAGTGAAGGGGTTAACCTCTAGGGAGCGCTATAGGGGTTAAGTGTGCTCTAGTGTGTGATTCTTACTGTAGGGGGCGTGGCTGGGTGTGTAATGTCACTGATCGTCTCGTATGACAGGGAACAGACAATCACTGACAAGCCACTAGGAAAAACAGGGAAAGGTTTGTTTACACTTACCTCTCCCCGTTATTCAGCTCTGTGACCTGATCGCGGGACACTGGCGGTGATCGGGTCCATGGGTCCCACGGGTGCGGTCATGGAGCTTCGGACGGGGTCGCGACCGCGCCGCTCGCGACCCATGGATGGGTTCTTAAAGGGGATGTACCTGTATGCCCTTGTGCCCAGATGTGCCATTCTGTCAACATATATTGTCGGGCGGCGGTCCTTAAAGTGGATGTAAACTCCCAAAAAAAATGTTTTTTTTTTTATGTCACAATGTAGAGTATAAGATTTCCTATAATCTGTGCCCAGTCTTGCCACACAGAGTTAATCCAGATCGGAGAAATCCTCTTTTGATGTTCAGTGAAAATGAACAGCCTTCCAGAAAAAAACCTGCCTAAATAAAAAGTCAGTTTTCTCTCTACTTGCTTTGAGTGACAGGTTATTTACATATCTAGCTTGGACATGTTTATAATATGTTATGTTATGTTAATCATAACATGAGGTGATTCACAGTATAAAAAGTGAGAAATCCACCCCTCCCCCACATATATACAATGAACTTTGGATCACCTCATGTTATGATAAACATAACATAACATATGATAAACATGTCCAAGCTAGATGTAAATAACCTGTCACTGAAAGCAAAAACAGAGAAACGGACTTTATAATTTGGCAAGTTTTTATCTGGAATTCTGTAAATTTTTTACTGAACATTTAAAGAGGATTACTCAGCGCTGGATTAACTCTGTGTGGCAAGACTGGGCACAGATGATAGGAAATCGTATACTCTACATTGTGACATCAAAAATGTTGGTGGTTTACATCCACTTTAAGTGGTTAATGGCTGTGCAAGTTATTTTGAGGGGACAGAAAATTTACACTGTTATACAAGCTGTACGCTCTCTACTTTACATTGTAGAAAAGTGTAATTTCTTCAGTGTTGTCATGTAAAAAGATAAAATAAAATATTTACAAAAATGTGAGGAGTTTATTTGCTTTTGTAAGATACAGTATATATTCTATAGCTCATGTAAGATCTCATCTTCAAACAAACCATCCCCCCATTTCCCTCTACCTAATCTAAAAGTTAGTTTTACTAATTAAATTGAGTCAACATATGATGCAACAGGTCACAAGTCTTTTTTCTTTTTTGGTTGCACTTGTCACTACCTGGAAGACATCTACACATTTTATTGGCTATCAAGTACAGTCTTCTCAGGTTCTGAGGACTGCAGTAGCATAATGGCTACACAAGGGGACTAATCAGAATGGGCACATACTGCTGAGCTGGACTACTGGTTTTCAAGGAACACATAACAGTGGACTGTAGTGCACCAAGGGCCCATTCACATCAGCGGGCTTGCTTATGATGCGTATAAACCATTTGCGTTGATATGTATTGTGAACTAGCACTGAAGTGTATTGTTACAATGCCTTGCAGTGCTTGATTTTTTTTCTTTTTTGCATACAATTAACTATTTGTGGCAACATGTTGCTACATGTGGTTGCGCTTTGTAACACACTGCCCGTATCGCAGTGCACACGTGGCACTACGAATGCAGAAAGTAGGAAGCCAACCTTCAGATTGCTTGTTTATAATTCTGCATATCTTCCATTTTCACTGTTTTGCAAAAAGTACACAATTTAAAATGTACTAATTTTGTTATTTGTTAACTCGATACAATTACATTTTTTAAGTTATGTCGTATTTGTGAGCACTACAAATGAATTTATTGTATTTTCATAAAAAATATTGTATTTGATAAACATTTGCGCAATTAACACGGGATCTACAAAATTAGTAGTCCAATCCTTTTATTTTACCAGTTCTATACTTTAAAAAAATGTATGGAGTGCATCTGGCCACCTGAGGTTTAAAGTGAAGTGAAGGGCCTGGCAGTGAAAGAGTTAAAACATCTTTGTGTTCCATGCACCACATTATTGTCAATGTCATTTTGCTATATGTGTTTTGCACAGGATCTACTGAATCACTGCTTTGATGACATTGAATTGTTCATGGGGAAGCTACAGAAATCAGCTGAAGCATTTAAAGTCCTCAACCAAAGAAAGAAATCAAGAAGAAGCAAGAAACCGGAAGCCGGAGGTAACCTTAATTAATAATCACGTTGTGAAATGGTTTATTTAAAAAGAGTATTAAAGGAAAAATAAGAGGCTGTAATTTACATTTTATGGGAGGTCTGATTGAGAGCAGAATATTGAGTTAAATGATAAGTCATTCTAATAATGGTATTGCAGTACCATGTGTCTTGGCAAAGTGTGATTTTTACAAATGTGTTGGGCACCTTTGTGCACATTTCTTATATATAGGGCAGCCCTTTGAAATCAATGGGCTGCCCTAAACACGATACTCCGAAAAACACACAAAAGACGCATGCATGCTTGGTCGTGCCTCTCAGGTGTAAATAGGACTTCAAAAATTGATCACCTTATTATTTCCAATTCAAGATTTTACCCGCTTTTCCAGTACTGGTAGTTGATATGCTTCCCAGTTCCTAACACTATCACAAACTATGTATGTCTGTATCCCCTATCTTCTATCTCTTCTTCCCCATAATGGCATGTTGATTGAGCGCATGGCTTACCAATGTTAAAGTTTCATCATTATGGTTAAAATTTAACTACCACCAAAATATTTATTTGACTTCTAGATGGAATATGGGAGGGTTAGAATTTTTGTCTGGTTTTTCCTGCTGTCTGTATCTTTCTCTGTGTTCTGGTGACCATTTTTACCAGGATTGAAAGTGAGAAAAAATCCAAACGTTTGGTTATAGATGTCAATAGCACTGAAACAGACAGGTTATCTTCCAGTGGGGACATATGTTCAGATGACAGCTGTCTACAGCCGGCCATAAATGCATTTGATCCATCTATGGGCCGGCTGGTTGTACTGAATTTGATTAATCGATCGACTTTAATATAACCAGCCTGTCAAGGTTTTCTCACACGATCACTGCCAGAGGCTATAGCAGCCAGCAGCAATCATTGCCCCTGGGCAGAACACAGGAGCGCTTCTGGAGGGATTCCTCCATCAACACTGACTGTGGTAATGGGGCAATCAAGCAGTTTTCTTTCCTTCCACCCATGGTGGAAGGAAAGAAACTTGCATATTCTTTTGGCTGCTTAAGAGGGGATCTTTTTGGAGAAATTGTCTTTACTTCTGTTGCCCCTCTGGACAGGAAATAAAAATATCAATCTATTACTCAGGAGACACGGCAAAATATATACTATATTTTATCCAAAACTATATATTTTATCCAAATGAAAAAAAATACAGTATATGTTTTTGTCTAAAAAGTATTTTGCTTTTAAATGGAACATTATAGAAGTGATTGGTTGTAGTATAGTGCAGTATGGTATACAGTAGTTATATTTTACACAAAGGCAATATGCTGTTGTCACTGAATTCCCTGAATTATTATTTTTTTTTTAATGCATTATGGAGAATTTAAAAGTGAGATTAGTACAATGATTTTCTGTTGAAATGAGGAGCGGGAACTGAAGGCCAACAAACTGATTCAGCTTGCCAAAATATACATTTGTGATGGGTTTGCTTTTATCAATAAATGTTTGAATGTGATATAATGTTCAGACCTAGTAGGCATAATATATATATATATATTTTTTTTTCATATTTCCACAGAGGGTTTACTGACTGTCCGTGCAAAGCCTCCAAAGCTGGAAGAGTATGAAGATGCTGCCCAGAAATTTAAATATTGCTTCTGCTTATTGGTATGAAAAAAATACCACATAGTTAGAGTATGGATAAAACTTGGTTTCATTTAAATGGTGTTGATCGATTTAATTATTCCTTGTAATTCTTTCTCCAGGCAAGACTGAAAAATAATATTATGAATCCCAGTTCTGTGGAGCTTGTTCACTTTTTATTTGGGCCACTTAAAACGGTAAGCAAAGGCTAAAAGTATTCAGAAACCTATATAGTTCAGCAACTGGAATATTATTCACCCCAAAGTCCATCCAATCCATAGACTAAAAATGTTTGACCGGTTGCCTAGTCTTTGACACTACAGGTCTGCTGCTGTTGCTTTTCCAGGTTAATGAGCAAGTCAGTGTGATTAAAAGTTATTTTGAATTGCAGTGTAGGTTTATTGACACTAGCTGTACTTGCACATTAGGGTGGTATTCTAAATAATGGCACTACATCACATAGAGTGGAATTTGTTACAATGATTGCAGTATTGCACAGTAAAACGCTCATTACTTCAATCTACAGGATTGCTGGGGGTCATAAGGTTAACCAGGGCCGATCCGAGACGGGGTGCACAGGGTGCACTGCATCCAGGCGCCAGAGGGAAGGGGGCACCAAAGCATCAGGAGCACTGTTGGTCCCAAGCGTGTTGCCAACGAATCATGATTGTGATTTTCCCGCAGCAGCTGCCCTGGTGGTGAGCGCCGTTTTTTTTTCCGTCCTGGATGAGTTGCGAGGGCGCCGTGACCACGTTCAGTTCAGGTGCGGACTGGTCCGGGAGGGGGGCCGCCTACCTTATTGATAAAACGGTCGCGACGCTGCTTCAGCCTGTTTTACTTTTTTTTTCAGACTGTGCAGTGCGGCAGCGGCATGTAGCGGTACTTGTCTGTATTGTGCGTATCTTTATTTTGTATTCGCGACGGCGTGCTTGGCCGGGAGGGACGGGGGCGGGGGAGGGGGTAGTAGTACGGAGCTCTCTCCATAAGAGGTTGATGATGATGACTGACATGGTGGATTACAAATTAGACTGGCGGAGGCGGAGACTAAAGCTCCACCCACCCCCTTTGTGTGGCTGTTGTTCATGACTGCATCCTCTCTTGGGGGGGGGGCGCCTGCCTGATGACATGAGGGGGACCCCCTGCTAAGGAGAGCAGGTACAATTTAATAAAATACTCTTATGATATGCAGATCATGCTATTGCAATAAAGTGATTCATGCATGCAAACTCATTAAACAGTGTCTCTTCAGTGAAAGTTCATGTACTGCAAACTTTGCAGTACATGAACTTTCACTGAAGAGACACTGTTTAATGAGTTTGCATGCATGGATCACTTTATTGCAATAGCATGATCTGCATATTAATGAACTTTCAAGGAATGTGGTCTGTTTAATGAGTTTGCATTGATTTCAGCATGTGCAAAGTGTTCCATGCAATGCATGCTGAAATCAATGCAAACTCATTAAGGAGGTTAAGGCGGCACTCTAAGGCTACTTTCACACTGAGGCATCATTGGTAAAGTGCTGCTATTTTTAGCGGCGCTTTACTGACGTTTTTGCGGTGCTATTTGGCCACTAGCAGGGCACTTTTAACCCCTGCTAGCTGCCAAAAAAGGGTTAAAACCACCCTGGCAGCGCTGCCCACTGATTCCAATGGCCAGTGGCGCTGTAGGAGCGGTGTATACACCGCACTTACAGTGCCTTAAATATGGGGCTTGCAGGACTTTTCTTTACCATCCTGCCAGCTTTGCAGCCACTATTTACTTTTATTTTTACCTAGGATCGGCCCTGAGGTTAACCACACTTTCAAATAACTTATTCCTACACGCTAACTAAACCAATTACAAAGCATTAAAAAAAAGCCCCAGGGGATACAGATAATTAAATGATGCACAGGGTGGTTCAAGGTCAGAACCGTATACCCTGGACTTAAAAAAACAACAATTGAAAATTAATTAATGCAAAAAACTTTCACTAGTGCAAACATAAAAAAATTACAACGTTGTCAAACAACTCAGACACCTGCTGGCAGCACACCTCATACACCACCGCACACAGTCCACACTGCAATAAGTCTATAGGGAAACAGTGGGATAAGAAGGATGAGATTATTCCAATGGTAAATGACTTTCCCCAGAGACCAACCCTGGGAAATCTCCAATCGAGGGGTATAACAATCCACATAGAATGCAGCTGAAGCTGAGTATTCAATAAAACCACAATGAGGGTATTGCAGGCTGGATGGGGAGATAAGAGCGGAGTGGAAATGGGAGCAGGTACTTTGAATGAGGTTAATGGATAAACAGCATAACCAGTCACAAAAGAAGGGGGAGTTGTAGCAAATCCTCATGCTGTGTGTAGTATATGCTTCCAGGTCCAGGTACGTAGTCCAATAGCCCAGGAGGATTGAAGTCCTGCGAAGCCAGCCTGCTTCCCAATAGTTAGGCGGATTGGAAGGATGGGTCAGGCAGGATCACCTGAGTTGCGTGGTGACATCACGCTGACCGGATTTGTTCACCTATCAGAAAACTTCTTCAGAGCAAGGAGGGACCAGTGGGCGGGTCTTAAACGGTTTGTGAACCCATTTGTAAAATTCTATGCCAGACCCTCTATTAGAGGCTAGCATAGCACACTGTGTTAAGCATTTTTTTAAACAGGCAGTGTAAATACCAATTTCCAGCTGTCTTCAGGCCGGTCACGTGACTCGGGGAAGCTTTTCAGCTCCGATGGATAGCTTCTGCAGGAGGAGCCGTGATCTCCCTCTGATGTCAGCCGGGGAGATCATGTGGCCGCTCAGCTCCACCCGCAGAAGCTCTGTCTCAGAATTTTTTTCTCAATAATAACAGCGGGGGCTGAGCAGAGACAGAGAGGAGGATGACAGGCAGAAATAAAGGGGGGGGAGAGAGGAGAGCAAAGCAGGCAGCCTATCACAGAGGGAGGCACTTTGAACATAATGGTCAGGGCAGAGCAGCCCTGGTTATTGTGGTCTGTTTAGAGAGGCCATACAGGAAGTGGCATATTCTGTTTTTTTTTTACAGTTTAGAGGGGAGCAGATTACACAACACAAGTGTTGTTCTGTTTAAGGGACCAGAATATACATCTCCCCCCCCCCCTTCACCTCTTGCTTTCATGACACATTACTTTCTGTCTCAGTGACAATGGTCACTTAACCCCCCTGGCGGTATTCCCGAGTCAGGCGCGGGGTGGAATTTCAGAACCAAAATCGGTAACCCCAGGCTAGACTCAGAATCGCCTCGCAGCATCCACAGGCAGGGAATTACTTACCTTGTCCCTGGATCCTGTGATGTCTCTCCACTGTGTGATCGAGCGGTGTCCTCGCTTGATTCACACAATGCCTGTGTGCCGGCGAGCTCCGTTCCCTGCGACGTTAAGACACACAGGGCGGAGATCGGCGTCAAATTCAAAAAATTAAATAAACTCATGACATACAGTATACTGTAATCTTATATATTACAGTCCTGTATGTAAAAAATAAACACCCCCTTTGTCCCTAGTGGTCTGCCCAGTGTTCTGCATGTACTTTTTATAAAAAAAAACTGTTCTTTCTGCCTGGAAACTGGAGATTGTCCATAGCAACCAAAAAGTGTCCCTTTATTATCACTGCTAGAAAACAGTGATAATAAATTATAATCACTTGCAGAACTGAGCGATAGCGATTTGTGGGGAAATTCGTCATGGAAAAATAAAAGTAACAACAGCGACAATTCTGCAACTGAGCAAATTTCAGTGTTTTTGATTTGATTACATTATTGAATAATTTTTATTATAATTATATTATTATTTGTAATAATTATTTATAGTTATTTATTATATTATAATTTATGATTTTTGTTTTTCAAATTTGGGATGTCTACTAGACTCTTGTTTGGACAGATTTAAGTGAGTTATTCCTAAGAATTGCAGGCCTACAATGTAAAACGCCAAATTTCCATGCAAAATAATGGTACCCCTTTCAGCACCTAAAATCTGGGAGGTTAAACAAACAAAGGGGTAAATCTATCTAGACTACAATTAAAGGAGAAAAGGGGAAAAACCTTTTTTGGGCCTACTACTCTTATGCTTCGTACACACGACCAGTTTTCACGACGAGAAAACTGCCATTTTTTATAGTCGTCGAGAAAACCGGTCGTGTGTATACTTCCTAGCAGTATTCGAGTAAACAACTGCCCGCAAAAAAATTGAAACCAGCTCTTTTTTTTTTGAACGTGTGTCAGGCTGGAGAGGAATCACGTTGTGAAAAACAACGGCTTTTTGAACATCAGGAAAAACAATGGTGTGTACACTGCATTATGGTTTAAGGAAGTGCAGTTTATTCTGCACTTCTGTGACGTTTTCAATGGGCAGTGTGCTAAAGTCGCTGTCAGCTAATATCAATCACCCGGTCCATGCTTTGGATCGATTCCAAATTTACAGTCAGGATCCACCCGGATGCCTGTACCGATACCTGGCTCAGCCTCCCAGCGAGTCACTAAGAGAGACTGAGCCAGCCTCTGCACAGCCAGTGAGCGCTGAGGGACAGAGCCCAGAGGCTGAGAGATCAATAGTGTTTGGTTGCTCAGTTCTAGGTCTTAAAGGCAACAGGACAGATGCAGCTGGTATTGGTGCTGCAGCCATCTAGGTGACTATGATTGTTTTTTTATTCCCAAACTTCTCTTTTAAAGTCAATTGTCAGAGAGTCTAACCCTTTCCTACTGTTTTCAAAACTAAAATAAGTTTTTCCCATATATAAACTTCATGTCTATTGTTGTTCTCTATTGTATTTGTTATATATGATTTTATAACTGCATACAGCTTGTGGACAGTTCTGGAGGTGTGGATGTCGCTGCTGAAATTAGGAGTCCAATGCTAACCAAGGAAGCTGTGGCTTTTCTAAACGAGTGTTTAGATGAAAATGAACTTGAATTATGGAATTCTCTGGGACCTAACTGGACAAAACCAAGGTATGAGGGGAATGTTGAAAAGCAAAGCTCTTAAAGTGGAGTTTCCATCCCAAAATGTTTTTTTCATTATTGTGCTCATTAGACCTAAAAAAAATAAAAAAAAACGTTTTTACTCATCTGGAAATGCCTGTTGCTATTCGGTCCCACAAAATCTGCCCTGGAAATCACCTAGGATTCTGACATCATCTCCCTCTAATGATCCTGGGAAATGTGTGGTGTCATGTTGTCAGCGCGATGAGTTTGCATGCGTAATGCGACAGTGCCTACTTTGCCATGTGTAGCACAGCTCATTGAAAGCAACGGACTGCCCACTACATTTGGTGTGAATGGGTCCTGAAAGTGAAATTGGTTTGTTTACATTAGAACAACAAGGCTCTATTCACATATGTGTGTTTCCAAACGCATGGTAAACGACACAGAAAATGCATATCAGAAACATAGTGCAAATGCACCAAAAAGTCAAAAACGCACCATGATTTACTCTAATAAAATGTTCTGAAGCTTCTCTGGGGCGATTGTTGAGCATAGGGCAGCTCATTCAAGTAGGCTGCCCTATGCGCGATAAGTGGAAACATTCCAAAAGGCCCCCCCCAAAAAAAAGCGTGATTTCACACTATGTGAAGATGTGAACTTGACAGCCTGACAGCTGAGTTTCTCCATCCACTCCCTCCTTTGCACTTCTATAAAGAAGACCATACACTGACTATGCAATCTGATTGTACAATCTCCGTATGGATTTACTAGAACTATGAAACAAGATTACCCACCTGAACAATCTATTAATTTGTATCAAATCAGGCAGACACTTGCACTACATAGCTGATGGTAGATCTAAAGGACATTGTACAATCAGATTGTAATGTGTATGGTCAACTTAAGGGAAGAAGTAGGTGTGGTATTGAGATGAGGGAGGTGTGGTCTAGACTGGTAATACATGCCTTATCACATACCTTTATGTGATACAAAAACACAGAGAATGAGGGAGCTGACTGACGGGAAGTGATGCAACCAGAAAGAATGTTTTAAAATTCGTAAAGAAACATAAAATTTCAAGCCATTTTGGATCAGGTAAGTGAGCCATAGGAACACTGGGATGGCTGGGCCAGAAATGTATATTACAAAATCATTCTATTTATAAAGAAAAGTGAAATTCTGCCCAAAAAGGTGAACTTTAAGCATTCTTTCAATTCATTAAAGAATAAAGATTGGATATTGAAAAAAGATGTTCCTGTAAATGTTCAAATATTACTAGCTGGTTTCGGCAGAGGGCCCAAAGTTCCAATTTGTCTTAATCCAGCTCTGCTTAAAGTACATGTGAATTTATATTATTGAGGACCTGTATTATTTATATATATATATACATGGATAGCAACCTCTTTAATTAAATGTATATAGTATTAGCTCACTAAGGTTTAAATCACTTCTGGGTGTTGGCTAGCAACTTTTTAAATGAATTTCATTGATATAGTATTGGATTGTGCAGATTAATTATTTAGACACTGTATTATTTATAACACAAACATTTTATATATATATTCTAAAAAGAAAAATAGTAGTGGAGGTTATTTTTAAAATTAGGTGACTGAATACTTTAGCTAATAATATAAAACATCTTTTATTTACCCAAAAGACTGGATTTTCCTCGTGACTACTGTACCCCATATACACCAACTTTTAATAGTGGATGGGTGCCAAATAATAGCAATGGCCAGCCCTGGGATGATCCAGTGGAGCTTCAGCATCGTCATGAAGAGTTAAGGTCACAGGTGAGCACTGATATTCTGATAATGTAGTTTCTTTCTTTTTTCCCAAAATCTGTTTTAATTGATTCATACAAAGAAGAAATAGGTGCCATCCAGAGATCACTTATGCCTCGTTTCCACTGAGTGGATCGGTTCAGGTTGGTTCGGTACGGTACCCTATTTTGAGTATTTCCATTATGAAAAGGGCCCATATAACCAAACCATACTGCACCATTCTGGGTCCTGCTTCCTGCTATAGTTTCAGTATAGTTTCAGTCTGGAACTATGTAATCTGCCACCATTCCACTAATCTCACTTTAGCTAATGATTTATGAAAATGTTTCAGTGCTGCATTTGAGAAGATGAGGTATCCAAATATGAGTTTGGGCTTAGATAAGACTCCCCTCCAAAAAGAAAGAGTTATAGAGATCGCACTTGCAGTGCTTAGATTGGCGAGACTGAACATTGGTCAAACAACATGCAATTGACAAAGAGGTGTCTATCCTCCAGATCAAAGAGTTGATCACTATGGACAAAGGGGTGTTATTAATGCACCACTATTAAAACATCCTTGGATCTCTTGGTAAGGGGATGTACTCAAGAACCAAAGATTTGTTTTATACATGGGCAATTTTGGGGGTCGAGGAGTGCGTAAAGTGCTTACAGAAAGAAGGTTTAAGGAAGGGACTTTTGGAAAGGCACCACTATGACAAATATATAAAAATACAAATATAGTTTTATTAAATACAATCTTAAGACAAAAATAAAATACATGCAACAGTGAATACAAATTTTTCACAGAATAGGGCTTTCGTCATAATAAGAAATGGCTCTAGGTCCCAAAAAGAATCGTGGGTACCCCTACGTGTTTCGACTCAAGGGTCTTCATAGGGGGATCTCAAGAGCAACAGATTGAACAACTATCTAAAAATATAAACAGTAATAAGTGTCATAAACACATAAATGCACATAACATGTATATAGGAAAACAATATCAAGTAAGATAACTTACTACATATGCACAGAACGCATGAATGCAAGAGCAGCAGGATCCCTCCAAAGCCTCCACAAGTAGAAAACGTACGTAAAGTGCATCTCCTGTAGCATTAAAATATGTAGGGTTTAGCGTTTTAGTTCACACTACATACTCTTTTTTTTAAACTGAATTGTATGTTTTGCAAGGTGATCTTTTACAACCGCTTTCAGTAGAGTTCCTCAAAATAGGTTATAAGGCATTGTACTAGTTGTATCTGTATAGTTACTAAAATGAGTGTAGAGGGCAAGCAGGCCGAGTGCTATGAGGGTGAGATTGGCACCACCATGGAATGGATCGTTGTGGCAACCAGATTACTCATTAAGACCCACATCTTGGACCCTGTATCATCCTGCCAACATTTAAATTTGATTTCTCTCAATTCTAAGTTCTGTTGAGACATTCCCTACTGGTGGGCCCAGTAAATAACAGACTCTGTTACGTTTCTTACGAACCACTTGCCATTGAGATGTATATGGGGATGGCTTTACAGCAGACACCTACAGTGCCTTGCAAAAGTATTTACCCCCTTGGGATTTTTACCTATTTTGTTACATTACAGCCTAATCTAAATTATATATGATGGATCAGAACACAATAAGTCTAAGTTGGTGAAGTAAAATAAGAAAAATATATACATAAAACTAATTTTCAGAACTAAAAAAATTATAATTGACATGTGCGTATGTATTCACCCCCTTTATTATGAAGCCCATCAAAAGCTCTGGTGCAACCAATTACCTTCAGAAGTCACATAATTAGTGAAATGATGACCACCTGTGTGCAATCTAAGTGTCACATGATCTGTCATTATTACACACCTTTTTGAAAGGCCCCAGAGGCTGCAACACCTAAGCAAGAGGCACCATTAACCAAACACTGCTATGAAGACCACGGAACTCTCCAAATAAGTAAGGGACAATGTTGTTGAGAAGTACAAGTCAGGGTTAGGTTATAAAAACAATATCCAAATCTTTGATGATTCCCTAGGAGCACCATCAAATCTGTCATAACCAAATGGAAAGAATATGGCACCACAGCAAACCTTCCAAGAAGCGGCCGCACATCAAAACTCACGGACCGGGCAAGGAGGGCATTAATCAGAGAGGCAGCACAGAGACCTAAGGTAACCCTGGAGGAGCTACAGAGTTCCACAGCAGAGACTGGAGTATCTGCACGTAGGACGACAATAAGCTCCATAGAGTTGGGCTTTATGGCAGAGTGGCCAGAAGAAAGCCATTACTTTCAGCAAAAAACACAATGGCACAGTTTGAGTTTGCGAAAAGGCATGTGGGATACTCCCAAAATGTATGGAGGAAGGTGCTCTGGTCTGATGAGACTAAAATTGAACTTTTTGGCCATCAAAGAAAACACCCTGTCTGGCACAAACCCAACACATCACATCACCCAAAGAACACTCCCACATCCCCATGGTAAAACATGGTGGTGGCAGCATCATGCTGTTGGGTTGTTTTTCAGCAGTCATACTGGGAAACTGGTCAGGGTTGAGGGAAAGATGTATGGTGCTAAATACAGGGATATTCTTAAGCAAAATTTGTACCACTCTGTGTGTGATTTGAGTCTAGAACGGAGGTTCACCTTTCAGCAGGACAATGATCTCAAACATACTGCTAAAGCAACAGTTGAGTGGTTTAGGGGAAATATCTATATGTGTTGGAATGGCCTAGTCAAAGCCCAGACCTCAATCCAATAGAAAATATGTGGTCATACCTAAATATTTCTGTTTATTAGCACAAACCATCCAACTTGAAGGAGGTGAAGCAGTTTTGCAAGGAGAAATGGGAAGAAATCCCAGTGGTAAGATGCAGCAAGCTCACAGAGACTTATTCAAAGTGACTTGGAGCTGTGATAGCCGCAAAAGGTGGCTCTACAAAGTATTGACTTTAGGGGGGTGAATAGTTATGCACATTGAGGTTTTCTGTTATTTTGTCCTATTTGTTGTTTGCTTCACAATAAAAAAAAAAAAAAAAAAATCTTTAAAGTTGTGGGCATGTTCTGTAAATTAAATGATGCAAATCCTCAAACAATCTATGACAAGGGGGTGAATACTTTAGCAAAAGAACTGTATCAAACAAGAATTGTATTGTAACCACTTTACAGTTTATTTTTATATGTTGTGTCAGTGGTGGTCTATCCATTAAGGGCGCAGGGGTTCCGCCCTCCTATCCATGTGTATGGCCCCCTAATTGACCTAAAGGGATGGCCATGGGTGCATTGTTTGACACCGCCCCCCCACACCGCCCCAAAAAAATACTAGCCGTCACTGGTTGTATTAAAACAATTAAATTGGACATCATACTAAAGTTTGTATTTTTAAGGTAAACATTTTTTTTTTGTATTCCTACAAGTTTGGATGGGAATAATTAAAGTATAAATGTGTAATTAGCTTATTTCAGTTACGTTCATTAAATATTTTATTTTATTTTTAGCAATCAACATCTCAGATAAACCTGCCTCCTCCACCTGCTGTTCTAAATGGGTATGTTATCTGTAAGAATGTTTTTATTGTTTGTGTTACATTGTTCATTGTTCTTATTGGGCATCTGAATTAAAGCATGCTGCTGAACTGTATATGTGTTTTTATGTTAATTTTACTTTGCAGCCATCAAGAGATAAATAGCAAGAGTGCCAGCTGCACGTATGATTTTGTTGCACGGAACAGTAGTGAGCTGTCGGTGTTACATGGAGAAGTGTTGCAGGTAGGTAATACGCACTGATCAGCTTTATGTTGTGATGTTGATAATTATTAGCAACCATAAGGCCTTGTACACACGATCAGACATGTCTGATGAAACTGGTCTGCAGACCGGTTTCATCGGACAAGTTTAATGGTGTGTACGGCCCATCAGACCGTTGTCCGTCAGTCCAAAGTTTTAAAACATGCTTTAAAACCTGTCTGATGGAACCTGTCCGTCGCACAGGTTCGATGGTTAGTACACAAAAGCATCGGACCAAAAACCTGCGCATGCTCAGAATCAAGTCGACGCATGCTTGGAAGCATTGAACTTCGTTTTTTCATCACGTTGTTGTGTTCTACGTCACCGCGTTCTGGTCTGATCGGATTTTGGTCCGATGGTGTGTACGCACATCAGACCATCAGACAAGTCCAGAGTTGTCTGATGAAAACGGTCCGTCAGACAAGTCTCATCAGACATGTCTGATCGTGTGTACAGGGCCTCAGGCTACCTTGAAAGAAGTCTTGTATGCATTTCTTGCATAAGTGATATAATGTATGGTTAAAGTTATAACTTTAATAATATTTTCACTGTTTTATAGTTTTCATTATTATTCTAATGCAAGGAAAAATTATGGTCTTATTTGGTGGCATTAAAACCTGTCTGAATGAAAAGTTAGGGGGCCAAATTCACAGAGCGATTACTCCTGTCTATCTCGCGTTAGACTGAGTACTTTCGAATTACGCGCGTTTTTTCACTACTCTGAAACCTCAAACCATGAAATTACGGCTGCGGGCTTCAATCCGACTGGTTTACGTGTTTGTACGCCTTCGGATCTACGCTACAATAAAATTGCGCCTGCTGGGTGGCGTTCCCGACGTTTTCCGCGTCGGGGTATGCAAATGAGCTTTTGTCGACTATCCACGAAATTACGAACGTCTATCGCAATCTCTTACGGCATCTTTAGTCATCTTTTTGCTGCGTAAAACTATACCAGCTTTTTGCTGGTCTAATATTAGACAGCCCATGTTAAGTATGGCCGTCGTTCCCGCGTCGAATATCAACGTTTTCCGACGTCTTTTTTTATTTTTGACGTAAAACGTCCGGGAATAGGAATGTCCGTATGACGTTATTTCGCGCAATGCACGGCGGGAAATTTCTGAACGGAGCATGCGCAGATCGATCGCCACGGGGACGCGCCTAATTTAAATGCTTCACGCCCCCTAATCGCGTATTTCGATTACGCGGTGAGAAATACACTACGCCGCCGTACCATAAGGGACAAAATCTACCAGGATTCGTCGTACAGCCTGGTAAAATACGGCAGCGTAGTGTATCTCTGATACTCTGCGCCAATGTAATTCTATCTGAATCTGGCCCAGGGTGTTTAAGCTGACCATACACTGTTTTAATTTCAGCCCGTTCCCGATAAACGGGCTGAAATTAGTTCAGTGTATGACCTGTTGATCGCCTTTTGCCCCACATCCCTCGATTCAAAAATCAAACAAGCCAGGCAGAAAACTCTTGGTTAAAAAGCAGCTGCTTCCAATCAGATTGCATGCACATCCACCATCTTAATGAGCATGGAGCCCACTCAATACTGCTTATAGTAAACAGTATCTAGTAAGATCATTCTACTTGTTCTTACAGGCTTGAGACAATCTGCGGGGACATTGCTACTGCTGTTGTCAATATACGGTACAAGTACACTAGCTAGGCAAATATCGATGTCCTCTTATAAAAACAGATATGTATCCAAAAGGGGATAGCGAAGTCCGCAAGAAACATATACCGTATTTGCCGGCGTATAAGACGACCGGGCCTATAAGACGACCCCCTAATTTTACATTTTTTTAAGATTTTTTGCCTGTACTCACCGTATAAGACGACCCCCATTCTAATGCTTCATATTTCTTCCTTCTGGAGCCATATTCTTCTTCCTTCTTGCTGGGGCTGGAGCCAATCACGGCAAGCAATGTATTTTATTAATGAATACAAAGCCTGCTTGGATTTGCAGAGGCTGTAACATCATCAGCCCACGCCTCTCTGACTCTCAAAGCCAATCCGAGCAGGCTACTGTATGTAGGCACTCGGATTGGCAGAGGTTGTTACCCCAAATCTGAGCAGGCTCTGTATTCATTTGATTACATCGCTCACCGGGATTAGCTAAGCGGTATATTCTGTATTTAGCCGAAGCTACATACAGTATTACCGCACATCCAGCAGGCATCCGAGCAGCTGACCCGGCTTATAAGACGACCCCTGCTTTTTGGACAGTTTTTTTAAGTGTAAAAGGTAGTCTTATACGCCAGCAAATACAGTAATAGATTTCTCTTGTTATGCAGACTTTGCTTCTCTAATGTTTTATAGCCATTTAAAGGCAAGAAGCCCAGCGTATTGTGCTTGATACCTGCAAACTAACAAACGGTTTTCATACTGACAGTTTTTACCGCTGGTCCCGAAGGGGGAAATCGCAAAAAGTGGCCCAGTCTTTAACCACCAAAATGGCCCAGGGCTGAAGCGGTTAATACAGCATTACATAACATTTAGTGCCGTATACAGTCCTGTACACCCCTTTTTCTTTTTTGGTTGTTGCTGTTTTATTTTTGGTTGGTTTATTTATTTTTTGTCTTTTTGTCCCCTGCCTGCCTAATTTTTTTTTAAATTGTCAGTCGCAGTTTTTCTGACTATGATACTGGTGCCCCCTTTTTTATAGTTTTTGTCAGCGTCGGTCCTCAATTTAAAGTGCACACCACTTTTCAGTCAATAAACTTATGTAGCGCTCACCCCTGAAGGAGCCGCTGGTTGTTGTTTGGGATCGGCGTATTAAGTTACCTTGTAATGTGTCAAGGGGTAGTAGCAGTGAGCGAATGTCCAGTCATCAGATGGGTTTTCAAATGCTTTATTCCAGGGCCCAACAACGGCCAACATCAACAAGGGGATAGGAAAGGTTGATGAAGCAATCAGAGAACAGTGCGGTATCAGGCCTGGATAAGAAGTAGAGCAGTCCTGCTCTCAGTAGTAGTAGACACAGTTCGTCGCCACTCTCGCTAGAGTGGGTAAAGCGATTCTGGACAGAACCTTGTCACAAGCCTGGCAGCTGGGAAGTCACTTTTAAATTGCTGGGAGGAACAGGTCTCTATAACAGACCTGGCTCGGGCCTCTGCCACAGGCCTTTTACTTCAGTACTCAAGAGAACAATTCGGACTGAAACGAATCCTCCCTGTAAATGTATTGAAAGGGGTCAACGGTTGACAGCTGTCATGTACCTGTCAATTCCAGTAACCAGATCCCCGATGGTTCGTTCAAGCCCTTTTGGATAACCTGCCTCCGGGTTCTCCTCAAGCCGGTCTCCCACCGAACGGCACACAGCCTGGGATCTTCTCAGTAAGATTGGGGACCCAGTAAGTCACTTGTGCCCCCATCGACATCCAGATGGGTCTCCATAGAACAGGTGGTTCTGGCCAGATGGGCCACGCGATTTTTTGTGATGAAATAATACAACGTTTTTAAAAACGTCATTTAAAATGATTGTGTGTGGGCTTCACATCGTTTTTTGTCTTCTAAAAAAAGACCAAAAAAATATTCGAACATGCTTAAATTTTTTATGTCGTTTTTTAAAATGTCGTTTTTTGTGTCATAAAAAATTATCGTGTGTGGGCTAAAACAACGTTTTTAACTACGTTTTAAACCCGCGCATGCTCAGAAGCAAGTTATGAAACGGGAGCTTGAATGGAACAGAGTGCCGTCGTACGTGTTGTACGTAACCGCGCTTTGCTAGAGCATTTTTAGAAAACGATGGTGTGTAGGCAACGTCGTTTTTTATGATGAAGTTAGAAAAACTTTTTTGTGTTCGCGGCATTAGTGTAGGCATGTGCAGAAGAGGCAGTCGACAACAGAAGCCCCACAGTAAATCTGTCACTTTTCTGGCATTTCCCAGCCCCTGTCATATATCTCTTCCAGACAGGACCAGATCAGCTGCAGAAAAGGTATGTATAGTGATATTTGCTTTAAATTTTAGATTAGTCTTAGGCCTCGTACACACGATCAAATCTGTCTGCTGGAAACGGTCTGCTAGACCGTTTCAGCAGACAGATTCGATCGTGTGTACGGGCAAACAGACGGATTTGGCCACCCGACAGATTTCATAGCATGCTTTGAAATCTGTCGGCTGGGAACCCGTCCGCCCGACATGTCTGCTGGTTAGTATGCTAACCAGCAGACATGTCTTCTCGCACACGCGCCAAATGATTTCGACGCATGCGCGGAAGTGTTTTACTTCTTGGTGCGGTGACGTGGCAGGGTCAACGTCACCGCCACGTCACCGACGCATCAGCGCGCTGTCTGCTGGCGGGGATTTTGGTTTGCTCGTGTGTACACGCGAGCAAACCAAAATGCCAGCAGACAGACCTGTTCAAATCGGTTGGTCCGACCGATTTGAACAGACAGATTTGATAGTGTGTACGAGGTCTTAGAATGTGGCTGCCATTAGATTTAGAGTAAGTTAGTTTTAGGCTGATTGGCACTAATAGGTGGCATTGCTGGGCATCACTGATCTGATCTATGTATGAATGGTGCCAGTCAGTGCCCATTTGTGGGCACTGATTAGCATATATTGGGCATGTGCATGGCATCCCTGGTGGCCATGGGGGACATACCTGGCCATCCACATGAAGGGGGCTTTCTTGGTGGTCCTGGCGGCATTCCTGGAGGTCCAGTGTGGGCATCTACGGGGGGCTGTAGTCCCGCAATTCGCGGTAAATCCAGCGGTCCCGCGACCCCTCCCGCTCAACAACTTTGACCAGCCAAACCCCCCCCCCCCACTCAACAACTCAGATCCCGTGGAAGGAACCCCCCTCAACAACTTTGATCTGCGAACCCCCCCCCCCCCTGCTCAACAACTCAGATCCGTGAAACCCCCCCCCCCCCCGCTGAACAACACCGATCCGTGAAACCCCCCTGCTCAACTACTTAGACCTGCGAACCCCCCCCCCCCCCCCAACAACTCTGATCCGCGGAACCCCCCCGCTCAACAACTCTGATCCGCAGACCCCCCTGCTCAAAAACAACGATCCGCGGAACCCCCCCGCTCAACAACTCAGATCCGCGGAACCCCCCCCTGGGAAAAGCCGATCAACTGCTCTTCCTGTTTACATTGTGATCAGCCATTATTGGACACGGCTGATCACGTGGTAAAGAGCCTCCATCAGAGACCGAGATCGGTGTAGTGGTGTGTCAGACCACAGATTGCCAGGATGCGTGCCCCACAGGAGCGCAGTGGCAGTTATCCTGCTGGACGTCATCTGACACCCAGTCAGGATAACTGAACCACTTCTCAGCCGTCATTCTGTTATAGGCCGGGCAGGAAGTGGTTAAGGTCCCTTTCACACTGCACACTGCAGTTTCCTCACAGTGAGGGTGCAGCTTAGTGTAAGGCTGCTTTCACACTCAAAGCCCAGGCTGTTAGTGGTAAAGCGTTGCTCGTTTTAGCGGCGCTTTCACCGCAGTTTAAGCGTTGCTAATCATTCACAGGGAGTGAGACATTGTCCCGATGCGTGGCTGCAGAGATCGGGAAATGGTTTACTGCCTGTGATTAGCGGAGCGCAGGGCCGACTTTCTGCCAGTCTCTGCACGTGGGGTTTACGAACACGCCGAAGCTCATCCTTACTTAACACCATAGATCTTAAAATAGATGCATAATTTTATTATTGTTAAATTCAAATGGAAGAATTACATGTGCACTCATTGTAAATTAAAGACTACCCTGTTTCCCAGATCGAAGCAGAAGATTATTTTACCATTCTTAAGACTAAATTGCACAAGTGAATCACCCCTCCCCATCCAGTTAATTTATAAATGGTGGTAATATCTTAGGGTTGTCATTTTTGTCCATCCTGCCAATCCAGCCGGTCTATGCACTATTCATCCTTTTCGGTATGGGGGGATAGGTTCACTCTTGGCATCTTTGCCCCCTCGTTCTGCACTGTACATGACTATGGTAGCTAAAAGCTAACCAGCCCACTCAAAACATTAAACCTTTACTTGTCCTTACCGATACCCCTTCCCTTTAGTAAAAAAAACACACCAACTAGTTTCTTGGGGTAAAATGGCTGAACCTGGCCTTTTATTAACAAACAACTTATTATTATTAAATATGATCATAACATTTAAATTGACCAAACAAAACAGACATAATTTTTGAGGTCCTTGATGGTAACACTTTAACCATAGCCCTTTTATTGTGTCCGAGGCACCATCTAGCTGAGCTGCCACCCCAGCCACTACTTAAAGACTTGGGGCCTAAACCCAGCTGACCTCAGACACCCAGGGTCCTTACCACTCTTCATTCACTAGCGAGTGAATCGTTCCCACTCGAGGATACCATACCTAAGATGGATCCCCAACGCTTACCCAAATGAACCTAGTTATACCCAGAGTTGTAACTAACGGCGTTTAAATAAACGCTGTTAGGTAACGATACCCCTTTTGAGGGTAACGAGCAATCTACCAGATTACTCTTCTCCTCTCGGCAATGCCGGGCGGCGTTACCGTAATTACTTACCTCCTGTGTCAGCAGCAGCCGTCAGCCATCAGCCATCCATTATCAAAAGCCTCAGCCTCGGCCTCAGACGATGAGAAGGCATCCGTGAGAGGCTCTGCTGGGAAAATTACTGTTCCGCCTATCACGGAACAGCCTGAGGAGGCGGCGCGGCTTTCAAATAATGGAGGATGGCAGCTGACGTCTGACATGATATGGAGAACAGGAGAAGGTAGGGAGATCGTCATCGAGGCATTTTACAAGGACAGTGAGGCATGTATGATGGCACAGTGACTCACTGTGCCTGTAACATGCCTCACTTACTGTGCCTGTAACATGCCTCACTCACTGTGCCTGTAACATGCCTCATGCCTCACTGTGCCTGTAACATACCTCATGCCTCACTGTGCCTGTAACATGCCTCATGCCTCACTGTGCCTGTAACATGCCTCATGCCTCACTGTGCCTGTAACATGCCTCATGCCTCACTGTGCCATCATACATGCCTCATGCCTCACTGTGCCATCATACATGCCTCATGCCTCACTGTGTCATCATACATGCCTCACTGTGCCTGTAACATGCCTCACTGTGCCTGTTACATGCCTCACTGTGCCTGTAACATGCCTCATGCCTCAAAAAAAAGTCAGTTACTTTGCTGAGTAACTAATTACTTTGCCAATGTAGTAACTGAGTCACTAACGCAATTACTTTTTCGGACAAGTAATTTGTAACTGTAACTAATTACTTTTTTAAAGGACGATAACCAACACTGGTTATACCACCGCCAAGGACCCCAAACCGTCACAACAACCAGGTGAAAAGCAAACACAATATTAGGGTGGGAGGGAGGGATCTTCACACTTGGCTGTCCAGTTACGACTGTTAGCAGCCCACCCCCTCCACAGACCTAATTCTCCCTAGCTCCCCCCCCCCACACACCTCCTAATTAGCCAATAGGAATTTCCCCCATTTAAACACAAATAACTTCCTTAACCACTTCCCTACCGCGCCATAGGGGATTGAAGTCTGTGTCAACCCCTCGCCGATGAGACTGGACGTTGCACAACGTCCTTTCTTCACGGCGTTCTAGTGCGCACGCGGGCGGCACCACTTGCGATCCCGCGCGCGTGCCCGACAGCTGCGATTGCCGCCGGGCACCCGCTGATCACGGCAGGAGTGTGGATCTGTGTGTGTAAACAAACAGATCCACCTCCTGTCAGCAGTGAGGAGACTGATGTGTGTTCCCAGTACAGAGGAACACACATCGGTCTCCTCCCCCTGTGAGTCCCCCTCCCCCTACAGTTAGAACATACTTTAGGCAACATTTTAACCCCTTCAGTGCCCCCTAGTGTTAACCCCTTCCCTGCCAGTCACATTTACACAGTAATCAGTACAGTTTTATAGCACTAATCGCTGTGTAAATGTGAATGGTCCCAAAAACTTGTCAAAAGTGTCCGATATGTCCGCCGCAATGTCACGGTCACATGGATCGCCGCCATTACTAGTTAAAAAAAAAAAAAAAATGCCATAAATCTATCACCTATTTTTTTACCAAAAATACGTAGAAGAATACGTATCGGTCTAAACTAAGAAAAAAAAAAGTAAAAAAAAAAAAATTGTGATATGTATTAAATAAAAAGGAAAAAATATTGTTTTTTTTAAATTGTTGCTCTTCTTTTGTTTATACTGCAAAAAAAAAAAAAAAAAACGCAGAGATGATCAAATACCACTAAAAGAAAGCTCTTTTTGTGTGGGCGAAAAAAAACATAACAATTTAATTTGGGTACAGTGTTGCATGACCGCGCAATTGTCATTCAAAGTGCAACAGCGCTGACAACTAAAAATTTGTCTGGGCAGGAAGGGCGTGAAAATGCCCTGTATGGAAGGGGTTAAAGGATCTGTAAAGGAAACATTTTTTTTTGCTGAAATTACTGTTTACAATGTATAGAGACATAATAGTAAACTGATTCCCTTTAAAAATGATTAAAAATAGATAAAAATCAATCATATAATGTGCCTGCAGTTTCAGTTTCGTTTTTCATCTAGTTTCATGCTTCTGTGACACAGAGCCAATACAGGGCAGTGCTTGTTTTTAAAATGAAACTGATTGGTTCTGAGGGGTTTTAGACAGACAGTAATCACACCTTCTTGATTAGAGACCACAGAAAGAAGCTCCCAGTACTTTTTTCATAAGGAAACAAACATCCAGGAAGTGTTCATAACAGAGAAGGATTACAGCAAAAATGAACAATGAGGACATGAAACCAGGACTACATTAGGGTAAAGAAAGCTATTTAGCTAAAAAAAAAAATCTTTTACTGACCCTTTAACCCTTGCGTTCCCTGTATAAGATTACCACCCTGTCATGTCCCCTCTTCACTGACCCCGTTCCTGCTCAGCTACGGGGTGTTTCTTTCCCTAATCAACACTACCACATTCTACACTGCACATGTTAGGCTGCATTCACACCTAGGCGGTATGTGGCGTATTGCGGCGACATGAAATAGGCGTTTTGTCCCCGCGATTTGCGGCGACAAAACGCGCCTTGTTTTTTGCTGGAGGGGTGATTTTTAAATTGTCGGCTATGCCCGAACACCGAAGACGCCTGAAAAAAAGGGTCCTGGACTTGTTTTGAGCTTCAGGCGTATGGCGTTTCGCCCAATAGCACACTTTATAACACGCCTGCTTTTCAGCATGGCATGTGCCACATATTCTTTTCATCTGTCTAGGGCCCAACTTATGATCCTGCACACTCACCCACTGATTTCATAAAACATTTCTGCTCCTGACTAATCATATTAAATTAATTGTTATGATCAGCAACTGCCAATCCTCTGGCCATAGCAATTCATTTATAAAGAAAACCCTCTGTGGCCACCCAAAGAAACCCACCTCCCTACCAACACATTTTCTCCCTGCTGTACATGCTGTATCCACTACATGGCCTAACCCCCCTTCCCCCCACTACCACCACCACCACCGCTATCCTCCAATCCCATAGCTCACAACTGTCCCTGATTTCAAGGGACTGTCCCTGATTTGGAGTAATGTCCCTCTGTCTCTCATTCCTCATGTGTCCCTCATTTTGGTCTGATCTATATAGATGTATATAAAATGCACTTTTTATCGAATTAAAAAGTGTTTTCCGCTTTTCATCTGATTTCTAAATCGCTGCATTTGTAAATTCCAAAAGCCAATATAAAGGAATAGTAGGGGTAAAAAAAGCACTTAACTGATCTTGTTTTTTTGTACAATTCTTCTTTAAGGGGGCGTGACAAGAGGTGTGTCCTATGCCTGCCTACTTTTGTTGATAGGTGTCCCTCATCCCCATCTCAAAAAGTTGAGAGGTATGCAATCCCCCCCACTTCTCTCTCCACCTGTAGCCACAAATACAGTGGGCAGTGAAGGAAAGAAACAGCCCAAACTGGGAAGATTTAGTTAGACTGACATGCTGCTCTCATCCCCCCTTCCTGCCTGGAGCGGAGGGAAGAGTGCCTGCTCCCAGCAGGGAAGATCAGATCTTCATGATGGCCAAGCGAAGGACCAATAGATAGGAGTGTCACATTTACCAATTCTTTGCTTGTCCTGAATGTTCAGTGATACTTTCATAAATACTAAAGGTAGTAAATGTATCGCTACCCCCGAAGGAGCCTCTGATTGATTGTTGGGATCGGCACATTATGTTACCCTAGCATTGTCTAGGGGTGTGATGCAGGAACAAAGTAGTGAGCGGAGGTCCAGACAGTCAATAAAGAGTTTTACAATGCTTTATTTCTAGGCCAACACAGCCAACACCAACTTCAGTTAGGAGAGAAAAGGTTGATGAGAGGAGAGAGGTGAACTTGCGGTGTCAGGCCTGGATGTGGACGGGCGAGCCTGCCCTTAGTAGTACCAATTTGTAAACTCGTTGTCGCTTCTGTTAGATGAGTGAATAGGGCGAATCCTTCCAATAGACTCCAGCCCAGGTCACTGGGAGACAGTAATGCGTACCTGTAGCATCCCGGTCACTAGATCCCCGATTGGTTCGGCACTCAGCCTGAGATCCGTTTCAATGGAACCTGAAATCCAGTAGGTCACTGGGGTCCCCTTTCACCTCCGGTTGAGGCTCGGTGAAGCCTGTAAGCTTGGCCAGGTGGGCCACGCCGGTGGATGCCTCACCCCGCGAAGATTTTAGAACACATGACACCTGTCACAGATATACCCCTCCTCAGCATTCCCTGCAAGTGAGGAACTCCTCCAATTGGCTGCTGGGGAAGACTCGCTTCGCCAGAAACCCCTCTGGCGCCAACTGCTGGCCAGAGATGATACCACATCCCTAGAATGCAGACTGGCCCAGGAGACCTTTCTGGAATGACAGAAGTCACAATTTGGATACATTACGAATGGGAGCAATGTAACTCTCCCATTCCAGCTAACTTTAGTGTAGTGCCCATACTGAAAGTAAGGGGGCACTACATAAACATGAAAGGGCATTCTTGTTTACTTTCTCTTCTATTGTGAATAAACTGGAACATAGGTGTGCGCAGCCTATTTCATTAGGATGTGCACCCAAAGCTCAAACACACATGAACGTCACCTCCTGCCACATGGAGGAGACAGTTGATTGGGAGCATATTATGCTACACTTTAAATACGAGTGTAATGTGTTCCTATAGTTGAACCTAGCCTTTAATAAAATGGGGCTATTTACACTGACCACTGGTGCCACTCCTGGATAATGCTAATGCACTTGGGGTGATTAGGGTGTGCCCAGGCACACCCAGCACACCCTGTGCTCACACCTATGAACAGGAAGCACTCTATGAAGAGCACTGCCTGTTCAAATGTTATTGAGTACAGCTGCAGCTGCAATAGACAATAAGATTGAAGACTCAGATCGCTTCCAATATTTCAAAAGTGAAACAGGAGTCTGTTGGAAGAAAAAAAATTTCCACGGACATAATTTGAGCTGCTGGAATACAGTCATTTATGCTGTCCCTGAAAAGTGGTTGCACGATTCTGTAACACAGTCTACAACTTGAAGGCATCCCACACACCTTTTATTTAATG
This sequence comes from Rana kukunoris, assembly GCA_029574335.1. Classification (NCBI taxonomy): domain Eukaryota; kingdom Metazoa; phylum Chordata; class Amphibia; order Anura; family Ranidae; genus Rana; species Rana kukunoris. The sequence continues at coordinate 42,294,159 of CM056058.1, read as the reverse complement.
GATCACAGTTTTTCCCACATTGCTCTGGAAGCCTTATGAAAAGGCCCATGTTTTTTCCATTTGTTTGGGTTATCGATGTCCTCCACAGCTATGTGGAACATGTCATGCCACATTTGGATAACAATAGTTTGTCTAGCAGTCCCCCAAAGTGTTAAAAGGGACAATAAAAAAGCATTTAATTAGAGCCCTTTCACACTGGGGCGGCGGTAAAGCGCAGCTATTTTTAGTGGCACTTAATTGTCGTTTTAGCGGCAGCTTATAGGGTTTAAGGCGCCCACAAGGCACCGCTGCAGCGGCGCTGCCCATTGATTTTAATGGGCAGGGGTGCTTTAGGAGTGGTGTGTACACCGCGTCTACAGCTGCTCAAAGATGCTGCTTGCAGGACTTTTTTGACGCACCGCGCCAGTATGAAAGCCCTCGGACTTTCACATTGGAGACACAGGAGAGGCACTTTGCAGGCAATAGTTTTAGCGCTATAGTGCCTCAGTGTGAAAGGGATCCTATTTTTTTATTTAAAAAAATGGGGGGGTTAACTGAATTTTTTGGCACATTTTCTAAGCACTAAGTATGACCTAAGAGGTTTATTTACTAAGGCTGGGTTCACACTATACTACACGACAGCAGTACAACTTTCATCCTACTTTGCTCTGCGACATCTGTCCTACATTCATCCTACATTGGTCCTACATCCATCCGACTTTCATGAACAGGATACTACTTTGAAACGACTTTGTGATAGTCTGACTTGTTCTTTGATCAATCAAAACAATCCCAGGGTGAGATAAATTCCTTTTACTGCTGCTGTAATCACATGTCGGATGTCTGATAAGGACAAGGCTCCTACTTTGGTCCGACTTCAATGATATTCAATGGGCTGAAGTAGGATCAATGTCGGAGCAAAGTAGTACAGGGAGTGTTTTCAAAGTCGAACCCAGCCTAAAACTGGAGAGTGCAAAATCCGGTGCAGCTGTGGCCAATCAGCTTCTAATTTCAGCTTGTTTCGGCTGGGTTCACACTTGTTCCGACAACGCTCCTACATTGGGAGCTCATGTAGCATGACGTGTGAAAATCAATGTTTCCCTATGAGAGCTGTCTTAGAGCTGTCTTAACTGGTCCTACACAAGTCGGTCCGACTTTGAAACTACTCCCTGTACTACTTTGCTCCGACATTCATCCTACTTCAGCCCATTGAATATCATTGAAGTCGGACCAAAGTAGGAGCCTTGTCCTTATCAGACATCCGACATGTGATTACAGCAGCAGTAAAAGGAATTTCTCTCACTCTGGGATTGTTTTGATTGGTCAAAGAACAAGTCAGACTATCACAAAGTCGGTTCAAAGTAGTATCCTGTTCATGAAAGTTGGATGGATGTAGGACCAATGTAGGATGAATGTAGGACAGATGTCTCAGAGCAAAGTAGGATGAAAGTTGTACTGCTGTTGTGTAGTATAGTGTGAACCCAGCCTCAATTAGGATTTGGCAATAAAACCTGGAAGCTGATTTGTTTGTATGCAGAGCTGCACTGTATTGTTTAGCTGACCAAAGCAAGATAAGGCCACTGACTGTTATATACAGTATGTCTCACTTTTTTAAACCTATTTTTCTCCACTCGTTAAAGGTTATTGATGACTCCAAAAAATGGTGGAAAGTGCAGAATCGATTTGGGCAGATTGGATATGTACCATACAACATACTTTCCCCAGTTTCAGATGCAGAATTTAACACCACCAAACAAAATGGGGTCCAGCCAAGTCCAACTCAGGTATAACAAGTTTAATGACATGCTGTGCTATTCTGTATTGTTACTGTGTTGACCATTTCCTACTTTTACTTTACTTTGAAGGTCCGTTTCATCGGTCCAAACCGATCGTGTGTGGGCCCCATCAGTCAGTTATCCTTCGGTCAAAAAAAAAAGAGAACTTGCTTTAAAATTTAAATGATGGACGCCTAACCGATAGGTCAAAACTGATCGTTAGTAGCCATCGGTTAAAAATCCATGCATGCTCAGAATCAAGTTGACGCATGCTTGGGAGCATTGAACATTTTTTTTCAGCACGTCGTTGTGTTTTACGTCACCGCGTTCTGATACGATCGGTTATTTAACCGATGGTGTGTAGGCACATCAGACCATCAGTCAGCTTCATCGGTTAACCGATGGAAAATTCCATCAGACCGTTCTCATCGGTTTGACCGATCATGTGTACGTCACCACCGACACTAGTACAGAGCAACATATATTAACAAACCGACTCCGACCGCATATTCAGACCACAATTACAGAGTCGGTGTGTGTGGTGATGTAACACCCAATGCTCTCCCCTACGTGTTTTTTTTTTTTTTCATCAACTTCCTTTTTTGGTAACAATGGTCACCAGTAGGGATGAGCCGAACACCCCTGGGTTCGGTTCTCACCAGAACCTGCGAACAGACCAAAAGTTTTTGTGAACTTTAGAACCCTGTTAAAGTCTATGGGACTCGAACGTTTGAAATCTAAAGTACAAATTTTAAAGGCTAATATGCAAGTTATTGTCCTAAAAAGTGTTTGGGGACCCGGGTCCTGCCCCAGGGGACATGTATCAATGCAAAAAAGGTTTTAAAAACTGACATTTTTTCAGGAGCAGTGATTTTAATAATGCTTAAAGTGAAACAATAAAATTGAAATATTCCTTTAAATTTCGTACCTAGGGGGGTGTATAGTATGCCTGTAAAGTAGTGCTTGTTTCCTGTGCTTAGAACTGTCCCTGCACAAAATGTAATTTCTAAAGGAAAAAGGTCATTTAAAATCACACACCTTCGGGTCTGGTATGAATATTAAGGGGAACCCTGCGTCAAATAAAAAAAAAAAAAACGATGTGGGATTCCCCCCCAAATATCAATTCCAGACCCTTCAGGTCTGGTATGGATTTCAAGGGGAACTCCACCCCAAATTTTTTTTTTTAAATGCTGTGGACCCCCACACATTTTTTTTTATGAATGACTTTTCTCTGTATTGCCAGGAGCCGACAATTCATTATAGCCACGAGTGATTTTAAATAACTTTTTTTCCTTCAGAAATGACACTTTGTGCAGGGACAGTTCTAAGCATGGGAAACAAGCGCTACTTTACAGGCAAACTTTTATTGTTTCACTGCAGTTTTTAAAACTTTTTTTTTTGCATTGATACATGTGCCATGGGACAGGATCCAGGTCCCCAAACACTTTTTATTCCAATAACTTGCATATTAGCCTTTAAAATTAGCACTTTATATTTCAAATGTTCGAGTCCCATAGACTTTAACAGGGTTCTAAAGTTCACACGAACTTGCCGCCAACACCTCAAATAGTTCGCTGTTCGGCGAACAGGCAATGTTCGAGTCGAACATGAGTTCAACTCGAACTCGAAGCTCATCCCTAGTCACCAGTACAAATAGAGGTGTGGATCTTACCAATGAGGACACAGACAGCAGTCAAAACTTGACAGGGGGTCTAACACTTCCCCATTAGAGATTTACTTTAAAGCATTGATATCAGTTAGAAAATGATCTTGTAGTTCTGAGGAGGCTCCGACAAACCAACCTCAACCCGCTAGTTTCTGGTCTCTGAAACAGGTGACACAAGCCCCTCTCACCTCGGACATGCTCCGGGGACTCTCCCTGTACAGCCCGGTATTGTTGCGGAGCCTCCCCAGGGTCCGCTGAGGGAACAAAACGATCCGTGACAGGATCCATTTGGAGACACCCCGCCGCCATTGTAGGAGGTCTGGGATACCTCAGCTGCAGCCGAACTTGAGTGTGGCAGAGGCTGAAGAAACAGGCCTTGCCACACTGTAATCCTCCGCAAAATAGGTAGCAGTCTGGGAGGTGGCCCGGGGACAGTAACCTGAGTGGTTACTGGAGACGAGAACGGATCTCTACACCAAGGTATTGCCGCCATTTTTGAGGCCCCTTGTTGTTAATATGTGAGGCGCTCCCATGATGGAGGCCTGAGGAGGGTGCCTCACTCGCCGCCGATTATCTATCAACCACAGCAGAATATATTGATCCTTCTCAGCCGCATTTAAGACAGCAGCAAACAGTACACAATATGGATATTCAATTCATACGGTTTCTCCCTATTTTTTTCTATTGGGGTCTAGCAAGGCAAATGTCCACTGCAAAATACATATCCTGGCTTAAGGTCATTTGATTCCAAAAGCTCCATAAGCCCTGCTCCTGATATTATAACGACGCCTGTGGGTGTTGGTAAATATTGTTGTTCCAGCTTATGAAGGGAAAGCAACACAAACAAGTCAGAACTAACAACAAAGACTTTTCCACTGTGAAAAATCTCCACAAAATGTCTGCCATACCTCAGACACATATGCTGAGCATTACAGAGGCATCCATGTCTGACAGACAAATTTCACCTCAAATGCCTGTCACCTCTATAACTCATCCTCTGGGATCTAATCCAACCCCTGCTCTATATTCCTCTGTACTGAAAGAAAGAACAGTCACTGAGTTGACTGGTCATGTAATTTCTACTGCAATCTCCTCACAACCTCCTCCTGGGCATGAGCAGGTGAATGTTGAACGGGCTCTTGATGTTTCTTTCAATGTAACTGATCTGTTTAACAGAATAGCTGAAATGTTAGACAAGGGTCTGACACAGACTGCTGAGAGGATCACTAGAGATATCAGAGCAGACTTCCAAAGTATTGGTAACAGGATAGAATCTATTGAACATAAATTGGACGCTAATGTTTCAAGGATTGATCAGAATACTGACCATCTACAATTCATGCAAGAACAACTAGAAGCTGCTCAAGATAGGATAGATGATTTGGAAAACAGATCTCGGAGAGATAATTTCAGGGTAAGGGGGATACCTGAATCCATAGTTAATGTTCACTCTGCTATACAAGACATCATTAGAGATCTGATTCCATCCATTCCTGCACATAAGTTGGAATTAGACAGAGCGCACAGATCCTTAGGCCCGTTACGCAAGGACGGTTTACCTAGAGACGTGGTAGTTAAACCACACTATTATTCCACCAAAGAGGAAATAATGCAAAAGTCCCGTTAACAAGAACATTTGCAGTACCAAGGAGCAAAGATCCAAATATTTTCTGACATTTCCCCCCACACTATTCAGAAGAGGAGAGCAATGAAACCATTATTGTCGGCCCTAATGAAGAAGGAAGTCAAGTATAATTGGGCCTTTCCCATTGCTCTAAAATTCACCTATAATGGTAGACATTATGCTGTACGCAACTTTCAGGAGGGGGAAAGATTACTATTAGACCTAAGAATAATCGCAACCGCACCAGACATGGATACTACACCTCCACAGCCTCTCTCAGCTAAAAGACAGACACCTACTAGCCCTACTTCGGGCGAATGGAATAGAGTAAAACACAGGAAAGTTGGGAAAAACTCAGCAACCTGACTTGGATCACTAATTCCAGCTGAACTTTCCCGGAGGAGACACTAATTGGGGATTTGAGGGGGGGGGAGGAGAGGGGAAGACTCCCCCCCTTTTTTTTTTTTTTCTTCTCCACCAATGAGAGTATATGTGTATATATAAGAATATATATAGGGATATGCATATAATATGTGAAATTACAAAGAAATGTTTTTATTTATTTTTCCCCAATGAGATTATATGCGTTTATATGAGAATATATATAGGGGTATGCATATAATATTTGAAATTACAAAGAAAGAGGGGCCCCCCCCCCCCTTTTTTTTTTTTTTTCTTCCCCCCAATGAGATTATATGTGTATATATGAGAATATTTATAGGGGTATGCATATAATATGTGAAATTACAAAGAAATGTTTTTATTTATTTTTCCCCAATGAGATTGTATGCGTTTATATGAGAATATATATAGGGGTATACATATAATATTTGAAATTACAAAGAAGGGTTTTTTTTTTTTCTTCCCCCAATGAGATTAATATTTGGAACTACAGAGGGGGGGGGGAAGGAGGGGGGAGGAGAACATTTCTCATTTTTTTTTTCTCTCTTCTCTCCCTCCCTTGTGAGCTTATATGTATATATAGGATAATATATATGGGTGTATGCATATTATGTGGGTTCCCCCCCCCCCTTTTTCTCTTCCCTCTTCATCGCTCCTCCTCTGGAAAACCTCGTTACGGCACATGTCTTAATGCATAAACTGTACGAGATCAATTTCTTCCTAAAAACAAGTTGTATAGGATAACGTATAGACTGTTGGTAATGGGTGGTGGTGAGGCATTGAGCCTCTACTCACTTTCCAGACAGACTTTTTGTCGTCCTGGGAAGCGGGTGTTTGGTCCCTCAACACTGGACCACTTTGGAATTTCTTCTTTAAATGGGGGAAGGGAGATTAGTCCCTCCCCCCATTTCGGGTCATGGTTTGACCTTATGTTATGCCACATTTTGCTTTATTGTTTACTGTTTTATTCTTTCCTTTTGATTTCTCCCTCTTTCTCCCTGTCTTTCCACTCTGTATTCTCCTCTCTGTCGGCCTACCTGTCAGGATATGGGTTTTCTAGGTTACAGACTCATTACATGGTATACATTCTGGAGGATGTAAGGTTTAGGTTCCATGGCTGGACCAAATAGCTCTTCCACACCCCTTCGTGTTGTAACACACAACACTCAGGGGCTGAACTCTCCTATTAAGAGACGAAAGGCTTTTCAAGCCTATAAGTCTATGCATGTGGATGTTGTTTTACTACAAGAGACACACTTCCCAAGGCGGTACACCCCCTCTTTTTTACATGCTCACTTTCCAGTGTTCTATTTATCTAAGGCGGAAAATAAGACCAAAGGGGTGGCTATTTTATTTTCTAAATTTTGTAAATTCACTTTGATTAAGGAATACAGGGACTCGGAAGGAAGATTTGTTTTGGCTAAAGGAACCCTAGATGAAAAAATGTACACTTTTGTCTCATACTATGCACCAAATAGGGGACAACAGAATTTTTTTTCACAGATGCTAGATACTCTCCGACCTTTTATGGAGGGTATCATAGTTATGGGGGGGGACTCCAACTTGGCCTTTGATTCGGGTTTGGATAAATCTAAACCAAATAAGACTAAAATAATTAGGCCGACTAAAGCTAGTACTCAAGTGGCACGTATGCTACACCAATCTAGGTTGATTGATATTTGGAGAGAATTGAACCCAAACGCTAAAGACTATACACATTTCTCTAATCCCCACCTATCTTACTCACGAATAGACCACATATTGATTTCGAATCATCATGTCCCGGCAGCTGTTGAGTCAACCATTGCAGATGTTCCATGGTCGGACCACTCTATGGTTCTGGTATCTCTAAGACGGGAGAATACAGCCCATAGAGTGTCTCATTGGACTCTTAATCAATCTATTTAAAAAAATCCAGCCCTTGTGATGGAAATTGAACAAGCTATAAAGGAATATTTTGAATTTAATGATACACAAGAAGTTTCCCCGGAAACTCTATGGGCGGCCCACAAGGTAACAGTTAGAGGCAAAATAATACAAATTGCGTCCAGACTTAAAAAACAAAAGAGGGTGGAGGTGAGAGAGCTAGAAGAGAAATATCTAGACTTGCGCAGAAAACATAAGTCAGATCCTTCTGGATTTCCCACCTCTTCACTTGATGCCGCTAGATCGGCCCTGAACTTAGCACTAACAGCACGGGCAGGAGAAGATATGAAATGTACAGGTGCCAGATTTTACCAATTGAAGGATAAAATAGGGCCGATGTTGGCAAATAAATTGTCACCTAGATTTAAATCAAAGACGCTCCCCAAGATTAGACAAGCAGATGGATCCCTTACTTTAAATCCTCAGCGGATGATGGAAACCTTCCATGATTTCTATTCTAGACTTTACGCTTTTGACGATAAATCTACTTCAGATAAAATAGAGAAATTCTTGGATAAAATAAGTCTTCCTACTTTGAAAAAGGAACATATGGAGATATTGGAGGCTCCCATATCAACTGAGGAAGTTCTATCAGTAATTCAAAATCTAAAGACGGATAAGGCACCGGGACCCGATGGTTTTTCCTCCCCATATTATAAAACATTCTCAGTTATCCTTACGCCCTACTTAACTCGCTTTTATAATTCCTTGACAGATGGTATTTCTATTAATAAACAACTTAATATGGCTTATATCTCAGTGATCCCGAAACCTGATAAAGACCTTAGTCTAGTTGAAAACTACAGGCCAATATCTCTTATTAATAACGACCTCAAAATATTAACCAAAATTATGGCCAATAGAATGTCCCCTTTTATGAACCAATATATTAATGGGGATCAGGTAGGATTCATTTCAGGGAGGCAGGGACCGGACCAGATAAGAAGGGCAGTTGATCTGATTTCCATTCTACAATCTGGGTGGATTGGGGATCGTGGACAAGAAGGGATGCTCCTTTCCCTAGATCTCCAGAAAGCCTTTGACTCAGTGTACTGGCCATATATGTTTAGGGTACTGAAGCGATGGGGTTTCGGCTCTAAATTCATGGGAATCTTATCTGCGCTCTATTCATGTCCGGAAGCTAAACTCCGTGTACAGGGCCTATTCTCAGAACCTATTAAGATCCGGAGGGGCACACGACAAGGATGCCCCTTGTCTCCTATGCTATTCGCAGTCATGATCGAATCTTTGGCTATAGCTATTCGTGATGACCCGGATATCAAGGGAATTAAATGCTCTCAAAAGGAACATAAATGTGCATTATTTGCAGATGATCTATTACTTTTCATAACCTCACCTCCATCCTCTCTTCCTGAAATTATTTACCTATTGACTGACTTCGCTAGAGTGTCGGGCCTCAAAGTAAATTGGGCTAAATCCAGAGCGCTTAATGTGTCACTCCCTGAACCCACAGTTTTAATGTTAAAAAACAAATATGAATTCAAATGGGAAATTTCATCTATCAAATATTTAGGAATCAACCTGACTTCGAAGTTTGAGAATCTCTATTCTGCCAACTATCCTCCTACGTTTAAAAAACTCGAGAAAGATTTAAATGAATGGGGTTCCCAGAAAATAGGATGGATTGGTAGGATTAATTCGGTTAAGATGACTCTGCTCCCCAGACTTTTATATCTCTTCCGCTCATTGCCCATCCCAATAATTAAAAGTCACCTAAAATCATTTCAGGGCAAAATCACCAGATTCGTTTGGAACAAGAAGGGTCCGCGTGTTCCTTCTCGAAGCCTCTTCAATCTAACTGAACAGGGGGGTTTAGGAGTCCCGAATTTGTGGTGGTACTACCAGTCTGCTAGGTTGGCCCAACTATCTGAAGTATATCTTAAAAAGGACCGTCCTGATTGGATTAATATAGAAGAACAAGCATCTTCTGCGTTTACTATAGAAAATTTGATGTGGTGTACCCCCAAACACAGACCCGCTATTATGTCCCCAACCCTTTCTCAAGCTTTAGTAATTTGGGATTCACTTAGGAAAAATCCTTCTCTGGTCTCGAAAGGTCAACCCTTAGCGGAGGTTTTCCTGGATCCGATCTTTGCATCTAGATTCGACGTCGACTCCTTCAAATGGTGGCATGACAAGGGGGTGTAACGCATTGGACAGCTCTTCTCAAGATTGGGCCCTTTACCCGAACAATTTTTTGTTGATAATTTTGATCTCCCCTCCTCCGAGAGATTGAGATTCTCTCTATTACATGATTACGCCCAAAATCTTTGGTCTGATAATCTAATTTCTGGCTCCCTATCTCCATTTGAACATAGATGCGACCAAGCCTCGGCGAGACGGGGTAATATCTCAGTTATTTATAAATCTCTCGCGACAAATGATACAAAATTACCCCACATGCTCGCTTGGGAAAGAGAACTTGGAGATGAATGGGACTTAGAGGATTGGTATGGAAATTTTGCTAGATCTATCAAGGGTTTGCTAAGTGTATCTCTGGCGGAAGCCAATGCGAAAATCTTTACTAGATGGTACATGGTCCCTCTTAAACTGGCCTCGATGTATCCTTCATACTCACCCTTATGCTTTAGAGGTTGCCAGGGAATAGGGTCCATGTTTCACACTTGGTGGGAATGTCCAAAGATTCGGGGTTATTGGAATAAGGTGTTTCACATTGTCAGACGAGTAACAGGGTGTAATGTGCATCAGTCTCCAGCAATCGCTCTATTGAATGGTCTAATCCCACAAATCTCGAAGGTTACCAGAAAACTGATTCTATTTATCCTGACAGGCGCCAGAATCACTATTGCAGCCGCATGGAAGAAACAGTCGGTCTCTATTCTACACATGAAGAGAAAAGTCACATGGATCATGGAGCAGGAAAAGAGAATTAGTTTAATGTTAGATAAAACTATTTTGTTTACTGAAACTTGGGAACCGTGGCTTAAGTACATGGGAATCCCCTATACTCCGGGGATACAGTAGTGGCTGTTGCTCCGGACTGATGCATAATCTTGGCAGGTGGGCTTACTCTTTCCTCTGAACTCTTTACTCTTCTCATCTCTATCTCCCCCCCCTTCTCTTCCTCCCCTTTTCCCCTTTTTTTTTTCTCTCCTTTTCTTTTCTTTTTTTCTCTTAATTTTAGATTCGAGAAAACTAAACATAGTACATTACTTCTCATAATGTGATATTCTCACTTTGGGGATAATGGGTTCGGAAATACTCATTATATATCGGGTTTTTCTATTATAGTTAACCCTGGGTAGAATGTTGTCTTGGTTCTTCAGACAAATGTTAGATCAAGTTGCTTTTGGGGAGGTTGGGTGGAGGGGACAGGTCCACCTCTAGGATACAGAGTGATCCCAAGAGGGGTGTCGGAGAGGCAGAGATTGTCCTGGATACCCACCTTCTTGGGGTCTATGAAAGATTGGTCTACTACATCCCTCATTGCTTTAATATTCTGGATCAGACCATAGGATATATGAGATCTCGGGGGATTAGGGAGGTGATTTGGGACAAACTATATTACCTATGGGGTTCTGATTTATCTTAATAGTTCTCATTTCTCTTTGCAGTTCAATAAGTACTACCCTCTGGGGTTAAAAATGTTGGAAACGATAAACACTGAATGTACCTGTTTATTCTCAAATGTATGTTCAGCTGTAATATTTACTGTGTTATTTGGCGCATAGCTGTATATTTTATATTTTTTTGTTTTGAAAATAAACTTAAACTTGAATGATAAAAAAAAGAAAATGATCTTGTAATTCATGATTGTGCAATTGGGATGTTCGAAGTTCAGGAATCCATAGCAACCAATCATAACTCATTCAGACTACTGAAAAGTGGTTATTAATACTGGATTACTTGCTGTTGATCACTAACCTTTGCTTTTTCCATTCAATTTTTCAAGGAAAAGTATAGTGTATTTCAAGTGAGAATATATTTTGAGTTATTATTGCAGTTATTACTTATATTTCTGTGCCTTTAAAGGTGATCTGAACTGTGGATGCTGTGCCCAAAGCACCACATTCCTTGTTCTGCACTGTCCATCTACAGTATGTGGAGGCAGACATCTTGGTAGAGACAAAGTCAAAGATGTCTCTCTGATTTGCGGTCTGATGAATGATGGGGAATATTCAAGCAGCAGGAGAGGTAGAGGAAGCAAAGATACACAGAATAAATAAAGCAAAAGCAGAAAGTAACTTGCATGTCCTTGGGTATGGCTTTCACTCCAGAAAGGAGGACAGTAAGTAGCACAGTAGTGACATCCCCCAAATCTTACTCCTGATATCACGAGGCTAGCATTCAGAGGCAGCAGTGTCTTGATTACATGCTGCAGATAGACAGCTATGAGGCAGTAGTCACAAGAAGTGAGCTCATGTTTTTTTATAAGGAATTAAAGACAAAATGGTATAACTCCAATGGTACTAATTAGGCACAATTCAAATCTCTAGATGCTCTCTAAAATATAAGGCTGGTTCCAAACTGGTGTGCTGCATTTTGGCTGCAGCACACATGTAGCCGCGATTTTTGTGCGATTTACCATTGGTTTTAGCCACAGTCCCATAGACTTTCTTTTTGGTTGCGTTTTTGCAGTAGTTTCTGAAAGCGCACTAAAAGTCCCGCATTCTGCATCTTTGGTGCACTTTCAGAAACATGTGACCTAATAGAAAGTCTATGGGCTGAAACTGTTCTACCAAGTTGATCAATTTATCAACTTGGGTACAACCAGTCTGATGGATTTTACATGTGATTATTAGTAGCGGCTATTGTTGCCACTAGTAGTAATCACTATGTTCTCCTGGCAGGGACCCCCCCCTCCTGCCGTGAGAACACAATGGTTTGTGGGAGTGATTCCTCCATCCACACTGACTGTGTTGATGGGGGAATCAGAGCCTGTATATGTAATGAACACTGTGACCACCCTATGAAAGTATCAAATTACAAACTATATATATAAAAACGCACATTGAAAACATTGCTTACATCAAGGTGATCAAAAAGAAATTGAAAAATTCTATACATTGCCTTTAAATCAGGCCAAATTCTCATGTTTGCCAATTATAGAGAGGGTTGTTTCATTCAGATTAATAAACATTTGACTTTCTTTTTTTTATATATATACAGAAATCCCAACCACCAACTCCCCCTAAAAAACCAACAAAATCAAATATAATTGGTCAGGCACAGTGGGATGAAGTGGACAGCCAGCAACCCGAACAGAACCATATAGAGCAAGGTAAGAGTTAGTTGTGCTAACAATAATAGCAGCGTGTTTAACCACTTCGATACCAGGCACTTTCGCCCAGGCCAATTTTTTAGCTTTCAACACTGTACCCAAACAATTTTTTTATCATTTTGTTCCCACAAATAGAACTTTCTTTTAGTGGTATTTGATCACTGCTGTGTTTTATTTTATTTTATTTTATAAGCGTTTATCAATTGGTTTGCGCAAATTTTATAGCGTTTACAAAATAGGGGATCGTTTTATGGCATTTTTATTAATATTTTTTTTTTTTACTACTAATGGCGGCGCTCAACTTCTTTTTTTCTTTTTTGTGACCGCGGCATTATGGCAGACACTTAGGACGACACATTTTTGGGACCATTGTAATTTTTACAGCAAAAAACGCTATAACAATGCATTTGTAAAAATTACAATTGCAGTTTAGGAGTTAACCACTAGGGGGCACTGTAGGGGTTATGTGTGACCTCATATGTGTTTCTAACTGTAGGGGGCTGGGCTTGACGTGTGACGTCACTGATCGCCTTTCCCTATTTTAGGGAACAGACGATCAGTGACATTGCCACTGTGAAGAACGGGGAAGGTGTGTTTACACACACCTCTCCCCGTTCTTCAGCTCCTGTGACCAATCCCGGGACACCGGCAGCGATCGGGTCCACAGGTCGCGCGGCCATGCAGCTTCAGACCGGGTCACGGGCATGCACACAACCCACGGCTGGGCACTTAAAGGGGACGTACAGGTACGTGCCTGTGCCCAGCCGTGGCATTCTGCTGATGTAAATCTGCAGGAGGCGGTCCTTAAAGCGGGGGTTTACCCTAAAAAAATTCTAGCATTACAATCAGCTGACCTACGATACGTACATTATGCAGGTATGTTTTATTTATTTTTTTCATACGTACCGATTTATGTGTATTTTCCCCCTCCGGATTCCCCGCGGTAGTGGGCGTTCCTAATCACAGGCTGTCATTGACGTTCTTCCGACTGGCGCATACAGCGCGTCACGCGTTGCCGAAAGAAGCCTATCGTCGGTGCGCATGCGCCGTATAGAGCTGACCCGACGTTCGGCTTCTTTCGGCAACGCGTGACACGCTGTATGCGCCGGTCGGAAGAACGTCAGTCACAACCTGTGATTAGGAACGCCCAGTCCCGCGGGAATCCGAAGGGGGAAAACACGCATAAATCGGTACGTACGAAAGAAAAAATACCTGCATAACCTACGTATTGTAGGTCAGCTGGTTGTAATGCTAGAATTTTTTTTAGGGTGAACCCCCGCTTTAAGTGGTTACATTTAGTAAATAAGTACGTTTTCTCCTTCACTGGCAGGGAAATTATGAGGTGGCACTCATAGGTGACACTGGTGGGAACTGAAAGGCTGCATTTATGGGTACTTATGGGTGACACTGATAGGTGGCACTGCTGGGCATCACTGGTGAGGAGACATCTGGCAGGCATTTGAAGTGGGCACTGACTGGCACCATTTCTGGGCACTGGCATCTTTTAGGGCACTGTGTATCCCTGGTGGCCATACCTGGTCATCCATGTGTGCGTGCCATCCCTGGTGGTCCTGGCGGCATCCCTGGTGGTCCAGTGTTGGCATCTGCGGGGGGGACTGCACTGATAAACAATCATGGCATACCCCCCCCCCCCCCATCAGGAGAGCTGCCTCGTGTCTGTCAGACTCGAGTGAGGAAAAGCTGATAAATGGCTCTTCCTATTTAGACTGTGATCAGCCATGATTGGACATGGCTGATCACGTAGTAAAGACCCTCCTTCAGGCTCTTTACCAAGATCGGTGTGTCAGACTGACACGCCGCACCACAGATCACCTTACTGTGCGCCCCCATGGGTGCGTTCCGGCAGTTATCCTGCTGGACATCATATGACGCCCAGTCAGGATAACTGAACCACTGCCCGGCTGTCATTTTGCTATAGACTGGGCAGGAAGTGGTGAAAAAGTGAGTAAAGCATTCCAGCACAAAAAATGTAGAGAAATTGTGAAATGTAGTACAACCATACTACATTTCCCAATTGCTCTGCATTTCTTGGTCTTACCTCAGAAACAGCATTTTTTTTTTCTTTCAAATTATTTTATTTTCAGAAATAAAATTAAAATTAAAATAAATCACAATACATATCAATATGGACATAACCTAGTAAATGTCAGCAGGAACTAAAAAAGACTTACAGAGAGAGGGAGATAGAAAATCTCCCCCCTTCAGATTTGAGAAGGAGAGAAAAAAATAATAATTAAAAATTAAAAAAGATCATACATTGTAATAAAATATGTGAGTATTAAAAGTTAAACAATTAAAAAAAAAAAAATTATATATTGATGTAAGAAAGAGAAAGGACTCCTTTATATAAGCTAACTCAATAGAAATAAGGATACTTCTAATCTCCTGGTGCCTCTATCGGGTTCAAACTGCACCAGGAGCGAAATCCTTTCGACATACTGAATTACACTCTGAACCAAAGCCTATGGCCCGGATTCACATACATCGGCGCATAAATATGCCGCCGTAGCGTATGTCTTTTACGCTATGCCGGCGCAGCGAGGAGAGGCAAGCATGGAATTCACAAAGCAAATGCTCCCAACTCTGCGCCGGCGTAGTGTATATTCGTAGGCGTAAGTGGAAGAAGGTGGAAGTGGGTGTGATCCATGGTAATGAAGCGTGACCCCATGGAAATGATGTGCCGAGTGCCAGACAAGTACTTAGAATGAACTGCGCATGCGTCGTGTCGTGGCCGCATACCAGTGCGCATGCTCATAATCACGTTGAATCACTGCCTACGGTGTGAACGTAACCTACGCCCAGCCATATTCACGTACAACATAAACTACGTAAAATTTGACGGCTTGTGTTCCCTGGTCCATACCTTTGCATGGGTTGCGCCTCGTCTATGGGGAATAACTTTACGCCAAATGTAAAACTTAAGCAAACCGCTTAAATCATGCACCGGGCGCAAGTACGTTTGTGAATCGGCGTATCTCCCTCATTTGCATATATGAATAGAAAATCAATGGGAAAGCCACATGCGTCCAGCGTAAATATGCGCCCACTCTACGCCGGTGTAGGCAAGTTAGGTCGGTGGGATGAAGTCAGTTTTTAGGCATATCTATGTTTGTGGGTACGGCGCACAGTTACGGCGGCGCATATTTCTACTTGCGCGGGGTATCTGGAGATACGTCGGCGTAAGTGCTCTGTGAATCCGGGCCTATGTTGCTAGATAAATCCCCTTACAAAACATCACTAGGCTTCCCTAAAGAAGGGGAGAAAAAAAAAAGGAAGCAGGAAATAGTCGGAGAAAGGGAAAAAAAAAGGGACAAAGAAGGGAGGAAGGAAAGGGGATAAGACAATCTATATACCTAATTTACAATGTCTGCGGAAATCGAAGAGGCATCCTGAGTAAGAGAAATGCCTATATATCTGGCCCAAGGTTCCCAGATCGTTTCAATTTTCAAAACAGTATCATTCAAAATGCTAGCTAACTTTTCTTCAGTCACCATCCAAGAGATTTATTTATTTTTTTGCTTCCAAAAAAGAGGGCTGAGATTTCTTCCATTTTTTGGCAATTGTAAGCTTAGCTCCTGTAAGAATAAAGTGAATTAATTTTTGAGAATGTTTTGGAATTTTAGATATATGCGCATTCAGGTAAGCTATTGGTAGAGATCTCGAGACCTGGCAACCTGTTACCTTGAAAATCATAGAAAAAATGTTATTCCAAAATTATCTAATTCTAGGACACTCCCACCAAGATATGAGTCATTGTTCCCAGGAGTTGACATCCCCTAAAACAATTTGGATCTACTGTAGGGAAAATAGAAGCCAGCTTAGAGGGAGTTAAATACCACCTGGTTATTACTTTAATGTTGGCCTCCATCACTGATACGTTTAGAATCCCCTTAAAGGATTTTGTAAATGATCTATGCCAGGTGTCTAAGTCCCAACTAATTTGAAGATCATTTTCCCATGTCTCCATATAAGAAGCTTTCCCTGTAGGGTGAGTGAAGCACGAATATGCAACCAACACACCCCTCCCTCTGTGCCTCAGCTCTTTCACACCACATCTCCTAGTTTGTAAATTGTGGGGGGAGAGATTTTTCCTTTCAGATCATTTGTAGAAATTTGTAAATTTGATAAAAACGACATTCCTCGGATTCCGGAAGTTTTAATGTTTTTTTGCAATGGTTTACCAGCGTAAAAAAAACTGTCCAATACGATAAAGTCCTTTACCCGTCCACCATTTAAAAGCCTCCAGATCTAGCCCAGGGGGGAAGTCCGGGTTCCCAAACAGACTTGCAAGTGGTCGAACGGTTGAGACAAGAGATGGATATTTTTTAAGTTCATCCCAGAGCGCAAGTAATTGGGATAAAGACGGAACTAGGATTGAAGGTCTCTTTTAGGAGGACACCAAAATAGGTGTTCAAGCGAGCATTGTGGAGCCGCTTGTTTTTCAATATTAAGCCAATCTGGTTGTTCGGATTTAGAATGGATTGTCGATCTGTGCTAGTCTTGCTGATAGAAAATATTTATAGAGATCAGGAAGACGTAGACCCCCCTTTTTTCTATGACGAAAAAGGGTGTTTTGGGGTATTCTATAACCAGAGGTGTTCCATGTGAATTTGACTATTTTACCTGCCTAACCATGACCATTCATGTTTGGACCAAGTTGAAAGATCATTTTCTAACTTCTTGAATAGTGGGGGATAATTATGTAAATATAAAGTTTCTACTCTGGCTGTCAATGTAACACCCAGATATTTAATTGAGGTGTCATTCCACTCAAAATTGAATGATTGTTTTAATAACGAAACTTCTTGGGGAGTAAGTGAGAAACAGCATTTTTGATGTTACCCCACAAGTTTTCTATTAAATTAAGGTCCAGGGATTGGGCTGGCCACTCCATAAGGTTAATCTTGTTGGTCTAGAACCAAGATGCTTCTCGATTACTGGTGTGTTTGGGGTTGTCGTCTTGTTGAAACACCCATTTCAAGGGTATTCCATCTTCGGCATAAGACAACATGACCTCTTCAAGTATTTTGATGTATTCAAACTGATCAATGATCCCTGGCATGCGATAAATAGCCCAACACAATAGTATAAACACATAGGATGGTGGCGCTGGTGATCAATGATATATGGAGGTTAAAAACTAACATACAAAGTTCGTTTTATATAAGTCCTTTGGACAGCCAGACACAGAGAGGCATCAGAGCACTATTTCAGTCTACATATAGTGCGGAAGGATGCCACTATTAGGACCACAAAGGATTTTCTATGCATGATTTTCATTATTTATAATGTAAGTGGATGATGTCACCTATTGTCAATTAAAGTTACATTGTCCTTAACTTGGAGGCGCCCTTATTTCTTTTTCTTTCAACACAATACTATGAAAACCATCCCTTTTTTTTTTTTTTTATGTTGCTTAGGCCACCATGCTTCACTGTCTTCATAGTACTGTGGCTTGAATTCAGTGTTTAGGGGTCATCTTAAAAAACTGTCTGCGTCCCCTAGACCCAAAATAAAAATCTTGCTTTACTCTGTCCACAAAGTGTTGTGCCATTACGCTTTAGGCCAGTCAGTCTGTTCTTTGGCAAATTGTAACCACTTTAACATGTTGTTTTTTTTCAACAAAGGGAGGGCTTTACATAGGTGTCTTCCAATTGTTACAGAACTAACTTTAGACCTTCTTTGATCCCTCTTTAGAGCTGATCATTGGCTTTGCCATTTTGGCTATTTTTCGATCCATTTGAATCGTAGTTTTTCCTTTTTCTTCCAAGTGTTTCTGGTTTTGGTTGCCATTTTAAAGCATTTGAGATCATTTTAGCTGAGCAGCTTATCAGTCTCTGCACTGCTTTATACAGGTCGTTCTCAAAAAATTAGCATATTGTGATAAAGTTCATTATTTTCTGTAATGTACTGATAAACATTAGACTTTCATATATTTTAGATTCATTACACACAACTGAAGTAGTTCAAGCCTTTTATTGTTTTAATATTGATGATTTGGCATACAGCTCATGAAAACCCCAAATTCTTATCTAAAAAAATTGCATATCATTAAAAGGTTCTCTAAACGAGCTCTTAACCTAATCATCTGAATCAACTAATTAACTCTAAACACCTGCAAAAGATTCCTGAGGCTTTTAAAAACTCCCAGCCTGGTTCATTACTCCAAACCGCAATCAATACCGCATGGGTAAGACTGCCGACCTGACTGCTGTCCAGAAGGCCATCATTGACACCCTCAAGCAAGAGGGTAAGACACAGAAAGAAATTTCTGAATGAATAGGCTGTTCCCAGAGTGCTGTATCAAGGCACCTCAGTGGGAAGTCTGTGGGAAGGAAAAAGTGTGGCAGAAAACGCTGCACAACGAGAAGAGGTGACCAGACCCTGAGGAAGATTGTGGAGAAGGACCGATTCCAGACCTTGGGGGACCTGCGGAAGCAGTAGACTGAGTCTGGAGTGGAAACATCCAGAGCCACTGTGTACAGGCGTGTGCAGGAAATGGGCTACAGGTGCCGCATTCCCCAGGTCAAGCCACTTTTGAACCAGAAACAGCGGCAGAAGCGCCTGACCTGGGCTACAGAGAAGCAACACTGGACTGTTGCTCAGTGGGCCAAAGTACTTTTTTCGGATGAAAGCAAATTTTGCATGTCATTCGGTAATCAAGGTGCCAGAGTCTGGAGGAAGACTGAGGAGAGGGAAATGCCAAAATGCCTGAAGTCCAGTGTCAAGTACCCATGTCAGCTGCTGGTGTTGGTCCACTGTGTTTTATCAAGGGCAGGGTGAATGCAGCTAGCTATTAGGAGATTTTGGAGCACTTCATGCTTCCATCTGCTTAAAAGCCTTATGGAGATGAAGATTTCATTTTTCAGCATGACCTGGCACCTGCTCACAGTGCCAAAACCACTGGTAAATGGTTTACTGACCATTGTATTACTGTGCTCAATTGGCCTGCCAACTCCTGACCTGAACCCCATAGAGAATCTGTGGGATATTGGGAAGAGAAAGTTGAGAGACGCAAGACCCAACACTCTGGATGAGCTTAAGGCCGCTACCGAAGCATCCTGGGCCTCCATAACACCTCAGCAGTGCCACAGGCTGATTGCCTCCATGCCACGCCTATGTACGCTGTTCTTCTTAACAATGTTTGGAATGACCCATTTAAGTTGGTTTTTCAGAGAGAAATGCACTATACCCAGCATGTACAACATTTGCTGCCTTTGTCCCTAAATAAGAGCCACCTGATGCTGTTTTTTTTTTCAGACTGAATGACCTCACTATTTAAACTCCACATTTATATTATTTTCAATCAATGATTCAATTACACACATGCATGTCATGACTACTGGGTCTGTTGGTTTTGTATTACTCGAATGCACCTACTAGTAAATTATTTGCCATGTAGAAATATACATTTAAACTAAAAACAGTTATTGATCTGGTTAGTGATGTTGGACTGCTATTATTTTGAATGCAACTGTTTGTAATGCTTCAGCACTCAATGCCTGTATATCATGGGTTAGAACAGGCGAGTTTGGCTTACTCAAGTACATTTTGGCAAACTGTTGTCTTACTTTTTTATGTCTCTATGTCAGCAGTGGGGTCCTCCTGGGTCTCCTGCCATAGTGTTTAATTTAATTTAAATGTTGACGGATAGTTGGCGCTGACACTGATGCCCCCTGAGCCTGCAGGACAGCTTGAGTTTCTTTAGAACTTGTTTGGAGCGGCTTATCCACCATCTGGACTATCCTGCGTTGCAATCTTTCTCTTCCGTCCATGCCCACAGAGATTAGCTACAGTTGGGTTGCAAACTTCTTGATAATGTTGCGCACTGTGGACAAGGGCAAATCTAGATCTCTGGAGATGGACTTGTAACCTTGAGATTGTTGATCTTTTTCCACAATTTTGGTTCTCTAGTCCTCAGACAGTTCTCTTCTCTTCTTTCTGTTGTCCGTGCTTAGTGTGGCACACACAGACACACAATGCAAAGACTAAGGCCGCGTAAACACCACTAAATAAATCCGATCAAATTGGTCTGACAGACCGTTTTGATCGGATTTGTCTGCTGGGATATCTTGGTTTGATCGTGTACACACGTTCAAACCAAAATCCCCGCCGGCAGACAGCGCAGTGACGTGGCGGTGACGTTGACGTCGCCGAACCAGGAAGTGAAAAACTTCTACGCATGCGTCTAATCCATTCGACGCAAGTGCGGACAGATATGTCCGCTGGTTAGTGTACTTTTTTTTCCACCCCCTTTTTTTTTTTTTTTGTTCCTATACACATGTTTATTCCTTTTGTGTGTTTTGGAACAAAACAAAAAAGGAGGACAAAAAAGGAAATGTACTGCAATACTTTTCTGTGAGAAATACTTGATTTTCTGGAAAAATTCCTGGGGTGCCAACAATTTCGAGCATGACTGTGTGTGTGTATATATATATATATATATATATAGACAACTTTTTACATTAAAGCTTACATTCAACCTTATCAGTCTTGCACTGCTTTACAGGCTCCTTCTTTACTGCTTGCTGTAGTGTGCATTAAGGGAGTCACAGCAAGTCTAATACAACCCATCTCATTTATGTGCTGGAGGAAGTACAACATTATTAAGCCCCTTCTTTATCAGTTGCTGGTTTGCCCCTTTGCATCCATTGGATTTCAGTTCTTTCAATCATCTAGGCAGGGCCGAACCTAGGGTCACAGGCTCCTGGGTGCAGAAATATTTCTGGCGCCCCCACATGGGCATTGTCATTTTAATAACTCCTCCCCTTTACAAATGTTTATTTGGCAATGACTCAACCACAGAGATGCTCCCCCATGAAGTCTTCATTAACTTGGGATCCTTACATGATCTCTTAACAATAAACAAAATACAGGAAGAGAAGCAAAGTACTCTATTGGGACCTGTAAAGAGTCTGTTAGATGTTCGGCGCCCCTATCTCTGCAGGCGCCTGGGTGCAATGCACCCTGTGCACCCTGCCTAGGATCAGCCCTGCATCTAGGCTCAACATCACAAATCTGTGTTACCAAGGACAGTCTACCTAAGAATGCCCATTCCTATAGGTTGACAGTTTTGCAGGCTTAATCAGAGTAGCCTGTAGAATTATTACTTGACAGAGTCAGCTGAGTTAGAATTATGCATTTGAGGCACAATTCAGACTATGCATAATTGGTTGTTCTACAGATGTTTGAAATACTGATACAATATGAGTTTTATGCCAAGGTAGGCTTTCCAGAGGTTTGTGTGTAAAATGTGTGACCATGTAATCGTATCACAATAAGGGACACTGAACTGTGTTCTATTAATGATGTCTTTGTTTCCTCAGGAAAATTTGGAAAAATAAATAGTATGAATGAAGAGCTCTTGCTGAGATTGGCAAATGGCCGGACAGCACCAAATAAGACTCTGAGCATACAACGAATGTTGGACACATCTATTCCCCTGAATGAAGAGTCCAGTCCCTCCGAGGTCACTGCGTGGCTGCAGGCAAAAGGTTTTAACACAGTGTAAGTGTTCTTAGTTTCAATATGCCTGTAAATTAGAACTCAAAACTCAAAATGTAGCTGGTGATAAAAAAGGGCAGAACCTGAAAGGCCGCGTACACACGACCAAATGAATCTGTTCAAATCGGTCTGACAGACCGATTTGAACAGATTTGTCTGCTGGCTGTTTTGGTTTGATCGCTGTACACACGATCAAACCAAAATCCCCACCAGCAGACAGCGTGGTGACGTGGCGATGACGTTGACGCCGCCACGTCACCGCACCAGGAAGTAAATCACTTCCGCGCATGCTTCGAATCCATTCGACGCATGTGTGGGCAGATATGTCTGCTGGTTAGCGTACTAACCAGCAGACATATCGGTCCGACGGGTTCCCAGCAGACAGATTTTAAAGCAGGCTTTAAAATCTGTCTGCTGGGAAAATCCGTCGGCTCGCCCGTACACACGATCGAATCTGTCTGCTGAGACGGTCTGTCAGACTGTTTCCAGCAGATAGATTTGATCGTGTGTACGCGGCCAAAGAGGTCATTCACTCATATCTGATGACTGCAGTGACCCTGTTTGCAAAAATTATAAGTTGGGCCCCACTGTGGCCCAGCAAAAAGGGAGAGCAATGCCACACTGCAGCCACCTAAATATGTACATTTTTGTAACCCCCACCACCACGACCACTACAATTAGAACTGTGCCACAGTACTTTAATGAGCTGATCAATCTATAAATATGTGAACATTAAAGCTTCTATATTATTAGTACAATGATCAAAAATCTTAAATTATTTAGACCGCACTATCAACATAGAAAATTTTGCATCACTATAATTTCATCAAAAACAAAGTGCAAAGTCTCTTAGGAAAGTATCCAGTACTGTAGACATAAAAAAAAAATGTATTCAATTTATTTTGTTGTGCTAAATGAAGTGACCCCTGCAGAAAAGTTACATTTAATACTTATCATATAGTGTCAGCCATCCAGGGCCGATCCTAGGGTCACAAGCACCTGGGTGCAGAAATATTTCTGGCGCCCCCACATAGGCGTGGTCATTTTCCTAACGCCTCCCCTTTACAAATGTTTCTGGCATGTTTACAAATGGCAACGACTCAACAACAGAAATGCTCCCCCACAAAGTTTTCATTAACCTTACATGATCTCCTAACAATTACCAAAATACAGGAAGAGAAGCAGAGTACTTTATTGGGACCTGGAGAGAGGCCTTTCTGATGAACACAGAGAGGTCTTCTGTTAGAAAGACCCCCAGACATTCTACAGACATGATACAGGAGATGGTCAGAGACTGCAGACATGATACAGGAGATAGTCAGAGACTGCAGACATGATACAGGAGATGGTCATAGGCTGCAGACAATAGTACAGGAGATGGTCAGAGACTGCAGACAGTAGTACAGGAGATGGTCCATTAGACCCCTTATACACTGGAGGCGTTTTTTCAGGCGCTATAGCGTTAAAAATTGCGCCTGAAAAAATCCTCATCTGCAATCCCAGTGTGAGAGCCCGAGTGCATTCACACTGGAGCGGTGCGCTGCCAAGGACGTCAAAACATTCCCTGCAAGTAGCTTCTTTGAGGCAGCTATAGTGTGTGTATACACCGCTTATAAAACGCCCCTGCCCATTGAAATCAATGGTCAGTGCCTGCAAAGCGCCTCGGCAGTGGCACGTTAAACCCTTTAGTTGGCCGCTAGTGGTGGTAAAATTACCTCTAAAACGACGGTAAAGCGCTGCTAAAACTAGCGGCGCTTTGCCGCCGACGCCCCCCCACTGTCAGTGTGAAAGGGGTCTTAGTACATCTCATAATAAATCGCATCTGTAGATGGACTACTGAGGCGCAGGAAGGGACAGGGGCTGTGTATCCTATGCAATCCATCATGCCATAAAACATCTAGAGCAGGGGCAGCCCAGAGCATGTGTAAAGGGATGCTGGGGATGCCATCCTCCAGCACACTGAACACTGTGACTCACCTCGGTTCTCTCTGCAGGCCGATATAGAGATCGGAGCGGGAGGCATTCCAACTGGAGTTGGTAGAGACAGTGCGGGATCCCAGACTCCCGGTGTGAGGGATTCATTACTGCCCATCAGCACTCAGCAGCAATTGAAACCTAGAACCCTTGTGTCAGTAAGAGAACCACTCCCCCGAGCACTACCAGAAGGAGGAGAGAACTCTGGCAATTCGGAGCCCCACCTCTGCAGGCCCCTGGGTGCAAAGCACCCTGCGCACCCTGCCAAGGATCGGCCCTGATCATCCACTGTTCATCATGCTCCACCTCCAAGTGTGTATTCCATCACCAAATATGCCGAATCACTCATTAGATTGTATTGCTGGCAAACAAATAGAACCAGCAAAGGTGCATGTGGATGTATAACCAGGAAACACAGCTTATCCAGATAAGATGTGTTTTCTGGTTATACATCCACATGTACCAATGCTGGTTATATTTGTTTGCCAGCAATACAATCTAATGAGTGATTCGGCATATTTGGTGATGGAATACACACTTGGAGGTGGAGCATGATGAACAGTGGATGGCTGACACTATATAAGGTGTGTGTTTTTTTTTTTTTTTTTAGTGTAAATCCATAAAATATAAAAAAAAACGAACTCTAAGGCCGCGTACACACGATCGGTCAAACTGATAAGGGTCTGATGGACCGTTTTCATCAGACCAAACCGATCGTGTGTGGGCGCCATTGGTTATTTATCCATCAGTTAAAAAAATGTAAACTTGTTTTAAATTTGGATACCTAACCGATAGGAAAAAAAACGACCGACCATCGGTTAAAAATCCACGCATGCTCAGAATCAAGTCGAGGCATGCTTGGAAGCATTGAACTTAATTTTTTTCAGCACGTCGTTGTGTTTTACGTCACCGCGTTCTGACACGATCGTTTTTTTAACCAATGGTGTGTAGGCACGACTGACCATCAGTCAGCTTCATCGGTTAACCGATGGAAAAATCCATCAGACCGCTCTCATCTGTTTGACTGATCGTGTGTACGTGGCCTAACACTTAGGGCGCGTACACACAACCAAATATATCTGTTCAAATCGGTCTGACAGACCGATTTGAACAGATATGTCTGCTGGCTGTTTTGGTTTGATCGCTGTACACGCGATCAAACCAAAATCCCCGCCGGCAGACAGCGCAGTGACGTGGCGGTGACGTTGACGCCGCCACGTCACCGCACCAGGAAGTAAAACACTTCCGCGCATGTGTCAAATCCATTCGACGCATGTGCGGGCAGATATGTCTGCTGGTTAGCGTACTAACCAGCAGACATATCGATCCGACGGGTTCCCAGCAGACAGATTTTAAAGCAGGCTTTAAAATCTGTCTGCTGGACAAATCCGTCTGCTCGCCCGTACACACGATCGAATCTGTCTGCTGAGACAGTCTGTCAGACCGTTTCCAGCAGATAGATTTGATCGTGTGTACGCGGCCTTACAATCAACAATGTCACCACCGACACTAGTACAGAACACTATATATTACCAAACCGAGTCCAACCGCATATTCAGACCACAATTACAGAGTCGTGTGCGTGGTGATGTAACACCCAATGCTCTCCCCTACGTGTTTCATCATCCGATGTCCTCCAGGGGCAGAAAGGGAACACATCACCTCCTAAAACTTAAAAAATATATATATATATAATTAAATACTAATAAATTGAACCAAGCTATATAGAGCAGCAACCTAGTATCTTATAAAATAGAATAGTGGAATAGACTCCCTCCAGAGGTGGTTCTGACCAGCTCAGTAGATTGCTTTAAGAAAGGCCTGGATTCTTTCCTAAATGTACATAATATAATTGGATAAAAAATATAACTGCAAATTACTCGCTAGGGGGAGAACCTCTGGAAACATACGGAATGAAGAATGATCTAAGGGTCCTAGTAATAGAGGAGCAATAAAATGCAATGTCAAGCTGCAGCAAGCAAAGCTAGCAGACTGACTAATGCATGCATTCAAAAGGGAATTTACTCCAGAGATAAAAAAAAAACTATAATCCTGACACTTTATAAAACTCTGGTTTGGTCACATCTGGAATATGCCGCACAGTTCTGGTCAACAATCCTCAGGAAGCATGTGCTGGTACTGGAGAGAGATCAGAGAAGGGCAACAAAATTAATGAGGGGACTGGAGGACCTCAATTACAAGGAATGACTACAAGCACTTAGAGATGCTTAAAAGGAGATGTGATGGCGATATTCAAATACCTCAATGAGCATAAGAAGAAAACTATTCAGTCTCAGGGAGTGCAAGAAGACACAGGGCCAATCAATGAATTTGAAGAAGTTGTTTACCTTAAGCTACAAAGGGGGTTTTCACTGTCACAGCAGTAGGGATGTGGAATTCCCTTCCACAAATCAGTGATATTAGTGGAAAATATTGATGGTTTTAAGACTCTTGGACATGCATCTTAGTAAATATAATATACAGCAATATTGAAAATGATTATCGACAGGAACACACATACATCTACACAGGTTGAACTGGATGGACTAATTCAACCTTACCAGCTATGAAACTATGAGGTGGAGCATGAGAAACAGTGAATAAGGATAAATTTAAAGGGGTTGTAAAGGTACAAATTTTTTTTATCTAAATATTTTACTTTAATTTAGTGTAGTCCTCCTTCACTTACCTCATCCTTCGATTTTGCTTTTAAATGTCCTTATTTCCTCACTTCCTGTTCTTCTGTCTAACTCCACACAGTAATGCAAGGTTTTCTCCCTGGTGTGGAGTGTCATGCCCCCTCCCTTGGACTACAGGAGAGTCAGGACGCTCTCTACATTGCAGATAGAGAAAGGAGATGTGTGTTAGTGGGCGTCCTGACTCTCTTGTAGTCCAAGGGAGGGGGCGAGCATGACACTCCACACCAGGGAGAAAGCCTCACATTACTGTGTAGAGTTAGACCGAAGGACAGGAAGTGAGGATTCTCAGAAGAAATAAGGAGACATTTAAAAGCAAAATCGATCGATAAGGTAAGTGAAGGAGGACTGCACTAAGTTAAAGGAAGCTATTTAGGAAAACATTTTTTTACCTTTAAAACCCCTTTAACTTTTCTGTGTGAAACAAAAAATAAATTGAGATGTCGAAGGTTTTGAATTAATTGTATTATTTGTTTACAGCACTGGACATTTTCCTAAGAGACTTTGTACTTTGTTTTTGATACACAAATAGAGCTTTCTTTTGGTGGTATTAAGGGCCCTTTCACACGTGCGGACCGTTCGTCCGTTTTTTACAGATGAAAAACGGACCGCAATGCTTCCCTATGGAATAGCGGACGTTAGCAGATGAGCATCCGCTAACGTCCGTTTACATCCGTCTCCGTTAAGCTCAGTTTTTTTTAACGGACGAAAAACGGATGTTAGCGGACGATACGTTTAACATCCGATCCGCTAACATACATATTTTGATGAAAAACAGAACAAAAATAAAGTTCTAACAAAAAAAAAAACGGATGAAAAACAGATGAAAAAACTGATGAAAAACAGATGAAAACGGATGAAAACGGATAAAAAACGGACGAAAAAAATGGATCAACTGATGAAAAAAAACGGACCTAAAAAACGGTCCGCACGTGTGAAGGGACCCATAATCACCTCTGAGGGTTTTATTTTATTTTTTTTGCGCTATACACAAAAATAGAGTGACAATTATTTTTAAAAAAAAATATTTTTTACTTTTTGCTACATGAATGATGAATTTCTTCATCAGTTCAGGCCAATATGTATTCTGCTACATATGTTTGGTAACAAAAATAATCCCAATAAGAGTATATTGATTGGTTTGTAGTGAAACCAGTCAGGGACCAGCGCTTCTGGAGCGGAGGGACTCTTCTAGCTGCCAGGGGAAGAACTTCTCCGGTGAGAGTGCGGGGGAAGCGCTAACGTCCGCTAACGTCCGTTTACATCCGTCTCCGTTAAGCTCAGTTTTTTTTAACGGACGAAAAACGGATGTTAGCGGACGATACGTTTAACATCCGATCCGCTAACATACATATTTTGATGAAAAACAGAACAAAAATAAAGTTCTAACAAAAAAAAAAACGGATGAAAAACAGATGAAAAAACTGATGAAAAACAGATGAAAACGGATGAAAACGGATGAAAACGGATAAAAAACGGACGAAAAAAATGGATCAACTGATGAAAAAAAACGGACCTAAAAAACGGTCCGCACGTGTGAAGGGACCCATAATCACCTCTGAGGGTTTTATTTAATTTTTTTTGCGCTATACACAAAAATAGAGTGACAATTATTTTTTAAAAAATATATTTTTTACTTTTTGCTACATGAATGATGAATTTCTTCATCAGTTCAGGCCAATATGTATTCTGCTACATATGTTTGGTAACAAAAATAATCCCAATAAGAGTATATTGATTGGTTTGTAGTGAAACCAGTCAGGGACCAGCGCTTCTGGAGCGGAGGGACTCTTCTAGCTGCCAGGGGAAGAACTCCTCCGGTGAGAGTGCGGGGGAAGCGAAGGGAAAAGAGACTGATCCTTAGAAGGACAGAGAGGGCAATCTGTAACAAAGACCTGAAGCGCTGAACTGTCTACCAGGCTCTCGGGTTCTGCACATCATGGATCTGGTGAAAAGATTACTGGGAGCAGCTAGGGAACACCCAGCTGTCATGGTGCACATTGGCACCAATGTCAGAGGCAGATGGAGTGTCCTAAAGAACGATTTTAGAGACTTGGGGGCTAAATTGAGGAAAAGGAGCTCCAAGGTGGACAAGATGGGTGAACTAGAGATACTATTGTATGAGGAGGATTTGGATTTTGTGGGAATTTCAGAGACCTGGTTCAACAGCTCTCATGATTGGCTGGCAACCATTCAAGGGTATACCCTTTATCACAAGGATAGAGAGGGTAAAAAAGGGGGAGGGGTATGCCTATATATCAAGAAAATGTACAAGTGAATGTGAGAGATGACATCACTAAAAAAGCAAGGGAGGAGGTGGAATCGTTATGGGTAGAGCTCAAAAGGGATGAAGTTAAGGGGAAAATAATACTGGGAGTATGCTATAGGCTCCCTAACCTGTGGGAGGAGGGGGAGACAGATCTCCTATCACAATTTGGATTAGCAGCAAGAATGGGGAAGTGTTATCATAATGGGGGATTTTAATTATCCAGACATGGGCGGGGGGAACCACGCATTCATCTAAGGCTCGCCAGTTCCTAAATGTCTTGCGGGACAATTTTATGGGTCAGATGGTAAACACACCAACTAGAAATAAAGCGTTACTGGATCTACTGATTACCAACAATACAGGCCTGATCACAGATGTGGAATTATGGGCCAATTTAGGTAACATCGATCACAGGTTACTGGGCTTCAGTATAAATCACACAAATAGGAAACATAAGGGGAATACAAAGACACTGAATTTCAAAAGAGCCAACTTCCCTAAACTATGAACCTTGCTAGAAGGCATGAATTGGGATAAAATCTTAGGAACAAAGAACACGGAGGAGAGATGGGTTTGCTTTAAGAGCATATTAAATAAGGGCTTTAGCCAATGCATCCCATCAGGTAATACATTTTAAAGAGCGAGAAAAAGTCCTAGATGGCTTAACTCCAATGTAAAAATGCATATTAAAGCAAAAGCGAAGGCCTTCAAAAAATACAAGGTTGAGGGATCATCATCAGCATTTAGCCTTTATAAAGAATGCAACAAGAAATGTAGGGGTGCAATTAGGGTGGCTAAGATAGAACATGAAATACATATAGCGGAGAAGAGCAAAATAAATCCCAAGAAATTCTTTAAGTATGTAAACAGTAAAGAAGGGAGGACAGACCATTTTGGCCCCATAAAGAATGATGAAGGACATCTGGTTACAAAGGACGGGGAGATGACAAAGGTATTGAATTTATTCTTCTCCTCAGTCTTCACAAGGGAATTGGGGAGGCTTCAGTAACCAAAATTGTAGTGTCTATCCTCATCACAGCAAGCACCTCCATGGTTAACAGAGAATATAATTAAAATTAGACTTGGGAAACTTAACATTAATAAATCACCTGGACCAGATGGCTTGCACCCGAGGGTGCAAGTAATTGCCAGACCATTGTTCCTAATTTTTACTGACAGTCTACTGACTGGAATGGTTCCAGCTGATTGGAGAAAAGCCAATGTAGCACCAATATTTAATTCCCTGGGAATTACATACCAGTTAGCCTAACATCAATATCTTGGAGGGGATGGTAAGGGACTATATACAAGATTTTAGTAATGAGAACGGTATCATTAGCAGTAATCAGGAGGATGGCGTAAGCAGTGCAATCTCTGTATTTGCAGACGATACTAAGCTAAGCAGGGTAATAACTTCTGCAAACCTTGCAAAAAGATCCAAACATATTAATGGGGTAGGTAACTACATGACAACTGAGGTTCAATGTAGAAAAATGTAAAATAATGCATTTTGGGTGGTAAAAATATGAATGCAATCTATACACTGGGGGAATTTAAGATGGAAAAGGACCTGGGGTTCCTAGTAGATGATAGGTTTAGCAATGGCATGCAATGTAAGTAAATAGAAATATCGACATGCTTTAAAAAGGGGATTAACACCAAAAATAAAACGATAATTCATCCGCTCTACAAGACTCTGGTTTGGCCGCACCTGGAGTATGCTGTCCAGTTCTAGGCACCAGTCCTCAGGAAGAATGTACTGGAAATGGAGAGAGTACAAAGAAGCAACAAAGCTAATAAAGGGTCTGGAGGATATTAGTTATGAGGAAAGGTTGCGAGCACTGAACTTATTCTGGAGAAGAGACGCTTGAGAGTGGATATGATTTTTAATTTACAAATACCGTACTGGTAGACCCACAATAGGGATAAAACTTTTGCGGGAGGGAGTTTAACAAGACACGTGGCCACTCATTAAAATTAGAAGAAAATAAGTTTAACCTTAAACTACGTAGAGGGATCTTTACTGTAAGGCCTCGTACACACGATCGGACATATCCGATGAAAACGGTCCGCGGACCATTTCCATCGGATATGTCCGATCTGGAGTTTGATCCGATGGCGTGTACACACCATCGGATCAAATTCCCCGCCGGCGGACGGCGCGGTGACGTGGCGGTGACGTTGACGCCGCCACGTCACCGCACCAGGAAGTAAAACACTTCCGCGCATGCACCGAATCCATTCGGCGGCGGCGGTGCGGGACGACATGTCTGCTGGTAAGTGTACTAACCAGCAGACATGTCGGGCGGACAGATTCCCACCGGATAGATTTCAAAGCATGCTTTGAAATCTGTCGGGTGGAGAAATCTGTCCGCTAGCCCATACACACGAGCGGAGATGTCTGCTGAAACGGTCCATCGGACCGTTTTCAGCGGACATATCCCCTCGTGTGTACGAGGCCTAAGAGTGGCACGGATGTGGAATTCAAGAAAATATTAGATAAGCACCTGAACGACCACAACATATAGGGATATACAAGGTAATACTGACATATAATCACACACATAGGTTGGACTTGACGGACTTGTGTCTTTTTTCAACCTCACCTACTATGTTCCTAACTAAGTGAACAAAAATAAGAAAATAGTCCCAAAAATGTAATCAACAAAGTCCTCTTATCAAAGTTATAAATATAGTCCGTATGACCCACACACAAACTTCTTCAATCAAGTGGATCTTCTTTTTATAAGGAAGAATAGGTTTAAAAACATGGGATGTCATAGTGATTCAGCTTGCACAGTAATATGATATTTGTATATGTTGTCACACATTTTTTATATACTGTATTTATTGAGGTATAACACTCACTTTTTACCCTGAAAATATAGGGTAAACTGTGCCTGTGTGTTATACACAGGGGGCTGTGGAACGTTTTTTTCCCTGAAACTTCCCTCTTAGGCCGCGTACACACGGAAGGACATGTCCGATGGTAACGGTCCGCGGACCGTTTTTATCGGACATGTCTCTTCTGGATTTTCATCCGACGGCGTGTACACACCATCGGATCAAAACCCAACCTGCAGACAGCGCGGTGACGTGGCGGTGACGTTGACGCCGCCACGTCACCGCACCAGGAAGTAAAAAACTTCCACGCATGCGTCGCATCCATTCGACGCTTGTGCGGGCAGATATGTCCGCTGGTTAGTGTACTAACCAGCGGACATATCCGACGGACATGTCTCCGGCGGACAAATTTTAAAGCAGGCTTTAAAATTTGTCCGCTGGTCAGACATGTCCGCTAGCCCATACGAACGATCGGATTTGTCCGCTGAACTGGTCCGTCAGACCAGTTTCAGCGGACAAATTCGATCGTGTGTACGTGACCTTAAAGTTAGGGTGCGTGTTATACGCCTGTGCGTGTTATATGCCGATAAATACGGTATATATATTTTTTATAAAAGTTTCACATACATAGTTGACACATTTGTTTATGGTTTGGCATTAATTGGTTTTCTAATTACAATAGAATTGTTCACAGCACTGTCACATAGGTTGGACTTGTGTCTTTTTTCAACCTCGCCTACTATGTAACTTTTATAAGCACACACTTTTGAGTTGAGTTATTTTAAGCCGTGCAGCAGCAATGTAGTGTATCATTTTTGTTAGGTTCCAGGCGCGGTTCTATTCCCTTTTGCCTTACCCTCCAATAAAACATATCTAGAAACATAAATAGAAACAGTCACGGACTGTTCTGTGAATCAAGAGTGCCTGTAAAAATTTGGTGTGCCTGGCTGTGCAGGATGGGGGATCCCAGTTTACTTGCAGCTCCTTAGGGGATGCGCTACACTAGAAAGCATGTGCTAAACCTAGTACTGAATATCCAGGGATTCACAAGCTGGTAACTTCTGTACCATTAATCAAGTTGTAAAGAATGAGGCAAAAAAAATAAGTAGAATTCAGCAACCGCTAAATACATGATGTAGACTGAAGTAACTATATTCTGCTATGTGTATTCACGTTCTTGCATTGATCATCCCCAAAGTGAAGTGCCCAAGATATAAATACATTTTTTATAATATACAATCTTTTGTCTTTGTTTTAGGACTGTAAGATCGTTGGGAGTGTTAAATGGAGCTCAGTTGTTTTCTCTTAGAAAAGATGAATTTAAAGCTGTGAGCCCCGAAGAAGGTGCCAGAGTATACAGCCAGGTCATGGTACAGAAGGCTCTTCTTGAGGTATGCTCATCATTTTGTTAATGTTTAAATTTTAACCATGAATGGTCAATGTATTGTTCTAAAAATCTCCTGATAGACAACTCCTACATCCCATTTAAATATTAGTATGAGAACAGTAGGTTTCTGGAGAATTGTTACTGTGCTCTGTTTCATGGTTTTGTACATGTAATGTGCCCTCTAAACCCAAGAACAAAATATTCTATATTGCAGCCTACCAGTCCTTGGATGTGGTGACTACATTTAATTTATTGTCCAGGCTTTTCCCTATAATTTTACGTAGTGGTCTTGCAAGTAACACTTTCTGTCCTAAGGTGAGATTTCATTCATAACAGCTGCATTTCCTGCAGGGTGATGCTGTGACTGGCCCACAGCTATCATATAGTTCCTCGGCCAATCACAGCACCCTGTGTCATGTGATTAGTTGTAGCCTATAACAGATCACTAGTAATCGCAGCCATCATGACTGTAACCCATTTATGACAGTTGAAAACATTGCTGTTTCAGTCTTTTTTCTTTTTATAATGTACATAGATCACCCAGAGGGGAATGTTTTTTTTATCAACAAAATTGGAGTTACTCTTTAACTTGATCTGGTGTCTTTTGAGCGCTGGAGTGGTTGTTTGTTTCATCTGTAAATATCAAGCCTGTGCCCTTTACTGTATGATTAAGGTATAATATACATTTTACCTGTAAATTTTATATCTTGGGAGTACAGTACAGGGCACTGGTTACCATCCCCTCTGTTGTTGTGTTACTCTGCAGTGCTTGCTAAACATTCAGAAATTTTAAACATGAGGCCTCGTACACACGACCGAGAAACTCAACAGAATCCATCAAGAAACTTGGTGGGAGAGCTTTTTTGCCGAGGAAAATGGTCGTGTGTATGCTTTTGATAGAGAAAACTCGACAAGGAAAAAAGAGAGCAAGTTCTCTTTTTCCTCAACAGAGTCTCAATTTCCTCGTCGTGTTCCTTGTCGGGCTAGTTTTCGTCGAGAAACACGTTGGTGTGTATGCTTAGAAACCTGCGCAGCTTCGGTAAAAGTAGCGTTTGTAATGGAAATAGCACATTTGTCACGCTGTAACAGACTGAAAAGTGCAAATGTCTCTTACCATACTTTTACTTAACACGCAGTAATGAGATTAGCAAAAGCAGCCGCAAGGGTTGTGCCAGTAGAATCGAACTTCCCCTGCCGTCGTATGTGTTGACGTCACCGCGTTTGAAAAAGAGGAGATTTGGTCTTGACAGTGTGTACGCAAAGACAGCTTGTCAAGTTTCTCGACAAGCCTAATAAGGAACTTGTTGAGGAAAACTATGTGTCTTTTCCGACGAGTTCCTCGGCCGTGTGTACGAGGCCTTATTCAAGTTACATTTCAATTAGTTACTTATTGAACAATGAATGGAATGGTTGATGTAATACTCACAATGCTTAGAACCCATGGCTCAACATCGGTCAGCACATAAAAACAAGAATGATAGAGGAGACCACCAAGCAGTAAGCAAACAAACACTGAGGTGTTGAAAATATGAAAAGGAGACCAAAGGATTTCTGGAGGTCAGGCAAGGGGTCGGAGTTGTACGTTCTGGGACCCAATGGCTTCATTAGGGGGAGAATAAGAGTTAGCCCAGTATATATATTATATGTGGATAAATACCACTCAAGCATACCTAGAATGTGTTTGGATGATAACAAAGAGCCCTGCTCTATATTAAGTAAAACTTTGAATAATGATCTATGACTGGTGATTATTGATAAGCCATGTAGCAGCCAGTTGGGGACTGCAACGGGGTCCCTGGTGAATATAAAAAAGTATAACAAGAATATATATATTAGATCATTTGATCTCCATGTCATGGTTCTGCAGTAGCATTATATCAGCAGATGCCAAAAAAACACCTACCTAGAAGGTCTAAATCCCAGATGTAGTCACAGGCATATAGCATAAATGTAAAATGATCTAGTAGGTTTGCAGTGCTGCAAAAGCAGTGGGTCTCAGAGTGACTGAAATTGGAGCAACAAGACAGTATGTCAATATCGTTTACATGATAGTAAAATATACCATGTATATGCTAAAGTTCAAAGAAGCACCCAAGTACAACATACCTTACTTGGCCCGTTTATAAAATCTGCATCTCCGTATATGTGCAGGTGTCTTCTCTCCTGTGTGTGTGTATATGTATGATATGTATGTGTGTGTGTGTGTGTGTGTGTATGTATGTGTGTGTGTGTATGTGTGTGTATATAATATACACGATAAAACCAAAATCCCCGCCGGCAGACAGCGCGGTGACGTGACGTTGACGCCGCCACGTCGCCGAACCAGGAAGTAAAAAACGTCCACGCATGCGTCAAATCCATTTGACGCATGTGCTGGCAGATATGTCCGCTGGTTAGTGTACTAACCAGCAGACATGTCTGACCGACGGGTTTCCAGCAGACAGATTTTAAAGCATGCTTTAAAATTTGTCTGCTGGAAAAACCTGTCTGTCCGCCCGTACACACGATCGAATTTGTCTGCTGAAACGGTCCGTCGGACCGTTTCCAGCAGGTAAATTCGATCCTGTGTACGCAGCCTTAGAGGTGCCTCTCTTCTCTTTTATACCCTGTAAAAAAATGCTTTGATATACAAGTGCTTTGGATTACAAGCATGTTTCTGGAACAAATTTTGCTCGCAATCCAAAGTTTTACTATGTGTGTGTGTGTGTGTGTGTATATACCGCTAACAGGTGTATGGGGCCTCCCCAACATGGGTGGAGAAATGTTTCCACATGTGGAAGCATAAAGCTTCCTTGCTCCACCATTATAGGAGCTCTCCCAAGCGTGCAGCGTCGCCCGACCCACACATCCAAAGAGGCGGCGGAGTGATGTCACACATCTGCCAACACACAGGCGCAGGTCCTGCATGGAGGTGGAAGCCATGGTAATGTAGGGCGCGGACCCGAAAGGCCGCGCCCACACGGAAGAACCAGTGCATGCATGGCAGACACAAAAGTACTGGGCTGCATGTTGTCTGCTGGTGCCAAGCACATCCGCACCTGAGGGGACATACGCAAAAGGAATGCCGATTGGTCAGGGATCTAGGGGCAGGTGTAGGGCACCAGCTACCATGGGCCAAATGGCCAACACGTGACGGGGGGGGCACGCACATCACGGTGCCCCCCCCATAGAGATGGGGGAGAAGGGAGAAGGTTCATGATTAACTAACTGCCACATTGAGGCCTGGGAAGTGAGTGGCTTTAAGGAGATGGATGCATTTGAGCACCCATCTGAGCTTGTTCCAATCCCCTCCTCTAGGGTTGGGATGTACCCTATCAAGGGCCAAAAATTTGATCTTGGGGAATTGACCATTATGCAGGGCAGCCACATGTCTACCATGGGGTAAATCTGGATTACATCCCTTCATGCTCCAAACAAGTTTGTAGATCCTATTTTGGAATTCAGTCTTTGTCTTACCCGCATAAAATAAGCCACAGTCACACAGCATTAAATAGATCACACCACATGTCTTGCAGTTAGCAAAATGCTGTGCCCTAAAGGTTTGACCATTGGGCAGAATGAGGGACCCACACACATGTATCTGCAATAATTGCAACCTCCACATGTGTATGTTCCTTTACATCTGCAGGCGTCACATCTGCCCTCCCCTTTATATTCACTATGAATGATGTGAACTGTTATGGATGGCATTTAAGATATCCATTGACCCAAATATTGGTGAATTCATAACATATGCCAATATTTCTGTATAACATTCCGTATTTTTGAATGTTGGTTGGAATATTTAATAGCTATCCTAGTATTGTTATCCGTGTTCTTATCATTCTTGGTGCCATATAATAATTCCTAATGCTGTCTAAGATTGTATATCCTCTCTCCAAAAGTATTTTTTAAAGAATGTGGGCTTTTTTTTTTTTTTTTTAACGCTATTTCATCTGTTTCTCCTTGTTCTTAAATATTGACTATAAGGTATTGAGGTCAATGGGGGTTCTGCATTAAAGCTTGAAGCATGCAGGACAGAATTTCCCACTGTTGGCTTGTGATGGAGGCGGGTCATGATTGTATGATCTTCACCACAAATTACTGTGACGTCAAGAAAAGTCAGTTCATTAGGGTGATGTGCCATATTAAATGTGAGGTTGAATTTTTTTCCTATTGAGTCTTTCCAGATATGTGAGTAGTAGCTCTTCGGGACCATCCCATATCATCGTCATCATTTACCAGTGCCACATGATAATGTGGTCTGTGTACGTTGCCAACTGCTCATCAGACATGAGCATTCATTCCCACTACCCCAGGTACAGGTTGGAATACGATGGGGCACAGCATGTTCCTATCACCACCTCCTGCACCTGGAAATAGTGGGAACCATCGAAAACAAAAAAATTGTGATTGAGCACAAATTCCAAGGATTGCATGATGGGACAGAATATGTTGAATGGCTGATAGTACTCAAAATATTGGGTTTACAGTAAAATTTCCTTTTTTTTTTTTTTTTTTTATTGAGAGGTCCTGCCCTTCTGTGTTTGGCCTTGTATACTGCTTGCTCAGAAAACTGATGC
Source organism: Rana kukunoris (assembly GCA_029574335.1). Lineage (NCBI taxonomy): Eukaryota > Metazoa > Chordata > Amphibia > Anura > Ranidae > Rana > Rana kukunoris. The sequence continues at coordinate 42,256,267 of CM056058.1, read as the reverse complement.
ATGACAGTCAGAGTTATACTGGGGTTCCAGATTAGTGGTTTTGTGTCCCAACCTCTGAAAGGTACCAGAGTAGCCCATTGGTCTAAGACTCAACTGTGCTTGTGTCTCTCAATGTTCTCCAAGAAAAATATTTTACAGTGAGGTTAAAATCCTTATTTTGTTGACTGCAGCCAATTCCATATACAAGTCAAACCCTCTGCCCCAGTCAAGATCAACCTCAACTGTACAACTGTAAAATTGCAGAATTTTAGAGGGCAGAGCTCTGTTATTCCCATTTGAATGGCAAGAGGCTGGGCTTGATATAAGAAAAGGTGGGGTTTAACTTAAATCAGGACATTGATCTATCATGTCTAGTGAGCTACACAGGAATCAATTTGTACAGTAGCAGGTATAGGTAGTCAAGGGCGCAATATTTGTTAAATTATAAAGTTTGCAGCTAGGTCAGTTTTGCTTCTCTCTAATGTTTTGGCTCTCTCTCCACTCCAGTCACATAACTTTGCTGTCAATTGTTGTAGAATATATAAATTCATATATATATATATTTTATTTTTTTCTAAAAGGACGAAAAGAAGATCTCTGAGCTGGAAGCTGTAATGGAAAGGCAAAAGAAGAAGGTGGACAGTGAGCTTGAAAAGGGCAGCCCTTAAAGATCTAGTTCTTGCTTCACAGGGCTAAACAAATTCTACTATTTAACTTGTTCCAAAGAATATATATTATATTTTACTACTTACGAATACCAAAGACCGCTGCAATCATGTCTGCTGGAGAAGACAATTTTATGATGTTACAGGTCTGGTACAACCTTGCGAAATGCTTCAACTATCTATCTTGGAATTTTAAGCATTGACTAATCTAAAGGACTGCTGATATTTAGATGTGAAGTCAAGCAAACAATGTTTTATTTTGAAATTCTATACATGAAGAATTGACATACTGAACAGGACAGAACAATTTATGAACTTTAAAACATCCCAGTGGTTTTTTTTTTTGTTTTTTTTGTTTTTTTTGTCTGAAATACAGTGTTTTATTTTATGTTATTCTGCAGCATAAAAGATCATTATTAGCTTTTTTAATTTGAAAGGGCAGTCCATCTAAAATTAAGATTTCACTCATAATTGAACATCAGTTTGATGACTCACTCACTGGCTTCTTAAAAGGGTTGTAAAGCTTTGTGTTTTTTCACCTTAATGCATCCTATGCATTAAGGTGAAAGTACACCTTGTACTCTCTGCATGGGGTGGCTGGTGGGCTGTTCATTGGTTAGATTGATAGCAGCGCAGCAATTGGCTCACCGCTGCTGTCAAACAAATCAATGACGCGGCGTGCCGGGGGCAGGCTGAGTCATACAATTGGCTGCTAGGGATAACTCCCCTCATGAGAACACTTTCCAGAGGGGGTTAGCTCTTGCGGGGAGGAGCAGTGAGAGCCGCTGTGGGACCCCAGAAGAGAGATTGGGGCCACTCTGTGCAAAACGAACTGCACAGTGGAGGTAAGTAAGATATGTTTGTTTAAAAAAAAACTGAACCCGTACAACTCCTTTAAAGATTTGTGTAGATGGTCCAATGCAAAATGTTTTCAGGTACATTTTGTGTGCATTAGATATGTTTCTGATTTTCAACTAAATTGCTTTTGCTCCCTCTTTAAGCTGCTTCATTCTGCTTTTGCTTTACCATTGACTTGTAATGGTAAGAAAAGCAGGCCTAACACAATTCAATGCCCTTAAAGACAATCCTATTTCTCAGAGGTTCAGTTTGGCTTGTGTGTGTTTTCTGGCCTTAAACCTTGCCCCTGTAAAGCAAGGCAGGTAAAACTTGGATACACCTGGTACATTCTCCATTTCCATAATGTAGAATAAATGAAGGTGCATGAGCTAAGTGCTCTGACAGAAATGTATAGCTGAAATGTAGGTACATAGATCATTCTGAAAGAGTTCCAAAGAACTATGTACTTGGGTTATAAACAAACAACCCCCAAACTTTAACTATCAGTTTTAGATGGACTGACAAAAGCATTAGTAATACAAGTTTTTAAACTAATCTTTAATTTGTTCATAGGAAGATGTGATGTTCTACATTTTGAACTTTACATATACAGTATCTCACAAAGTGAGTACACCCCTCGCATTTTTGTAAAATATATGTGACAAAACTGAAGAAAGTAGTGAGTGTACAGCTTGTATAACGGTGTAAATTTTTCTGTCCCCTCAAAATAAGTCAACACAGCTATTAACCACTTATGGACCAGAAGGATTTACCCACTTCCTGACTAGGCCATTTTTTGCAATATGGCACGGCTTTAACTGACGATTGCTCACTGTGAGCGCTGTACACCAAAAATGTCCATCTTTTTCCTCACAAACAGAGATTATTTTGGTGCTATAAAAATGCACTAATCAATGTAAAAATTACACTGGCAGAGAAGGGGTTAACACTAGGGGGCGATTTAAGGGGTTAACTGTGTTTCCTCAGCATGTTTTAAGGGTAGGGGGATGGGCTGCCAGAGACATGACAGAGATCGCTGTTCCTGATCACTGGGAACAGAAGATCTCTTACATATCCCCTGTCAGAATGTGTATCTGCCTTGTTTAAATAGGCAGATCCCCGTTCTGCCTCTGTACACCGCGAACGCGGGTCACTGGTGGACAGAGTCCACCGTTCCCGTTATATCACTTAAATGAGCCCCCGTACAATTACGGCGATTCACGCTATCCTGCCACATTATAACTGCGGTGGGTGGTGGGGAACCATTTAATGTCTAAACCGCTAGCAACGAATGTGAGAAAACCCCTAAGTGAAAATGTCCAAATTGGGCCTAAAGTGTCAATATTTTGTGTGGCCACCATTATTTTTCAGCACTGCCTTAACCCTCTTGGGCATTTAGTTTTTCATAGATTTACAGGTTGCCACTGGAGTCTTCTTCCAGTCCTCCATGACAACATCACAGAGCTGGTGGAGGTAAGAGACCTTGCGCTCCTCCACCTTCCATTTGAGGATGCCCCACAGATGCTCAATAGGGTTTAGGTCTAGAGACATACTTGGCCAGTCCATCACCTTTTTCCCTCAGCTTCTTTAGCAAGGCAGTGGGTGTCTTGGAGGTGTGTTTGGTATCGTTATCACGTTGGAATACTGCCCTGTGGCTTCAGTATGTCACAGTACATACTCAATGAATTTAATGAACTGTAGCTCCCCAGGACCAGCAGCAGTAATGCACCCCTGACCATGACACTCCCACTATCATGCTTGACTGTAGGCAAGACACACTTGTCTCTGTACTCCTCACCTGGTTGACGTCACACGCGCTTAACACCATCTGAACCAAATACATTTATCTTGGTCTCATCAGACCACAGGACATGGTTCCAGTAATCCATATCCTTAGTCTGCTTGTGTTCAGTAAACTGTTTTTGCAAACTGCTTTCTTGGGCATCATACTTAGAAGAGGCTTCCTTCTGGGACGACAGCAATGCAGACCAATTTGATGCAGTGTGCGGCATATAGTCTGAGCACTGACAGGCTGATCCCTTCAACCTCTGCAGCAATGCTGGCAGCACTCGTACATCTATTTCCCGAAGACAACCTCTGGATATGACGCCAACCACGTGCACTCAACTTCTTTGGTTGACCTTGCTGAGGCCTGTTCTGAGTGGAACCTGTCCTGTTAGATCTTGGCCACCATGCTGCAGCTCAGTTTCAGGGTCTCGGCAATCTTCTTATAGCCTAGGCCATCTTTATATAGAGCAACAATTTTTTTAGATCCTCAGAGTTCTTCTCCTCAGTGCCATGTTGAACTTCCAGTGACCAGTATGAGAGAGTGAGAACAATAACACCAAATTTAACACACCTGCTCCCCATTCACACCAGAGACCTTGTAAGACCAATGAATCACACTACCAGGGAGGGTAAATGGCTAATTGGGCCCATTTTTTACATTTTCTCTAGGGGTGTACTCACTTTTGTTGCCAGCAGTTTAGACAATAATGGCTGTGTTGAGATTCTTTTGAGGGGCCAGCAAATTTACAGTCATACAAGCTGTACACACAGTGTTATTTCTTGACACATGAAAAGATATATAATAAAATATTTACAAAAATGTGAGGGGTGTACTCACTTTTGTGAGATACTGTGTGTATAATATATATATATCCTTTAACAAATCAACCCTTCTATAGGTACTTGAACCAAATGTACAGTGCCTTGAAAAAGTATTCACACCCCTTGAAATATATTCCACATTTTGTCATGTTACAACCAAAAACGTAAATGTATTTTATTGGGATTTTATGTGATAGACCAACACAAAGTGGCACACAATTGTGAAGTGGAAGGAAATTTATAAATGGTTTTCAACTTTTTTTTTACAAATAAATTTGTGAAAAGTGTGGTGTGCATTTGTCAATACTTTGTAGAAACACCTTTCGCTGCAATTACAGTTGCAAGTCATTTTGGGTATGTCTCTACCAGCTTTGCACATCTAGAGAGTGACACTTTTGCCCATTCATCTTTGCAAAATGGCTCAAGCTCTGTCAGATTGGATGAAGAGCGTCTGTGAAAATAAATTTTCAGTCTTGTCACAGATTCTCAATTGGATTTAGGTCTAGACTTTGACTGGGCCATTTTAACACAGGAATAGGCTTGTACCTCTGACTGTATGTTTAGGGTCGTAGTCCTGTTGGAAGGTGAACCTCCGCCCCAGTCTTAAGTCTTTTTCAGACTCTTAACAGGTTTTCTTGCCTTGAATTTGGCTCCATCCATCTTCCCATCAACTCTGACCATCTTCCCTGTCCCTGCTGAAGAAAAGCATCCCCACAACATGATGATGCTGCCACCACCATGTTTCACAGTGGGGATGGTTTGTTCAAGGAGTTTTTTGCAACACAAAGCAAAACACTTATAGGCGAAAATGTTTAATTTTAATTTTGATCTCATCTGAGCAGACCACGTGTTTGCTGTGTCCTCCACATGCCTTCTCACAAACTGCAAACTGGACTTTATGGCTTTATTTAAACAATGGCTTTCTTCTTGCCACTCCTTCATGAAGGCTAGATTTGTGGAGTGCACGACTAATAGTTTTCCATGTTAACAGATTCTCCCACCTGAGCTACCATGGGGCCTCTTAGCTGCTTCTCTGATAATGCTCGCCTTGCCCGGCCTGTCAGTTTAGGTGAACAACCATGACTTGGTAGGTTTGCAGTCATGCCATACTCTTTCCATTTTCTGATGATGGATTGAATAGTGCCCCGTGGGATGTTCAAAGCTTGGGATATTTTCTTAAAACCTAAATCTCTGAGGGCTTCACAGAACAGCTGTATTTATATGGATATTAAATTACACTCAGGTGGACTCTGAAGGCAGTTGGTTCTGCTTTAGGGGTATCAAAGTAAAGGGGGCTGAATGCAAGTGGATGCCACACTTTTCAGATATTTATTTGTACAAAATTTTGAAAACCATTTATTCTTTTCCTTCCACTTAACAATTATGTGCCGCTTTGTCTTGGCCTATCACAACATATATTTGTTTTTGGTTGTAACATGACAAAATGTAGAAAATTTCAAGGGGTATAAATACTTTTTCAAAGCACTCTGTCAATATGTGTATGAAGTAAGTAACTGTAATCACTAGCAAGATTCAAATTCCTGCAGAGCAACCAAACATTTACCCTGACTGCACACGAATCACATTCCTTTGCATGAAAGGACTGCAATATACAGTATATTGAAAAGCCTGGGTCAGATTTTCTACAGTGGAATCTTGTGCACTTGCTAATCCTCATGGTATTTAATATCTGTCTGTCTATTTAAGTACTTAGAAATAAAGGTCTATATATTTCTGTAATTTTGTATCATTTAGCTGTGGAATTGACAGATGGAACTTTTTCTGGGCTATAATATAATTAAAAGTATTTAACAGAAAAATATACATTACTTTCAATCTTAAGGTGAACATGAGACATTTTGTATAATTGATATGTTTATTACAGAGGCAATGGTGCAACGAACAAGTAAAGCGGTTGTAAACCTGATAAAACCACAAACTACTTTTTCCTTTTAGAGGAGGGAACTAATAGCCAACTGATATGGGTTCTTAATCTACAGGAAAAGGGACTTTGAATGTGCCAAACCAATGAGAGGGGAAAATATATCGTACAAAAAAATCTCACTTCATAAAAACATAAATTTATTATGTCACATTAAAAATGCCATCTTGTTACAATCACATCATAGAAAAAAAGGTGATGGGGTTGGACAGACAATTATGGGTAATGCATGTGTGTGCCGTACTGTTCATTTAAATAGTGAACTGATGTAATAATGAACAAAATAAAGTGAACAAACAAGATATCTACCTAAGGCAGGGGTGTCCAAACTTTTTTTTAAAGAGGGTCAGATTTGATGACGTGAACATGCGTGACATTCTTTGAACCATTAAAATTTGATCTAAGTGTGTTCGTTCGAGCAACTCTTTTGCCTTTGTGGCTGTGTGTGGTAAAGAGATGAGCTTGGCCGTGTTATTTGGATATACCGTATTTATCGGCATATAACACGCACCTTAACTTTAGGAGGGAAGTTTCAGGGGAAAAAAATGTAAATAAAAAACTGTGAAGCAAAATAAGGGTCATTGCCCATCAATGCAGCCTAATCCGTGCCCATCTGCAGCCTGGAAGGGAAGGGGGGGGGGGGGCGGGATGAGCACCAACAGATTCCATACAGGAGAATTTAAACAGCAGCCTCTTTAATACAATTTCTCCCACCTCCTATGATAGACAGAGGAGTCTCCTGGCAGCCCAGGAGACGGAACTTCCTATTACAGATGTCGCTGAGTAAACAGGAGATTCTCCTCTATGTAATTTGACAGCACTCGTTCCCCCTCTCCTTGTCCCCGAGGCAGCGCCGATAAATACAGTATATATCCAAATTACCAAGGGGGCCACATTAAACTGGAACGGGGGCTGCAATTAGCCCCCGGGCCAGACTTTGGACATGCCTGACCTAAGGTGTACGTTTAATGAACCATGATAAGCCGAGATCATGATGAAAACTCTTGGAATGAAATGGTGTGTCCAAACATTTGGTCTGTACTGTGTATGTGTATATATATATATATATATATATATATATATATATATATCTAAACATACATGTGTATATAGATACTGTGTGTGTGTGTGTGTATATATATATATATATATATATATATATATATATATATATACACACACACTGTGACAGGAAGTCAGGTGTTGTCACAGACGGGAGATACATTTCTGTCTTGTTTAGACAAATACACCAATTACTACCAGGTGTCGGCAACAGAGGTACCCAGAAAGTTTTGGGCGTTGGAAAACTTCAGCTGTTCGGAATGAGGCAATTAAGGCCTCTATAAGTTATCCAAAGGATGACTACTGATTGCTGCATCCTGAGGCTTTTTAAGTTAAGGAGAGCAGTGAGAAAGACTTCTAAAGAGGTGAGGTGGTTGTTGATCTTTCTGTGTGATAAAAATGAAAAAAAAAGACTATTGTTTCTTTGCTGTATGACCAGCAGTGTCTGCCCAGCAGTAGGCTGTGCCAGACTCCATAGATAGGTTCCTGTGTGGTGAAGGTAGACACCCCAAGTGGCCAGGGTTTATTTTATGTTTTGTTTTGTTTATGCTGTTTGGATGCTTGCACTTGTTTCCAGCAATATGGAAGAATAAACCAAACTCTTTGTTTTCAACCTTTGGCTGCCTCTCTGTATAGTTCAGCGTGTAGTAAACCCATCCAGGGGGTCACACACCCCTCGCTACCGAGCTAACCCCTTAAACATGGTGAGTGCCGCGGGCAGTTAAGGTAAACCCAAAATGAAGGAGATACTGAAACAGCTGGCTATTGCAAATGCAAATCAACAGCAGACAAATGCAGGTTTGCAGCGGAGCCTTGCAGCTCAACAACAGGCTCACGCAGCTCAACAACAGGCTCACCAAGAGAGCCTTGCAGCTCACCGAGAGAGCATTGCAGGCTTGGAACAGAGACACCAGCAGCAAATGGAGGCCATCGTGAAACAGCTTCAGAGACAGCAGACCAAGGCTGGGAGTCAGGCCAGTAACATACCGACTTTTCGGGTAAGACACTTATTGCCAAAGATGACTGCAGATGATGACCCTGAGATGTTTCTGACCACGTTTGCGAGAACAGCGGAAAAAGAGAGGTGGCCTAAAGAACAGTGGGCTGGACTAGTGGTCCCCCTATTATCTGGAGAAGCCCAAAAGGTATATTTTGATTTGGAGCTTGCAGACGCAAAAAACTATGATCGGTTAAAAGAGGATATTGGCACGTTTTGGTGTAACCCTGGATGTCCGTGCTCAGCAGGTCCACAATTGGAGTTATCAGCTGAGGAAGCCACCCCGGTCGCAGATGTATGACCTCATTCATTTGGCTAAGAAATGGTTGCAGCCAGAAACTCTGTCCCGACCAAAAATTTTGGAGTGAGTAGTCATGGACAAATTTCTTAGGTCTCTTCCTAACACCCTGCAGAAATGGGTGAACCGCAGACAAACTTGTAGACCTGGTAGAAAGGTACCTAACAACAGAGAATTTGTCCTCTTCCACCAGAGACACACAGACTTTCCACCCCAAGACCAGACCCTCCCCACCTATAGGTAAGACTGCATCAAGGGATGGGAGTGGAGAGAGGGACCAAAAAGCAACTAAAGGTATTATCAGGACTACTGCTAATGTTTGGCGAGAGCGGCCTGGAAGACCCATCCCACAGGACAGGACCCGAAGATTGATTTGTTACCATTGCCGGGAAGAGGGACATGTAGCAGCGGTTTGCCCAGCGGGTGAAGAACCCATGCAGTGTGACTTTCTGACAGAGAGACGACAGTCCTTTTTTGCAACCACATGCACTGCAGTAAAAGGAAACAAGAAACTGTTATGTAGAATGTTCTTAGATGGCAAAGATGTTGTGGTATTGTTGGATTCAGGTAGCCTGGTCACCTTAGTGAAAAGTGATCTAGTGGTGGGAAAAACCTTACATCCTAGGAAAATGGCTGTAGTTTGTGTACATGGGGACACTCGAGAATATTCGATGACTACGGTTTCCTTTGAAACCTCCCTGGGTAACTTGTGTCACCAGGTGGGTTTAGTTCCCAAACTGTGTGATAATATTAAAAAAGAGGGCGCTAAATCTGTGGAAAACCTATGGTATATTCCACAGTATAAATGGTGAATAGACTCCACCTAAATGGTGAATCTATGATGAAATAAAAACTAAACAAATAGATTGTGGAAAAAGCAGAAAAACAGAGATATGCTATCACCTCAATATACGGATTGCATGCACAATAAAGATACAATTTATATACACACAAAAATAGGCCTCGCAGCCTGTGGGTTGTGATATAGAAAAGAAAAAAGTGATACATATGTCTATCTATCATTCACTGTAAATAGACATATCATAAGCACAAACAGTGTCTATAAGACTTGAGTCCTTAGATGTTAGTGATTCTAGTGGAAAAAAGGATTTTTAATAAACAGCTTACCTGTAAAATCCTTTTCTTGAAGTACATCACGGGACACAGAGCGCATAGCCATTACACTTGGGTTATATGGGTACCTTCAGGTGTGGACACTGGTGTAATCAATTTCACAGGAAGTTTCCTCCCTATATAACCCCCTCCCACTGGGAGTGCTTCAGTTTTGTAGCAAGCAATTCTCCCGAGGTTACACAATGTTCCCCAAAAGAGGGGTGGGAGCTCTGTGTCCCGTGATGTACTTCAAGAAAAGGATTTTACAGGTAAGCTGTTTATTAAAAATCCTTTTTTCTTTATCGTACATTACGGGACACAGAGCGCATAGCCATTACACTTGGGATGTCCTAAAGCAATGCTCTATGAAGGGAGGGAGACCGTAAGGCCAAGAATAGCCAAATAAAAACATTGTCAGGAGAAAACATGGCTCCACCAACAGAAAAACAAGGGGGCGTGAACCGGGCCAGAGGATTCTATACTGCTGCCCGTAGGACCGCCTGCCCAAAAGCTGCGTCAGTACCCTTTGCAACGTCCAACTTATAAAATTTAGTAAACGTATGTACGGAAGACCAGGTTGCCGCCCTGCAAACCTGTGCCATAGAGATCTGATGGTATGCCGCCCAGGAGGCACTCATGGCCCTCGTAGAATGGGCTTTAACTGATAAGGGAGGTGGAACGTGCTTCAGACCATATGCCTGAAAAATCAGCTGCTTAATCCACCTAGCCAAGGAAGACTTGGCAGCCGGCTGACCCTTCTTGGGGCCATCCGGAAGAACAAAAAGCACATCTGTTTTCCGAATCTTCTCTGTAGGCTTGAGATAGACCCTCATGGCTCGAACCACGTCCAAAGTATGAAGCCGTCTTTCCTCTCTGGACTGGGGAGTAGGAAAGAAGGATGGTAGGACTAGGTCCTGATTCAAGTGAAAACTGGATATGACCTTAGGAAGGAAAGAAGGTTGAGGCCGCAGAACCACTCTGTCCTTATGCAGAATAAGGTATGGCTCCCTGCATGACAAGGCTGCCAGCTCGGAAACCCTTCTGGCTGAAGCCATAGCCACCAAGAAAACCAACTTTCGGGTTAGTAGCACAAGAGGGATTTCTGTCAGAGGTTCAAACGGCTGCATTTGTAAAGCTGACAAGACCAGATTTAAATTCCAGGGGCAGAGGGGAGCTCTAATAGGGGGATTCACATGCAAGACCCCCTGCAAGAAGGTTTTCATAAGCGAATGGGTGGCCAAGGGTCTTTGAAACCATATTGATAAAGCCGACACCTGCCCCTTTAGAGTACTAAGAGCCAACCCTTTGTCAACGCCAACCTGGAGGAATCGCAAGATCCTGTCAATAAAAAACTTTCGAGGATGCCATTTTTGAGACTCGCACCACTCCACATAGGTTCTCCAGACTCTGTAATAAATATTTCTGGAGACCGGTTTCCTAGCCTGAATCAACGTAGATATGACCTGATCTGAGAGGCCTCTGCCCTTAAGAATTAGGGATTCAGCCGCCAAGGCCGTCAAATTTAGCTGCTGTGAAGCAGGATGGCAGATTGGGCCCTGAGACAGCAGATCTGGGCGCAGGGGGATCGGCCACGGCGCCCCGACTGACATCTACACGATGAGTGCGTACCAAGCCCTCCTGGGCCAGGCTGGGGCCACCAGGATCACAGGCCTGCGCTCCACCCGGATCCTCCGTAGAAGGCGGGGAATCATCTGCAGTGGAGGGAACGCATACAGAAGAGAAAACTGGTGCCAAGGACAAACCAAGGCATCGGTCCCGTAGGCCGAGGGATCCCTGGCTCGGGATATGAATTTGTCCAACTTTTTGTTGGATCTCGTTGCCATAATGTCCACATCTGGGACAAATCTCTTGGAATACCTGGGGGTGAAGAGACCATTCCCCCGGGAGCAACTGTTGACGACTCAAAAAATCTGCTTGAGAATTGTCTATCCCTGGGATGAACACCGCCGAGATGCAGGGTACATGGGCTTCGGCCCATGAGAAAATCAGGTTTACTTCTCTTTGGGCTGCTGGGCTCTTCGTGCCCCCCTGGTGGTTTATGTATGCCACCGCAGTGGCGTTGTCGGACTGTATCCTTACTGGCAGACCCTGAAGGGGGAGAGTCCAGGCGATCAGGGCCAGCCGAGCAGCTCTGATCTCCAAGATATTGATGGGAAGCAGTTTTTCTGCCTCCGACCACTGCCCTTGCTGGGTCTGTTCTTCTAGAACTGCCCCCCAACCTGACAGGCTGGCATCCGTGGATACTATCTTCCACGTGATGGGGCAAAAGGATTTCCCTTTTGACAAATTTTGAGAGACCAGCCACCAAGACAGGCTGCGCCGGACCTTCGGGGAGAGCACTAACGGACGATCTAACGCCTGAATGGACTTGTTCCAAGCAGAGAGAATGGCTGCCTGAAGATATCTGGTATGGATCTGGGCGTAGGGCACAGCCTCGAAGGCGGCCACCATCTTCCCCAGCAGTCGCATACATAGGCGAATAGTCGGCCTCTTCTTGCCTAAGATCACTTGAACTGCTTGAGCTATTGATCTGATCTTTGCTTGAGGTAAAATTATCCTCTGGCAGTCTGTATCTAGCCGAAGGCCTAGATATTCCAACTGCTTTGTGGGTTTCAATACCGATTTTTCTAGGTTTACAATCCACCCGAATTCCTCTAGATGCTGAACTGTGCGACCTACTGCCTGATTGAGGTTGGAAGCTGAGCTGTCGATAACCAGAAGATCGTCCAAGTATGCCAAGACTAAAATGCCTTCTGTCCTTAGGACGGCTAGCACCGGGGCTAACACCTTTGTGAATACCCGTGGAGCTGTTGCCAACCCGAAAGGGAGGGCTACGAACTGGTAATGGCGGTGATCTATCATAAAACGAAGAAACCTGTGATGTGCCGGGTAGATCGGCACGTGCAGATACGCATCTTTTATGTCTATAGATGCTAGCAAGTCGTCTTGATGTAGGCTGGCTGCCACCGAACGTATGGACTCCATACGAAAGGTCTGAATGTTTAGAAAGCGATTTAGGCGTTTGAGGTCCAAGATAGGCCTGACGTCGCCATTGGGCTTTGGTATTATGAAAAGGTTGGAGTAGAATCCCAGACCCCATTCCTGGGTTGGTACTTCTACAATTACCCCTTGGAGCAAGAGACGATCCAATGCTTTTACAAGAGAGGCCCTCTTTAATGGGTCGCTTGGAAGACTTGACCCCTGAAAATGAGGAGGGGGGGACTTCCCGAAACTCTAGCTTGTAGCCCGTGGTTACCACGGATCTTACCCAAGAGTCGGGAATTCTGGCCTTCCACACTTCGGAGAAAAACCGAAGCCTTCCCCCCACCCAAGAGAGTGGGGGCGCCCCTTCATGAATCTGACTTGAGGACTGGTTTAACCGGCTTGCGAGACCATGGCCTCTTGCCTGTCGTGGCTTGTCCTTGTGGGCGGCTATTAAATGCTGAACACCCGGGAGGCCGTCGATACTGACGGGAAGTTGAAGGGGCCGAGCCTACGAAGGCCTGTCGCTTAAATGCGGGCCCACGCGATCTTTTCTTGACAGGCAAGAAAGAACTTTTACCACTTGATATGGTCTGGATATATTTATCTAGGTCTTCACCGAATAGTCTCCCACCATGAAAGGGAAATCCTGCTAAAAGCTTTTTGCAGGGTGCCTCTGCTGACCAGTTTTTTAGCCACAAAAGGCGACGCATATGAACCAACAGCAGAGATAAACGGGACGCCTGTTGAACGGAGTCCTTAATAGCATCTACTGCAAAGCAGAGAGCTCTTGGGAGGTCAGCCAATTCACGAGCTTGCTGAGCCGGTATGTCCCTTAATATCTGTTTAGTCTGATCCTTTAAAGCCTGACAAACGCCAATGGCTGCCACTGCTGGCTGAACCACGGCACCTACTGTGGTAAAAGAAGCCTTCAGTAGGGTCTCCAATTTTTTGTCGACTGGATCTTTAAACACCTGGACATTTTCCACCGGACAGGTCAGGGATTAATTTACGCAGGAAATGGCTGCGTCCACGATAGGGAGTGCCCATTTCTTTGCAAATTCTTCTTCCATAGGATAGAGAATGGTGAACCTTTTAGGAGGGATAAAAATCCTATCAGGTCGAGCCCAATCCTGAAAAATCACGCTCTCCAGAAGGGGGTGAACCGGGAAAGACGCACCACTCAATGGTGCCTTCAAGGAACCTAAAGAGGATACCGCGGGGGCTAATTGTTCTGACACTGGAAGTTTAAAAGCAGTGCGAACCATATCCGTCAGAGACTGGATCCACAGACTCTCTGCTTGAGAAGCCGAAAAAATTTCATCTATAGTGGAATCTTCAATGTCTGACCCGTCAGGACTCAGGTCCGCTTGATCCCCCTGTGGGTCCAATTCCTCCGAAGAGAGGACCTCTGCATCCGAACACACCGTTCTAGGTGACGGGGATCTAGCCCGTTTGCCACCCGGCAAAGAGCGGGCAATTAAAGCAGTTAACCTTTTCTCTAGCCCACCCAGGGTGGATTCTAGCATTTCTTCCATAACATAAACGGGAATGGGTTGATTGGGGGACGCCTCTGCCCCTAGCACCCTCAATGGCTCCTGCACGATGCTGTTCAGTGGTCTATCTGGTGAGGGTGGGACCACTGGAGCCTGGCCCAAATCCTCTGACCCCGTTGGAGACCCCTTTACTTTTTTGGCACCTTTTGCAGCCTTAGCTGGTCCTGATCCCTTGGGAGCCATTGCACAACCTTGAGACACCCCTACAGCCAACACCCAACTGTTGTAGCTAGAAGTGAAACATTAATAATGACAGGCTATGGTAACATTTTTTCTAAATTTTCATACGACTGAGAAGGCGGCAATACCGAGGAAAGTCCTGTGAGTATTGCCACACCAATGCCCGTTAGCTGGAGTCCAAGGTTGCACCGACTCAGATACTGCCAGATCTAAGGCTGAGTCCCTTTAAGAAAAAAATCTTTTTTTTTTTTTTTTCTGGTCAGTGTGGACTTAAGTCCAGACCTGAAGATCCACAAACCACCACTGGGTTTTACTGTTAGCCAGAACTGGCTCAGCTGCGCGCTCTATGTCCTCACTCTCCACTGCTCTCAGGAGGGAATGACCAGCCAGGAAATGCTTTTTTGCTTTATCTGAGACCTGACGCTGCTGGCCCGCCCCCCCCCACGCACGATGACGCTGTAAAAGGCGGCGCGCACGCGCGCGCGCCCCCGCCCCCCCCACGCTGAAACCAACATGGAGGAAGCAGAGAGCAGAGGAGAAGCCTGGACCAGCGCTAGTAACACAGACACCCGGTAAGCCACTAATCTTTGTAGTGCACACATAGAGGAAGCTGTCCCCCTAGGCTTCCTAGGAAACAGGAGTTTTGTCAGCACTTCCTCTCTATACACGTGGGGCTGCAGTATCATGCTAACAGGCAAATCTGGGGGGAGTAGCAAAATACATATCTTTAAAAGCATATATATATCTACATGTTATCTGGGTAAACATTAGTACATCCCATCCTGCCTCAAAAGACATAGTGGAGATAGTGGCTGATGCACAAGCATACCATTAGCCAACCCAGAACCCCCAGGGGGATACCTACTGTCGAACCAAGTCCCGCAGGTTCCCTCTTACCTGCTCCACGCCGCAGGGTATTGCAAAATGCAAGAGGCCCAGCCTTCCCCCATCTCCGTGGGTATTGTCTTGGACCTTCAGGGACCGGGGTCCTGTGTTAAAGAACCCACACCCCTGGACCTATATAGCATCCTGGCATCAGTAGCGTTTAGTTCTTGGAAGACTAAGGCACTGGAGCCCAGAATCCAGCCCTCCAAGGAGAGGCATTATAGGCAAAACCCCACTCCAGCAGGGCCCGGGTACCGTACACCTTGGCTTTGAAGCACTTCGGACGGATCCGGCTAGCTATCCTGGGTCCCGAGACCTCCGAGGGACAGCTAGACGTGACCAACACCTAAGACACTGGCGAAAAAACTGAAGCACTCCCAGTGGGAGGGGGTTATATAGGGAGGAAACTTCCTGTGAAATTGATTACACCAGTGTCCACACCTGAAGGTACCCATATAACCCAAGTGTAATGGCTATGCGCTCTGTGTCCCCTGATGTACGATAAAGAAAATTCTTCTGTGAGTTCATGCAATTGGTTTCAGGTGTATTAGCAGCCTTCACCACCTATTAGAACTTCACCCGAAGTGCTCTAGATATCAAATGCTCTTACCACAATGATATGACCCCTTGGGATAAGTAGGTCAGATGCGCTAAGCAGGATGAGTGCCTGCACACTATGTAGCAAATACTGGAACTCTCATAAATGTCCTATATTGAACCCAAAAAAACGTGATGACGTGCAAAGCACGAAACATATGTCGGCGGCATTAATCTGGTCACCGCACATCCAGCTGATCCCGGCATCCAGTGCACAGTAATCAGCCCAGGACAATCCAAGCAGCCCAGCGGGTCTCCTTCTAAGGTTGATACATATGCAGTCCCAGTGCCGGGCAGGCACTTATAAAGTAAGAGGCCAATCGGCTGTTGTTTTTAAGTATGTTTTTGAAATAAATGGTATTGTACTATGCGATCCTCTTTTGTTTTTTTGGGTTCAATATCGGACATTTATGAGAGTTCAGTATTTGCTACATAGTGTGCAGGAGCTTGGTCGCTAAGACTACCCGATTTTCTGCTCCATTTAACCTGGCTGTCCATGAAGTTGGGATAGCGGAGACTCTGTCCAAAACTCAGCAACAGGAGGTTAAAGAATTTGTGCTCCGTAATAGGGAGAAGTTTTCAGACATGCCAGGTTGGGTCTCCGGAGTTGAACATGACATTATCACCACACCAGGGGATAAGGTCAAGTTGAAGCATTTTAGAATTCCTGAAGCCTGGCAAGAAGCAATTCGCCAGGAAGTAAAAAAAATGCTTGAGCTGGGGGTGATCGAAGAGTCAAATAGTGATTGGTCCAGTCCCATTGTCTTAGTGCCCAAACCAGATGGAAGTTGACGGTTTTGTAATGACTTTCGCCGCCTAAATAAAATAACTAAGTTTGACATCTATCCTATGCCCCGCATAGATGAACTGATTAATCGCCTAGGCACTGCCCGGTACATGACGACGTTAGACCTGACCAAGGGTTATTGGCAAATTCTTCTCTCAGAGTCGGCCAGGGAAAATACAGCATTTGTAACTCCAGACAGATCTTTCCAATATCGGAGGATGCCTTTTGGGTTACAGAATGCTCCCGCCACATTTCAACGCACCATGGATAAGACCCTTCGGCCTCATCGAGCCTATACTGCTGCACCTGGGCACGCATTGACCAACAACATCCGGTTCTCTGGTTTCCTAGCTGTCAGCAGTGAAACGCACGCCGGCATTCTACCTCTCTCCATATTTATTCAAGCTCACAGCCTCAGTGCCGGGATACGGGCACTTATTCAAGTAAGAGGCCACTTGGCACTGTGATTTTTTATCTATTACTACAATTAAATAGTTTTACACTATGGGAGCTGTTTTCTTTCCTTTATGATATCCGCAATCATCTGCCATTTGTATTGCAATCTCCATGGGAAGTAGCTGATACCTAAGCTCTATTGACCTTATTTTAACTAATAGGTCAACATCATCTGGTAAGGAGCCATCCATCCCCACTTGAGGTGTCCTTATTGGTGAAGGTGGATCTTATCACTTGGAAGATTTTGAGCACGGAGCACTTTTTATGTTTTACAGCGTGTCATTGTTTAATTTATGGTTCACAGCAGATTGTCAATCAATATATAATCCACATATATATGTGTTTACTTATTTGATCACTTATTTCATAATAGGTGTACCAATTAGTTTGCAATGGGATTGATGCCTATATTGGGATAGGTTACACCTATTCACATAATATACACAATATTTAATTTTTTCTCTAGCGCCCCTTTAACAATAGTTATAATTCAGCACTCTGTATCTAGGGAGCAGCTTTTATTACTTATTTTCATCACCCCTCCCCCTCATTGGCGCGAGATTTCCCACACATTACCTCTATACTGCTGCATACCTCGATGACGTTGTCATCCACAGTGAGGGATTGGGACTCACACTTACCAAAAGTTCAGGCTTTGTTGGATTCCATCTGGAAAGCCGGGTTTACAGCCAATCCAAAAAAATGTACCCTTGGGCTAGAAGAGGCGAAGTATCTGGGGTATACCATTGGAAGAGGTCTAATCAAGCCCCAAATAAACAAAGTTGAGGATATTCAGGATTGGCCACGTCCCACCAACAAAAAACAGTTTTGTGCATTTTTGGGGATCACGGGTTATTATCGCCGCTTTTTCCCCAATTTTGCCTCACAAGCTGCTCCCCTGACCAATTTGACCAAAGGGAAGGAGTCTGTCATGACCAAATGGACTCCCAGGCAGAAACGGCTTTTCAGGCTTTAAAACAGGCCTTATGTAGTCAGCCAGTTTTAAATTCGCCTGATTTTTCACGGGACTTTGTGGTTCAGACAGATGCGTCAAATGTGGGGTTAGGAGCTGTACTGTCCCAGATTATCAAGGGGGAGGAACACCCTGTTATATACCTCAGCCGAAAGTTGAAGGCCCATGAGGAGAATTATGCCACCATTGAGAAAGTGTTTGGCGGTGAAATGGGCTTTGGATTCTCTCCGGTACTACCTCGTGGGTAGACAGTTTGAACTGGTGACAGATCGTGCCCCATTAAAGTGGATGGCACAGAACAAGGAGACCAATAGAAGAATAAATCGGTGGTTCCTGGCCCTTCAGGAATTTAGCTTTGTGGTAACGCATCGCCCGGTGTTAAAATGGGGAATGCAGATGGGTTGTCCCGAGTGCATGCGTGCCTGGCAACCTGTGTCCCAACCCTAGGGTTGAAACAAGAGAGGGGGGGTATGTGACAAAGTCAGGTAAATCTGTGGGTGTTGTCACAGAGATACATTTCTGCCTTGTTTAGACAATACACCAATTACTACCAGGTGTCGGCTACAGAGGTAGCCAGAAAGGTTTAGGGCGTTGGAAAACTTCAGCTGTTCAGAATGAGGCAATTAAGGCCTCTATAAGTTATCCAAAGGAGGACAACTAATTGCTGCATCCTGAGCCTTTTTGAGTTAAGGAGAGCAGTGAGAAATACTTCTGAAGAGGTGAGGTGGTTGTTGATTTTTCTGTGAGATAAAAATCAAAAAGACTATTATTTCTCTGCTGTATGACCAGCAGTGTCTGCCCAGCAGTAGGCTGTGCCAGACTCCATAGATAGGTTCCTGTGTGGTGAAGGTAGATGCCCCAAGTGGCCAGGGTTTATTTTAGGTTTTCTTTTGTTTATGCTGTTTGGATGCTTGCATTTGTTTCCAGCAATATGGAAGAATAAACCAAACTCTTTGTTTTCAACCGTCTTCGGCTGCCTCTCTGTATAGTTCAGTGTGTAGTTAACCCATCCAGGGGGTCACACACCCCCGCTAACGAGCTAACCCCATATGTATATATACAGCTAGGGTTGCCACCTTTTTTCAAGTCAAACCCGAACACTTTAGCGACCCACAGCAAGTTTTTTTTATAATATAATTTGTTATAATATAACTGTAGCACTTACCCCCGAAGGAGCTGCTGGTAATTGATTGGGCCTGTACTCTGCTTTAACAACCCCCCAATGATTTGGTCTCGCTCCCCTTGACACAGCTGTGGTGCAGTGCTGATATGAAACTTTCACTAAACGGAACAATCCCACCATAACGATGTGTATATAGTGTACCTTTACTGTTATCTGGGCATCCGTTGTTCCACCTGTTAGAATAATGAACAAGCTTCACACCAATTGTGATCAACCAGGATGTAAGTTTACCGGAACTAGTATAAAGACTGTAGTTATAATAACTGTATCAACATACAAACTTACTATAATAGTGCAAACTAATAACACACACAAACTAATAACACTTAAAGGTCCCTTGAGCCTCTACTGCGGCGCGTCTCCAAGTGGGACTAGTGCTCAGAGTGACAATGCCTTGACACTGACCACCTTCCCACTTCCAGTACGGCCGCACCAAACATACCAATGCAAAGATATCAACACAGCACAATACAATTTCTCAAGAGCTTCCCCTGAGGTATAACCACTTTCCCACCGCGCCATAAGCATTTTACTGCTACGGCGCGGCGGGGTTATCTTGGGACGACGTCCCTGGGACGTTGTCCTTCACTTTCGCGATTGCGCGTCCCCTGGGACGCGCTCACGAAAGTGTCCGTCCTCGCCGGGTCTAGAAGACCCGGCGCATCACGGATCACGGTAAATTGCCGCTGATCGCGGCCGTTTACCACGTGATCGCGCCGTCATTTGACGCCGGTTCCTCCCTCTCCTTGCTCTCCTCTCTGTACAGTGTGCGAGGAGAGGGGGGGGAGCGGGGTGTCAGCAGCTGAGCTGTGGCTGGATCTGTGACAAATGCAGTCACAGATCCAGCCATCCCTCAAAACATCCCAGCTCTGCAATCCCCCCAGTACCCAGCAATCCCCCAGTACCCAGCAATCCCCCAGTACCCAACAATACTCAGCAATCCCCCAGTACCCAACAATACTCAACAATACCCCAGTACCCAACAGTAGCCCAGTACCCAACAATACCCCAGTACCCAACAATACCCCAGTACTCAACAATACCCCAGTACCCAACAATACCCCAGTACTCAACAATACCCCAGTACTCAACAATACCCCAGTACTCAACAATACCCCAGTACTCAACAATACTCAGCAATCCCCCAGTACCCAACAATACTCAACAATACCCCAGTACTCAACAATACCCCAGTACCCAACAATACCCCAGTACTCAACAATACCCCAGTACTCAACAATACCCCAGTACTCGGCAATACCCCAGTACTCGGCAATACCCCAATACTCCAGTACTCAACAATACCCCAATACTCGGCAATACCCCAGTACTCGGCAATACCCCAGTACTCGGCAATACCCCAATACTCGGCAATACCCCAATACCCTGCATGATACTTTGCAATACCCCAATACTCTGCAATACCGCCTATGGGGATTTTTTTTTTTGATTTAAGTCTTTTTTTATTTGAAAATAAAATAATAATACATGTACAGGTAGATACAACTGAACCTATAATATACAACATTACAGTACATACTGTCGTGTGCCCCTTTAAACCTTGGTCATCATCATCCTTACTTCCCAGCCCTATTTACACCCTCCCTCCACCTGGTTATCTGGGGGAAACAACAGCACTACCTAAAACCTGAAACACGCACCACAAAAAAGAAAAAGGGATAAAATGAAAAAGAGGACCACAAAACAAAAGACAAGGGAAAAAAAAAAAGGGGGATGGAAAGGAGAGCTCCCTCCCCTCCCTGTTATCCTCCCTTTATACCTATCCCTCTCTATAGTAGTTGCCCTTATCACTTTATCTCTTTTTATTTTAAAACAAAAATTATAAAACATTGAACAGTTGTAGCAGTGTTACAGTTATAATACATAATACAGATGGGTCTACATGCAGATGCCTACCATTGTGTATCCCCTCTTAACTTAAAATACCCTCCAGGACTCTACTACATAAAGGAGAGGGACAAAGACAAAAAGAAAGAGGGAGAAAGGAAAAAAAAAAACCCACACTCTGTTGTTTCAATCTTCCTACTCTCTCCCCCTTCATATTCGAGGTGTCATCTATATTATTAGTCTTTACCCTCCTCGCCCCTCTGCCCTGGAGTCTAAAAAGGAATTCCAGGAAGTCCAAGTTCTTAAGTATCTTTCCTGTTGATGTTGTGCTGTCAATACTAATTCTTCTAATTTACAGATTTCCTTTACTTTACTTATCCACATCTCTATGGTTGGGGGGGATGGTGACTTCCACTTCTTTGTTATACATGCCTTTGCTGCATCTAATAGATGACATATACTTGTCTCCCTGTACGCTTTCTCTTGAATTTGGTTCACATGTAGAAGATAAAATTCTGGTTCTTCCGGTATCTCGTAATCTGAACAAATCTGGAGGACCCTTTTAATCTCCTGCCAATAACTCCTTAACAAGGGACAGTCCCAGAATATATGTAGCATCGTCCCTTTACTTCCCTGGCACCTCCAACATTTATCTGACACCTCTGGGAAGATTCTATTTAGTCTCTCCGGTGTCCTATACCATCTCACAAAGATCTTGTAATTTGTCTCCTGTGTCCTTGTACAAATCGATGTTTCATGCGTTCGTCTGTATATACGTTTTCGCTGTTCCATACTAAATACCTTTTTTAATTCCTGTTCCCAATCTTGGACACACTTCAAAGGATGGCTCCCTGGCTGTACTAGTAGTTCGTAACTTATTGAGAGAGTATGTGTTAATGTTCCCCTTTCACTACACATCCTCTCTAGTCTCGTAAGTGGTCTCTCAAAGGCCCCTGGGTTTGGTAGTGTGTTCAGGAAGTGAACCATCTGGAGTGCATTCCAAAATTTTAAACGGAATACGTTCTCTTGTTCCATCAGTTCGGCTATTGTAAGCCATCTTCCCATTCGGATATAGTTCACTACCTGTCTACTCCCCTCCTCCCTTAGATGTCGAAAAGCTCCGTCTTCACATCCCGGGGGGAACAGGGGGTTACCTATCACTGGATATAGTGGGGAGGTCTTAGGGTCGATGCCCATTATAGAAAATGCTGTTGCGCATATTTTCACCGTGTTTCCCAGAATCGGGTTCTTGTTAATTTCTTTAGGCAATGGGGCAGACCACCATGGTGCCCTTTCTAATGGTATTTTAGATTGGGACTGTTCAATTTGCACCCATAATTTGGTGTCTGAATGCCTGTTCCAGTCTATTAACCTATTCAGGTGTACAGCATAATAATATTTCCTTATGTCTGGCACCCCAAGTCCTCCCTGTTGTTTAGTATACATTAGTTGTTTCCTTTGTATTCTGGGGTTTTTATGTGCCCATATAAACTCAAAAATAGTTCTCTGACATAGTTTAAAATAATGTACAGGGATGTGTATTGGTAATGTTTGGAATACATAAAGCATTTTTGGGAGTATGTTCATCTTAATGATATTACATCGGCCTAGCCAGGTATGAAAACCCTGGTTCCACTTATTCAGTAAAATCTTCACCTTTTGCAGTAGCGGTGGGAAATTTAATTCAAAGATCTTATCTACTTTCCCTGGTAGTTGTATGCCTAAGTATGTCAGTGCTCTATCTGTCCACTTAAACTTAAATTTTTGTTTTAGACATGTTATTGATGCTTGCGGCACATTGACTCCCATTGCTTCTGACTTATTAAAGTTTATACTTAAGTTCGAGAGAGAGCCATATTTCTCAAATTCCCTCATTAAATTTGGGATTGAGGTCAATGGATTGGTAAGGGTAAACAACATGTCGTCTGCGAAGGCTGTGATTTTACAGTGGTTCTCCCCTATGTGTACTCCTGTAATGTTCCCATTTAAGCGCAGAGTACACAGGAAGGGTTCTAAAGACAGGGCGAAGAGGAGTGGGGATAGGGGACACCCCTGCCTTGTCCCGTTCGATATCTGGAAGGGCTCTGATAATATTCCATTGGCCCGTACTTGGGCCGCTAGGCCTGAGTACATCGAAAATATCCATTTTATTATTTTATCTCCAAAGCCTCCATGTTGTAGTACTGCATGCATGAAGCTCCAGTTCACCCTGTCAAAGGCCTTCTCTGCGTCTGTGTTCAGGAATACACATTGTGTCTTTTTTGTATTTGCTATCTGCACCAGGTTGATGGCTTTAATGGTGTTGTCACGCGCTTCCCGGGCGGGCACGAATCCCACTTGGTCCAAGTGTATTAGATCTGGGATATGCTGTTGTATCCTGTTTGCCAGAACCTTGGCGAAAATCTTTACGTCCGAGTTTAGCAAAGAGATCGGCCGATAACTCCCGCATAGGCCCAAATCTTTCCCCTCTTTTGGTATCACCGAAATATAGGACAATACCGTTTCTTTCGTTAGACTAGCCGATGTCCCTAATGTGTTGAATAATTTAATCATATATTTGGATAGTGAGGGAAACAAAGTTTTATAATATTGACCCGTGTAGCCATCGGGTTCTGGGGATTTCCCCAATTTCATTGAATTTACTGCCACTTTAAGTTCCTCTTCAGTTATAGGGTCGTCTAGCCTCTCTTTATCTGATTCTGATAGTTTTGGTATTGCTGATTCCATGAAATACTGATCGATCTGTTCTTTAGTCGGGGGCTTACTTTGCATATTATAAAGAGAGCAGTAATATTCTTGAAACTCTTTCACTATATCCTTTGGTTTAAAAACCTTCGGTTTCTTTGATGGCTTAATATATGGGATATAGTTACTCATCTTCTCCTCGCGTAATAATCTAGCGAGTCCTTTCCCGCACTTATCTCCTGACTCATATGCAAACTTTTTACATCTTTGTATTGCTGCTCTTGCCTTATAGTACAGGAGATCGGTGATTTCTGCTCTTTTCCTAGCCAGCTCTTCCTCTACAACTATTGATCTTATTTGTTTATGCCTACCTTCTAGCGTGGCTAGTTCTTTCAATAGCCTTTCTAATTTTTCCGTGCGTTTCCTTTTTATTCTGGACCCATGTTTAATTAGCACTCCTCTGATGACCACCTTGTGTGCTTTCCAGACAATACCGGGATCGCACTCTGGGGTATCATTGGTGCTAAAATAGAACTTCAGCTCTTTGATTACGTCTTCTAGGACCTCTTTATCCTGTCTTTTTCTTTATTATGTAACAATCTCCATATGTCAATCAGCTGGTTTTTATACAGAGTCCGAGTGATGCAGTTTCTCACCCCATGGGGAGTAGATGACTTTCCTGATGATGTGTCCACTTTGGGATCTAGTGGAATATTCAGATCCCCTCCCAAGATCAAGTGGCCTTCTGAAAAATCTTGTAAACGTTTAACCGTTTTGTCCAAGAAAGTTCCCTGTTGTTCATTTGGGGCATATACAGTAGCAAATGTTACCTCTATTCCTCCTATTTTACCCTTCACAAATAGATATCTTCCTTTCGGGTCTCTCATTGAGTCTAAGTATGTCCACTTGATTCTTCCTGCTATAAGAATAGACACACCCTTTGACTTTGACTCCTGATTTGTCGCGTGATATACGGTTGGATATGACCTGTTCTTCAGAATCGGAGTCTTGTCTTCTCTAAAGTGCGTTTCCTGTATATATACCACATCTATTCTTAGTCTTTGCAGGTCGTGCATAAGAACCCTCCTTTTTTCGGGTGTGTTCAATCCCTTCACGTTCAGTGACAATATATTCAGTGCCTCCATCCTGTCTTACTTTATTCCTGGGTATTGATTAAATATGTAGGGAGTAAAGTAGACAATGAGGAGTGAGCGTGCAGGTGGGGGGATGGGGGATTGAAGCCCCCCCCTCCTGAGAAAAAAAAAAGGAGAAAGAAGAAGAAAAAAAAAAAAAAAGGGGGAAAAACACCCCCGAAAAAGGGGGGTATTCTCTAATATTAGCTACCCTGCTAATTAACACTCACCGTCTTAACGGTATTGAGCGTCGGCCTATATGTGGGGGCGTGTATCCTAGGAAATTCCTATATTCCCCTATATCCTGTCTCCATTCAGAAATTGTTAATATCATAAAAAAGAAAAAAAAGGAGAGTATAGAGACCTCAGGATATAGGGCCTCTTCTTTAAAAGTGAGACAAAGAAAAATAAATTAAGAATAAGGCACCCGTCTGCTGACTCTATATAAAGAAAGAATAAAAAAGATAAAGAAGAGCCAAAAAAAGAGAGAAAAAAAAACAAACTTGGAGCTCCGGGCCTCTCCACGGTGCCCACCGTCTACTCTTCTTGAAGACTATCCATGGGGGTCATGTTTCGCTATGTGGCCTTATGTTCTTTTGTTTTATCTGTGGGGGGGTCTATCAGGGGATTGGGGTAGGGTACAGATATTTGGGGTTGCTAGAGGCTAGACCCACAGGAAGGGGGAGGCGGGGCATGGGGGATGGCATACAAGTTTACATCCCTGCATTATTTAATATTGCCTGTCCCCCCTCACCCCCCATGTCACCTCGTCCTTCCCTGGTTACAACTCATTGGGAAGTTGAACACCCCATAAGAGGGGGAAAAAAAAGAAAAAAAAATGAAAAAAGGCGGATGGGAGAGGATCTCGTATGTAGGTCCCTAACCCAATCCAGGTCCCTGCAGCAGGGATTCCATTCCATTCCTACTCCTACCTCCTCTGCTCCCCCGCCACCTAGAGCGGGAGCAGCGAGGGGGTAGTTCCCCCGCCAACATGGGCAGAGGAAGAGGACGAGAGAAAAAAAAAGGGGGGGTACCCCTTTACAACGAGAAGTCGCCACTCTACCTCCCCTCCCCTCCCTCTGACGTATACGTTTTGAACAGAACAAATATGTCAAGAAAAAAAAAAGAAAACGGACAGGAGATCCCGTTCAGCGGTTTAAACATATACAATATTATTCATAATCATAACTTGATCCATTCCCCCTTGGTTTCCTCTCCCCTCCTTTGTAGGTTCTACATTTACTTACCCCCCACCCCAACCCTCTTATCAGTGCGACATACATTACAGGTTATTTCCCTTACTGCTACTTCCCTTTGTCCCCTTCCTGTATATCGTCCTGAACTCTCCCGCCCATCTACCCCATTAACTTGTATGTGTTTATATACACTTCTATACATATCACATATCACATATCACCTCCTCTCCCGTCCTCTCCCGTCTAAGAAAAAAGGGTTACCATATCCCATATGCTAAGCCACATAAAAAAATTAAAAAAAAAAAAAAGGGAAGAGGGGGTGGGGAGGGGGAGTCTTACTTCCTCACGGCTGGGCCGTGTCTTCTATATAGACAAGACTGTTGAAGACTCAAAAAGAAAAAAAAAAAAGGGGGTAATGATGTTATGGTGCAAAATGTGTGCTGTGTCCCCCGGAGAGCCGCTCCCTGCTGGCCCTTATTAACAGTACACATTTTTGATATTGCAGATTGCGGTACTCTCCGTGTAGTGTTTAATCAGTGCTAGTGTGGGAAAAAAGATGAGGGGACCTCCTCGAAGAGACCCCCACTTTGGACATTGTTGTATTCCTGTCAGTATGATGTTATAGTGTTCTACATAATTGTGTGTTGTTGCGTGTTGTTGTGTCTTAGTATTAGGGTGTACTAATATATATAGTGTCTTAATATCTTGTTGTTCAAAAAAAAAAAAAGTTAGTGCCAAAAGTGTCTAGTGTATATAAAAAAAAAAATTAAGTGAGAGAAAAAAAAAAAAAAAAAAATGAGGATTCTACAGCTATGTCTCTCCTTCCTCTCACCTCTAACCTCGCCCAGCCATTTACACCCACTCCTCTCATAAGTGGGCTTACTTCATTCTACCACCCTAACTCAAATTTGCCAACACCCTCTATCCTTTTGTTAGCTTTTAAGCTATATGTTGCGTCCCGAGTTCAGCTGGGTTCAGCCCTAGATTCACTTATCTTCGGTCTAGTTCCTTATCCCTCCGGTGGTCCAAAGAAGAAAGGGTCCCCCACCCCCCGTCCCATCCAGGCAAACTCCGAGAGAGGGGATTTACCCCTGTAGAAAAACAAAAACAGTCCTCTCATCTAGCTCCATCTAGCTCCAGATTGGTTATTGGGGCCAGGGCTAGGCCTGGAGCTTCCCCCATAAAATAAAAAAGGTGGAGAGGAATACACATTGGAGAAGTGGGGTAGTGGGGAACAGGGGAGTTGAGGCCCAGTCCTTCATCTCTTCCCTCGGACCATCGGTCCATCTGACCCGGTATATCCCATAGCCCCTTTGGCTTAGTCCCATCCTTCTGTTCATTATCTCCAAAAAAAAAGTTCAATACCTTTACTCTATTTGTCCTTTAGGGGGTCCGCTGACCCACTGGCTTCCCCCTGGGTGTATGTCGATGAGACCTGCCCTCTTCCTTTCCCTGTCCTTGTTTGAAATCTTCCTCTGCTCCCTGTGTATGTTGTAGGGAATAGCCAATTTGGTATCTGAATAGGTGGTATTTCCAGGAACAGGAACAGATCTGGTAGTTCTGGTGGAGTTCTAAGCATAAACGAGGACCCGGATTTACGAAATGTTACTGCAAATGGATATCCCCATTTATATGTGTACCCCTTCTCTCTGGCTAAGTCCAACAGCGGTCGCAGGCACATTCTTCTCTGAAGTGTGGCCCTAGACAGGTCGGGGAAGATTTTTAAATGTGCTCCCTCATATACCACGTCTCCCATGTCCCATGCCATCCTGAGGATCATTTCTTTTTGTTGGTATCTATACAATCGACAGATTATATCTCTTGGTCTCTCTAGATTTAGTGATTTAGGGCCAGTGGTTCTGTGCACCCTCTCAATCTCAATCTCAATCTCTTTCTGTGGCAACTTCAAAATCATCTCAAAAATCGCCCTGATTTTAATGTCCAGATCCTCATTATCTACTGCTTCAGGGACCCCCCGTATTTGCACGTTCTTCCTACGGCTCCTATCCTCGAGAACCTCCACCTGCAGTTGCAAATCAATTACAGCTTCCTCTGCCATATCTGTACTAGTATGCTGTCTCGCTTCCATAGCTTTCTCAACGGCCCCCACTCTTTGCGTAATAGATACTATGGTGTCTTCTCTCAGCATCACCTTTTCAGTCAATAAGTTCAAATCATGTCTTACCGCATGCAGCTCCTGGCGTTGTGTCTCTTCCACACGGAGTATCAACGCCTCAATCTCTTGCCGAGTAGGGAGCTTCTCGATGTCCTGTCGAGTAGGGAGAGCTGCCAGCATTGCTTTGATTTCTGCCATCTCCATCTCTGCTGCTCCTGTCTTCGAGGTCAGTGCAACTACTGCTGTCTGCGCCTGTGTTAGGAGGCTTCCTGCTCCGGAAGATCTCCGCTGTAAGGCTGACCTTTCCCTTCTGATGCAGCTCTCGCTCCCCCGTCCCCGGGCACCTCTATTGATGGATCCGCTCGCCGCAATAGACACAGGAGAGGTTGAGGTAAAGTAGCTCTGTATATTCCCTTGTGTGCTAGCTGTTTTGCTACAGCTTGCACTGTTTGTTGTATAACACGTCGCCTGAGCTATCTTCCTTGAGTCTGCCCACGTTGTGTATTTGCGGCCGCTATGCATACCGCACATAGGACTTCATCTGTCGTCTGTAAGTCCACCTGCAAGCCCAGCATAGCCTTCCGATTTGGGTTTATCACATGCTAGGTCCCCCCATGGAGAGTACTCGGAGCTCCAAACAGCGTGTCTCTCACACAGCCATCCTAGGCCACCGCCTATGGGGATTTTTAAGTAGCGAAGTTTGGCGCCATTCCACGAGTGTGCGCAATTTTGAAGTGTGACATGTTGGGTATCTATTTACTCGGCGTAACTTCATCTTTCACATTATGAAAAAAAATTGGGCTAACTTTACTGTTTTGTTTTGTTTTAAGAACAAAACTGTTTTTTAAAAAACACGCGTTCAATAAATTTCTGCGAAAATACCGTGCGAGATAAAAAGTTGTAACGGCCGCCATTGTATTCTCTAGGGTCTTTGCTAAAAACGGCGCACGCGCATGCACG
Organism: Rana kukunoris; assembly: GCA_029574335.1. Lineage (NCBI taxonomy): Eukaryota > Metazoa > Chordata > Amphibia > Anura > Ranidae > Rana > Rana kukunoris. Next base: position 42,227,206 of record CM056058.1, on the reverse strand, counting down.
GTCCAGCAGCATGGCATGTGCATGGGCGCGCACACCCCAGAATTAATCAGAGGCCTGACCCTGTCTCATGAAAGGTTGCTGGTTTGTTGTCAGCTCCTGCTTGAAACTTCTGTTACTGTACATACCTCGTTTTGACACGGATTTCCTCACGACTCGGCTCTCTCTCTTGAACCTGACCTCTGGCTTACGTCCTCTGATTTTCTGCTGTCTCCAACCCCTGACATCTGGCCTGTACCTTCAGACTTGCGACCTTCTCCTGCCCTTGACCTTCTCCTTTAGTCCTTGCCCCTTGAAACATGCTCCGTGTACCCAAACTGTCTTGCTATCTGATCCAGAGCCTGCCTCCAGTGAATTACCACCGGCTAAGCTTCTTGTTCAGCACCTCCTATCAAGCTCAGCTGCTTCACTGGTACCGGTGCCTCCTCGCGCCCTTCCCTCCTGTCTCAACTCCAGGGGGTGGAGTGCACCAAGTCGCAAAGGTGAGCTGCTCTCAGCATCTTGGGAATACAAACCTGATAGGCAGTCTGGATGTCATTGGGGGGCAGTCTGAATGTCACGGGGGGCCATAGACTGGATGTCACGGGGGCAGTCTGCATGTCATGGGGGGCCACAGACTGGATGTCGCAGGGGGAGTCAGTCTGGATGTCACAATGGGGGCCACAGGCTTGATGTCACAGGGGAGACTGCATGTCAGGGGGGGCACACAATGGTTGGCACAGGCTGGCTGCATGTCACAGGGGGCCACAGGCTACACTGGTTGCATGTCACAGGGGACCACATGCTACATTGGCTGGGTGTCACGGGGGCCACAGGCTGCATGGCACAGGAGGCACATGATGGTTGCCACAGGCTGGCTGGATATCACAGGGGGCCATAGGTGGGAACAAGCTGCGCTGGCTGGATGTCACAGGGGGGGGGGACAAGCTGGAAGTCACAGGGGAGGCTGTAGGCTGCAAGTCACAAGGGGAACATGATGGTTAGCACAGGCTGGCTAGATGTCACAGGGGGGGGGGGCACAGGCAACATAGGCTGGATGTCACAGTTGGGCCACAGGCTACATGGCACAGGGGGCACACTATGGTTGGCACAGGCTGGATGTAGTAAGGGGCCACAAGTAGGCACAGGTTGCAGTGGCTGGATGTCACAGGGGGCCACAAGCTGCATGGCACAGGGGACGCATGGTTGGTTGGCACAGGCTGGCTGGATGTCACAGGGAGGCACAGGAGGCCTGCATTATTAGAGGGGGGAATTACCTATTTTCATAGCCTGCATTATTAGAGGGGGATAATTATTTTCATAGTCTGCATTATTAGAGGGGGGATACCTATTTTCATGGCCTGCATTATTAGAAGGGGATACCTATTTTCATAGCCTGCATTATTAGAGGGGATACCTATTTTCATGGCCTGCATTATTAGAGGGGGATATCTATTTTCATAGCCTGCATTATTAGATGGGATACCTATTTTCATGGCCTGCATTATTAGAGGGGCATACCTATTTTCATGGCCTGTATTATTAGAGGGGGATACCCAGGGCTTTTTTTCTGGGGGAACTTGGGGGAACTTAGTTCCACCACCTTTGGCTTAGACCCTTTGGTGCCTGCTCACCACAATCACTTGTAAACACAGAAGTCTGGTTTCTGTGTTTACAAGTGCCAGCTCTTCACTCTGTGTGTAACCCCCCTGAACTCTGCACTCTGTATGTAGTGCAATTCTGGTATTTAATGCCCCTTTAAGACCCTTCTACTGTTTGTGAAATCTGAACGGGGTCGTGGTTGAGTTCCTGCACCTATTTTCTGAGAAAAAAAGCTCTGGGGATACCTATTTTCATGGTCTGACTCCAGGGGCCGCGACCTGGGTTTAGTTGCAGTGAAGGCCATGCTCACCACTAGAGGTTCTGGTGAACACCTCCTGGACCTTAGATTCCGCACCCCGTGGAATCTTGGGCTCACGTCTCCTGTCCATCCTCAGCAGTCCGCTATTGGGTTCACTACCTTGTGGTGCATCCCTGTCTCCAACAGGGTGCATTTCTCATCTGGCCACCGATGACCTGACAGTTTGAACAGCCATGAACATTGCCGACGTGCCATTACAGGGCATAGTTCGCAGACTCGAGACTCAAGAAGCTAATCAGACTCAGGTGATGCGATTACTACAGGATCTGGCTTCCTGCCCACGTTGTGTATTTGCGGCCGCTATGCATACCGCACATAGGACTTCATCTGTCGTCTGTAAGTCCACCTGCAAGCCCAGCATAGCCTTCCGATTTGGGTTTATCACATGCTAGGTCCCCCCATGGAGAGTACTCGGAGCTCCAAACAGCGTGTCTCTCACACAGCCATCCTAGGCCACCGCCTATGGGGATTTTTAAGTAGCGAAGTTTGGCGCCATTCCACGAGTGTGCGCAATTTTGAAGTGTGACATGTTGGGTATCTATTTACTCGGCGTAACTTCATCTTTCACATTATGAAAAAAAATTGGGCTAACTTTACTGTTTTGTTTTGTTTTAAGAACAAAACTGTTTTTTAAAAAACACGCGTTCAATAAATTTCTGCGAAAATACCGTGCGAGATAAAAAGTTGTAACGGCCGCCATTGTATTCTCTAGGGTCTTTGCTAAAAACGGCGCACGCGCATGCACGGTCCAGCAGCATGGCATGTGCATGGGCGCGCACACCCCAGAATTAATCAGAGGCCTGACCCTGTCTCATGAAAGGTTGCTGGTTTGTTGTCAGCTCCTGCTTGAAACTTCTGTTACTGTACATACCTCGTTTTGACACGGATTTCCTCACGACTCGGCTCTCTCTCTTGAACCTGACCTCTGGCTTACGTCCTCTGATTTTCTGCTGTCTCCAACCCCTGACATCTGGCCTGTACCTTCAGACTTGCGACCTTCTCCTGCCCTTGACCTTCTCCTTTAGTCCTTGCCCCTTGAAACATGCTCCGTGTACCCAAACTGTCTTGCTATCTGATCCAGAGCCTGCCTCCAGTGAATTACCACCGGCTAAGCTTCTTGTTCAGCACCTCCTATCAAGCTCAGCTGCTTCACTGGTACCGGTGCCTCCTCGCGCCCTTCCCTCCTGTCTCAACTCCAGGGGGTGGAGTGCACCAAGTCGCAAAGGTGAGCTGCTCTCAGCATCTTGGGAATACAAACCTGATAGGCAGTCTGGATGTCATTGGGGGGCAGTCTGAATGTCACGGGGGGCCATAGACTGGATGTCACGGGGGCAGTCTGCATGTCATGGGGGGCCACAGACTGGATGTCGCAGGGGGAGTCAGTCTGGATGTCACAATGGGGGCCACAGGCTTGATGTCACAGGGGAGACTGCATGTCAGGGGGGGCACACAATGGTTGGCACAGGCTGGCTGCATGTCACAGGGGGCCACAGGCTACACTGGTTGCATGTCACAGGGGACCACATGCTACATTGGCTGGGTGTCACGGGGGCCACAGGCTGCATGGCACAGGAGGCACATGATGGTTGCCACAGGCTGGCTGGATATCACAGGGGGCCATAGGTGGGAACAAGCTGCGCTGGCTGGATGTCACAGGGGGGGGGGACAAGCTGGAAGTCACAGGGGAGGCTGTAGGCTGCAAGTCACAAGGGGAACATGATGGTTAGCACAGGCTGGCTAGATGTCACAGGGGGGGGGGGCACAGGCAACATAGGCTGGATGTCACAGTTGGGCCACAGGCTACATGGCACAGGGGGCACACTATGGTTGGCACAGGCTGGATGTAGTAAGGGGCCACAAGTAGGCACAGGTTGCAGTGGCTGGATGTCACAGGGGGCCACAAGCTGCATGGCACAGGGGACGCATGGTTGGTTGGCACAGGCTGGCTGGATGTCACAGGGAGGCACAGGAGGCCTGCATTATTAGAGGGGGGAATTACCTATTTTCATAGCCTGCATTATTAGAGGGGGATAATTATTTTCATAGTCTGCATTATTAGAGGGGGGATACCTATTTTCATGGCCTGCATTATTAGAAGGGGATACCTATTTTCATAGCCTGCATTATTAGAGGGGATACCTATTTTCATGGCCTGCATTATTAGAGGGGGATATCTATTTTCATAGCCTGCATTATTAGATGGGATACCTATTTTCATGGCCTGCATTATTAGAGGGGCATACCTATTTTCATGGCCTGTATTATTAGAGGGGGATACCCAGGGCTTTTTTTCTGGGGGAACTTGGGGGAACTTAGTTCCACCACCTTTGGCTTAGACCCTTTGGTGCCTGCTCACCACAATCACTTGTAAACACAGAAGTCTGGTTTCTGTGTTTACAAGTGCCAGCTCTTCACTCTGTGTGTAACCCCCCTGAACTCTGCACTCTGTATGTAGTGCAATTCTGGTATTTAATGCCCCTTTAAGACCCTTCTACTGTTTGTGAAATCTGAACGGGGTCGTGGTTGAGTTCCTGCACCTATTTTCTGAGAAAAAAAGCTCTGGGGATACCTATTTTCATGGTCTGACTCCAGGGGCCGCGACCTGGGTTTAGTTGCAGTGAAGGCCATGCTCACCACTAGAGGTTCTGGTGAACACCTCCTGGACCTTAGATTCCGCACCCCGTGGAATCTTGGGCTCACGTCTCCTGTCCATCCTCAGCAGTCCGCTATTGGGTTCACTACCTTGTGGTGCATCCCTGTCTCCAACAGGGTGCATTTCTCATCTGGCCACCGATGACCTGACAGTTTGAACAGCCATGAACATTGCCGACGTGCCATTACAGGGCATAGTTCGCAGACTCGAGACTCAAGAAGCTAATCAGACTCAGGTGATGCGATTACTACAGGATCTGGCTTCCTGCTTTGAACAGCTTCAGACCTCGTTGGGAACCCCGAATCCGCAACCCCAAGTACAAACAGTGGCTGCGCCTGTCACACCAGTCGCAGAGTCGCATTCACTGAAACTACCACCTCCAATCCATTTTTCTGGAGACTCCAAGGCCTGCAGGGGGTTTCTTAGCCAATGCACCATTCATTTTGAGCTTCAGCCTCAAAATTTCCTGTCTGATCGGGCAAAGGTAGCCTATATTATTTCCCTCCTTTCCGGTAAAGCCTTAGGGTGGGCTGCCCCCCTGTGGGAAAAGAATGATCCGGTAGTTTCCAGTCTGTCCGACTCCTTGAAGCTCTTTCGTAACATCTTCGAGGAGTCGGCTCAGGTTTCTTCAGCGGCTAGTGCTCTTTTACGTCTCCGCCAAGAATCCTGTTCAGTGGGACAATATGCCCTTCAGTTTCGTATCCTCTCAGCTGAATTGAGCTGGAACAATGAGGCCCTGGTCACTACCTTTTTACATGGCCTCTCTGACGAGTGAAGGACGAATTAGCGGGAAGAACCATCCCCGTTGGTCTGGACGATGTCATCTCCTTATGCAACCAGATCGAAATTCGTTTTCAGGAGAGGTCCATAGAAAAAATATGCCTACACTCCCTAGGCCCTAGCCAGTCTTAGCTCCCCTCACTTTGTCCCGTGGAGCATCCTCTGCCTGCTGTGGAACCTATGCTGCTGGGCCGGACCAGACTAACCCCCGAAGAATGCGCTAGGCGCAGAACTCTGGGCTTGTGCCTCTATTGTGGAGGCAAGGGCAACTTTCGTGACTCCTGCTCGCTTCGCCCGGGAAATGCTCGGGTCTAATACATTTAAAAGGTGGAGTATTGGACCCAGAAACATCACCTTCCCCTTTCCGGTGTCCCTTCATGTAAGCACTTCCCCCCAATTGACCCTTGCATATCTGGATTGCGGGGCTGCCAGCAACTTTATGAACTGGAGAACTGCTTCTATGAAGCTCACCCTTTCACCCCTCTCTACGCCGTTGGTAGTCTCGGCAATTAATGGCACTGTTCTCCCAGGGTGCCCTATTCGCTTCCAGACACTACCTATTAGAAAAAAAAAAGGATACCCACCAGGGGTGGATATCCTTTCTCATCCTACCCAAAGCCTCTACCCCCATTGCATTGGGCCTTCCTTGGCTACAGCTCCACTCTCCCCATGTGGACTGGGTCTCTGGGCAGATCCTGGCTTGGGGTCCTTTGTTTCTCGTCATGTTTTTCCAAGGTGACCCCAAGGAGAGACTTCCGGTTGCTACCACATCAGTATTTTCTGATCTTCCCACTGCATACAGCGATTACCGGGATGTGTTCTGTAAGAAATCAGCTGAGGTGCAGGGTTCTTTTTTGTTGCCAAGAAGGATGGTACCTTGAGACCCTGCATTGATTATTGAGGTTTAAACACTGTTACTATTAAAAATCGATACCCCTTACCTTTAATATCTGAGCTATTGGATAGGTTGAAGGATAACTCCATTTTCACCAAGTTGGATCTTAGAGTGACGTACAACCTCATTAGAATACGAGAAGGTGATGAATGGAAGACTGCGTTTAACACTCGAGATGGCCATTACGAATACCTGGTCATGCCTTTTGGGTTGTGTAATGGCCCAGACGTGTTTCAAAACTTTGTCAATGAAATGTTCAAGGACCTGCTGTACCAGTTTGTTATCATCTATCTGGATGACATTCTTATCTTTTCGGAAAATCTGTGTGTCCACAGAAACCATGTCCGCACTGTACTCCAGTGCCTTAGAGAGAATAATCTCTATGCCAAGCTGGAGAAATGTTCATTTGAATCTTCTGAGGTCCTATTTCTGGGATGCTTTGTCTCAAGTTTTGGTCTTCGTATGGATCCTGGGAATGTCTTAGCCATTACCAACTGGCCACTTCCTGCTAGCCTCAAGGCCACACAGCACTTTCTTGGCTTCACAAATCATTATAGACAGTTCATAAGGAATTACTCTTTCATTGCAGCACCTATTATCGCTTTGACCAAGAAGGGTGCTAATGCCAAAGACTGTCTCTGCTTTTCACGATCTGAAACAGGCCTTTGTCTCTGGACCTCTCTTGAGGAGACTTAATCCTGGGGATGCATTCTTTATTGAGGTGGACACTTCTTCAGTGGGGGTGGGAGCGGTGCTTCAACTCTTTGAGAAGAGACGTCAACCATGTGCGTTCTTTTCCCCCAAAAAATCCCAGGCAGAGAGAAATTATGCCATCGGCGACTGGGAACTTTTCGCAATCAAATTGGTGTTAGAAGAGTAGCGTCATGTTTTGGAGGGTTCCTCTCACTCCATAACGATCTTCACCGATCAAAAGAATTTACAGCACCTACAGAATGCTAAACGTCTGAATCCCAGACAGGCCAGGTGGAGCCTCTTTGTTTCCCATTTTAATTTCACGATTATGTACAAACCTGGATGAGGAGTCCACTCCTGAACTTGAGCCGATCATCCCAACATCATGCATTGTTTCCCATTCTACCACCCCTCAAAAATTCCTCCTGGAAAGACCTTTGTCCCCACTGAGCTAAGAGCTAAGATCCTTCGTTGGGGACATGATTTCAAGGTGTCGGGCCTCGCTGGATTCCTTTGGTCCTTCTTACTCATCAGTCGTTACTACTGGTGGCCTAATCTCTGCTTGGAGGTCAAAGACTATGTCAAGGCTTGTCATGCCTGTGCTCAGTCTAAATCCTCCACACCGTAGACCCATCCTGTCTCTATCTATTGACACACAAGATCCTGCTGGTCTCCTCATGCTCTTGCCCATTCTTAAGGAGCCCTGGGCTCATATTGCCATGGATTTTTATCACCGATCTCCCACTGTCTGACGGTAATACAGTCATTTGGGTGGTAGTCGATCGGTTCTCCAAGATGGCTCATTTTGTTCCCCTTTCTGGCCTTTCTTTTTTTTTTTATTTAAAGATTCGTTTATTGAAGAAAACAATATACAATAAGACACACTGTCATGTAAAGAGCGGCATCTCAAAATAACAATATTCCCATACAAAAGGTACAAGACGTACATTCCACATACAGGGGAGTAACAGTGCAAATTACAATCAGAATAACAATTACCGCTATACATAAAGAGACAACAAGCAATGTGCAACAGAGTACATTGTATAGAACCCAAAAGCATATGTAGACAGCGTAAACCCGGGTTAAGGGTACCCCTCAACCGGGGGCAGTCATAGACAAAACAACCCAAAACAAACTATTCAAAGGGAAGGTTGAAAGTGAAAGTGAGTGTGAGTGAAGTTACCACTTGAGTAAGAGTGAGGGGGGGGGGGGGAGGATGAGAGAAGGGAGGGGAGGGTAAAAGGGGAGAAGAGGGGAAAGAGAAGACGAGAAAAGGCAAGGAAACAATCCACCAGCTCCTCTGTTGGGAGGTAGTAATATTGGACTCGAACAGAATGCACAATTTCAGCAACCAGGGCAATAACATTTTACATTTGCAATAGTCTATCAGCGATGAGTTGCGGGGGACCCAAACCGGGTACATCAAGCCATGGTTGCCACATGGAATAAAACTTTCTCAGAGCACTTCTATGCTGATAAGTGAGTTTCTCCCGAATCAATAATCTATTGACATCATCGACCCATTGCTGACCTGTCGGTACCCTGGGTGCTATCCAAAGTCTCGCTATCTTCCTCCTAGCTGTATACAACAAACGGATTATGGCAGTATGACCATTGGGCGAGAGTGAGGGCACCTCCAATGCCCCAAGCAGACACACAATGGGTTCCTGTGGAACCGGTATTTGATATACCTGGGATATAGTGGTAAGAACAAAAGTCCAGTAACGAAACAATTTCGGGCATTTCCACATCATGTGTAGCAGGTCTCCTTCATGTACACAACATTTTGGACATATCGGTGAGTCCCTGCATCCCCATCTATGTAAGCGGACTGGGGTTCTGTACACCCCATGGAGCAGAAACAGGTGAGAAAGTCTACGAGCTGCTGACACAGACACAAGTGGGGCTGACTTGAGGCACAACTCCCACGTTTCACCATCTATGTGGCCCAAATCCTTCTCCCAGCCCTTCCTACATGGAAGTGAAGAGGCATCATGTGTTGCATTGAGCAATATACTGTAAACCCTAGATATCATGCCTTTCTTACTATTTTTCAAAAATACTTCCGTCATCAGAGGGTGCCTAGATAATCTAAGCGGTGATAGCCTAGACTCAGATTGTATAGCATGTCTCAACTGTAAATAGCGATAGAACTGGTGTCTGTGTAGAGAAAACTCTTCCCGGAGGTCCATGACAGACTTAAGAGTCACTCCCTTAAACAGCTGAACTATATAGCATATGCCTGCTAGCTCCCAAGTCCGGAAACCCTTAAGTTTATGTAGTTCGTGAAAGTATTTGTTGTTCCATATTGGGGTAAACGTGCAGACACCTCCTATATTCAGCATCGATCTGATGTACTTCCATAGGGAGTTTAGCAGTTTGATGGTAGGGAGGGAGCCCGAGATGTGCGTGAGTCCCGCTTCCAAGTGAGACAGCGCAGACATTTCCGACCCACAGGGCACCAGCAATGAGCGGACCGGGTCCTCCTCGTCCCTCTCACCCCAGCCCCCAAGGCGCTAAAGCTGTGAGGCTACAAAATAGTAGCGGGCGTGTGGTACAGCCATGCCACCCTGATCTTTGGCTAATTGTAGTGAGGAGAGGCTGATACGGGCCACTTTGTTGCCCCATAACAGATTCCTGAACTGGGCATCTATCTGGGTGAACCAGGCATGTGGGATCCATACTGGGGCATTGTGCAATATGTATAGCAATTGGGGAGCCCAAATCATGTTCACTAAGTTAGCTCTTCCCGTGACCGAAAGGTGCAGCTTCAACCATGCTGAGCATTTCAACCGGAATTTACGAAGCAGTGGTGTCAGATTCAATGGCAAATACTGTGCTGGGTCAACTGTGACCTGGATACCTAGGTATTTGAATTCCTCCACTATCAAGACATCTTTAGCACAATCAGGCAACTGGTGCACCAGGGGGTCTAGAAGCAAGAGGACCGATTTATTCCAATTGATGCTAAACCCGGACAGCTCCCCAAAGTCTGTGATCAAGGTCATCACATTCCTCAGGGAGCCCTCCGTGTCTCCAAGATAGATCAGCGCGTCGTCCGCGTACAGGGATATTATGTACTGTCTGGGACCCCTACAAAAACCTGTAATGTCTTGCGAAGCCCGAATATGTATAGCCAAGGGTTTCAAACAGCAGGGGTGAAAGGGGACACCCCTGCCGGGTGCCCCGAAAAAGTCTAAAGGGATCTGACAGATCCCCGTTAACCCTCATCCTGGCCGACGGGGCGCTATACAGAAGTTGAACCCACTTAAGGAATGTGGCACCCACCCTAAATCTGGCCATGACTTCCCACAGGTATGACCACTCAACGCTATCAAACGCTTTAGCCGCGTCCAGCGAGAAAATAGCTTGGTTACCGGGATTGTCAACTGGGACCTGCAAGTTGAGAAACAACCTGCGAAGGTTCTGGGCAGTGGATCTCGATGGGATGAAACCAGATTGGTCCCTATGTATCACTCGATGTATACACTTGGACAATCTGTTGGCCAAGACTCTGGCCAGTAATTTAACATCAAATGATAATAGAGAAATGGGCCTGTATGAATCCGGCGACATAGCGTCCTTACCAGGTTTAAGTATTACCACTATGAGAGCCTCATTCATAGAGGGGGGAAGCACGCCAGTTTCAAAGGCATCGTTGTAAACCTTCAAAGGCGTCGGTAGGAGCTGCTCTGCGTACCTCTTGAACACCTCGGCCGGCAAACCGTCCGCCCCAGGTGCTTTTCCGTTCTGTTCCTGGCCTTCCTTCTGCTCCTACCTTGGTTCCCATTTTTATTCGAGAAATTTACCGCCTCGATGGGGTTCCTTCTCATATTGTTTCCGACAGGGGTGTTCAATTTACGTCTCGCTTCTGAAGAGCCTTCTGCAAATCCCTCAATATTGCCTTGGATTTTTCCTCCTCTTACCATCCTCAATCCAATGGGCAGACGGAGAGGGTTAATCAGGAGTTAGAGGTTTTTCTTTGCATCTTAGTCTCCACTCATCATGACTATTCGTTCTCTCTACTTTCGTGGGCGGAATTTTCTCATAACAATCATGTAAATACCAGTTCGCAGAGAACACCCTTTTTCTCAGTTTATGGAAGACATCCTCAACTTCCGCTTCCCACGACCTGTTCTCCAGATATCCCAGCTTTGGTTTCAGCTCTGGAGTCCTTCAATTCTATCTGGGGTTTAGAGGCAAAGAACCAAAAGCAATGGTGTCCAAGGACACAGGGTGAGCTTGATTGCATAGCGAGATAATGTTCAAGGGTCAGTTACAACCAGTGACAGATCTCCTGCAACCAAAGAGGATGAAAAAGTTGTGCCTTGAGAATATATACATATATGGACCCAATATATGAATACAATTCCTGTGTCCCACAGTGGTTAGGCAAATTCTACCCCAATACAGCACCCCCTTAAAATGAAGCATTGGCCCCAAAAAATGTGTGTGGTCCCTGGGGGTCCTCCAGTTTCCCTTTACCAAGTTTGGTGCCCCAGGGCAACGTGGTTTGGCTACGAAGGTGGTTCTAAATTTAGGCTAGCTTGGTATGCTATGTTAATCTATGGCACAGTCGGGAAATTTGAGGGGCCACAGCTTGGGCAAAAAACATTTCCAGGGCCCAGGCTCTTTCAGACCCAAGCTGTGGCCACTCAAAGTTTCCAACCGTTACTGCGCCATAGATTAACATAGTGGGCCAACTTAGCCTGAATTTAGGGCCCTGTAGTAGCCGAACTATGGTGCCCAGGGACACCAAAATTGGTACATAGATACTAGACCTATTTTTGGGGGCCAATGCTTCATTTTCATGGGGACCTGTATGAGGGTATTGAGGAGAGTGCACTCTTATGTTATGATCATGCAATAAATTACCTAATTGGATGGTACTTTTTGTCGATCCATGGTGTGCTGGCTAATATCTATTTTTTTACTTGAACCAGTATCTAGCTGGTTGTTGCTGCAGCACCCAAACCTTGAGAGCTTATCCAGGAAAGTGTGCGATTGGAATATAAAAGTATTACAGGCAATAAGGAGCCCAGCTCTACAGGTACTGTTAAATATTTAAGAGTCCAGAGATTCCTGGAGTACTCAGCACTCCCTATGCCGTGATATTGCCGAGGGCCACACACTCCCAAGTGGCCCCTGAAAAAGTTGACCAGAACAATTAGGGCTAGCGACCCCAAAATAGGGGTGGTAAAGAAGAACCTCCCTTAACACTGTGCCAAATTTGGACCCCTGGAAATGTTCAGGTCCCAAGCTGTGCCCACTGTAAGCTTCCAATACTGCACCAAGCTGACCAAAAACCCAGAAGGGCTAGGGGCACCAACCTTGGTACAGGGATACCAGAGGCCCCCAGAGGTAGACCTCCCCTATCTCTGTGCCAAATTTGGGACCCTGAACATTTGGGTAAAGTATTGCATGACCGAGTAATTGCCAATTAAAGGGGTTGTAAAGGTACAAGTTTTTTTACCTTCATGCATCCTATGCATGAAGGTAAAAAAACATCTAGCAGCACCGGCCCCCCCCCGAGCCCCCGTTGTACTTACCTGACCGTTCGAATCTCCCGGGCGCGTCCACGTCGTCCTCTTCGGTTCCCAGCCTGGCCGTTGATTGGCTAGGCTGGGCGGATTGATAGCAGCGCAGCCATTGGCTAGCGCTGCTGTCAATCAGGGCGGATGACGCGGCGCGCTGGGGGGCGGAGCCGAGTGATACAGTCGGCGGCTATGCAAAAGCTCGCAAAAGCTTTCCTCCATGCGAGCGCCCTCGCATGAAGAAAGAAAGCTTTTGCGAGGAGGAGCCCAGACAGCCGCCGAGGGACCCCAGAAGACAGGTTTCCGGGCCACTCTGTGCAAAACGAACTGCACAGTGGAGGTAAGTATCACATGTTTGTTATTTTTTTTTTTTTAAAACCCTGACTTTAGTGACCCTTTAAGGCTGGGTTCATACTACTGCGAATTGGATGAGGGTTTCTCCACATCCAATTCGCATGTCAGGAGATTGTGACCGGCTCTCTATGTGCATCTTTTGTTCTGTTTCAGCCCAAATTTCGGGCTGAATTTTGGACCTGAAATGGTGAACGGGGCTCACTGGACCCCTGCTGTGAGCCACCCCGGTGTGCAGTGTGAACCCAGCCTTAGGCTACTTTCACACTAAAGGGGTTTGCAGGCGCTTGTAATGCACCTTGAAAGAGCCTCTTTCACTCCAGTGTGAAAGCCCAAGGGCTGAAGCGGTGCGCTGGCAGGACGGTAAAAAAAAGTCCTGCTAGCTGCATCTTTGAGGCACTGTAGGAGAGGGTGTATACACCGCTCCTACAGCCCCCATGCCCATTGAAATCAATGGGCAGCGCCGCTGAAAAAGCTATTTTTCGGGTGGTAGCGGGGGTTAAAAGTCGCAAAAAACAACAGTAAAGCACCGCTAAAAACGCAGACGCCCCCAGTGCCCCATTGGAAAAGTAGCACAGTGCTGGATAGCAAACAATACTATGGTCATAAAGTGGGTAAAACCTTACGGAGGTCAAAAACAAAACAACAAACTAAAAGACATAAGTTAAAGAAATAAGCAACAAGACAAGAGTATGAGCAAAAATAGGCACTGACCATTTTTTTGATGTTAAACGCATATAATTTTTAAACTTTTAAAAACAGTGGGCCAGATTCTCAAACAAGTTGCGGTGGCGTATATGGAGATGCGCGGCGTATGTGCTAATACGCGCCATCGTATCCATGGGCCGCAGCCACAGAACCAGATACACCTGAAATTAGGATTCGTCTGACCATTGTAACTGTTCTAAGTCTGCGTAGCGTAGGCGCATATTTACGCGCGTCACGTCTGGCGTTCTCATTGATTTTGCAAATGAGGGAGATACGGGGATTCCCGAACGTACGTGCGCCAGACGTTTATTACGCGTGTTCCGCGTTAATTTACCCCTCATAAAGCAGGGGTAACTTTGCCCCAGACATGTGGAAGTCAGCAGGAGAGCAAATACAGCAGCACCGTTACGGACGAGCTGAGCAAACACACTTGCAGGACAGGGGCAGGCATGGTCATAGCACTACTAGTGGCTTTAGAGGGGCGTAGAAGGAGGAGAGCACGTCATTCACACAGCCGTGGGGATAACTTCTCCCCAACGGCCGAGGGTGACACCCCTTATTGCCAGGAGTGCCACCCCCACATTCACACACCATTCACAGTGCACCATGTGCAGTATAAAAAAAAAAAAATCCTCTTCACCAGAGCATATAAAAAAAAAAAAAAAACCTCTTCACCAGAGCATGTAAAAAAAAAAAAAAAAACTCTTCACCAGAGCATGTAAAAAAAAAAAAAACTCTTCACCAGAGCATATGATAAAACCAAAAAAAGATATCAAAAAGGCAATCACTTGCTCTGGCGTGCGCTCCGCCTGGTGCCCAGGCTCCTGGCCCTTAGTTGTCGGGGGGGTGCCTCAGGTGGGGGGGTGGGGTATCAGGTGGAGGAGCATCCCCTGGTCTCTCCCTGGCTGCCCTCCAAAGCCACAGCTATGCGGGTGAGGACCGCCTCCATAGAAACTGTCTGGGCCTGTACAGCCACTCTCAGGGCCTTCACCTTGCCCACAAGTTCCGCCGTTGAGGACTGGAGCTCCCCCAGGCAGGTAACTGATGCAGACGTGTTGGCAGAGACATCCTGCAGAGTGTCACTTAAGGGGCCCGAGGAGCCCAGGCTGTCTGCCAGCCGCCTCATCTCCACCACGACTTCACCCATATGGCGGGTCTGCTGGTCCTGCTCCCTTGACAGGTGTTCTGGAAGGAATTCAGGGACACCCCTTGTCTTCCTGGTCGCCTTCCTGGGCCGTGGAGTGGCTGGGGACCTTCCATAGGGGGAGGATCTTAAGGGGCTGGTGATGACGGGGATGGACCAGGGGGGACTGGACATGACGGGGGCAGACACTGAGGGGCTGGAGATGAGGGGGGTGGATGAGTGTGATGGTCCTGCCAACACACTTGGCTCCTCCATATAGAGGCATACCTCATGGTCCATAGACACCACCTCCTCCTCAACCACCTCTCCAGTTGGGGACTGGGCACTCCCCTCCACCAATACTACCGGTTTTCCCAGGGGGTCAGAATGAGGCACAGGATGTTTCCGGAGATGCCATGAGTCGGACAGCAGCAGCAGACGGCCCAGCTCCCTCCTGCACATCTGTGGGTGACACAAAACATTCACATGTTGGTGGACCCACACACTTGACACATGTTCCCTTCCCCCCCCCTCCCCACACACACATGCTACACACCAGATAGTAGATAAAACACACTTACCTGTCCTCAAGCCCAGAGCCACGGAGTCATAGCCTGGAAGTCCCCCCACCTGCTCCCTCTGTAGGCAGCGGGCAACCACTTTCTCCTCTGCAGTGAGGCGGATCGCACAGGGTGGTCCCCCTCCAGTGCCCCTTGCATGCCTGCTGATCACACCCAGCTTGCCTCTGACCAGGCGCCGCAGGTCATGCATCTTCTTTGAGATGTCTTGGGGTCTCCTCACCTCATGTGACAGGGAATTTACCTCAGCGGTGATTGCGCTGGAGTATCTCCTCCTTTTTAGCCTTACTTGTGGTGCCACTCTGTGGGCCATGGAGGTGAGCATCGTACTGCTCCATGGCGGAGATAATGATGGCCCTCTTGTCAGGGGAGAAGTTTTTTTTCCGTCTTTCTCTCCTCTGAGCTGACATGGCACTACACAAGCCGCAAAATTACCTACACCACCGGAAATAAAATGGTGTAATTTTGCGAATGACGGGCACATGTCCGGCCGCATTTATACACATTGCGTAGGCAGAGTGGGCCGGCGTTGCTCAGGTGTCACACTGTGCATAGTTGTGCACATGCGCAGAGGGGCGGTCCAGACGGTCACGTCACTGCGCATGCTCCGTCCGTACAAGCGCTCATTTGCATGGGGTCACAGTTCATTTAAATGGATCACGCCTACCTCCCTCCTAGTTTGAATTGCGTCGGCTTACGCCAAACAATTTACGTTACGCAGGCGCATCGTGGGGCGCAATTGCACTGAGAATATGGTGCTTGGATCTCGAAGTTATGCCGGTGTAGTGCATCTGATATGCGCTACGCCTGCATAAACATGCGCCGATGTACGAGAATCTGGCCCAGTGAATTTTATTCAAAAAATGTGGCATGAAAACAAAAATAAAAGTAAATAAATACTCGACACCAAAACTCAGACTCGAACTATACAATAGTCAATTTAAGGGGATATTAAAGGTTAGTTTAACCTCCCTGGCGGTATGATTCTGTCTGGAATTACATACCAAAAGCGGTACAATTTTTTGCATGGAAATTTGGCGTTTTATACTGTAGGCCTGCAATTCTTAGGAACAGGGGTGGCGAACAAGTTCGACAAAAAGAGCCAAAATTTTAAACTGTGAGAGTCAGAGAGCCACACCACGCAGTGACCTGCCAAAACAGACAAACACTCACACAAAAGCATATAATTTTAACAATAATATATTAAACACACAATATAACATGCTCAGTCAGTTGTTTGAGTCTTTTTACCTGGCTTTTCAAGGTGCTCAATTTTTGCTTGCGTAGTTCAGTACCTTTGGGTAATTCCTTGTCAATATTAGCATGGAGAGTGCTAAAATGACGCTGAAGATTTGAAGCCTTGAAATGTGATATCATAGTATTGCATATTAAACACAGCGCTTTCCCATTCCGTTCAATAAAGAAGAAAGCATATTCCCATTCTTCCAAAAATGTCCTGTGTTCATCTTCATATTTTCGCTTAGCTTTGCATTTTGCCATTTTGAGTGAGGGTAAAAATCCTGCAGTGATGGTGAGGGTGTGCTGCGTCCTCCACACTAAGAACTAACGGCAAGATGTGACACAACATGTGACACACGGGTCCCCACGCTCCCTGGCCCGTGCAGTTGTTTCCGAGGGATGGGAGACGTGATGACGCAGCCTGGGGGGCGGGACTACGCGCTCGGAGATCTCTCCTCAGAGGTCCCTCCTCAGAAGCAGCATAACAAAATCCAAACTTGGCAAAGAGCCACAGTATACAAAATAATGATAAGAGGCAAAGAGCCGCATTCATTTTGGCCGGGAGCCGCATGCGGCTCGAGAGCCGCGTGTTCGCCACCCCTGCTTAGGAATAACTTGCTTACATCTGTCCAAACAAGACATCCCGGCTATTATAAAGTTTAAAAAACATAAATTTTAATATACAGTGCAGGAAAATAAGTATTTGAACACCCTGCTATTTTGCAAATTCTCCCACTTGGAAATCATGGAGGGGTCTGAAATTGTCATCGTAGGTGCATATCCACTGTGAGAGACATAATCAAAAAAAAAAAATTCCAGAAATCACAATTTATGAATTTTTAACTATTTATTTGTATGATACAGCTGCAAAGAAGTATTTGAACACCTGTCTATCAGCTAGAATTCTGACCCTCAAAGACCTGTTAGTCTGCCTTTAAAATGTCCACCTCCACTCCATGTATTATCCTAAATTAGATGCACCTGTTTGAGGTCATTAGCTGCATAAAGACACCTGTCCACCCCATACAATCAGTAAGAATCCAACTACTAACATGGCCAAGACCAAAGAGCTGTCCAAAGACACTAGAGACAAAATTGTACACCTCCACAAGGCTGGAAAGGGCTACGGGGAAATTGCCAAGCAGCTTGGTGAAAAAAGGTCCACTGTTGGAGCAATCATTAGAAAATGGAAGAAGCTAAACATGACTGTCAATCTCCCTCGGACTGGGGCTCCATGCAAAATCTCACCTCGTGGGGTCTCAATGATCCTAAGAAAGGTGAGAAATCAGCCCAGAACTACACGGGAGGAGCTGGTCAATGACCTGAAAAGAGCTGGGACCACGTTTCCAAGGTTACTGTTGGTAATACACTAAGACGTCATGGTTTGAAATCATGCATGGCACGGAAGGTTCCCCTGCTTAAACCAGCACATGTCAAGGCCCGTCTTAAGTTTGCCAATGACCATTTGGATGATCCAGAGGAGTCATGGGAGAAAGTCATGTGGTCAGATGAGACCAAAATAGAACTTTTTGGTCATAATTCCACTAACCGTGTTTGGAGGTAGAAGAATGATGAGTACCATCCCAAGAACACCATCCCTACTGTGAAGCATGGGGGTGGTAGCATCATGCTTTGGGGGTGTTTTTCTGCACATGGGACAGGGCGACTGCACTGTATTAAGGAGAGGATGACCGGGGCCATGTATTGCGAGATTTTGGGCAACAACCTCCTTCCCTCAGTTAGAGCTTTGAAGATGGGTCGAGTAACTGTAATTGCAAACAAAGGCTACTGTACCAAATATTAACATTGATTTTCTCAGGTGTTCAAATACTTCTTTGCAGCTGTATCATACAAATAAATAGTTAAAAAAATCATACATTGTGAATTCTGGAATATTTTTTTTTGATTATGTCTCTCACAGTGGACATGCACCTACGATGATAATTTCAGACCCCTCCATGATTTCCAAGTGGGAGAACTTGCAAAATAGCACGGTGTTCAAATACTTATTTTCCGCACTGTAATAAATAACTATAAATAATTATAACAAATGATAATGTAATTATAATAAAAATTATTCAATAATGTAATCAAATCAAAATCACTGAAATTTGCTCAGTTGCAGAATTGTCGCTCTCATTACTTTTATTTTTTATGACGAATTTCCCCACAAATCGCTATCACTCAATTCTGCAAGTGATTATAATTTATTATCGCTGTTTTCTAGCTGCTCTAAAATCACTTTTGACATAAAGGGACACTTTGGGTTGCTATGGACAATCTACAGTTTGCAGGCAGAAATAACAGTTTTTATTGTATAAAAGTACATGTGGGACACTGGGCAGACCACTAGGGACAAGGGGGGTGTGTATTTTTTACATACAGTACTGTAATCTATAAATGTAATGTGTTTGTTTACTTTTTTGAATTTGGCGCCGTTCTCCGCTCCTGTGCGTCGTAACGTCGCAGGGAATGGAGATCGGCGGCACACGGGCACTGTGTGAATCGAGCGAGGACCCACTCGCTCACACAGCGGGGAGGCATCGCTGGATCCACGGACAAGGTAAGTAACTTTGTCTGGATGCTGCAAGAAGGTAAGCCGCGGCGCTGCACACTCTGCACATCTACCCCGAGCGTGACTCGGGGTTACCGCTCCTAGCATGGAAAAACCACCCCGAGTCACGCTCGGGAATACCTCTAAGGGGGTTAAGAAAAAAAAAAAAACATGTCATACTTACCTCCACTGTGCAGTTCGTTTTTCACAGAGTGGCAAGGTGGTTACCTTGTGGGCGCGCTCCTGTGTGATGAAAATAGGTATCACACCCACTAGTAAAGCAGGCCATGAAAATAGGTATCCCCCTCTAGTAAAGCAGGCCATGAAAATAGGTATCCCCCTCTAGTAAAGCAGGCCATGAAAATAGGTATCCCCCTCTAGTAATGCAGGCCATGAAAATAGGTATCCCCTGTAGTATAAGGTGACCAGATTTTTTAAATGAAATCCGGGGACATATTTTTTCTTTACTAGTAATGGCAACAATCAGCGACTATCTGCCCGTCACCGCCCGTCTCACAGCCTCTCAAGTCTTACTTTTCAGGCCCTGTCTACTACTGGATGGGGAGCGGAGGAAGATCACTGCGCCAGGGAAGGCAAGGAGATAGGCAGGTGGCTGGCCAGGATTTGAGCCAAGGCAGAAGAACATGCAAGCGAAGCTGAATGGTCAAGTGCCCGAAACTGAAGAAATATTCCCTCCGCTCCGACCAGCACATGATCATCAGAAGGGGGCACAGATAATGGGAAAAATACAACCCCCCTATGCTAGTAGGCATGGCGGAGCGGGGTGTGTAATTCTATTTTTTTTATTTTAATTCTGCACCGACTGTCTTTGAAATTGCCCCTGCCCCTTATTAAATCCAATCTGGGGACAAAACCAGGGACAGACTTGGTCCGGGGACAGTGTCCTCAATCAGGGGACTGTCCCCTGAAACCGGGCATGTCTTGTCACCCTACTGTAATAATGCAGGCCATGAAAATAGGTATCCCCCTCTAGTAAAACAGGCCATGAAATGAGGTATCCCCTGTAGTAAAGCAGGCCATGAAAATACAGTCAGGTCCATAAATATTTGGACATCGACACAATGCTAACCTTTTTGGCTCTATACACCACCACAATGGATTTGAAATGAAACTAACAAGATGTGCTTTAACTGCAGACTTTTAGCTTTAATTTGAGGGTATTTACATTTAAATCAGGTGAACGGTGGAGGAATTACAACAGTTTGTATATGTGCCTCCCACTTTTAAGGGACCAAAAGTAATGGGATAGATTAACAATCATAAATCAAACTTTCACTTTTTAATACTTGGTTGCAAATCCTTTGCAGTCAATTACAGCCTGAAGTCTGGAACGCATAGACATCACCAGACACTGGGGGCCAGATTCTCTAAGAAAATCTCCGGCGTAGCGTAAGCCATTTACACTACGCCGCCGCATCGTACTAGAGCAAGTGCCGTATTCTCTAACCATTTGCTCCGTAGTTTGCGTTGGCGTAGCGAAAATGGCCCAGCGTAAGCCCGCGTAATTCAAATGGGGCGGCTTGTATTTAAATTAAGCGCGCCCCCGCGTCGAACGAACTGCGCATGCGCCAGCCGGGGAAAAAGCCCAGTGCACATGCTCCAGCTCACGTCGGAAAGCGTCGTTGAAACTGACGTCAAAACGACGTGATCGTCACTACGCAATGCCCCTATTCGCGAACGAGTTAGTAAAACGACGTAAGCGAAGGAAAAAGCCGACGCTGACCCGACGCCATACTTAACATGGCATCCACGGCACCCGACGGCACTTCGTAAGGTTACTCCTCATAGAAGCAGGGGTAACCTTACGAGTTCGTAAACGACGTACGCGACGACGGGCGGCATAAAAGCGACCGGGAAACGGCGTACTAGCCTCATTTGCATATGCAAATGAGAAAACAATGTAAAGGCCACCTAGTGGCTGTCACAACTACGATCCGCAAGTGTAATGGTATTACACTTGTCGGATGTTGAAGCGTATCTATGCCAAAGTGATGCTAAGCATCACTCGCATAGATACGAGGCAAAAAAAACGGCGATACAGGTACGTCCTCTTTAAGTGCCCAGGCGTGGGTCGCGGGCGCGCGTCGCGGGTACGACACGGTCCGAAGCTCCGTGACCAGGACCTCGGGACCCGATCGCCGCTGGAGTCCCGCGATCGGTCCCCGTAGCTGAAGAATGGGAAGAGCTGTGTGTAAACACAGCTTCCCCGTTCTTCACTGTGGCGCTATCATCGATCGTGTGATCCCTTTTATAGGAAAATACAATCGATGACATCACACCTACAGCCACACCCCTCTACAGTTAGAAACACAGATACGGTCATACATAACCCCTTCAGCACCCCCTTGTGGTTAACTCCCAAACTTGAAATGCATTTTTTGCTGTGAAAATGACTATGGTCCCAAAAATGTGTCAAAATTGTCCAAAGTGTCCTCCATAAAGTCGCAGTCACGAAAAAAAAAAAAAAACGCTGATACTTTAAGTAGTAAAAACATTTTTTTTATAAAAATGCAATAAAACTATCCCCTATTTTGTAAACGCTATACATTTTGCGCAAACCAACCGATAAACGCTTATTGCGATTTTTTTTAACCAAAAATAGGTAGAAGAATACGTATCGGCCTAAACCGAGGAAAAAAAATATTTTTTTTATATATTTTTGGGGATATTTATTATAGCAAAAAGTAAAAAATATAGATTTTTTTTCAAAATTGTCGCTCTATTTTTGTTTATAGCGCAAAAAATAAAAACCGCAGAGGTGATCAAATACCACCAAAAGAAAGGTCTATTTGTGGGAAAAAAAAGGACGCCAATTTTGTTTGGGAGCCACGTCGCACGACCGCGCAATTGTCTGTTAATGCAACGCAGTGCCGAATCGCAAAAACTGGCCGGGTCCTTTAGCTGCCTAAAGGTCCGGGTCTTAAGTGGTTAAAAAACTCTTTGGATGCTTTCGCGTATGCTTCAGGTCATTGTCCATCTGCACTGTGAAGCGACGTCCAATGAGTTCTAAAGCATTTGACTGAATATGAGCAGATAATAATATTGCCCAAAACACTTCAGATTTCATCCTGCTGCTTTGTCAGCAGTCACATCATCAATAAATACAAGAGAACCAGTTCCGTTGGCAGCCATACATGCCCACAACATGACACTACCACCACCATGCTTCACTGATGAGGTTGTATGCTTTGGATCATGAGCAGTTCCTTTCCTTCTCCATACACTTCTCTTCCCATCACTCTGGTACAAGTTGATCTTGGACTCATCTGTCCATAGGACGTTGTTTCAAAACTGTGAAGGCTTGTTTAGGTGTTGTTTGGCAAACTCTAATCTGACCTTCCTGTTTTTGTGGCTCACCAATGGTGTACATCTTGTGGTGAACCCTCTGTATTCACTCTGGTGAAGTCTTCTCTTGATTCTTGACTTTGAGGCCGCGTACACACGATCGAACATGTCCGCTGAAACTGGTCCGCAGACCAGTTTCAGCGGACATATGCGATCGTGTGTACGGCCTAGCAGACAGGTTTCCAGCGGAAAAAAGTTTTAAAACATGCTTTAAAACTTGTCCGCTGGAAACCTATCCGTCGGACATGTCCGCTGGTTAGTACGCCTAACCAGCGGACCGAAATTTGATCGTGTGTACAAAACATCAGACCAAAAGATCCCCGGAGACATGTCCGATGAAAACGGTCCGCGGACATGTCTCCTCTTGTGTACGCGGCCTCACACACATACACCTACAGTACCTTCTGGAGAGTGTTCTTGATCTGGCCAACTGATGTGAGGGGTGTTTTCTTCACCTGGGAAAGAATTCTTTGGTCATCCACCACAGTTGTTTTCCGTGGTTTTCTGGGTCTTTTGATGTTGCTGAGCTTGCTGGTGCTTTCTTTCTTTTTAAGGATGTTTCAAACAGTTGATTTGGCCACACCTAATGTTTTTGCTATCTCTCTGATGGGTTTGTTTTGTTTATTTAGCCTAATGATGGCTCGCTTCACTGATAGTGACAGCTCTTTGGATCTCATATTGAGAGTTGACAGCAACAGATTCCAAATGCAAATAGCACACTTTAAATGAACTTTGGACCTTTTATCTGCTATATGTAAATGGGATAATGAGGGAATAACACACATCTGTGTAGTAATATTAATATAGATGTGTTGGTATTAAAAATATTGTGTTATCTCCTCTCCCTTGTGCTGGAGGTGCAAAGCTAATGTAGGTACTCTTCTACATATATGGTGGGATTGCCCTCTTATTCAAACATTTTGGAAAGAGGTACATCGAATCATTCCTATTATCACTACATATGTTCCGGATTTTACTGCAGCCCAATACTTATTGCATTACACTTCCTTACCCCGCAATGTTTATAAAAAGTCTATTATTATTCATCTGATTAATGCTGCCAAATTGTGTATCCCAGTTCGATGGAAAAACCCATCTCCTCCTTCCGTTTCGGAATGGGTTCAGAGAATTATTAAAATTGCTGAGATGGAGGAATTGATCCAGCAAGCTAGAGAATCTCCGAAATTTTTTTATGAAAAGTGGGCTTGCTGGATCCATTTTACAAATTCTAATGAATACACAAACATAATTTCTTCCTGAATGTGTTCTCTTTGTTTTAGAATTCCTGTAATATAGACCAATACTACTTGTCTTGAATATGACTGATAATTGCTTACTTAATCCATTCTAACTTTTTATTTCCCCCTCTCAACCCTCCCTTTAATTCCCCTTACGTTAGTTTGTAGTTTTGTTATGTACTTGTATTTTTCTTACATATAGTATGGATTCGCTCTCTCTAATTTTGATTTTATACTTGTTCACTGTAGTATCCATATACACTTATGTTTTGCTTCGTTGTATATTGAGTTCTTTCATGATGACATGTTTGTTGTTGTACTTTATTCTGGAATACCAATAAAAAAAATTGAAACATAAAAAAATATTGTGTTATACAGTATGTATGGCATGGTATTTAGGTGTTGCATACAGGCATTCAAGGTTACACATCAAAGGAAGTTTGCTGACCAAATCTTGTGGCCAAACGACACGTATCAAAAGATACAGAGGACCCTTTGATGTGTAAATCTTATCTAAGACTACCTAGGTGTGTGAGATGGCCTGGTACTTCCTTACATACATAAGGAAGTATTTATAAATGGTAATTAGACTTGAGGGGGGTAGTCATTCAATGGGAACACTTGGTTGACCCCCCCCCCCCCTCCAGTATGAGACCAATATATGAGAAAGACAGGCTGACATTCAGTTCTCTTGTCACTGAGAGAATGTACTCCCGGTATTCTCTCTGTATGAGTATGGGGGCGCAGGTAGAAATCTGAAATACTCTGTTGGACTTTGAATCATCTGTGGACTTTGGACTTTATTCTGTATTGGAAGTCGGTTGAATTAAATTTTGCGTTCTCTAGAGGGCCTGGTGTGTTGCTGCAAAAACAACTTACTAACATCATACTAGACACTATACTAGACTATATACGCTAAAGATCTAAAGACTACAATCTGGCCATGGAACAGCTGAGCAGCCAATTGTCCCATTACCTTTGGTAACTTAAAAAGTGGGAGGCACATATATAAACTGTTGTAATTCCTACACCGTTCACCTGATTTGGATGTAAATACCCTCAAATTAAAGTTGAAAGTCTGCAGTTAAAGCGGAGCTCCACCCACCCGCATTTTTTTTTTTCAAAGTCGGCAGCTACTAACAGTGTAGCTGCTGACTTTGAATAAGGACACTTACCTGTCCTAGGCGCCCGCGCTGACGGCCCCCGCCGATGCCGATCCTCGATCCCGGCACCGCCATCCACAGTCAGGGAAACAGGCAGTGAAGCCGTGCGGCTTCACTGCCCGTTTCCTACTGCGCATGTGCGAGCGACGCGGCGCTTTGTGAATGGTCCGGCTGCTTTCTGGGATACACACAGTTCCCACAATGCAGCGCGGCCCATTCACAAGAAGACACCCAGAAGAGGGGGAGGAAGAAAACAGCACCGCGGATCGTGAGGGCAGATTCGGGACTTCCGCATAGCAACAGCCTATTTAGGGTGAGTATTTTATTTTTTTTCCATTTCATTTTTATTTATTTTTTTCAGATTTTTTAAAAAAATATATATATCAGGGTGGAGCTCCGCTTTAAAGCACATCTTGTTTGTTTCATTTCAAATTCACTGTGGTGGTGTATAGAGCCAAAAAGATTAGAATTGTGTTGATGTCCCAATATTTATGGACCTGACTGTAGGTATCCCCCTCTAGTAATACAGGTC
Source organism: Rana kukunoris (assembly GCA_029574335.1). NCBI lineage: Eukaryota > Metazoa > Chordata > Amphibia > Anura > Ranidae > Rana > Rana kukunoris. The sequence goes on along the minus strand of CM056058.1, from coordinate 42,201,899 downwards.
GTGAAAATAGGTATCCTCCTCTAGTAATTCAGGCCATGAAAATAGGTATCACCCCTCTAGAAATACAGGCCGTGAAAATAGGTATCCCTCTCTAGTAATACAGGCCATGAAAATAGGTATCCGCCTCTAGTAATTCAGGCCATGAAAATAGGTATCACCCCCTCTAGCAAAGCAGGCCATGAAAATAGGTTTCACCCCCCTCTAATAATGCAGGCCATGAAAATTGGTATCACCCTCTAGTAAAGCAGGTCATGAAAATAGGTATTCCCCTTTAGTAAAGCAGGCCATGAAAATAGGTATCCCCCTCTAGTAAAGCAGGCCATGAAAATAGGTATCCCCTTTAGTAAAGCAGGCTGTCACGGGTGTACTTACCGAGGCCGAGATGCTGAGAGCAGGTCACCTTTGCAACATGGCGAGATCCGCCCCTGGGATTGGAACAGAGGGAAGGAAGTGCAAGGAGGCACCGGTACTGGCAGTGAAGCGGAGACTTGATATGCTGGTCAGGAGCTGAGCAGGGAGTAGTTCACTGGGGACAGCTGAGGATCAGGCAACAACAATCCAGGTACTCAAGGCACTTTAAGCAGGGAACAGAGACTGGCGACAGATCTGGGAGACAAGGTGTAGGTCAGGGATTGGAGAGAGCAGAATGTCCGGGGGTACAGGCCAGAGGTCAGGGGGCAGAAGACAGCAGCAATCCAGGGACGTCAGCCAAAGATCAGGTAATCCGGGTCAAACAAGGCAGGAGCTTCAACAGAAAGTATCACAGGAGCTGATGACAAATGAGCAACCTGACAAGGGGTAGAAGCTGATTTAAATAGGACGGTCAGAAAAAAAAAAAATAGGCCGGTCAGGCCTCTGATTGGTTCCAAGAGGAGCGTGCCCGTGCGTGTGGCCAGACCGCGAATGCTCGCAATTCGCTCACAGGTAAGCGTGATAGCGCTAATCTACCGCACATGTGCGTGATTCTGTGTCGGGCGGAATTGGTACCCTGACACAAGCCATGAAAATAGGTATCCCTTCTAAGACAGCAGGACATGAAAATAGGTATCCCCCGCTAGTATAGCAGGCCATGAAAATAGGTATCCCCCTCTAGTACAGCAGGACACGAAAATAGGTATCCCCCGCTAGTATAGCAGGCCATGAAAATAGGTATCCCTCTCTAGTACAGCAGGCCATGAAAATAGGTATCCCCCTCTAGTACAGCAGGCCATGAAAATAGGTATCCCTCTCTAGTACAGCAGGCCATGAAAATAGGTATCCCCCTCTAGTACAGCAGGCCATGAAAATAGGTATCCTCCTCTAGTAATGCCAGCCATGAAAATAGGTAGGGTTGTCCCGATACCAATACTAGTATCAGTACCGATACCGAGCATTTGCCCAAGTACTTGTACTTAAGGGAGTTGTAAAGGAAAAAAAAATTGCCTAAAATTAATGTCTACAAGGTAGACAGACAGAATGTGTAATGATTCTGTTAAAAACGAGTAAATACCTATTAAATTCCTTCATCTATATCACCTTTGGCGTTCTAGTTTCTGTTCTCTCATTCACTTCCTGGTTTGCGGCGCTTGTTCATGTAAGAACTACATTTCCCAGTATGCATTGCGGCACACCCAGTAATTCACACCTCCTTAAAGTCTCTAACACGTCCTGCCACACAGATGTAGTTCCCAGGAGGGGCGAGCATGTCACTGACCACCGCAGTAAAGCCTCCCTTCACGGTGGTGAGTTACAATCAGACAAGCAGGAAATTAACAGAACAGAGAAGAAATAGAGCAACTTCTGAGCAAAAACGAACAGTGAGGAAGTGAAAAGAGAGGAATATCTGCAGGTAAAGGATGCTTATTATGAAAAAAAAAATGTTTTTCTTTACAACCCCTTTAAGCAAATGCTCCGATGCTTTACCCGATACCTGGAGAGTCAGGGTGATCAGTGCGGTGGGGGAGTAACAAGCATCGATCACTGCTGACTGTCCCTGTATCCTCCTCCAGCCCTCCTCCGTTCCGCTGCTGTCTCCCTCTGTGCCCCCCTTCATGCTGCCGTCTCCCTCCATGTCCCCCTCCATGTTGCTCTTTCCCTCTCTGCCCCCCTCCATGCTGCCATCTCCCTCTGTGTTCCCCTCCGTGGTGCTGTGTCTCCCTCCGTGCTGCCGTGTTCCACTCCGTGCTGCATCATGTCCCCCTCCACCCCTTCGATCTGTCAGGATGGAGAGCGGAGGTAAATCCGTCTCCGTCCTTTTCCGAATGTACAGGGTCAGTGATCACTGTCCATTCACATAACTAAAACTGTTTATGAATAGAGAGGAGCTGCTGTCTTCTCTCCATTCATTTTCAGCGCAGCTAAAGCTGCAGAGAAAGGGACTGGGGAATATGTGTCCCTAGTCCCCTTCCCTATCTCTAAGGGGAGATGTCAGAGGTCTGTTAAGACCCCGATTTCTCACCAAAGCCTCCCAACAGGGCTGTTAAAAAAAAGAATTGCAATATATAATAAAAAATGTAATTGTAAAAAATAAAAAGTTAAATAAAAAACACACTGACACTGTTCACCCCCCCCCCCCCTTATAAAAAAAATAAAAAAATACAAAATTAAATAAATTGTAAAAAATAAAGTATCGGTAATTGGTATCAGCGAGTACTTGAAAAAAAGTATTGGTACTTGTACTCGATCTTAAAAAAGTGGAATCAGTACAACCCTAAAAATAGGTATCCCCCTTTAGTAATACAGGCCGTGAAAATAGGTATCACGCCTGTAATAATGCAGGCCGCCTGTGCCATCCAGCCAGCCTGTGACAACCATTGTGTGCCATGCAGACTGTGGCCCCCTCTGTGACATGCAGACTGTGGTCCCCCTTTAAAATGCAGACTGTGCCCCCCCTCCCCTGACATGCTGACTGTGCCCCCCATGACATCGAGACTTCCCCCCCCCCCCCCCCCCCCCCCCCCGGGCATCCAGACTGGCCCCCCTGACATTGAGACTGCCCCTGTGACATCCAGACTGGCCCCCCTGACATTGAGACTGCTCCTGTGACATCCAGACTGGCCCCCTGACATTGAGACTGCCCCCTGTGACATCCAGACTGGCACCCTGACATTGAGACTGCCCCCTGTGACATCCAGACTGTCCCCCTGACATTGAGACTGCCTCCGTGACATCCAGACTGGCCCCCCTGACATTGAGACTGCTCCCTGTGACATCCAGACTGGCCCCCCTGACATTGAGACTGCTCCCTGTGACATCCAGACTGGCCCCCTGACATTGAGACTGCCCCCTGTGACATCCAGACTGGCCCCCTGACATTGAGACTGCCCCCTGTGACATCCAGACTGCCCCTGTGACATTGAGACTGCCCCCTGTGACATCCAGACTGCCCCCCGTGACATTGAGACTGCCCCCTGTGACATCCAGACTGCCCCCCTGACATTGAGACTGCCCCCGTGACATCCAGACTGGCCCCCTGACATTGAGACTGCTCCCTGTGACATCCAGACTGGCCCCCTGACATTGAGACTGCCCCCTGTGACATCCAGACTGGCCCCCTGTGACATCGAGACTGCCCCCTGTAACATCCAGACTGCCCCCGTGACATTGAGACTGCCCCCTGTGACATCCAGACTGGCCCCCCTGACATTGAGACTGCCCCTGTGACATCCAGACTGGCCCCCCTGACATTGAGACTGCCCCCTGTGACATCCAGACTGCCCCCGTGACATTGAGACTGCCCCGTGACATCCAGACTGGCCCCCCTGACATTGAGACTGCCCCGTGACATCCAGACTGGCCCCCCTGACATTGAGACTGCCCCGTGACATCCAGACTGGCCCCCCTGACATTGAGACTGCCCCGTGACATCCAGACTGCCCCCGTGACATCCAGACTGCCCCCCTGACATTGAGACTGCCCCCGTGACATCCAGATTGCCCCCGTCACATGCAGACTGTGCATAACCGATACAGCTTGTTGCTGTCCCCTCCTCGCAACCAGCCTGTGTCCCCTCTTTGTGTCTCCCGCTGTCATCCAGATGGAGCCAGGTGTCTCGCTGTGTCTCCATGATGCTGCCGATCAATCGGTGAATATAGAGTTAATAGGATGCCTTAGCTTGCACACAGACTGGCCCCCCTGACATTGAGACTGCCCCCGTGACATCCAGACTGCCCCCCTGACATTGAGACTGCCCCCGTGACATCCAGATTGCCCCCGTCACATGCAGACTGTGCATAACCGATACAGCTTGTTGCTGTCCCCTCCTCGCAACCAGCCTGTGTCCCCTCTTTGTGTCTCCCGCTGTCATCCAGATGGAGCCAGGTGTCTCGCTGTGTCTCCATGATGTTGACGATCAATCGGTGAATATAGAGTTAATAGGATGCCTTAGCTTGCACACAGACTGGCCCCCCTGACATTGAGACTGCTCCCTGTGACATCCAGACTGGCCCCCTGACATTGAGACTGCCCCCTGTGACATCCAGACTGGCCCCCTGTGACATCGAGACTGCCCCCTGTGACATCCAGACTGCCCCCGTGACATTGAGACTGCCCCCTGTGACATCCAGACTGGCCCCCCTGACATTGAGACTGCCCCTGTGACATCCAGACTGGCCCCCCTGACATTGAGACTGCCCCCTGTGACATCCAGACTGCCCCCGTGACATTGAGACTGCCCCGTGACATCCAGACTGGCCCCCCTGACATTGAGACTGCCCCGTGACATCCAGACTGGCCCCCCTGACATTGAGACTGCCCCGTGACATCCAGACTGCCCCTGTGACATCCAGACTGCCCCCCTGACATTGAGACTGCCCCCGTGACATCCAGATTGCCCCCGTCACATGCAGACTGTGCATAACCGATACAGCTTGTTGCTGTCCCCTCCTCGCAACCAGCCTGTGTCCCCTCTTTGTGTCCCCCGCTGTCAGCCAGATGGAGCCAGGTGTCTCGCTGTGTCTCCATGATGCTGCCGATCAATCGGTGAATATAGAGTTAATAGGATGCCTTAGCTTGCACACAGACTGGCCCCCCTGACATTGAGACTGCTCCCTGTGACATCCAGACTGGCCCCCTGACATTGAGACTGCTCCCTGTGACATCCAGACTGGCCCCGTGACATTGAGACTGCTCCCTGTGACATCCAGACTGGCCCCCCTGACATTGAGACTGCCCCCTGTGACATCCAGACTGGCCCCCCTGACATTGAGACTGCCCCCTGTGACATCCAGACTGCCCCCGTGACATTGAGACTGCCCCGTGACATCCAGACTGGCCCCCCTGACATTGGGACTGCCCCGTGACATCCAGACTGGCCCCCCTGACATTGAGACTGCCCTGTGACATCCAGACTGGCCCCCCTGACATTGAGACTGCCCCGTGACATCCAGACTGGCCCCCCTGACATTGAGACTGCCCCGTGACATCCAGACTGCCCCCCTGACATTGAGACTGCCCCTGTGACATCCAGATTGCCCCCGTCACATGCAGACTGTGCATAACCGATACAGCTTGTTGCTGTCCCCTCCTCGCAACCAGCCTGTGTCCCCTCTTTGTGTCCCCCGCTGTCAGGCAGATGGAGCCAGGTGTCTCGCTGTGTCTCCATGATGCTGCCGATCAATCGGTGAATATAGAGTTAATAGGATGCCTTAGCTTGCACACAGACTGGCCCCCCTGACATTGAGACTGCTCCCTGTGACATCCAGACTGGCCCCCTGACATTGAGACTGCTCCCTGTGACATCCAGACTGGCCCCGTGACATTGAGAATGCTCCCTGTGACATCCAGACTGGCCCCCCTGACATTGAGACTGCCCCCTGTGACATCCAGACTGGCCCCCCTGACATTGAGACTGCCCCCTGTGACATCCAGACTGCCCCCGTGACATTGAGACTGCCCCGTGACATCCAGACTGGCCCCCCTGACATTGAGACTGCCCCGTGACATCCAGACAGGCCCCCCTGACATTGAGACTGCCCCGTGACATCCAGACTGGCCCCCCTGACATTGAGACTGCCCCGTGACATCCAGACTGGCCCCCCTGACATTGAGACTGCCCCGTGACATCCAGACTGCCCCCGTGACATCCAGACTGCCCCCCTGACATTGAGACTGCCCCCGTGACATCCAGATTGCCCCCGTCACATGCAGACTGTGCATAACCGATACAGCTTGTTGCTGTCCCCTCCTCGCATCCAGCCTGTGTCCCCTCTTTGTGTCCCCCGCTGTCAGCCAGATGGAGCCAGGTGTCTCGCTGTGTCTCCATGATGCTGCCGATCAATCGGTGAATATAGAGTTAATAGGATGCCTTAGCTTGCACACAGACTGGCCCCCCTGACATTGAGACTGCTCCCTGTGACATCCAGACTGGCCCCCTGACATTGAGACTGCTCCCTGTGACATCCAGACTGGCCCCGTGACATTGAGACTGCTCCCTGTGACATCCAGACTGGCCCCCCTGACATTGAGACTGCCCCCTGTGACATCCAGACTGCCCCCGTGACATCCAGACTGGCCCCCCTGACATTGAGACTGCCCCGTGACATCCTGACTGGCCCCCCTGACATTGAGACTGCCCCGTGACATCCAGACTGCCCCCCTGACATTGAGACTGCCCCTGTGACATCCAGACTGCCCCCGTCCCATCCAGACTGCCCCCCTGACATTGAGACTGCTCCCCGTGACATCCAGACTGGCCCCCCTGACATTGAGACTGCCCCCGTGACATCCAGACTGGCCCCCCTGACATTGAGACTGCCCCCGTGACATTGAGACTGCCCCCGTGACATCCAGACTGGCCCCCCTGACATTGAGACTGCCCCCGTGACATCCAGACTGGCCCCCCTGACATTGAGACTGCCCCCGTGACATCCAGACTGGCCCCCCTGACATTGAGACTGCCCCCGTCCCATCCAGACTGCCCCCCTGACATTGAGACTGCTCCCCGTGACATCCAGACTGGCCCCCCTGACATTGAGACTGCCCCCGTGACATCCAGACTGGCCCCCCTGACATTGAGACTGCCCCTGTGACATTGAGACTGCCCCCGTGACATCCAGACTGGCCCCCCTGACATTGAGACTGCCCCCGTGACATCCAGACTGGCCCCCCTGACATTGAGACTGCCCCGTGACATCCAGATTGCCCCCGTCACATGCAGACTGTGCATAACCGATACAGCTTGTTGCTGTCCCCTCCTCGCAACCAGCCTGTGTCCCCTCTTTGTGTCTCCTGCTGTCAGCCAGATGGAGCCAGGTGTCTCGCTGTGTCTCCATGATGCTGCCGATCAATCGGTGAATATAGAGTTAATAGGATGCCTTAGCTTGCACACAGACTGGCCCCCCTGACATTGAGACTGCTCCCTGTGACATCCAGACTGGCCCCCTGACATTGAGACTGCTCCCTGTGACATCCAGACTGGCCCCGTGACATTGAGACTGCTCCCTGTGACATCCAGACTGGCCCCCCTGACATTGAGACTGCCCCCTGTGACATCCAGACTGCCCCCGTGACATCCAGACTGGCCCCCCTGACATTGAGACTGCCCCGTGACATCCTGACTGGCCCCCCTGACATTGAGACTGCCCCGTGACATCCAGACTGCCCCCCTGACATTGAGACTGCCCCTGTGACATCCAGACTGCCCCCGTCCCATCCAGACTGCCCCCCTGACATTGAGACTGCTCCCCGTGACATCCAGACTGGCCCCCCTGACATTGAGACTGCCCCCGTGACATCCAGACTGGCCCCCCTGACATTGAGACTGCCCCCGTGACATTGAGACTGCCCCCGTGACATCCAGACTGGCCCCCCTGACATTGAGACTGCCCCCGTGACATCCAGACTGGCCCACCTGACATTGAGACTGCCCCCGTGACATCCAGACTGGCCCCCCTGACATTGAGACTGCCCCCGTCCCATCCAGACTGCCCCCCTGACATTGAGACTGCTCCCCGTGACATCCAGACTGGCCCCCCTGACATTGAGACTGCCCCCGTGACATCCAGACTGGCCCCCCTGACATTGAGACTGCCCCTGTGACATTGAGACTGCCCCCGTGACATCCAGACTGGCCCCCCTGACATTGAGACTGCCCCCGTGACATCCAGACTGGCCCCCCTGACATTGAGACTGCCCCGTGACATCCAGATTGCCCCCGTCACATGCAGACTGTGCATAACCGATACAGCTTGTTGCTGTCCCCTCCTCGCAACCAGCCTGTGTCCCCTCTTTGTGTCTCCTGCTGTCAGCCAGATGGAGCCAGGTGTCTCGCTGTGTCTCCATGATGCTGCCGATCAATCGGTGAATATAGAGTTAATAGGATGCCTTAGCTTGCACACTATATTTTTCAGCATGTAAATATCATGTTCAGCATGTGGCCTCAGGGAGAGTGGTTATTGGAACTCATGAGGGGATGCGCACAGAATTTCTTGCCTTGGCTTTCCAGTCCCTCACCTATCAGAAGACACCAATCACGTGCTATTAATTGTTTGAACGTTATTTTTCTTCGTATCACCTGAAAACGCTAAAGTCGCCAGCAAGGGGCGCTCTCTGTGGAGCCGCAGCCACCGGAAGTCTCTCAAGCAGCGGATCTGCGTGCACAAACTACATGTCCCGACAGGCAGTTCGGGACGTCATTCCACTTCCGGACCAGGTCGCAAGCAAGATGGCAGTATTCTTTAGTGAGTGTTTTTCAAGGAGAGTCATTCCTTGTCCTTGTAAGCAGTGTGTGTTTATACTATCTGGACGTGTTGTGTAGAGCATTATTTCCAGTTACGGCCCTGCAGTAGCGTTCTACTAAATGTAATGTTTTGTGTGTGTGCTTGCAAGTGTCATCAGTGAAGATATTCTTAACTCCTTCAGATACTATTTAAAATAGTTTCATTATTTATTTGTAATGTGTGTATGGCAGATAGCAGGGTAAGGTAAAATATGTGTCATCTCTATATGTTTGGTTGCCTCCGGTCAAACTGTGTTGTCTGTATTGGGGGGACGCACTAAACTGCATACAGTTAGTACAGTTAGTGGGATGAGTGGAATTATTTGCAATGCTCAGCACTCTCACTAGGTGGCAGTATACTTTTTACATAGTGATATATAGTACTGACTCTGACTTTCTGCACTGCTTTGATACTTTGTTGCAAAAAGCAGTTGCTAATGTCTAAAGGCAGAAGGGTTTTTTTTTTTTATCTCAAAGCTGAGTTTCACCCAAAAATGAAACTTCTGCTTTAACCACTTACATACCGGCCCAATTCTGGCACTCCCCTCCTACATGCAAAAATCCATAATTTTTTTTTTGCAAAAAAATTACTCAGAACCCCCAAACATTGTTTTTTTTTTTTTTAGCAGTCACCCTAGGGAATAAAATGACGGTCATTGCAACTTTTTATCTCGCATGGTATTTGCGTTAGGCCATTGTTTTTTTATAATGTGAAAGATAATGTTACGCCGAGTAAATGAATACCCAACAAGTCATGCTTTAAAATTGTGCACACTCATGGAATGGCGCCAAACTTCGGTACTTAAAAATCTCCATAGGCTTTTATTTTTTATTTTTTTTACAGGTTAGTTTAGAGTTAAAGAGGAGGTCGATACCTCACACGTGTGGTTTGATCGGCGTTTACATATGTGGGGGTGTGTGTGTGTTCACTTCTGAGCTCAAGCTACCGGGGACAGGGGCGTTTTTAAAAATCTGACATGTTTTATATATGTTTTGATCACTTTTATTCCTATTACAAGGAATGCAAACATCCCTTGTAATAGGAATCTATTGTGACAGGTCCTCTTTATGGAGAGCTGCAAGGTCAATAAGACCCCACATCTCTCCTCCAGGCTGAAAGCATGAGGTTGGAAAAATGCTGACAGCCGTGATCGTGGCACCGGATGACTGTGGATGTATGCCCAGGCCTCCGACTGTCCTAGAGATAACTGGTGATTACGGGGGTGGGTGGGCCCAATAGTTGGGCTGCTTAACCACTTTCTTACCGGACCATAGTAATATGACGCCGGCAGGAACCCTCCCTCCCTCCGGGTGAACATCTGTGCAGCGCTTGGGCAGCACGAGCTGGGGGGACACCAGAAATTTGTCGAACAACAATGTGGTCAAGCTACTCAACTTTCATTAAGCATTACAGGACCTTCTCTAGGCACAGGATCAGGCATTTTGGAGAAGGGTCCTTAAGGCGGTAATCCCCCTAATCTGGTAATTTCTTAGTGATCCTCTCCTGTGCTGTCCTGGACAGACAACTGGAGAAAAACCGAGTTGGACAATACCAGTAACTGGGTTTCTGGTATTCGTCCAGAATGGCAGGGATTCCCTCCTTATATGCTGTTATGTGCAGCCATCCTTTGAAGGCTTAAAGCAGGGGTGCCCAACCTTTTGAAGAGCGAGGGCTTGGTAACCAGTCGCGGGCCACAATGAGTGGAGTGAGCAGATGAAGGGTCGCGGCTACTCTATAGGCCCTCGCTGGAAGGGGACGAATTCCCTTCTGTTTTTCGGATTGGAGGTAGGCAGGCGTAAACGGACATCTATAGCTCTATAGAGGTGAATTGAGGGTCCCATTTGGTCAGGCTGATCGTGTGAAAAGGACCCAAGACTGCTTTCACACTGATGTGCTTCGGTTCACCCACACTGCGGGTTCAGCGTAGTGCACCTGTGTCTATCCTGCAGGTTAGCTGAACTTTGCCATAGACTCCGCCTGTGGCAAAAGCTGGTGCTGTACAGGAAGCATCGGCTTATGGGGCTCTGCTCTGCAGCCGCTTTCTTCCTCTACCACCAGCTTTATTCACAACACTGATGCTGTGGTATGGCGGGTCGACAACCTGCGATCTAGACTTGCCAACCTGCCATTCCAGAGCAGGAGGTCGCGGGCCACATCAGAGGGCTCCGCGGGCCACATGTGGCCCCCGGGCCACTGTTTGGCCACCCCTGGCTTAAAGGAACACTAAAGGCAAAAATGTTTTAAAAAAAACCTGTTATACTTACCTCCACTGTGCAGCTAGCTTTGCACAGAGTGTCCCCAAACCCTGTATTCTGGGGTCCCTCGGCGGCTGTCTCGGCTCCTCCTCGCAAGAGCTTTCCAACGTCATGCGAGCGAGCTCACATGGTGGAAAGCTGCTGGGAGCGCGCTCCCGTGATCCAGTGGCGGGCATAGCCGCCGACTGTATCACTCCGCCCCGCCCCCCAGCGCGCCGCATCATCCGCTGTGATTGACAGCAACGCCAGCCAACGGCTACGCTGCCATCAATCCGTCCAGCCTAGCCAATCAACGGCCAGGCTGGGAACCAAAGAGGATCACTGGGACTTGCGAGGGGTCAGGTAAGTAAAACGGGGGTTCGGGGGGGCGGGCGATACCGTCGGATGTTTTTTCACCTTAATGCATAGGATGCATTAAGGTGAAAAAACATTTACCTTTACAACCCCTTTTAAGTGGATGTAAACCTGAATTTTTTTTTTTTTTTTTTTTTTGATGTCACAATGTCAAGTATAAGATTTCCTACCATCTTTGCCCAGTATTGCCACACAGAGTTAATCCAGCTCTGAGCAATCCTTTTATTGTTCAGTGAAATGAAACTGACTTACAGAGAAAAACATTAGTACGTTCCACCCCCTTGCTGTGAGTGACAGGTTATTTACATATCGCATGCACTAGCCTATGGTAAGGATACTTGCTGGAGGCATATATATCCTTATAGATCAGCACTATGGCAGTAGTTTACATTTGACCATTATGTCAGAAAGATGGATTTCTGTCTTGCAATCCCTCTCTTGCAAGGATCAATTTTTGAGGAATTTGGAAGACAGGGTTGTCCTTTTAAACAAGATCCTTTGTACTTACCCGAAGTTTCTTCTACTTTTCATAGATCACAGGATGGGATTCTACCACGTTTTTGTAGCTTTCCCAGGAATACTGAGGAGGAAATGTCAGAAGATGTTTACTGTAACTGGAGATCACTAGAAAGTTTAGGAACGACTCTTGGCTTCAAATCTCGTTTATGCCTTGTTTCCACTGCACGGAACAGTTCGGGTCAGTAAATTTGGACCGGTTAGGATGGGACCGGTCTATTCGCATGAGCGTTTCCACTGCAAATCGGACCATCGGGGACCATTCAGGGTTTAGAAAAAATTCCTAGCGCGTCCACCAATCAGTGAGATGTATTTGCAGGTCCGCCCTAATGGAACCGGTCCATTCTCTCTGGACCCACATGAGAAGTAGGACCCTTGCTGGTGCGGTACAGTTCGCTTTTATGGCACGCTTTCATAATGGAAACACCCAAAATAGCGTACCGAACCGATCCGCTCAGTGGAAATGAGGCATTAGTGGCCCCAGGAAGGGTGCTAAGGTCTCCAAAAGCTCCATTAGAGAGACTATTTGCAAGGCTTATAGCAATGCAGGCAGGCCCCTCCTGCCAAACTGAGGGCTCCAGCTACAAGATCTTTAGCTGCATCATGGGAAGAAATATCCAAAGCTGCTATTTGGTTTTCTTCTCGTGCATTCTTCAAGTCAGATGCTCTTCAGCCAGGATCTCTCCTTTTGGAAGGAAAGTGCTGCAGGCTGTGGTCCCTCTCTCTTGCTTATTCTCTCCAAGTAGCTGTCCTGGAAAATGAAGATGAAAACTTCCATCTGACCAATAATGGTATTTCCATGATTCTTCCAGGACAGCATCTGGATTTCCACTTTTTTTTTTTTTTGTTTCGTTCTTTGTTTTCACCGGTTGTCTTAGCTTGGTGATTGCTTTTTTATGGTTTAAGTAAATATGGACTTTTTTGACTTTGGTTTTCTTTTTTTCTGCCTTGTGGAGGTTTCCAGATCTTTAAAACAACCAAGGTTCAGGGAAGAGGATGAGTCTTTTAAACTTTGATTTGTGTTATCTGTAGTGGGCAGAGCCAATCTCTCAAATTGGCTGTCCCGAAAGATTCATGGAAATACTGTTACCGGTAAGATTAAGGCTGCATTCACACCTGAGCGTTTTGTCACCTGAAGCGCGACGCTCAAAGACGCTAGAGGGGAAAAATAACATTATTCTCTATGGAGATGGTTCACAAAACGCCGAACGCCTGAAGCTCAAACAAGTTCTGGACCCTTTTTTGTCGCGCGAATCCGGCGGCTTGTGCGTTTTCCATTGGTGCCAATGACCTGTACAAAACCGAGGTAAAAAACGCTGCATTTTGACGCGGTAAACCCTGCGTTTTGTCGCGGTAAAAACGTCGCGGTAAAAACGTTGCCTACGCTTAGGTGTGAATGCAGCCTAACAGGGGAAAGACCAACATGTTCCTACTCACGCCTATCGCTAGCATAAAACTGAGTTCAGGATTGCAAATTGTTCATTTTCATTGTGCCATCTTGTACTCTTTCACACAGCTAATAAGGCCTGCCTCAAAAACCTCAGAAGCTTTGTGATTGTATCTGTTCATGGTTAGTAGTAAGGCTGCATTTACACTTGAGCGTTTCTTTTTTTGCCGTAATGTGCCCAAAAAGAAGCTTATGTAATTTATGAGCTTCAGACATTTTGCTTCAACTACAAAACGCTCATGTGAACACGGGCCATTTAAATGAATAGGATTTTGCTTGTTGAGCATTTTTAAGATGTTTTTTTCTGGCATTTTACAAGTGTTTTACAACCTGAAACCTCTCTGGTGTGAATGTATTCTAATAGATTCAGAAAACACCAATGTTACAAAAAGGTAAAACCATTTAAAATTAGATTTGTAACTTGTTCGCTTGACTTTGTTTTTATTACAGAAGTTGGGACTTTCTTGAAAAATGCCTGGAACAAAGAACCTGTGTTAACTGTCTCTGCGGGCATTGGTATTTTAGGTAAGGCTTTTTCTATGTTGTAAGAATCGCAATCCATTTTTTGCACAAATGTTTAAAAAAAATATTTGAGCCTGAAGATTACACAAAACCCACACACATTATACAGTGAAATCTTGGATTGCAAGTAAAGCAGTTAATGAGCGTTTTGCAATACTAGCAATTATTTAAAAAAAATCCTGACTTGGCTTGCCAGTGTTGTATCGCAAAACAAGCAGTATTCAAACCTCTGCGGTGTGCAGTACCGCATTTGGCCTGAGGTGCGGGGGCGCTGGAGCTGTTCAGAAATGCTCCATTCCCGAGTGTTTCGGAGCCTTTCTGAATAGTCTGTCTCTCCGGTGCCCCCCCCCCACCTCTGGCCAAATGTGGTATTGCACGCCATAGAAGTCAATGTGGAACAAATTATTTTCCATTGACTTTTATGGGGAAACGCGCTTGGATATGTGAGTGCTTTGGATTACAAGCATCCTCCTGGAACGGATTATGCTCGTAATCCAAGGTTCCACTGTATATTTTCTGAATGCAGATGCCCTAGAGCAGATTTTCTCAACCAGAGTTCCTCCAGGAGTTGCTAGGGGTTCATTGAGCAATGAGCCATTTCTGCCTCTCATGTTAGTTTCCACTGACACCGTTGATCTTTATAGCTATATGTAGGGCCAGTTTCACACTCAATGGGCGGCCGCGTTACCTGCAATTTACCATTGTTTTTTCGCTAGCGGCTGAAAAAGGCTTAAAAGTGCTCGCAAAGCACCGTTGCCGAATCGCTTTGCAGGTGCTTTGGCAGCGCTATCCATTGATCTCAATGGCAGGGGCGTTTTTGGACCGGTGTATACCCACCCCAAAGATGCTGCTTGCAGGACTTTTTCTCATCCTGCAAGTGCACACCTCCAGTGTGCTACCTCCTGGGCTTTCACACTGGAGTGACAGGAGAGGCACTTTACAGGGGCTTTGCAAGCGCTATTCTTCCCAAAATCCACAAGTGTAAGAAGAATTCTTCCCACTGACCATCACACTAATGTATCATGAGTTGTAGATATAGTCCTTTTTAGTAGGGGGTTCCCTGAGACGGGAAAGTTATTTTAAGGGTCTCTCTGTTGAAAAGGTTGTGAAAGGCCGCCCTATAGAATAAAATAGTGGTAGTTCAATTTTTTTATGTTGCACAATATTACTGCAAAGGTCTAGGAAATGCAAAATTCAAAAAAAAAATAAAGAATGTGAAGTTTAGGTCAAACAAATGCAATAAACTACCCAATTTGTTAGTAAAATATAAAAGACGAAGTTGCACTAAATTGATACCCAACATGCCATAGCTTAAATGTTTGTGCGCCCATGAAATGGCCTCAAATTTCAGTACCCTATGTTTTCTATAGGCAACGCTTCAAAAGCCCCCTATAGGTATCAGTTTAGTGTTACAGGGGAGGTCTTGTGTTAGAATGTTTGCTCTAACTCCAGCGTACGCGGCGATATGTGACATATAGGTGCCCCGATGCCTTTGTTTATGTTGGCGGGGGTGGGCCTCAATCTTTTTGGGGGGGGGTGTTGTGTGCAACTTTATTTTTTTTTGAAAAAATTAAGATTTTTTTATTTTTTTTTATTCATCACATAGGGGACAAAGTGATGTTTTTTAGGTGACATGTACGCTTTATTGAGATATGCAGGGACCCTGTATGTCTCCTCTGTACTCCAATAAATGTTTTGCAATGCACTGTAGATCGCATTGCAAAACATTATTTCCCGGCTGAACTAGCCAGGCACTCTGAGAGTTTGACCGGAAATTACGTCAGAGACTTTGCTTTCCAGGTCACACAAAGATTGGCTCTCGGCCAATGTGTGTTCGCTCTTCTCCTTCCCCGCCAACTTCCCCTTCGGGCATGTCCCAGCTTTCACATGCATGAGTTGCGTTTTGCACTGGAAACATCTTCTCTTTTCCCTTGCTTATGCTGCAGGCAAATGATTTTGGCACATGTCTATGATATGTTTGCTTCTTTCCCTGAGTTTTTTTCATATTTTCTGCACAGTGCATCCTTGCTACAATAAGAACTGTCTTTCCATGAGCATGGCCTTTGTCTTCTGGTGCAACCCAGCCCAATCCCGCTCTTGCTTAAGGCCAAGGTCAAGCAAAAAAAGCGTTGCCATGTCATGACAAGTCCATTGTGGACAATAGCTCATCCAGCCCCGCAGGTAATGCCCAAGAAGCGCAGAAAGTTGCCAGTGGGTGTCAGCATTCCTCTTCCCCTGAGCACTAACAGCAACAAAAGGGTAAGAAGTGCCGACCTGCAGGGAGGACCTATTGCCAGACTTAACATGTGTGTCGCTCTCTGTCTGTCTGTCTGTCTGTGTGTGTCTGTCTCTCCTTCACTCTCTACCCCCCAGGCGCAACGTCAAAGACGCAGCTCTGCAGATAAGTTTAGGGCATCGCAGTTAGCCCTCTTAATCAAGGAGGTTCTGAACCTCATAGCCCTCTTTATTTCCGGCTCTGAGGGCATCTTTTTTGATGTAATACACCACTCTGGCTTCACCAGAGGTAGGTTGGTTGTCCTCCTTGAAGAGGCTAAGCAGGTTTTAAGTGTATGTTGTTGGGTCCAGTCATTTACTGTTGTCATTCATTAGGATGGTTAACCAAGCCCGGAATGCGATGACCCAGATGACTGCCTTCAAAGTCGGAACATATTTCATGTTTTCAAGGCACGGCCTTCCTTACTCCCCAGTGAATGGAAAGTTGAAGAGGTTGATTCAAGAGGAGTGGCAGTAGTGATGTGAAGTTTTACATAAGTAAACAGCGGCAAAATTATACCCTAACCTGGGGAGAAATGCTGCAACGTGCTAACAAACCTAACATGTTGCCGTAATACACACTTTACAGCACTGCTTCTTACTTTAAAGGTATGGACCCTACCATTATGCATTTTGTCAGGATTGTTTTTCTTCCCAGGGAAGATTCAGTTTCCATTTGCTGTGTCCATGATCAATGAATTGACAGATATCTGAGAGATTCACATTGAGAGGCAGGGGGTGCTTGGAAACCAGTGATCGCAGGACTTTGTTGCAAGTATAATTAAGTTGGGACCTAGAATCTTGAAGTCACCATCACCCATGAATTGTTGAAAGAGCAGTTTATTAGTGCTCTTGGTGAGCCTAAGTGCCCAGCAGATTTTGTGGATTAAGTAGAATTTGTTATCAATGTTCCCCTTAAGCACTGCTGCATTTAGTGACAACAAAGAGGGCTATAAATCCCAGCCCTTGTTCCAAAAACCCATGCTCATGCAGGGTGGTTGTTAGTGCCTGTATGATATGTTTTTTTCCCTCTGCCCAGCATTGTGAATATTCCAAGAGACTCGCCGCTGCTCAACCCTGGATGTTCTCAGTCTGCTGTGCAGATGGATGATGCTTGCAGTCGATTGCTGTATAACAGTGGTTACATTTCATAGAGTGGCACACATCCTTGGAATGTCGAACAGTCTTTTATTGGCCAGGATTGATTTGAAAGTTGCATGTGCATCCCAACGGCAAGCACCATTCCAAGAGCAATCAGTGGTAATTCTGTTCCTCCTCCTCATAGGAGGTTGAGGCTCTAGTTTATCTGATAGTTTGGTCCACTCTACATTCCAAGGCTTGGGATCCTTTTGCCAGAATGGAAAACATCAAGAGTGAATATAAAGAAGCCTGTGTGACTGAGGGTGTGGTTCCCATCATCCCTATTCCTACATTATATCCAAAATAAACCTCCAAAGTGGGATTTTAAAGGCAACCATACACATACATCAACATTAAATTTAAAATATGGCATGGGCTCTATCTGGGAGGGACATAAGGAAGTGGTTTGAGGGGAGCTGAGGGGAGCTGATATCCCAGGGGGCGAGATTGAAGAAAGCCAGGGAGGGTGAAATGCAGATCCTCTTGGCCAAAATCAGCGTGGTGGAACTTGCACATGAGACCAAAGTAACCCATGAATTGGCATTGGAATTGCATTCCCTCCAACAGGACTTAGCTGCACTATTGGACACTAAAATAAAGGCACGCATTCGTCACTTGGCACACAAGTTCTATGAATTTGGTAATAAATGCGGGAGGTTGCTGACAAGAGCCCTCAAGAGCCAAAGTGCTTTTGGACACGTGCATAAACTCACCTCCTCGACTGGGGCATCAGTTGTCCACTCCTCAAAAATCGCTAGTGCCTTTAGAGATTAATATGCCCAGTTGTATCATCTCCCTGAGACCCTGCCTGGTGCAATGGACTCCCAATGGGTTGACCAAATTCTTCACTATCTCACAGAGGCTCAATCCCTGCAGCTGGAGGCCTCAGTTGGCAAACAGCTGGATGCTCCCATCTTCATATCAGAAACCGGTGGTGAAAGACCTACCCAATGGAAAAAGCCCCGGTCCCGATTGCTACACAAATGCCTATTACAAGAAGTACTCCAAAGTGCTTTCTAGCTCCATATGTGCTTATTTTACAGCTTTAGTCTCCGGTACAGCAATGCCCCCTGAGGCGCTGATGACGCACATCACAGTCCTCCCAAAGGAGGGAAAGGATCACACTCTACCCGGAACCCACAGGCCTATTTTGCTTCTAAACACAGACATTAAGATTCTGGCCAATAGACTCAAACCGATACTCCCGACGGTCATTCACCCTGAGCAGACGGGGTTCATTATGGGCAGGGAGGCCAGGGACAAATTTAATGGAGCTGATCCACTGGGTTGAATCACAAGTGACCTCTCATCCCTGTCTCTTGCTTTCCACTGATGCCGAGAAGGCATTTGACAGGGTGGACTGGACCTATATGAGAACGATGTTGGTCAGGCTTGGATTGGGCCCCAACATGCTAGCATTGATATCTTCCCTGTATAGCTCTCCGACTGCCAGGGTGAAGGCGAATGGGCTGTTGTCCGCTGCCTTCCTGATTAGCATCGAGACGCACCAGGGATGTCCACTATCGCCTTTTATTTTTGCCCTGACCCTCAAACCTCTGCTTAATAGGATTCGCCTTAATAATGCTATTACAGGTTTTACGGTAGGTCCAACAGAACATAAAATATTCGCCTACGCAGACGATGTCCTGTTTTACATCTCTGATCCCCTGATATCGCTGCCCAATATCATGGCTGAGCTAAAAGAATTTAACCTAAATTACAACAAGTCTGAGATAGTCACTGAGCGTTCCTCTGGGCTTGCGTACACAACTGCAATCTAAATTCTCGTTTTACCTGGTGCCCGACCTCCCTGAAATACTTGGGGGTCTATGCACCACTACTCTCCACTATCAAAGTGGATTTGAAAGGATGGGACAGGGCTGCCCTTTCGTGGATGGGCCGAGTCAGTGTCCTTAAGATGAATGTGCTACCTCGTATTTTTGTTTTTCCTGCAGATGGTGCCGATCACTTTGCCCAAGACTTTCTTCTCAACCCTCAATAGTCTGTTTGTTTATACAATATATTTGGAGTGGAAAGTGCCCCCGGCTGGCCCTCCGCATGATACAACGCCCTAAGAAGAAGGGAGGTATGGGGGTCCCAGTAGTCCACAGGTATTATGAGTTGCTCTACAACATATTCTTGATTAGTATCATAATGTCCCTTACAAA
Source organism: Rana kukunoris (assembly GCA_029574335.1). Lineage (NCBI taxonomy): Eukaryota > Metazoa > Chordata > Amphibia > Anura > Ranidae > Rana > Rana kukunoris. The sequence continues at coordinate 42,182,527 of CM056058.1, read as the reverse complement.
CTCTGGGTATCCCTTGACAAGTTTATGCGGGTCATAACCTGTCGCATGCCCCCTGGGTTCCCCAGGAAAATAAGGGTCTTTCGGTACTGGTTTCTCCACTGGCCGCCCACGCTCTGGTGATTTGGGATGCATTGAACAAGCGGGGGAAGCTTGCACTTCCAACTTCCCCTTTGGCACCTTTGGGGGGCTTCCCATGGTTCACTCCAGGGGAGCACCCCTCCTTCTTCCATACCTGGGCGGCGGATGGAGAGTCCAGATGTGGCAGATTTGTTCAAGATCAGGGCCTGTTGCCACTGGCCACCCTCCGGGAGTAGTACGGCCCCTTTATAATGGATGAGTGGTGTTTATAGACAGCTTCAGCACCTTATCTCTAGCCTGCCCCAAGCGGTTCGGTCCCCTACCTTGGCCTCTCCCGTTGAACGCTTATGTATGTCTACCTCTGCTATCCCCAATGCCATCTCTGTTCTGTATGATCTGTTGCAATCCCTGCATACTGAGTGGAACCCGGGATTCATCAGGGAGTGGGAGAGGGACCTTCAGCACGTCTTCACTGAACCTCAGTTAGACCACCTATATAGACTCGTGCACTCGAGCATGGTGGATACAAAATTGCAGGAGAATAGTTACAAGGTTCTGACCAGGTGGTATAATGTACCCTCCAAGCTTGCCAAGATTTATCCTACTGTTTCAGACGCATGTTGGAGAGAATGTGGCCTCAGAGGTTCATTCCTCCACATCTGGTGGAAGTGCCCTAAGCTGAGGCCCTTCTGGCTAGATATCCATGCCCAGATCAAGGTCATTTTAGATCTGAAACCTTCAGATTCCCCATTGGAATCCTTACTGAACTTCCCACCACTCCCCTTAGCCAATATCACAAATCCATATCCATCTGCTCAATGCGGCACAGCGGCTAATTCCAATCTGTTGGAAGAAAGAAAAACAAAGGTTGGAAGAAACCCTAGGTCCCTACTCGCACCGAATGGATAACTTTAGTTTAATAATATTATGGATGCAGAAGAGTGGATGGCACAGTGCAAGGATAGATATTCCACATTGGCGACTTGGATAAACTATGCAGGCTCAACTGTTTTTTTTTTTTTTTTTTTTTTTTTTTTTGTTTTTTGTTTTTTTGTTTTTTTTGTTTTTTTTCTTTTCCCAGAGGGCCTCACCGTCCCCCTCTGTTTGAGTCGGTCGAGGGGGACTCGGGGTACTGCAGGGCAGACCTTAATAGAGACGGATGAGCTTCAACAAACCTAACAAAGCTTAAATTGGCATATCTTAATAGCAGGTGTTGCACCCTTTTTTTTTGTCCTTAAAGCGGAAGTAAACCCATCGATTTAACAGTTTCAAAAAGCAGTTAAATTTCCGACATGCCGGGATTGCCAACTGTCACATTGGTTGTGCTCTCAACCAAACTGTCAAACCATCCAATGGCTGGTGTCATAACTGATCACATGTGCAGCACCACGGCAGTTGAAGATTAAACATAGGCCAAGATGGCAGTTTCCTTGGCTGAAAATGATAGAAGGGTTTACTTCCACTTTAAAGGAGTTGTAAAGGGAAAAAAATGTTTTTCCTAAAATTAATGTCTGCAAGGTAGACAGACAGAAGAGTGTAATGATTCTGTTAAAAAATAAATGCCTATTAAATTCCTTCATCTATATCACCTCTGGCGTTCTAGTTTCTGTTCTCTCATTCACTTCCTGGTTTGCAGCGCTCGTTCATGTAAGAACTAAATTTCCCAGTATGAATTGCGGCACACCCAGTAATTCACACCTTCCTGCTGCACAGATGTAGTTCCCAGGAGGGGGTGAGCACATCACTGACCACCACAGTAAAGCCTCCCTTCACTGGGTGGTGAGTTACAATCAAACAAGCAGGAAGTGAACAGAACAGAGAAAAAAAAAAGAGCAACTTCTGAGAAAAAACAAACAATGAGGAAGTGAAAAGATGAATGTCTGCAGGTAAATGATGCTTATTATGAAAAAAAAAAAAAAAAATCCTTTACAACCCCTTTAATTTGTTAGTATTTTTATGTTAATTTACTTTTTACTCTTTCGTTTAAATGTATATTCTTTACCTGGTTGCTTAAATGTTTCTGGGCCTGGTACCCGAGGGTATGGTCTGATCCTTATCTTTGATTGAGGGAATGCACCCTTGTCAGCAGTTTCCCGGGCGGGGATGCTAGGGGTGATCAATGGCTGCTGGAACTCATATCAGGGTTGGTATATGTTGATAATTATTCCCCCGGATATAGCCCCCATGCCACATGCATGCTGACTGAATTAGAGGTCCACCGATATGGGTTTTTCTATGGCCGATGCCGATATTTCAAAATCAGGGCGGACGATGGCTGATATATAATGCCGATTTTGCGGCCGATATTTTGGGCCGATTTTTATTTTTTGCTAGGCGTGGGTGGTGCTGCGTTGTGGAGAGGGGTGGGTGGTGCTGCGTTGTGGAGAGGGGTGGGTGGTGCTGCGTTGTGGAGAGGGGAGGGTGCTGCTGCGTTGTGGAGAGGGGTGGGTGCTGCTGCGTTGTGGAGAGGGATAGTTGGTGCTAGGCGTGGGTGGTGCTGCGTTGTGGAGAGGGCTGGGTGGTGCTGCGTTGTGGAGAGGGCTGGGTGGTGCTGCGTTGTGGAGAGGGATGGGTGGTGCTAGGCGTGGGTGGTGCGGTGTTGTGGTAATGAAGATAATTGATTTGCAGTGAATTGCGAAAATTAATGAGTTACATTGTGGAGATCTTCTTCACAATGTAACTCTGATATACACCCAGAGTCGTCCTCATCCATTTTCTCAATGCCAGCCTCAGCCAGATTTCACTTTAAAAAGACATTAATTAACTGCTTGCGGACCAGCCACCGCAGTTATACGGCGGCAGGTCGGCTCTCCTGGGCGAGAGCCCGTAGCTCTTCGTCGGCACCTTAGCGGCCCCCCCCCGCTCACCACCGAGTCCTGTGCGCGTGCCCGGCGGGCACGATCGCCACCGGGCACACGCGATTGCTCGTTACAGAGCGGGGACCGGGAGCTGTGTGTGTAAACACATCTCCCGGTCCTGTCAGCGGGGGAAACGCTGATCTTCTGTTCATACAATGTATGAACAGAGGATCAGTGATTACCCCTAGTGAGTCCACCCCCCCATACAGTTAGAACACACCCAGGAACACACTTAACCCCTTCCCCGCCCCCTAGTGTTAACCCCTTCACTGCCAATGGCATTTTTATAGTAATTCAATGCATTTTTATAGCATTGATCGCTAAAAAAATGCCAATGGTCCCAAAAATTTGTCAAGTGTCCGAAGTGTCCGCCATAAGGTCGCAGTACTGAAAAAAAACGCTGATCGCCGCCATTACTAGTAAAAAAAATTAAATAAATAAAAATGCTATAAAACCACCCACTATTTTGTAAACGCTATAACTTTTGCGCAAACCAATCAATAAACGCTAATATATATATATATTTTTTTACGAAAAATATGTAGAAGAATACGTATCGGCCTAAACTGAGGAAAAAAACGTTTTTTATATATTTTTGGGGGATATTACAGAAAAAAGTAAAAAATATTGCATTTTTCTCAAAATAGTCTCTCTATATTTTTGTTTATAGCGCAAAAAATAAAAAACGCAGAGATGATCAAATACCACCAAAAGAAAGCTCTATTTGTGGGGAAAAAAAGGATGCCAATTTTGTTTGGGAGCCACATCGCACGACCGTGCAATTGTCAGTTAAAGCGACGCAATGCCGAATCGCAAAAAGTGCTCTGGTCATTGGGCAGCAATATGGTCCGGGGGTTAAGTGGTTAATAAATTCTACAGGGGGGCACAGTAGCACACAATTTTAGGCAACTTACGCTCCATACATGCTGGTATCCTAATCTTATCTGCATGCACCTTATAGGCTAGGTGCATGCAGATGAGCTGACCAGCCAATCATTGATTAGAACCTAGAGTGTAATGCAAGCAGGCTCCGTCTCGGCAGGGAAGGGAGACAGAGCTATTGCTGGCCACAGTCTCCTGCTGGGGGGAGTTACTAAGTCAGGCGGCAGTTGTTGTTTCTCGCTAACACTGCACGGAGAGGGGGTGGGCGGGGTCGGGCGGACGGACGACACAATGCCATTGAAATCTGTCATTTCGTTCTGTAGCCATGCGGATGTAGGATACATGAATGCGGGAGCACTGGTGACTGGTCAGTACAGTACTGCATGCGGCCATATTGTAGCCGCGAATCGGCCGATTTATTTTTATTAATTTTTTTTTTAACAATAATTGGCCGATGCTGATTTCACAAAAACTGCCAAACTGCCAAAACCTTTACAGAACCATTTTGCAAGTGGAAATTAGTGCAGGGCGAGTGAGGAGCAGGGGCATACCAAGTTGAGTTTTTTTGGCAGGAGTGGTGCAGCCATCAGAGCGGCCCGGAGGGGCAATCGGCCAGGAAACTCTCAATTGGAGGACACAGAGTGGCAGGACCAGACTACTCTGGGCTGCTTTGAGCTCTCCCTCCCTTTCTCCCACCGAACACAGACCCAGCTCCTTGATACACAGTGGGAGGTGCCCGCTGTATGTGTGATATATCATCCAAGCAATGGTTAGTCTGTATTGATGGGGTTGGCAGAATGGCACAGCCGTGTGGGCACGCGTTCCCTGCCGCGAGCTCGATGACCGTGCCCGTGGCTCCCGCAATCGTGTCACGGAGCTGAAAAACGGGGGGATGCCTTTGTAAACAAGGTATCTCCCTGTTCTGCCTTGTCACAGGACACTGATCTTCTGCTCCCTGTCATCGGGAACAGTGATCAGTGTCATGTCACTGGTAGCCCAGCCCCCACACAGAATAACTCTGTAGGGCACACTTAACCCCTTCCCCGTCAGTGTAATTTACACAGTAATCAGTGCATTTTATAGCACTGATCGCTGTGTAAACGACAGTGGTCCCAAAATAGCGTCAAAAGTGTCAGATGTGTCCGTTATGTGACAGTCACGATAAAAATCGATGATCGCCGATATTACTAGTAAAAAAAATGTTTTTTAATAAAAATGCCATAAAACTATCCCCTATTTTGTAGACGCTATAACTTTTGCGCAAACCAAACAATAGAAGCTTATTGCGTTTTTTTTATAAGATCTGGTGCGCTGATATGTGATATGGATAAGGATATGTGAATCCTTTATTCACAGCCAATTGCAAATACATTTTTGTGGGACCTCAGCTTTAAGTAGGATGTTTTACAATTGAAATTTGGCATCTGAACTCCAAATGTTGGTAGTAAAACTGATTGATTGCTATTGTAGCAATACCCCCGAAGGAGCTGCTGGTTTGATTTTGGTGGCATGTTGCCTCCTTGTCTTCTCGCTGTCTAGGGTACTGGATGAGGGCTGTAATAAAGTCAATGTCCACACGACAGGTGTCTCTTCTGTGCTTTTATTACCCAGCCGGGTAAAAACGATAAAAGTAGAATTAGGTGAAGGGATAGAAGAAATGGAAATAGCGGATTCAGGGTTAACTGGTGCAGAAATTAAATAAACTTCTTCACCACTCTAGCCAGAGTGGGTACAGTGCATCTGGATAGGCCTCTCTCGCCAGCCTAGTTGCCAGAGTGTCACTCTGAACTTTAGGTTATAGTCCCTGCCACAGACTATCCTAAAGGTGGAGACAATCTCGGTCTGAAATCCCTCCTAACTGTATTCAGCACCTAGTTCTCCTTCAAAAAAGCTTCAATTGCATCAATAACCAACAGGCGACCACCGCCCAGCCTCTCAGGTACGAAGTGTCCTTCGATGAGCAGATGGGCCTCTCCTGCAACACCAGCCTTGTGCTCTGTGTCCCTCAGACAGGTTATCCATTGACCGGCTTTCTACACTTTGGATGGACAGCACAGAACCACTTACAAATCTGTAGACCCAGTCTGCTTACTGAGCCTACGAGGTAGATTGGCGCTCCAGACCAACGTGGTCCCGGAGACAGGAACACAGCAACATTTACACACACCCTGGCCAGTAGGGCCACACACGGGGGTGGTGGGATGACTGCCCAGGTTGAAGGCTTGAGACGATGACCCCGAACCAACGGCGTCTGCCCCTTAAATACCCATCCCCAGCATGCACAGCAAGGCGATTAACCCTCCTGATTGGCTGCTGAGGAGAAGTATCCACACTACCCTGATTCTACTGCTGCACCCTACCATCAGGAGTCCCCAGACAAAAGGATAGGCACACAGCCAGGGCTGGAACAGAAGCCTATACAATTTAGCCAAATTAACATGGTCAAAGCCAATTAACTCTCTGACCCCCTTCTAAATTTACAATAGCGCCTGCTATGAAAGTAGCCAGGCGCTACACAATGATGTCGGTAGTCATGAGCTCATGAACGTGTTTTCTAACACTGCAAAACAATATGTTGCATTAGCCTACGGAATCCAATGTCCTCCACAACAGAGAATGGCTGGTCCTCTAATGCAATAAATTCCATAATTGTATCTGTAATGCAAGCATTGGGACTGTCGCTTGTAAAAATGTTTTAACCTTTTCAAAAACTGTGGCCACAGATGGTGTTGAGCCTGAGGCCCTTTTTTAAGTTGTACTGTTTTATTGTATTCTAAATGCTGAACTGGATGATGTGTTTTCAGGTGGTGTAACAAACCCGTTGTTGAAAAATGACTTGGCACTGTACCCCTTTTGAAATTTCTGCAAAAAGACTGCAAATTTGGGTTCTTTATAAGAAACTTTAAAATATTTCCACACTGCAGACATGGTCCACCTTTTTTTGGTAGCACAGAAGAATAGCATAGAATGATCTATAGTGGGAGTGATATCTGAGGTGGGGGAAGGACTAAAATCAATGTAAAAACGAAACCCCCAGGCAGCTATAAAAAAACTAAACCTAACCAGTCTGCACTGCAGTACATCTGACTTGTACCAAAGAATATATTAATTGATTGCATGCTATCTGTTTGAGGTATTCAGTAGTATATTGCGTGCTGTCATGTTTAAAAAATGAATGCGCTTATTGTCGGTGTAGTATAACTTACTGAAATGCTATCTTTCTAATAACAGTTCAAACATGCATCACCTGGCCTGTTTGGTAGTAGTAGTAGAACTAACTAAATAGTACCTACAAATTAAAAGCTTTCTAAATAGCTTGCAACGTTAGTATTCTATATAGTACTAGTTTATTATAGTATAACAAACTATTACTAATATAGAATATAAACTTTGCAAGCTATTTTGAGATATTCAGTTGTATGTAGTAGGGTTGTCCCGATACCACTTTTTTAGGACCGAGTACAAGTACCGATACTTTTTTTTTTCAAGTAGTCGCCGATACCGAATACCGATAATTTTTTTAAATGTGTCCCCAAATGCAGCCATGTCCCCCCACATATTGCAGCCATGTCCCCCCCCCCCCCCACATATTGCAGCCATTATGCTTCCCCCCCCCCCACATATTGCAGCCATGCCGTCCCCCCCCCCCCCCACATATTGCAGCCATGCGCCCCCCCCCCCCACATTGCAGCCATGTCCCCCCCCCCCCCCACATTGCAGCCATGTCCCCCCCCCCCCCAAATGCAGCCATGCATGTCCCCCCCCCCCAAATGCAGCCATGCATGTCCCCCCCCCCAAATGCAGCCATGCATGTCCCCCCCCCCATATGCAGCCATGCATGTCCCCCCCCCCCCCATATGCAGCCATGCATGTCCCCCCCCCCATATGCAGCCATGCATGTCCCCCCTCCCATATGCAGCCATGCATGTCCCCCACACCTGTAGTAGTAGATATGATGCCGCCGCATACCGCCGCGTTAATCCCCCTGCATTACAGCGCGCATTACAAGCTTTCGTTAGTGTCTATACATGGCGCGGCGGGCATTACAAGTATTCAAACGAAAGCTTGTAATGCGCGCTGTAATGCAGGGGGATTAACGCGGCAGTATGCGGCGGCAGGTTTGCGGTATGCGGCGGGGGGGATTCTATTTAGGTATCGGGGGTATTTGCGGGAGTACAAGTACTCCTGCAAATACTCGGTATCGGTCCCGATACCAATACTGATATCGGTATCGGGACAACCCTAGTATGTAGTATTGTTTAGTAGAACTAACGGACCAGGTAATGCATGTTTGAACTGCTAGTAGAAAGAAAGGTAGCATTTCAGTACTTTATAGTACCAGTTGGATTGTCAGTTTATCTATGAGAAAAGCGGCAATGTTTACTGGCAAATAGTAGTAATAGTAGCCATCCAGGGAGGACAGGGCCCACTCTCCAATGCAGCCCTGTATGCTGCTGTCTCACGAGTCCCAACTATGAGAAACGTCCGCGTGGAAAGTGCTCCCAACTTCAGCGTCTCAACCGCAGGGAATGTGCTCACAGGTCCAGTGTCTTAACCACACGGAACGTGCACGACGCCCACACAGCAATTGTCGGCGCCATTTTCATAATTTTCAATGTGCCAAAAAAACAAAAACACAATTTTCGGATGATATGTTTCGGCAGCCGAAATTTCAGGACATCCCTACTGAAATCCTATGTGTCCTGGTGTGAGGCTAGGAAGTTTCATCATCACAAGTATGTGGTTCGCTGTATTTTGGCTTTCCTCCAGTCATTGGTTGATATGCAGTTGGCCTTGCGAATGATCAAGGGGGAGGTTTCTACTCTTTCAAAGGTCAGTTGTTTCTTATTCCTTTCATGTTAGCTTTTTGTTTTATGAACAATTTTTTTTTTTTTTTATCATTGTTCTTTTAGTTAGGTTTTCTTTGAGCCAATTCAGGACCTTCCTTTATTCTTTTTTTGTGGCTGTTTCTTGCAAGGAGTTGTCTCTGGTAATGTAGTTTTCGCTCAAGGAGGTTTCAGCTTTCCATCCCAACCAGGAGCGTTGCCTTCCCTTTTTTTTTCTTTTTTTTTTTTTCCTAGGCCTTAGCTGGGGGAAAAGGCCCTTTATACTTTGGATGTGGCCCAGGCTATCAAAATGTATCTGAAATTGACTGCTGTGGTCATTGTTTCCATGGTTTCCCATGGATGCATATGTGCTCGGCTTGGCTCGGCATTGAAGCATTCTATGTTTTTTGCTCCCTTCAGACACACAGGATTGTGGGGCCCTGAGCTCTAACGCTGGCTCTATAATGAAGCCAGCACACGCCTGAGCAATCGTTGCGCTTGCTTTTCCTAAAATCAGGGGGTCCTCCTGCTTGGTAACACAAATTGCTGTGTGTGTGTGTGTGTGTGTGCGTGCTGCTGAAGTTGTATACACCCCCTGAGAACTTTTCAAACGGCAAATGGACCGTTGGACCCCTTTCACACTGAGTCGCTTTGCAGGCGCTATAAAGATAAAAATAGCGCCTGCAAAGCGACATGCAACAGTGCTGTGTCTCGGCTTTCACACTGGAGCGGTGAGTTAGTAGGAAGGTAAAAAAAAATCCTGCTAGCAGCATCTATGGAGCGGTGAATGAGCGGTGTGCATACCGCTCCTCCTGCCCATTGAAATTAATGGGCACCGTGGCTATACCGCCGCCCTTTCTCGGCCGCTAGCGTAGGTGAAAGCGCCCCGCTAACGGTCAAATAATGCCGCGATATTGGCAGTAAAGCGCCGCTAAGAATAGCGGCGCTTTACCACCGACGCTGCCCCAGTGTGAAAGGGGCCTAATTGAGAGCTGCAGGAAAGTTCCAATGCACATGCTGGAAAAACTAAAAGATCAGCTGATTTGTGATGTAACATCTGCTAGTTTTTTAACCCATCCTATACTTCTCCTTTTAAGATTTTGTTTGCAAGGATATAAGACATAAACCATTTATTATCATATTTTGTGACTTATTTCCAATGTTTGTATTTACAGCTCTTGTACTTCCCATTGTCAGTCCATACACAAAGTATGCTTCAATGTACAACAAAGCTGTTCCTTATACATATCCAGGTAAGTGAGGTTTTTGTGAGATTCTTGTGCTGTTTTCTTTTTGGGGATATGCTGTACATTTTAGACAACATATATGCACCGTATGCAGTATATACTTGGGTGGTTAAAGGAAGTCTTTCCAGAGAGTATAATTTCACATGAAATGTTGTGCGAGGGTGAGGATATAGACAGTTTTTAAAGGTCTGTCTATCCAGAACTAAAATTTAGTTATCAGGGGATTGAGTAACTGATAATTTATTTTTATTTTAATATTCTTCCTTGCTTTTATTAGTGACATGTTTTCTGAACTTATTGCTAAACCACATCAATACTGGGCACCTTCACCCGTTACCTGCCCAATTTTCAGCTTTCAGTCCTATCGCATTTTTAATGACAATTGCGCACGCAGCACTGTGTCCAAATTTTAATTTGTATTCTTTTTTTGAGACAGATAAAGCTTTCTTTTGGTGGTATATAATTACTACTGGGGGTTTTTTTTTTTTTTTTGCTAAATAAATGAAATAAAAAAATTTGAATATTTTTTTTTTATAATAAAAAATGTCTTTGCTTATAAAATTTAGCACTAATGGGCACTAGTGTTGCACCGATACCAGTATCGCTGGTTATACTAAGTATTTGCATGAGTGCTTGCAAATGCTCAGAGACTAATACCTTTTTTGCTATTCCCATTGCGACCTGCATGGACCTCTGGTAACTACTTTGAGACTACAATATGTACATATACATTGCGGCTTTGAAGTGGTTTACCGGGGTCATGACACAAGAGATGATATAGATATATACAGTGCTTTAACTGGGCCGGAACGTGGCGGTACTCAGTACCGCCACTTCCAAAAATGGCCCTGGAGTGTACCAGCACCTCTCCGTGCGCCCAGTACGTGGGTTTCCCGTACCGGAACGCAGCCCCAGGCGGCACTTTCAGGGGAGCGGCAGCCCGCGGCTCTTTTGTAGCTTTGCCGCGGCTCCCGGATAAAAATAATAAAAAGGGCGTGCTGTGATACATGTCCCGCCCTCCTCCTCCTAGCTCGTGTGATAGAGCCAGTGTGCTGTCTGTCGCACAAGCTGGTCTAGAGGAGGAGGGCGGGACATGTATCAGCGCGCCAGAACTGTTCACCGTGAGACTGGAGAGAGGAAGATCCTGCCTTCAGAACTGTGAGTACACGTGTGAGGGGGAGGAGAGGGAAGACACTCTCATGTGAAGAGGGCTGCTGATGGTGACACACTCTGATGTAAGGAGGTGCTGATGGGGGACACTCTGATGTAAGGAGGTGCTGATGGGGACACACTCTGATGTAAGGAGGTGCTGATGGGGACACACTCTGATATGTTCAGTAGCTCTTTCTACAGTAGCTCTTTTTCAGGGTACTTTCTAAGGGTATTTTCATTTTCAGTATTGGGGGGGGGGGGGGGGGGGGGCACCGGCGCCTAATAGAGTACCGACACCTCTTTTGGCCCACTTAAAGCACTGGATATATCTATATAGATATATCTATCTATTAGGGTTGTCCCGGGACCGATACCGAGTATTTGCGGGAGTACTTGTACTCCAGCAAATACCCCCGATACCTAAAATAGAATACTGCTGCATCAAAAGCCGCCGCATTGGTTAAACGGCGTGCGGGAACATCACAGCTTTCATTTGAATAGCTGTAGTTTTCCCGCTGCGTATAGACACTCCCCCTTGCTCGGGATTGGATCGGTGATCGTGATCTGTCCAATCCCGAGCAAGCGGGAGTGTCTATACGCGCAGGCAAAACAGCTATTCAAATGAATGCTGTGATTTTCTCTATGTGGCGGCTTTCGGCGGCAAAGGTATGGGGGACATGGCTGGAGGGACATGGCTGCATATGTGAGGGACATGGCTGGGGGGACATGGCTGCATATGTGGGGGACATGGCTGCATATGTAGGGGGACATGGCTGCATTTGGGGACACATTTAAAAAAAGTATCGGTATTCGGTATCGGCGACTACTTGAAAAAAAGTGGTTTTGGGACAACCCTATAATGGTTTTCAGCCGGTGGCTGGCTTGAAAGCATTCTGACTTAGCTGATCACAGATTGGAGTAAGGAGCCAAACAGCTGACCACGTGATGTAAACGGAAGCCGGTAATCTGTGATTTTTTTTCTCGCGCTGACAGCGTGAACAAAAAGACGATTACCGGCTTGTGTAAACGAGACAGTGCCACCTACAAGTGCCCATAGATACTGCTAAGCAGTGCCACCTATCGGTGCTATTCAATGTCCACCAGTGCTGCCTCATCTGTGCCTATCAGTGCCGAATTATCAGTGCCCATGAGTGCAGCCTCATCAGCGCACATAAGGCTGCTTTTTTCAGTTTTTGTTTTGGTTAAAAAAAAAAAAAACAGTAGTGGTTAAATACCACCAAAAGAAAGCTGAATTTGTGTGATAAAAAAATTCATATGGGTACATTGTATTATGACCACGACAGTGCTGAAAGCTGAAAATTGGCCTGGGCAGGAAGGGGGTTTAAGTGCCCAGTAAGCAAGTGGTTAAAGTGATAAAGTCTGTTATTTTTAACTAAAAAATGTTATACTTACCTGCTCTGTGTAGTGGTTTTGCACAAAGCAGCCCAGATCCTCCACTTCTCAGGTCCCTCCCTCCCTCTTGAGTGCCCCCACAGCAAGCAGATTGTTTTGGGAGCACCCAAGTCGAGCCACAGCTCCCTGGATCCATTCAGACACGGAGCTGTGACCCGGCTTAGCCCCTCTCTCTCCTTATTGGCTCGCTTACTTTGACTGACAGCATCAGGAGCCAATAGAGCCGTGCTGCTGTCTCAGCCAATGAGGAGGGGAGTCCCGGACAGCTGAGTCTCTTGTGCAACATCGCTGGATCTATATGGACCTGGATGGTAAGTATGATGAGGGGCTGCTGCACACAGAAGGACTTCTGTCTTTACCATCTACTTTATCCTAAAGTGGTCCAAAAGAGAGCGAAGATTTGCGGTCCAAGGCACCAGACTATGGAACACTCTACCAGCCAGCATTCGGTTGGAGGAGAACCACTTGGCCTTTAGGAGAAAGATCAAAACCCATCTCTTTTGAGGACAAAGGAGAAATGGACAACGAGCACCCAGAGGCGATTCTGTTTGCATGTGCAGCGGTATATAAGTTTTTCACTCACTCATATCCATGCTCATCAGTGCAGCCTCATCCATGCCCATATCGGTGCTGCCTTATCAGTGGCCATCAATGCAGCTTATCAGTGCAGCTTCTCGTGTGCCCCTTCGGTGGTGCCCATTAGTTTAACCCTTCATTGGTGCCCATCAATGCAACCTCATCTGTGCCCATCACTGCAGGAGGAATCGGGAGGATTGCTGGCCGAGAAACACCAGCTGCTGTCAACAATGTTCCACCTCCTGGACTTGCATTGGACCAGTGTGCTGTCTATCGTATAAGCTAGTCCAGGAGGCGAGACTTTGACAGAAAACTGAAGAATAGGAAGCCCCAGCGCCTAGGTAAATAAACACTAAGAAAGTAGTAATGAAGTGTGCAGCTGCTGTCTATTCATCCAATAAAAGAATTAACCAACAAAAAAAAAATCTTTGAAAACGCTTGTTATAACATAAATTAATGGTATCCAAAGATTGACATACTATGAATGCCACTAATGTGATAAGTGACGGACACTAATGCAACTGTAAGCAATAAGCATACAGTATCTCATAAAAGTAAATACACCCCTCACATTTTTGTAAATATTTTATTGTCTTTTCATGTGACAACACTGAAGAAATGACACTTTGCTACAATGTAAAGTAGTGAGTGTACAGCTTGTATAACAGTGTAAATTTACTGTCCCCTTAAAATAACTCAACACCCAGCCATTAATGTCTAAACCGCTGGCAACAAAAGTGAGTACACTTCTAAGTGAAAATTTTCATTTTGTGTGGCCACCAGGGTGGATATAAATCAATGATAAAAAAAAAGAAAATTGGATATTTTTTATTTTTTTTATCAAATTTATTTTAATAAAATACTTTTTGTGTAAAAATCAATACATTTGACACTATTTTGGTAGCATTCACATTTAAACAGCGATCCGTGCTATAAAAATGTATGAATTACTGTATAAATGTGACTGGCAGTGAAGGGGTTAACACTAGGGGCGATCAAGGGGTTAAATGTGTCCTAGGGAGTGATTCTAACTGTAGGGGGAGGGAACTTACAAGAGGAGCAGACCAGTCGGTGTTCCTCTGTACAAGGAACACCGCATCGGTCTCCTCTCACCTGACAGGGCGTGGATCTGTGCGTTTACACACACGGATCCACGGTCCTGTTCCGTTACTGGGCAATCGCGGGTGCCCGGCAAACATTGTGGCTGCCAGGCACGCGCATCGGGTTCCCAGTGACGCGGCAGCGCACTTTCGCCCCCTAGTGGCACGGGAAGGCGAGGATATCATATGCCCGCCCAGAACAAGAGCCGTACCATCCAGCTGTCTTTTGGCGGCCAGTGGACGGTTAAAGAGCACCTGTTATTTCAGATCAATCATGGCAGTGCCTGTTGGCAGACATCCATTCGCCTGCTGTCGCATCATCCCTCACCTTGTTGTGTCACCAGCTGTCCCAGAGGGTCAGAGGAGGAGCCACTGCAGGACAGAGGTGACAGTTGTGCTTTAAAAAAAAAAAAAGATTTAAATCAAGTTTTTTCACTAATAATTTTAATCCTGATTTAAATCGACTTGATTTAAATAAAATCCACCTGTGTGGCCAACATTATCTTCTAGCTCTGTCTTAACCCTCTTGGGCATGGAGTTCACCAGAGCTTCACGTTTTGCCACTGAAGTCCTCTTCGATTCCTCCACAGAGCTGGTGAATGTTGGAGACCTTGCTCTCCTCCACCTTCCGTTTTGAGGATGCCCCACAGATGCTCAATAGGGTTTAGGTCTGGAGATATACTTGACCAGTCCATCACCTTTACCCTCAGCTTCTTTAGCAAGGCAGTGGTCGTCTTGAAGGTGTGTTTGGGGTCGTTATGTTGGCATACTGCCCTGCGGCCCAGTCTTCGAAGGGAAGGGATCATGTTCTGCTTCAGTATGTCACAGTACATGTTGGCATTCATGGTTCCCTCAATGAACTGTTCCCCAGTGCCAGCAACACTCATGCAGCCCCAGACCATGACACTCCCACCCTCCATGCTTGACTGACTGTAGGCAAGACACACTTGTCTTTGTACTCGTCACCTGGTTTCCGCCTCGCATAAGTTTATCTTGGTCTCATCAGACCACATTGCATGGTTCCAGTAATCCATGGCCTTAGTCTGTTTGCTTCAGCAAACTGTTTGCAGGCTTTCTTGTGCATCATCTTTAGAAGAGGCTTCCTTCTGGGACTACAGCCATTCAGACCAATTTGATGCAGTTTGCGGCGTATGGTCCGAGCACTGACGGGCTGAACTCCCAGCCCTTCAACCTATGGAGCAATGTTGGCAGCATTCATACGTCTATTTCCCAAAGACAACCCATGGATTTGATGCGGAGCATGTGCACTCAACTCCTTTGGTCGATTATAGCGAGGCCTGTTCTGAGTGGAATCTGTCCTGTTAAACTGCTGTATGGTCTTGGCCACTGTGCTGCAACTTGGTTTCAGGGTTTTGGCAATCTTCTTATAGCCTAGGCCATCTTTATGTAGAGCAACAATTCTTTTTTTCAGATCTTCAGAGTTCTTTGCAATGAGGTGACATGTTGAACTTCCAGTGATCAGTATAAGAGTGAGAGCGAGAACACCAAATTTAACATGCCTGCTCCCCATTCACACCTGAGACCTTGTAACACTAACGAATCACATAGCACCAGGGAGGGAAATGGCTAATTGGGCCCAATTTGGACATTTTTACTTGGGGTGTACTCGCTTTTGTTGCCAGCGGTTTAGACATTAATGGCTGTGTGTTGAGTTTTTTTGAGGGGACAGCAAATTTACACTGTTATACAACTTGTACACTCACTACTTTACATTGTAGCAAAGTGTAATTTCTT
This sequence comes from Rana kukunoris, assembly GCA_029574335.1. Lineage (NCBI taxonomy): Eukaryota > Metazoa > Chordata > Amphibia > Anura > Ranidae > Rana > Rana kukunoris. The sequence goes on along the minus strand of CM056058.1, from coordinate 42,166,640 downwards.
TAGTGTTGTCACATGAAAAGATATAATAAAATATTTACAAAAATGTGAGGGGTGTACTTAATTTTTTTGAGATACTGTAAGTGACAAATGAAAAATTGATAATAGTGACAGTGCAAAAAGTCTTTGGTGCACTCTGAGTGCTTTGTGCTTCCTTCCCAGGGATTCCCCTGTGTCTTCCACCACATATTATATTGTTTTCACACCCCACTCGCCAGATGTTGGTGACCTCCAAGCCTTATAGCAAGGAAAGTCGGCAAAGCTTGTAGGTCCTTATGGGGGGGGGGGGGGTCTATCCCACAATCCCTGGTGTCTTGATCTATCCCACAATCCCTGGTGTCTTGATCTCACAACTCCAAGGCTCCTCCCTGTTACAATCCACAGGTTCTCCCCCACAATTGTTGGGCAGGTGAAAAATAAACAATCAGATCTTCAGGTAGATCAGTAGTACCTGTACGTTCATTAGTCTGATTGCCACATGCTCTCATGGTCTGCATTTAATATACAAGTGGGAAATCCCTGCTCCGTGTGATCGGGCCGACGATCCTTCTAACAGTTTCCTGGCTGATCACTTCTGGCTGAAGCGGTGCGACCATCAGATGGCCTGTAAAAAAAAGGCTGCACCGCTTCTGAAAGAAGCGATCATCCAGGAAACTGCTGGCCCCTTCCACCCCTGCTCCACTAATTTCCACTTGCCAAATGCGAGCAGGCAAGTGGAAACTTTGAAGGTTGGCATAAAGACAGGACTGGCGATAACCGGCAAGTCTGTTTACGTGTAGTCAGCTGTAATTGAACTCGGCTTATGATATGGTAAAAGGCTGCTGTAATTGGTCTTTTACCCCGATCTAAGATCAGCTGTGTGTGAAGGGCACAGCAGTTGCAAAGCACCCATCCACATGAAGCCTAAAATACAGCTTGAGGGAACAATCGCATGCAGATTTAACCCAGAATGTAGAGTTGACAGGCAAAATTGCCCATTCAAGCTGCACTGCAACTGCAAGGCAAATGCTTGGCTCCCAGTTGCAGCACTTTAGTACCATTGTAAATTGGCAAAAATAAATAAATCTTGCTGCCTCCTGAACACCCAATAACAGCCGGTTAGCCACACTCTGAAAAGCAATCTGCTGATTGCTTTTCAGAGAACAATTAAGTGCAGACTTCGCCTTAAAGCGTATATCCCATTTAAATGGGTTAAATGTTCACTTGCAATGTGCCTTTTGAGCTTGCAAGAAAATCTGACTACTCCAGGAAGAGTCTATCCCTAATACAGCCCCCTCCCTCCTTGTACACCATGACACTCTCCTCCCCTGGGAATGTCTAATTGCTGTCTGCTCTTCAAAATCCTTCTCTCCTCACTACATACCCTTTTATGTAGATGCGGGAGGAGGGAATACTATATCACGTGTCATCTGAGTGACTGCTTTGAGTCTGCTAGGGATGCTGACATAGCATCTAAGATGGTGGCACTGAGCTGCAGTCTGAGGGCTATTGGATATTTACACAAGGATGGCTCTTACAGACAAATGACACACACAAAATATGGGAAATGCATATTCAATATTATGAGAAATTTTGGAGACACTAGAGTTGCTTTAACTAGCCTTGTTCCTCCACAATGGGGAAAAAAGCAATATATTCAGTAACCTCTTTCTGGGCCAGGTTGATGTTGACGCACTACAGCCTACCTTTGTTTTGACATCTTAAAATGAGGCGTTGACTTAATGCACTTTTTTTTACCTGTATTTATTTTTTTAACTGTCAGTGTAAGCTGTCTGCCCATTCGTCGTACGGGCATGCAATTGTATTCTGACATTAAAAAGCATTGAACAGCCCCCTGGAAGTTCATTGAGAATTGAATTAAAAGCCAACAATCGCAAAGATTTCACATTCACAGAACTCTGACGCGACTGAAACCCCACATGGCCACAGATTATTTTTTTTGTAAATTGTAACCACAAATGGGGGGAGAAGAACCCCTGTTCATTGACACAATGGGGGGGGGGGGGCTAGTGCTACAGTAACATGCTATGTTAATACCCTGAATATTGGTGTAACATGTTATAAAAGGAGAACTTATTGTTTAATTATGTAAAAGACAAAGGTTTCAATTGTCTTGGGAACTGATTTTGCACCCCAGCAAAGTCCCATTTTTTTTTTTTTTTAGTTATGGCTGAAAATGGTTTCTTTCAGATGGGCGCAGCTGCAGGTCACAGTATGTCAAATACACCAATCTGGCCCAGGAAATTTTGTCTATATGTGCAAAATCTTATGGCTAATAAGGCTGGACAGGGCATGGCCTGGAGATCAATGGCTAAGGTCGCATCTAGAGAGAGCTCTGCTTGCCCATTATCCTTATACAACCATCCTGCCTATATCCTGCGCATCTGATCCCATTATATGCACCCGGGGACTGGATCTGCCTCACCTGCTGACCCTATCAAGCCTGCCGGATTGATAGAACGCCACCCGAGGCCGCTGTGGATAGAATCCCCGGTTCCACATTTGCCCTGGAAAAGGCCGCAGCTTCGGCCTAGTTTCCGGAGCGTCGGCCATCTTGGTCCACCCGGCGTCGGCCTCCAGCTCGCACTCCTGCTCCCCCTGGCACCTCGGCACTCTATCCCTCCTGGAACAGCAACAGGACGGCCTTGGGATGCCGCCAAGGCACACCCGCACCCTGCCTTTGTCTCAGGACCGGCCGCTGGCTTTGACCTGGTTCTCGGAATGGTGGCAATCTTGGTCCACCCAGCGGCGGCCTCCAGCACACTCACCTGCTCTCCCTGGCACCTCAGCATTCCATCCCCTCCAGGAGTGGCGGCGAGACTGCCTGGGGACACCGCCAAGCCACACACATACCCTGCCTTTGCCTCAGGACGGGCCATGGCTTTGGCCTACTCCAGAGCGGCGGCCATCTTGCTCCACCCGGCGGCGGCCTGGGTGAGCTTTCCTGGCCTCTGACTGCCCAGGGGCACATCACCTCCTAGAACAGCCACCGGTCTGCCTGAGGCCACTGTAGAAATACATACAAGTCCTGCATCTGCCTTGGGGCACGGTCTGTGGCCGTGACCAAAATTCCAGAGCAGCGGCCATCTTGCTCCACTCGATGACGGCCTGGTCACATTCCTGAGCAGGGAGGGACCATGTCTCCACTGAAAAGGGCGCACCGCATCCCAGCTAAACCTCCATCTGTGGGAGCCCCCTCCCCCCCAGGACCTTTATCGCCAAGTTTCTTCATTTTAGAGACAGGGATAAAATTCTTCGGTTGTCTAGAGAGAAAGGTAACATCGCCCTGGGAAACGGCCATGTCGCGGTGTTCCCTGACTTCTTTAATGAAGTCCAAAGAAAGAGGGCACAATTCCAGAATGTTAAGCGGCGGCTCAGGGTGGTAAACATTAAATATGCCACGTTGTTCCCGGCCAGACTAAGAGTGGAAGAGGATGGCAGGGCCCTATTCTTTGAAGACCCGAAGGCGGCGGCGCATTGGCTGGATCAACGAGGATGCCCGGATGGGCATTTTCTAAAAATCCCCTCTGCTTTGGGAGTAGTTTCATCTCACTATTTTTGTTTACTCGCACACAAGCTCCCTCCATTTGCCTCTCCCCCCCACTTTCCTGGCCCACGCATTACATGATATGTGTTTTGAAGGCCCCCCTATTGGGGGCCCGACCATCAAGCTTCCCTTGGGGAGAAGGGGCTTAGCTTATCGATACTCCTGGACATCCAGCCCTTGGCCTGGGGATGCTTGGACCACAGAGATTAAAGCGGATGGTCCACAAAAAATAAAATTAATAAAAGCCAGCAGCTACAAATACTGCAGCTGCTGACTTTTAATATTAGGACACTTACCTGTCCTGGAGTCCAGCGGCGTCCGCAGCAGATGACGAGCGATCGCTCGTCTCTCTGCTGCTCCCCCCTCCATCCACGGTGAGGGAACCAGGAAGTGAAGCGCTCCGGCTTCACTGCCCGGTTCCCTACGGCGCATGCGCGAGTCGCGCTGCGCCCGCCGATTGGCTCCCGCTGTGTGCTGGGAGCCGAGTTTTCCCAGCACACAACGGGAAAAACCTGCCTTTTGCCCGAGACTGCAGGCCGGAAGTGGGTGCAAATACCTGTCTTTAGACAGGTATCTGCACCTCCCTCCCCCCTGAAAGGTGCCAAATGTGACACCGGAGGGGGGGGGGGGGTTCCGATCAGCGGATCTTCACTTTAGGGTGGAGATCCGCTTTAACACCCCATACTTCTAACTGCCCCCACAGCACTTCTATAAAGATACCATAGGGCTGAGGCCGCAAAAAATTTAGTGCACGAAGATGACTATGTATCCTTGCAGCGTGAGTCTCACTCGGGAAGAGACGTGTAGGACATGCTTAGTGCCCTGTTATGTTTGTTTGCAATCCCTATTGTTTCCTCATTTGTACCTTTCTGCTTACTATCTTTTAAGTACAGTACCTCCAGCTAATGTTGATGGCTGGAAGCTAATTCATATAAAGGTTGCAAGGGACTGCATGCTTCCACTAAGTTGGGAAGGTGAGAAGCTGGGAGGGAAGGAAAATGCCGGATCCCTGGATCAAAGCATTGGGAATGTTGGCACCATTGTGCACATGTTATTTACTTGGAATGATTTTGAACGAGCACTCACCATATATGTAACATGTATGTTATGTGAATGGTAGAACCAAATCAGCACAGGTAATGCTTGTAAAATGTATAGGTAGTTGCATGCTGATCCTGAGACCCTACTTGATAGAGATGGTACCCTGCGGATCTGTGCTCACGGATTATACCTCTAAGCAGTATGGCAGATGTTAAATTCCTACTATGGAATGTGCGGGGAATGCGGGATAAAATCAAACGTATGGCTGTATTGGACTATCTTAAGGGTCAGAGGGCTGATATCGTTGCCTTAGTAGAAACACATGTCACTGGGCATTTACAGGCAGCCTTGAAACGCCCCTGGGTGGGGTGGGAATGCCATAGCACTCATACCAACATGTCTAGGGGGGTTACAGTGCTAGTTGCTAAATCTACTCCTTTTGAACTGGCATCTGTGGTGTCGGATCGGCAGGGTAGATATCTCTTTATGCATACCACTTTGGGGGGTGCCCCTATACTGATTCTGGCTAGCTACATCCCCCCTCCTTACAGGTCAGATGTGGTGACGGAGGGTCTTGCTTACATGGCACAGTACCCATCTCTACCAGTGGTGTGGCTGGGGGACTTTAACAGTACAATGACCCCAACACTAGATCGCCCTGTGCGGGCTAACCCTGGACCGGGAGAGCCATTACACACTAGACTATGTCGTACGCTGACGGAGTTTGCCCTTATTGACGTCTGGAGACATAATAATCCTACGACCAGTGCATACACATGTTATTCGGCAAGCCACTGCACAGGATTGATTATATTCTCGTTTCCAGGGCTCTGTTGCCTAAGGTTACGAGTTCAGGGTTTGCCCCAGGATCCTGTCAGACCACTCCCCGTGCTGGCTGACGGTGTCTTTTCGAGTTGCCTCCCCAGCGCGACTGTGGAGACTTAATCCCCACTGGTTGTCGGTCCTCACAGACCATGGTTCCATAGCAAGACAATTGCTCTTTTTTGATAGACTGCAGGGGCACTTTACCCTCAATTCGCAATGGGACGACTTTAAAGGGCACGCCCTCAGGCTATTATCCACCAGAATAAATAGACGTAAACGTGTTTTTACTACTATACTTTATGTAACCTCTGACAAACTTCGAGATTTCGAAGCCGCATATTCTGCCAGCCCAACCCCTGAAAATCTTAAGAGTCAGACTCCAGTGGCGAATGGTTACGCAACTGCACACGGAGAAAGCTGAACAGCTGGGTTTTTTTTTTCCAACTGCTGGCCTATCTGGCTCATTTGGATGATAAGCCTCCGGTTGTGGTTTCGCTTACTGACCCTAATGGATGTAGTATTATTGACCAAAGTCGGCTAAATAATTTCAGCAATTCTATAGTACCCTCTATAAGTCTCGGGGAACCCACACACATGGGGAACTGCAGTCCTATTTGGCCACCATCCAGTTTCCTCGGCTTAACCAAGAGCAGGTTAAACTAATAGATGCGCCTATTAAGACACATGACCGTGCTGAGGCGATTGCTCAATTGCCCAAATCTAAAGCACCTGGTCTGGATGGACTCCCTTTGGAATTTTATGATACCTACTTCGATATTCTTGTTCTCAAGCTAAAGACCCTGTATCATTCTATCTTTAATACAAACATACTCCCTGAATCTATGCAGGAAGCCCAAATTATAGTACTCCCCAAACCTGGTAAGGACCCCACTACCCTGAATCTTATCGGCCAATTTAGTTACTGCAGGTGGATATTAAAATATTAGCAACTAGGTTGAATGCTGCCATATTGTCACTTATTTACATGGACCAAACGAGTTCATGCCGGGGAAGAACACTGCCATGAACATTAGACGATTGTACATGAATATTCAGGCGCAACATAACTCAGGAACCAGGGTGGTGGTGGCGCTGGATACGGCCAAAGCCTTTGATTCAGTTGAGGGCCCTACCTATGGGAATGTCCTCATAACTATGGCTTTGGACTGCATTTCATAAAATGAGTGAAACTCCTATATCAGACTCTCAAGGCGAGAATCTTTGTTAATGGAACGCTCTCGGAGCGGTTTCCTCTAGATAGGGGTACTCATCAGGGATGTCCACTCTACCCGTTGCTATATGCCTTGGCTGCTGAACTGGCTATCTCTATTAGAACACACCCTGATATTTGGGGTTTGCATCGGGTAACACAGTTGATAAGATAGGCCTATACAGTGCCTTGCGAAAGTATTTGGCCCCCTTGAACTTTGCGACCTTTTGCCACATTTCAGGCTTCAAACCTAAAGATATAAAACTGTAATTTTTTTGTGAAGAATCAACAACAAGTGGGACACAATCATGAAGTGGAATGAAATTTATTGGATATTAAACTTTTTTAACAAGTAAAAAACTGAAAAATTGGGTGTGCAAAATTATTCAGCCCCTTTACTTTCAGTGCAGCAAACTCTCTCCAGAAGTTCAGTGAGGATCTCTGCATGATCCAATGTTGACCTAAATGACGATAAATAGAATCCACCTGTGTGTAATCAAGTCTCTGTATAAATGCACCTGCACTGTGATAGTCTGAGGTGGGTTTAAAGCGCAGAGAGCATCATGAAGAACAAGGAACACACCAGGCAGGTCCAAGATACTGTTGTGGAGAAGTTTAAAGCCGGATTTGGATACAAAAAGATTTCCCAAGTTTTACACAGCCCAAGGAGCACTGTGCAAGCGATAATATTGAAATGGAAGGAGTATCAGACCACTGCAAATCTATGAAGACCTGGGCGTCCCTCTAAACTTTCAGCTCATACAAGGAGAAGACTGATCAGAGATGCAGCCAAGAGGCCCATGATCACTCTGGATGAACTGCAGAGATCTACAGCTGAGGTGGGAGACTCTGTCCATAGGACAACAATCAGTTGTATACTCCACAAATCTGGCCTTTATGGAAGAGTGGCAAGAAGAAAGCCATTTCTTAAAGATATCCATAAAAAGTGTTGTTTAAAGTTTGCCACAAGCCACCTGGGAGACACACCAAACATGTGGAAGAAGGTGCTCTGGTCAGATAAAACCAAAATCGAACTGTTTGGCAACAATGCAAAACTTTGTTTGGCGTAAAAGCAACACAGCACAACACCATCCCCACTGTGAAACATGGTGGTGGCAGCATCATGGTTTGAGCCTGCTTTTCTTCAGCAGGGACAGGGAAGATGGTTAAAATTGATGGGAAGATGGATGGAGCCAAATACAGGACCATTCTGTAAGAAAACCTGATGGAGTCTGCAAAAGACCTGAGACTGGGCCGAAGATTTGTCTTCCAACAAGACAATGATCCAAAACATAAAGCAAAATCTACAATGGAATGGTTCACAAATAAACATATCCAGGTGTTAGAATGGCCAAGTCAAAGTCCAGATCTGAATCCAATCGAGAATCTGTGGAAAGAACTGAAAACTGCTGTTCACAAACGCTCTCCATCCAACCTCACTGAGCTCGAGCGGTTTTGCAAAACTGATGGAGACATACCCCAAGCGACTTACAGCTGTAATCGCAGCAAACGGTGGCGCTACAAAGTATTAACTTAAGGGGGCTGAATAATTTTTCACGCCCAATTTTTCGTTTTTTTATTTGTTAAAATAGTTTGAAATATCCAATAAATTTCGTTCCACTTCATGATTGTGTCCCACTTGTTGTTGATTCTTCACAAAATATTAGTTTTATATCTTTGTTTGAAGCCTGAAATGTGGCATAAGGTCGCAAAGTTCAAGGGGGCCGTATACTTTCGCAAGGCACTGTACGTGGATGATACTATCCTATACCTGGCAGACCAAGGAACATTACTGCAAACTGCGCTACGACTTATTGAACAAAAAAATCTCCCCATAGATGACCCCTCCACTGACACTCTCTAGAACAGGGATGCCCAACCTTTTAAAGAGTGAGGGCCACTTAAGCAACTTCGTAACCAGTCGTGGGCCACAATGAGCGGAGAGGGCAGATGACGGGTCACGGCTACTCTGATCCGCCCTAATGAAATTCCCTTCTGTTTTTCGGTTTGGAGGTAGGTGGGCGTAAACGGACACCTGACTCTCTATAGAGGTGAATTGAGGGTCCCATTTGGTCGGGCTGGTCACGTGAAAAAGGGCTAAGACTGCTTTCACACTGATGTGATGCAGTTTATCCACACTGCGGGTGCAGCGTAGTGCGCGTTAGCTGAACTTTTCCACAGACTCCTCCTCCTACTCCTGTGGCAAAAGCCAGTGCTGTAGAGGAAGCATTGGCTTATGGGGCTCTGCCTCCACAGCCACTTTCTTCCTCTACCACCAGCTTCATTCACACCACTGATGCTGTGGTATAGCGGGTCGCAATCTGCGAACTGGGGTTGCCAGCCTGCCATTCCAGAGCAGGGGGTCACGGGCCACATGTGGCCCCCGGGCCACTGGTTGGCCACCCCTGCTCTAGAATGTCCAGGATTAGATACCTAGGAGTTGAGGTCACCAGGAGATTGACAGACTATACACCTCTGAATGTGGCACCGCTGTTTGACATGATCAAACTCAAAATGTGGGCTAGATTACCCTTAGGGGTGGTGGGGCTCATTATTATAAATATTATTATTTTGCCCAAAATGTTATACATGGTGTGGCACGCCCCTCTATACATTGCCTTAAAAATCTTCAAGCAAATGGAACTTATTCTGAATTCATTAGTTTGGGGGAATGGTAGACACAAACTTGCTTGGCACATTTTAAAGAACCCAACGGATATGAAGGTGTTTACCTCCCGGATCTCCATGCGTATTACTTGGCCTCACAGCTCTCTCACCTACACCACTTCAATACCTCGGAACTCCAACGCTATAGGTCTTTAGTTTGCGACAAACCCGGGCACCCGACGCATACGCCCCTTCAGGCAATCCTCCGTGGGAAACAAACACATGAACAAGCCTAACTCAGGGATGTTAAAGCATCACCAACAGATTTGGGAAATATCCCTTAAACAATGTTGGGAAATTGTATTCTCGTACCCCAATGTGGCTTAAAAGTCATATGCCACAGCTAGCAGGGGTCCCTGACTCGGTGGTATGGGCCAGACATGGAATAATATACTTGCACTAAGTCCTAGCAATCCCAGGGCTCAAACAGTTTCAGGCACTTAGAGAGGAATTTTCGCTCCCACAGCACTTAGCATTTAAATATCTGCAGCTCCGTCATGCACACCAAACCCAGCTGCCATCTCTGGGGGTAGAGACAGAACCCTCACCGGTTCTAGATATTATTTTGGGGAGTGACCCCTCCAAGCTTATTTCGCACCTATCATCAGATATCAGGGTACAGTAGCAATTATTAGAAGGCTAAGACGGCTTGAACAGGACGTAGGCCCAATAGAAGATGCAGACTGGGACGAAATGCTTGAGGGGACCAAGACTACGTCACCTAAACTGTCAGACTGACGCAACTTTACATTGTTCAGAGCCTACCTAACACCGCTGAGATTGGCCAAATTCCAACGCACACCCAATCCGACCTGTCATCTGTGTCAGTCCACAATTGGCACGTTTTACCATCTCATTTGGAGTTGTCCAAATATTCAGGCTTACCGGACGCAAGTTGACCACTTTCTGCATGGCAATATGAAATCCCCCTGTGGTACTTGCCCCTAAGTTGTGTATTCTGGGGCTATTGCCTGACGTAGAGGTGGATAAATATCACACAATTTTCATATTTGAAACATTATTTTTAGCTTGTAAAGTAATTGCCCAGAGAAGGATGCAGGATTTGCCCCCCCCCCACACTCTACAGATGTGGAAAAAGGCTGTTAATGACACTTTGCCATTTAACTGCTTGCCGACCAGCCGCCGTCATTTTACTGCGGCAGGTCGGCTCTCCTGGGCAAGAGCCCGTAGCTCTACGTCGGCTACTTTTTGCAGCCACTAGGCGTCCCCGCTCGCCTCAGAGTCCCGCGCATGCCCGGCGGGTATGATCGCCGCCGGGCACATGCGATCGCTCGGTACAGAGCGAGGACCGGGAGCTATGTGTGTAAACACACAGCCTCCCGGTCCTGTCAGCGGGGGAAATGCTGATCTTCTGTTCATACAATGTATGAACAGAAGATCAGTGATTTCCCCTAGTGAGGCCACCCCCCCATACAGTTAGAACACACCCAGGAACATGCTTAACCCCTTCCCTGCCCCCTAGTGTTAACCCCTTCACTGCCAATGGCATTTTTATAGTAATCCAATGCATTTTTATAGCACTGATCGCTATAAAAATGCCAATAGTCCCAAAAATGTGTCAAAAGTGTCCGCCATAATGTCACAGTACTGAAAAAAAACGCTGATCGCCGCCATTACTAGTAAAAAAAAATTGTTATCATAATGCCATAAAACTACCCCCTATTTTGTAAACGCTATATGCTAATGCTTTATTATAGCAAAATGTAAAAAATATTGCATTTTTTCAAAATTGTCGCTCTATTTTTGTCTATAGCGCAAAAAATAAAAACCGCAGAGATGATCAAATACCACCAAAAGAAAGCTCTATTTGTGGGAAAAAAAGGGACGCCAATTTTGTTTAGGAGCCATGTCGCGCGACTGCGCAATTGTCAGTTAAAGTGACGCAGTGCCGAATCACAAAAAGTGTTCTGGTCTTTGGGCAGCAATATGGTCCGGGGGTTAAGTGGTTTAGAAGCTGATTTACTGGAGAAATTGTAACCAAGTCGGTACCACAAAGCATATCTGGTGGGACTGCCCGAAGATCCAGGAATACTGGAAAGAGGTCTTGGAGTGTATAGAGGAAATAACAGGAATAGGGGTACCCCAAAACTCCTTATCATGTTTGTTCCATGGGTCGGAAAAATTAATGGAAAATTACGGGCTGACATTGGTCCCGATTCTGCTAAACGCAGCAAAGGGCGTAATACCGAAATTTTGGCTGCAACCAAAAAAGCCAACGTTAAATGAATGGATACACCGGGTTAATCATGTCTCAGAGATGGAATATCTAAGGAGGGCAGACTTGGGAGACAAAGAGGGTGACAGCAGTAGACTTGTCTGGGACAAATGGAGATTATTTAAAACCACAGAAAAATATGTTCAGATCTCTACAGAAACAGAGGAGACCAAGGAAACAGTAGGTAAAAAAAAAAGGTGGAAAGGGAAGGACAGAACCGCAGAGCAAAACAAACTCGGAAAAAGGGAGGGGGAGGGGGGTAACATCAGAAGGGAAAGGTACAATAAGGGGAGGAAGGGATATAGGAGATGGGGATAAAGGGAAGATTACGGGCAGAGGGGTGTTGTACAGAAATATATACATTTCTTTTTTTTTTTTTTTTTTTTTTTTTGTATATTCCCTTATGATATCTGACTAAAAAAAAAAAAAAAGCTGATTTACACACACAGTATTCCAAAGTTTGGGGCAGATGGCTAGAGGATGGAGAAACGTGTGTCTGATTCTGCCTTACCTGGAGGTTGTTCTACATTAAAATGCTCCTTTGTCCGGGAATATGTGACTAGCGGTATCTAGGGAAACAAAATGAGCATGCATTTCACCTTATGGCACTGTATTTTTTATTGACGAATGTTCTTGACTGTCTTGTAATATTTGCTTTAAATGATTAAAGTTGGTTTTTCCATGTAAAAAAAAAAGTCTGGACAGCTGAAGCTGCCTGTAAAATATGTCTCTCACTCATGCCCTTTAAAGGATGACATGCTTTTGGTGAGACACTTGACCAATCAAGGATGGCGCAAGAGAAAAGGTCCTTCACCCAAAGTGGACAGCTCTAAATCCCCTTTTTTGGGGGCTTCTACCTCAAAATACAGAGCTAATCAATGCTTCAACTGCTAATCTGAAATCCAGCCTTTCCCTTAGGCCTATATCAAGTGCTGTGTGTGTGTGTGTGTTTTTTTTTTTTTTTTCTATTATCATTATAATGCCACAATACCTTTTTTGCACAGCACGCCTTTACTCCCTCTGCTAGCTTGTATACACCAGATGGGAATCTCAGCCCCTCCCACTGTACTCCCTTAGATCAGGAAGGAGAGCAGAGGGATGGCACGTGACTTCACAGCAGGCCTCTTACCTCTATCGGAGGGAGAGGAGTCCAGATGAGGTTGTTGCTGCTCTACTTCATGGCAGATACCTGATCATCATGTGGGGCAAACACAGCTCAGGCGGCGGGATGTCTCTGTCCCGATCGGCGTAATTTTGGGCCGGAAGCTATGGGGGCTGCATATAGTAGAGATCCGCCGCCGTAATTTCAAATCTGCGCCGGTGTATCATTGTTTTGTATCCACAAAACAAGATACGCCGGTTTTCTGCGTAGATACGCCGTCCTACGCCGTCGTCCTAAAGTGTCCTATTTACGCTGGACACTAGGGGCGCTTCCACGACGAATATGCAAATGAGGTAGATACGCCGATCCACGAACGTACATACACCCGGCGCAGTATTTTTACTTCGTTTGCGTAAGCGTAGGTCCAGCGTAAAGTTACCCCTGCTGTATAGAGGCGTACGTAATGTTAAGTATGGACGTCGGGCCAGAGTCTTTTTTTTTTTTTTTTTGTGCCTTTCACGTCGTTTGCGTAAACTGTTTGCGAATAGGGATTTGTGTAAGTTACGTTCACGTCACTTTCATTGATGTTTTGCAGCGTGATTTCGCACGTGCGCACTGGGATATGTCCACAGGCGGCGCATGCGCAGTTAAAAAAAAAAACGTTGTTTGCGTCGGGTCATCCATAATTATAATAAAACACGCCCCCCACTAGTAAATTTGAATTACACCCGCGTACGCTGGCCCATTTGCGCTACGCCGCCGTAAGTTACAGCGGCATTTCTTTGTGGATAAGGATACGCCGCTGTAAGTTACAGCGGCGTAGAGTAAATGGGACACGCCGCGCCGGCGGGGCAGGTATGTGGATCTGGCCCACTGTGTTTAATATAGACCTAAATTAGAGAGGATAAAAGTATTTAATAACCATGTATTGGGGGTAGTACACACCTTCTCCATTTATATCTTGTGCATAGACATAAAGGATACCTACCTTCATATTTCAATTTACCCACCTCATTAACACTATCTGCACATTGCTGTAGTAGACAAACACTTAAACTTAGTTTGTCTCTCATGGTGTTCACAAAGGTTGGCACACCTTCTTTCCCTCTTAAGAACTCATGGCATTCAGGTGTTTCTAGACTACCTTCTTTATCTGCAGATATCTACAAGACTATTCAGATGCTTCAGGATTTGATGGGTACGTTAACCCCAAAAATTAGTCTGTGGCCTGTATTTTGATCTTCTTAGAACTGGCACACTTGACCCAAATTTGGCCTTAAAGTGGAGGTTCACCCTAAGGGCTCTTTCACACGGAGCGGATCCGTATTGGTCCGCCCCTTGTGTGTCCGTCTGCTCAGCGGGGATCACCAGTAAATCCCCGCTGATCTGTCGGCTGACAGGGCAGTCCCCGCACAGTGTGCGGGGACTGCCCTGTCTTTTCTCCGCTCTCCCCTATGGGGAATCGGATGAATACGGACCGCGTGTCCGTATTCATCCGATCCGCCAGACGGAAGAAAAATAGGATTTTCTTCCGTCCAAAAAAAAACGGATCTTGACGGAGGCGGATGTTTACGGACGTTAGCGGATGCATCATCCGCCAACGTCCGCGATCCCATAGGGATGCATTGTGAGTCCGTAAACGGACTTATGAAAAGCGGACCGTTTGTCCGCTCGTGTGAAAGGGCCCTAAAACAATTATCTAACATTACATCCAGCATACTAATGACATGTACAGTATGCTGGTATTTTTATTTATTTTTTCTCCGTACATACCGTTTAATTGTTATTTTCGCCCTGGCTTCCGGGTTCTGATTCCCGCCGGACTGGGCGTTCCTATTGAAAGCTTAGATAATTGACGTCTGGTGAAAAATTTCCCATGGCGCATAAAGCGCGTCACCAGTTTTCCGTAAATAGCCGACCTGTGAGTCAGCACTATATGGCGCTTATGCCCGGTCTGTAGAGCTGACTGCGCAGGCGCCATATAGAGCCGACCCACAGGTCGGCTATTTATGAAAAACTGGTGATGCGCTTTATGCGCCATTGGGAAGTTTTTCACCAGACGTCAATCATTAAGCTTTCAATAGGAATGCTCAGTCCCGCGGGAATCAGAACCCAGAAGTCATATAACAATTAAACGGTATGTACGGAGAAAAATAAATAAAATGCCAGCATACTGTACATGTCGTTAGTATGCTGGATGTAATATTAGATTGTTTTAGGGTGAACCTCCATGTTTTTTAGGGGACAGGTTTCTACCTTGTGCATTATTTTCTAAAAACCTCTGGCTTCCCTTTCCTTTATCTCCCTTTGTGCTGGGAGTGCACTGCAGATAGTGGGTTTAATTCCGGGTCATCTTATTGCTGTGATAGCCGTGATCAGTCATTGTGAAGCCCGCCCCTGTGTCTTCTGTCTCTCTGAATGGATGAGATAGATACGTTGCATCTTGCATCTTTCTCTGTCCTTTGCAAAAAAATAAGAAGAAAAGCCCCAGTGTTATTGTTTGGGTCAGGGTCAGTATTTATCTATTTTTTAACCACTTAAGACCGGACCAAAATGCAGGTAAATGACCTTGCCCCTTTTTGCGATTCGGCACTGCGTCGCTTTAACTGACAGTTGCGCGGTCGTGCGACGTGGCTCCCAAACAAAATTTGCGTTTTTTCTTCCCACAAATAGAGCTTTCTTTTGGTGGTATTTGATCGCCTCTGCGATTTATTTTTTTATTTTTTGCGCTATATACAAAAATAGAGCGACATTTTTGAAAAAAAAACAATATTTTTTACTTTTTGTTATAAGAAAAATCAAATAAACTAAATTTTAGTCATATGTCTTTTAGTAAAAAAAAATCGCAATAAAAAAAAATTAGCTACCTAGCGGGAACAGCGACAATGAAGCTTAGTGACGCTGGCAATAGGGAGTGAAAGGGTTAACTAGGGTGGTGATCAAGGGGTTAAAACTTTATTAGGTGGGGGTACAGGGGGCTACCCTGAACCAACCTAACACTAACTGACTGTCACACTGCCAGTCACACTGACACTAAATACAGTAATCATACATGTATGATTACTGCATTCAGTGACACTGTGACAGGGGGGCGAGCGCAAGGGTTTAATGTGTAGTGTGTGTCAGTGTAGTGTTAGTGCAGACTTACTGTGCGATGTGATCTCTCCTCAGCGGTGGTTGAAAAAAACGCCGAGGGGAGAGATCACATCCCTTCCTCCTTCCTGTGTTTACACAGGAGGAGGAAGTGCAGGCGGGGGAGTGCAGGCGATCCGGAGGGGGCGGACAAAAACGAATAGCCGCCCCCTCATCCCGGATCGCTCGGCCAGCTACAGGGACCGCCGTATGTACGGGGGGGGTGTCCGATCGGACCCCCGATCCCCCCTCAAGGCACCAACGTATATATACGTTGATGTGCCTGTCGGTGCCATTCTGCCGACGTAAATGTACATGCGGCAGTCCTTAACCAGTTAATTCATATCCGTGGTAGTTGGTGGCAGTGTGGTTTAGGTAGCATAGAAAAACTTGGGTACAAACAAAAACAAAAGAACACCCTTTGGACAGCTTCTCTTGCAAGGTAGCTGGTTTGGTGGCGCTCACGTCTGTCAGGTGTGTCTGAGTTATCGGTTCTTTTAAGAAGCCATTGCTCAATTCACAAGGATAAAGTAGTCTTGCGCCCAATACCCTAATTTCTTCCTAAGGTGGTTTCAGCCTACCACCTCAGTGAAGACCACCTAGTCCTTCCTTCCCTGTGCCTTGCTCCTAAGCACCCAAAGAAGATGCTGTCTGGATGTGGTCAAAGCTACAGCTTACAGTTTCTATCAGGAAAATGTCCCTTTCTCTGGAGTTTGCAAGGTCTTCAGAATCTACCATTACTAGGTTACTAGTACTAGGTCCAGCTTATCCTGCACTAATATGAGCTAACTCTTGCACCAGATCAGTAGGAGTTTCCCAAGTATTTTAACATCCATCCCTCTATTGCTCCGCCTTTGTAAGGCTGCCACCCGGTCTTCCCTGTTTATACCAAAGTTCTATTAGTTGGATGTCCAATCCTTTGCTCTCAGCTGCAAGGTGTTTTGGATCTGCAGAGCCCTGCTCTTGTTGGCCCTGCTTCCACAGTTCTTTTTGCAACCCTTCCAGTTAATTGCTTGGGGATATCTGATATATGAATATCAAGCCTGTGTCCTGCAAGGGAAATGGAATTTGATGACAAGGCATAATTCCCTATCTTGGAATACAGTAGAGGACACCCCCCCCCCCCCAGTGTCCAATCACCAGAAGGTACCAGCCTTAATACTGTACTACAATTACTGTACCTGACTTTTGTACAACCTGCTTTAGAGTCGCTGCTCCAGGCCTCTTTTGTCCATCTTCATGACAAAGCCCTGGGGGTGGGGTGAAACACATCAGAGGGACATAACCTAGACAGCTGGGCTGAGCCTGCTTTTATTTAAATGACTGTTGGGCAGCATTTGGGACATTGTTTTACTGGCCCCTGTACAAAATATGGAATTTACAGGCAAGTCCAAATTCTTCTGGGGCAAATTTCTGTGCAAGGTGAACAGCATTGCTTTAGTAATCTGCCCCCATTGATACAAAGTACTCCTGGATGGAGGGAGCAACATGACAGACAAACTAGCACTTTTAAATGAGTAAGCAAAAGTGCCAACATTTTTTTAAGTGGGATTTGGCAGAAAAAAAGATGTAGGAGCTGCAATTGCTGACCTGTGTGTTTTGTTTTTGTATTTATTTTTTGAGGATGATGTATCAATGAGTAAGTCACTGATGTATAAAAACATGCCTTTGAACACATGATATACCATGTCTTCTTCTGAACCAACAACTAAATAGTAAAGAGAGGATAAAAAAAAAGACAGACTTGGAGATTGCTCTTTCAAAGGAGATCAGCAGTGGTAGCTCTTATAATTCTATCCCGTTTTGATTCCTTTTTAAAGCAAAGATGGCATCATCTTACTGCATTTATGGGATCCAGGGGTAATGGTGTAGTTGTACATTGACATCAGAGGTTATGCATTTTTAGTATTTAGCACACACATTGGAGTTGATTTACTAAAACTGGAAAGTGCAAAATGCAGACACAAGTCAGCTTTCGGATTGTTTTTTTGTCAAAGCTTAATTGAGTAAGCAGAAGTTAGAAGGTGCTTGGCTACCATGCACAGTTGCACCAGATTTTGCACTCTCCGGTTTTCGTAAATCAACCCTGGTGTCCCAACTGCATTTCTTTTGTTTTGCATCATTATGTATCTTTTTGAAATCCAGACTAATTTTTTTTTTTCACTATTCTCTTCAATTAGTTCCAGTTCGAGATGACGGAAATATGCCTGATGTCCCCAGCCATCCATGTGACAAAGTTGGGCCAAACTTAGACTGGCTGAAAAATTTGTGATAGAAATTTTTGTGAGACATATGTGAATAAACACCACCATTCTTAGATTGGTTAAAATATTGTAAGGAAATGTAATAAATTATTCTCCTTTCTAATGAGTGGATGATGATATGCATACGATTATATAAATAACTGTTATAAACATCTTTGAAAGAAATACTTGGTGGTTATATTTTGTTGTGCTGACAAAAATAGTTTTCTTCTCCATTGGAATGGCTACTAGGTGGGTTTTATATATGAAATCTATACTTGTGTATCAGATGTCCATTTATTATTTCTTCTCTGGGATAACCTGGTCTTTCTAACCCTTTTGCTGACGGTCTTTTTTTCCTGTTGTCCACACTATTTACATAAAATGTACTTAAAACTCCAGAATATATATTTTGTAAAAGCTGACACCATGTAGATTAAAAAGGTGGTAGTTTCATTTTTTTTTTATGCCACAAGATACTGTGCTCCTTTTTCTCAAATTAGTTTTTAGTAAAACAAAATACACTCAAATTGTAGGTGCCCACAAACCTATACAGTGCTCAGCATAAATGAGTACACCCCAACAGATTTGTGAAAAACTTCACTTTCTTTTCCTTTCAGAATCAACATTTTCTATGGGACACACTACTACAAAATACTCCCACTGATGTGGGCCATTGATTGCAATCAAGATTTGTTAATTTGCACACGCAAAAAAGTGTAGCCAGCCCAAAGGGTAGAGCAACAAACTTGAAAATGACATTCCTCTACTGCAAAATGAAGGAATCTCTGAGGCTAAAAGATGCGAGTCACTATCATAAATTGGACGTGACTATGACAAGAAAGCGAGCTTTTTTTTTTTTTTTTTGGATAATCTTTATTTTATTTTAAAATTAAAAGACAAAAACAGTATGACTTCACAAAAAAGTCACAACAATCAAAGAGGGAGGGAAGGGAAAGAGGACAGGGGGGAACAAAGAACAAGCTAAAATGGAGGGAAGGGTACTGAGGGGAGGGGGGGCATCAGGGGACATGTTCAGTATAGCCAAAGCATAGACAACCAACATATTTCGTCGGGGAGAGCCATTATCTGCAACGTGCGGACGTCGGAGCGCCCCGCCCGTCTCTGGCCTGACCCAAACATTCGGTCCATCTGGACAGGCCTTCCTCCTAAACTAGAGGGGGGCAGGGCAGCCAGCCGCTCCATTCTAAAAAAAAAAAGCGGCAAACATAACTTCCCAGTGTATTAGGCGTGTTAAGAGTTTGGAGTACCCAGGGCGGTCAAAAGTCATAGGACCGTCTAGGTTGCCCAACAAAAACAAGAGAAAAACAAAGGGCTCCCAGGTGTCCCAGAAGGGGAAACAAGTTAAAACCAATCAGATACATAACCAACACTGAGAGGGAAGGGGGGTCAAGAAGAGACAAATAGAGTCAGGAAAAAAGGGAGAGAAGGGGGGGATAGATTAAGGTAGAAAAGCATGTGGAACAGCTCGCAACGAGATCATTAGCATGGTGGATCACTAAGAAGTGGTGCTTGTGGTATTAGGCGGTGCATCTGAACAAGTCTCTCAAAGGAAGGATCTGCCAAGGCGAGCAATGCAACGTCCAGGTTAGATGAAATCATAACAGTGTCATGTACATGGGCTCTCCACTCAGCCCAAACAAGGTCAAATTTTTTGCGGGTGCCTCTACAGTCAGCTAACCATCTCTCTCTGCCTCCATGATTTTCCCCAACCAATCTTGCTCGCTTGAAATATGCAAGCTTCAATTTCTACAAGAACAGCTGGAAGCTGCTCAAGCTCGGATCGATGATTTTGAGAACCGATCAAGGAGAGATCATTTCAGGGTCAGGGGATTGCCTGAATCCATTGTTGATGTTCATACGGCAATACAGGACATTATTAAAATTCTGATTCCATCTATACCTGCTCACAAAATCGAGTTGGACAGGGCCCATAGATCCCTAGGACCTTTAAGAAAAGATGGATTGCCGAGAGATGTGGTGGTCAAACCTCATTACTATTCCAAGGAGGAAATAATGAAAAAATCTCGCCAACAGGAGCAATTACAATACCATGGAGCAACAATTCAAATATTTTCTGATATTTCCCCATATACAATACAGAGGAGGAGAGCACTGAAACCTTTATTTCCCAAGGCGTCTTCCAGGACAGCCCTTGAGAGATGGAGCTCCCCCCTGGACAGGAAACACATCACCTCCAGCTCTTTAAAAGGCGGTCCCTCAGGCATCTGGTCAGTTTTATGTGTTTCCTCAGTCGGAGGAGACCTGGGAACCGTCTTTTTTCAGAGGGATGGATCCAGGAGGGGGTCCATCTCCAAGGCTGGGGAAGACAGCTGGGCTGTGCTTACCTGAATGATCCCTCCTCTTTTGGCCGCAGGTTCCCTCCGACTGGGTCTGGAGTTCCCCGTTTCCTCCTTCCCCCGGTGCCCGGCGAGGGAGTTGGCGGTGATGGCTTGCATTAGGCGGCGGTGTCAGCAGCGAGGGAATGCGCTCCTCGCGGTGGACGCCGTGACCCGGAAGTCGCTGAGCGTAACTTCCAGGCCAGGATGCGCGGCATCACTGAGCGCCGGAAACTCTGGTTCCGGTTTCTGGCGCGGGAAGTTTGCCTGTATACAGACACAAGATGGACGCTGTACACGCGCCAGGGGAGTCTAGCGCCGGCTCTTCACAGGTAGGCTGGCTGTGCCAGAGCTCTTTTTTCCTGTGCATTTCACCTGTTTTAGAAGGGGAGCTAGATAGGAATGTTTGCCTATGTTTAGCTCAGTGGGCACCTTAGGATGGCATGCTAGGGATACCTTTTCTTAAAAGAGGACATCTCTCTTTTGTTTCCTACCAGAAAGATCCAAAAGACCACAGTGTTAAAGTCCCTTCTAGCAAAAAGAAGTGTGCCACATGTAATGCAAGACTAGCATCAGGTTATACCAAAAACCTATGTGGACCCTGTATTTCAACTGTGATAAGCAGTGAAGAGCATTCCCCACTTAACACATTTTTGGGTTCTTTTAAAGAGGAGATGAAAGCAACTTTTCAGTCCTTTAGGAAACGTATTGCTGATCGCAAATCCCAACGCCAGCCACCACACAGCAAGAGGTGCTCACCGCTCCCACTCCGGTAGCGTCAGGAGCAGTTGATCCTGTGGAGAATGAGGAGATTTCCCTTAGAAATCCTGATTCGGATTCCTCCCATTCAGATTCTGGGCAGGAAGATGATCAGAATGATTCCCGCACACCCACTAGATTCAAGCTCTCCCAGGAGGAGGTAGATGAATTAATTGGGGCTATTCATGAAACGTTAGAGATGAAGGAAGAAAAAACTTCTCTCTCACGACATGATAAAATGTATCGGGGGTTAAGCAGGAGAAAACAAAAAGTTTTTCCAGTGCACAAGCTGATGTCAGACCTGGTGCTTAGGGAATGGGAGGAACCTGACAAGAGGCCTTTCTTTTCTAGCGGTTTAAAAAGAAGATTTCCTTTTGAGGAAGACCCTAAGGCGGTCTGGAACCAGTCCCCTAAACTGGATGCCCCCCTGTCAAAAGTCTCAAAGCACTCAGACTTAGTGTTTGAGGACATGGGACATTTAGCAGATCCCATGGACAAAAGGGGAGATGTTATCCTCAAAAGATCCTGGGATGCAGCCATGGCTAATCTTAAACCAGCCCTGGCAACTACGTGTGTAGCACGTAATTTAGAATTTTGGCTCAAACAGCTACAGGAACACCTGACAGCAGGTACTCCTAGAGAAGATTTATTGAAATCTCTTCCAATGCTGTTTAAGGCAGTTGGTTTTATCGCTGATGCTTCGGCAGAATCGGTAAAGCTTTCAGCCAGGTCAGCTTCACTGTCAGTAGCAGCGAGGAGAACTCTTTGGCTCAAGACTTGGCCAGGAGACACCTCATCTAAATTACGTCTTTGTAGCGTTCCTTTCTCAGGTAACCTTTTGTTTGGTACTCCGCTAGATGAAGCGTTAGAACGCACGGCAGATAAAAAGAGGACCTTTCCTGAAAAGAAAAAGCCTTTTAACAGGAAGTTTTTTCGTTCCTTTAAGGGGCAAAAGAAAACACAAGAGAAAGGAAAGCCAAATAGACCCTGGGGGGCGCAAGGAGGGAAACAAAAAGCAAAAGTGCTCTTTAACCCTCCTGACAAAAATCCCAAATCTCAATGAGGCCAGGATCCAGGTGGGAGGAAGACTGGGGGATTTCCTTCCACAATGGATAAAGTTGACCTCCAACAACATTGTCAGGGGAGTCATAGGAAAGGGCTATGCCCTGGAGTTCAGTCAGTTGCCACCAACAAGATTCTTGGTTACACAGCTGGCAAAGGACCCGGTAAAAGCGCAGGCGCTACAACTTCTCATAGGAGAATTTGTAGATCAAAGAATCCTAATACCAGTTCCCAAACAGGAAGAGGGTCGGGGTTTTTACTCGCACGTCTTTCTGGTACGAAAGCCACCAGGGAAGTATCGCCTGATTTTCAACCTAAAACCGTTGAATGCAGTCATTCGGTACAAAAAATTCCGGATGGAATCTATTTATTCTGTCAAGAATTTGCTTCAGAAAGACTGCTTTATGGCAAGTAGATCTGAAGGATGCCTACCTCCACATTCCTATCAGAGTAAGCTCCCAAAGGTTCCTTCGCATAGCTGTTCGGATAGGGGAAAAGATTTTCCACTATCAGAGCCAAGCCCTCCCCTTTGGCCTCTCCTCGTCTCCGAGGATCTTTACCAAAATCCTTGCGGAGACGTTGGCACCTCTAAGACTCCAAGGAATAACAGTTGTCCCATACTTGGACGACCTGTTGTTCCTGGCACTCACAAAACAAAAACTACTCGAGGACCTAGTGGTCGTCCAGCAGTGATTGACTCAGTTAGGCTGGATAGTCAACAGGGAAAAGTCAATCCTCATTCCCACACAGGAAATCCTGTTTTTGGGCTACATAGTAAGTTCTACAGAGCAAAGGATCTTTCTCCCACAAGAAAAAATCGATCACCTAAGTCAGCGAGTAGCTCAGTTGCAGACAAATCTCAGTAAGGGAGATAATGTCAGTCCTAGGCCTCATGACAGCCTCCATCCCAGCAGTCAGATGGGCCAGGTTCCACCAAAGGCCACTCCAGTCTTTTCTCCTTCAAAATCTTGCAGGAAAAGACTTGGAGGAGAAGATATACCTGCCAGAAAAAACAAAGCAGGCTCTCTGGTGGTGGAGAAACCAAAACCACCTGAACAAAGGTCTGCTGTGGAACCCACCTGTGACACGCATCTTGACTACGGACGCCAGCAACCAAGGTTGGGGAGCCCACCTAGAAGGTCAGTGGGCACAAGACACCTGGAGTCATCTAGAAAAGAAACGCTCTTCAAATTACCGGGAGTTAAAAGCCGTAGCCAAAGGGATCGCAGCGTTCCAGGGTCAGCTCAAGCATCAACATCTACAGATTAGGTCGGACAATACATCTACTGTAGCGTATTTGAACAAACAAGGGGGGACCAGGAATCCCACCCTGATGGGCATAGCAAAAGAAGTTTTTGTATGGGCAGAAGAGAATCTCGAGTCACTTTCAGCTGTCCATCTCAAGGGTACGCAAAACAGTCTAGCCGATTTCTTGAGCAGACAGTTAGTCTCTCAAGAAGAATGGTCCCTGGATCCGATGGTCTTTGCCAAGATAGTGTCCAAATGGGGTCTTCCGGAGATCGACTTGTTCGCCAACAGGAGAAATACCAAGCTTCCAGAATTTTTCTCACTGAACCCCAGGGATCAACCGGTAGCAGTCGATGCCCTTCAGAACGCATGGTCATTCTCCCTGACATATGCTTTCCCACCTCTGCATCTCTTACCGAGAGTCCTTTCTAAATTCAGGATGGAGAAGACTTCCCTTATCCTGATAGACCCCTTTTGGCCAAAGAGGGCGTGGTTTTCGCTTCTACTAGCGTTAGCAGATCGTCCACCATGGATGTTGCCGTGCAGTCAAGATCTGTTGACTCAAAGTGCCAGTGCGGCACCTCAATCCAGCTTTTCTGAATCTGGCGGCCTGGTTTCTGAAATAGACACCCTGAAGTCTAAGGGTCTACCAGATAGAGTAATCAAAACTCTATTACAGAGTCGCAAACCAGTTACCAGAGCGATTTATCTGAAACACTGGAAAAAATGTAATCTCTGGCTTAAAGAGAATGGAAAGAGGGAACATGATTCCCCAACGATTTTGGAATTCTTACAGGAGGGCATCGACAAGAAGTTGGCCTTAAGCACAATTAAGGTTCAAATTGCTGCCCTTTCAGTTTATGTTCAGCGCTCCCTACAAGAGGACCTGCTTATCAGTAGATTTTGCAAAGCGATTGCCAAACAACGCCCGGCCCCATGCCAAAAGGTCCCGACGTGGGACCTATCTCTTATGTTGAAATCGATTATTAGAGCCTTTTGAGCCGATATCAGAGGTATCCTTAAAATTAGTTACTTTGAAGACAATTTTTTTGGTCGCTATGACTTCTGCCCGCAGAATCAGCGAACTTCAGGCTCTCTCAATCAGAGATCCGTATATGCAAATTTTGGAGGATAAAGTTATTCTAAAGACAGATCAGTCCTTTGTGCCAAAAGTCGCCTCTGCTTTCCACAAGAGTCAGGACATTATTCTTCCTTCCTTTTGCAATAAACCAAGAAATAGCAAAGAAGAACAATTGCACCGGCTAGATGTCAGGAGATGCCTTTTAGTTTATCTGGAAGCAACTAAAAGCTTTAGAGAATCAGATGCACTGTTTATTCTTTTTTCGGGAATCGAAAGGGAAAACAGGCTTCAAAAGGGACACTAGCCAGGTGGATTAAATTGGCCATCTTGGAAGGGTATAAAGCTCTACACTTGGATCCTCCACAGGGTTTGAAGGCACACTCTACAAGGGCGTTAGCCACGTCCTGGGCAGAAAGAGCCGGCGCTACCCCGGAGCAGATATGTAAGGCCGCTACGTGGTCAAGCATGTCCACGTTCATTCGACATTACCGACTGGACGTCCTAAGTAGTCAAGATCAGGCCTTTGGGAGGAAAGTCCTGCAAGCAGTAGTCCCACCCTAATCTGGTGACTGCTTGCTCATCCTCTCAAGGGCTGTCCTGGAAGACGCCTTGGGAAAATCAGAGTTAGTCTTACCGGAAACTCTGTTTCCAGGAGTCTTCCAGGACAGCACGTTCCCACCCTATGCTTTGAGGTAGGTATATATGTGTGTATGTATATACAGTGCAGAAAATAAGTATTTGAACACCCTGCTATTTTGCAAGTTCTCCCACTTGGAAATCATGGAGGGGTCTGAAATTGTTATCGTAGGTGCATGTCCACTGTGAGAGACATAATCAAAAAAAAAATTCCAGAAATCACAATGTATGATTTTTTTAACTATTTATTTGTATGATACAGCTGCAAATAAGTATTTGAACACCTGAGAAAATCAATGTTAATATTTGGTACAGTAGCCTTTGTTTGCAATTACAGAGGTCAAACGTTTCTTGTAGTTTTTCACCAGGTTTGCACCAACTGGAGGAGGGATTTTGGCCCACTCCTCCACACAGATCTTCTCTAGATCAGTCAGGTTTCTGGGCTGTCGCTGAGAAACACAGAGTTTGAGCTCCCTCCAAAGATTCTCTATTGGGTTTAGGTCTGGAGACTGGCTAGGCTTCTTACAGAGCCACTCCTTGGTTATCCTGGCTGTGTGCTTCGGGTCATTGTCATGTTGGAAGACCCAGCCTCGACCCATCTTCAAAGCTCTAACTGAGGGAAGGAGGTTGTTGCCCAAAATCTCGCAATACATGGCCCCCGGTCATCCTCTCCTTAATACAGTGCAGTCGCCCTGTCCCATGTGCAGAAAAACACCCCCAAAGCATGATGCTACCACCCCCATGCTTCACAGTAGGGATGGTGTTCTTGGGATGGTACTCATCATTCTTCTTCCTCCAAACACGGTTAGTGGAATTATGACCAAAAAGTTCTATTTTGGTCTCATCTGACCACATGACTTTCTCCCATGACTCCTCTGGATCATCCAAATGGTCATTGGCAAACTTAAGACGGGCCTTGACATGTGCTGGTTTAAGCAGGGGAACCTTCCGTGCCATGCATGATTTCAAACCATGACGTCTTAGTGTATTACCAACAGTAACCTTGGAAACGGTGGTCCCAGCTCTTTTCAGGTCATTGACCAGCTCCTCCTGTGTAGTCCTGGGCTGATTTCTCACCTTTCTTAGGATCATTGAGACCCCACGAGGTGAGATTTTGCATGGAGCCCCAGTCCGAGGGAGATTGACAGTCATGTTTAGCTTCTTCCATTTTCTAATGATTGCTCCAACAGTGCTCCAACAGTGGACCTTTTTTCACCAAGCTGCTTGGCAATTTCCCCGTAGCCCTTTCCAGCCTTGTGGAGGTGTACAATTTTGTCTCTAGTGTCTTTGGACAGCTCTTTGGTCTTGGCCATGTTAGTAGTTGGATTCTTACTGATTGTATGGGGTGGACAGGTGTCTTTATGCAGCTAATGACCTCAAACAGGTGCATCTAATTTAGGATAATAAATGGAGTGGAGGTGGACATTTTAAAGGCAGACTAACAGGTCTTTGAGGGTCAGAATTCTAGCTGATAGACAGGTGTTCAAATACTTCTTTGCAGCTGTGTCATACAAATAAATAGTTAAAAAATCATAAATTGTGATTTCTGGAAAAAAAAATTGGATTATGTCTCTCACAGTGGACATGCACCTACGATGACAGTTTCAGACCCCTCCATGATTTCCAAGTGGGAGAACTTGCAAAATAGCAGGGTGTTCAAATACTTATTTTCTGCACTGTATGCATGGATAATATGTATGTATATCATTAACTGTTTTTCAGCTCCGTCCTTCGGTTCTTGGATTAAAACTGACCAGATGCCTGAGGGACCGCCTTTTAAAGAGCTGGAGGTGATGTGTTTCCTGTCCAGGGAGGAGCTCCATCTCTCAAGGGCTGTCCTGGAAGACTCCTGGAAACAGAGTTTCCGGTAAGACTAACTCTGATTTTTCTGCTCTCATGAAAAAGGACATCAGGTATAAATGGGCCTTTTCGTTCGCATAAAAGTTTACATATAATGGCAGACATTATACGATACACAACTTCCAGGAGGGTGAAAAACTTTTATTGGACCTAAAAATTATATTAGTAGAACCAGACATGGATACTACGCCTGCCCAACAACATTCGGCCAAAAGACAAACGCCTACTAGTCCGCCTTCATCTACCTGGAACAGAGTCGAGCACAGGAAGGTTGGGAATGACTTTACCACTTGAAGATGGATTGCATGTTTTTGGTCTCTTTTTTTTCCTCAGATGGTCGTCCTATTCATTTTTTCTTTTTTGATTTTTGGGTCGGTAGTAGGAGTTTCTCTGAATGACTTTTGTTTGTATTTTTCCATGGAACATGAATTGTTTGAGTTTCCCCCTTTTTTTTCTTCCATATATATGAACTGAGTTATATATATTTATATATGGGTTTCCAATATTCATATTTTTGTATTTAATTTTTTGTGTATGTCTTATATAATTAACGTTTTTATTAGCTCCTATTTATATATTTTGGAGGGTTGTAGAAAGGAAGGGAAAAAAATGTTCTTTTCTCTTTTTTTAAAATGTATTTTTGTTTTGTTTTATTTAGCAAATCTGTGAAAATTTGTTTTGTCATTTGTTATATTCCATGTATCATCTGGGGTCAATTTCTTCTCGAATGAGAATTTCATTTATGGATATTTGATCATAGCCGGCGGACGGCGGTGAGGCATTGGGCCTCAACTTCTTGGGTCAATGTTTATTCATCCTGAGGAGTAAGTACTTAGGCCATAACATGGGCTATTCTAAGGTCATTTGTTTGAATGAGGGAAGGGGGGACATACTCTTCCTTCATTCTGGGTCATGGTTTGACCTTCTGGTATACTACATTTTGCCATGTTTTTGTTTTTATCTCTTTATCTTCTGTTTCCTTTTCTTTTCTTGCTTTTCTGTTTTCTTTTTCTTGTCAACCTGCCTGCCAATACATGTTTTTTTGGGTTATGGATACTGATTGTAATATACAACCTATCAATGGTACTAACCACAACTCATGGCTGGTTCAAATAACCCTTCTACGCCCCTTTGTGTTGTATCGCACAACGCTCAGGGGTTAAATTCTCCTATTAAGAGGAAAAAAGCCCTTCAAAACTACAAGTCCCTTCGTGTTGATGTAGTTTTCCTGCAGGAGACACCCCCTCTTTTCTACATGCACATTTTCCAGTGTTTTATCTGTCTAAAGCAGAAAATAAGACTAAAGGAGTGGGCATTTTATTTTCTAAATTCTGCAATTTTGATTTGATTTGAATACGCGGATCTGGAGTGTAGGTTTATTTTAGTAAAGGGAACCCTTGATGGGAAACTGTATACTTTTATTTCATATTCTGCCACTAACAGGGGACAAAAGAGATTTTTTTATCAAATGTTTGATATTCTCCATCCTTTTATGGAGCGTATCATCATTATGGGAGGAGACTCAAATTTAGCCTTTGATACGGGATTGGATAAGTCTAAACCAAATAATAATAACATTATTAGACCAACCAAGGCTAGCACTCAAGTGGCAAGAATGCTTCACCAATCTAGATTGACTGATATATGGAGAGAATTGAATCCAAAAACGAAAGATTATACTCACTTTTCTAGCCCCCACCAGTCATTTGCGTATAGACCATATATTGATTTCCAATCATCACGTCCCTGCGGCTATTAATTCTACTATTGTCGATGTCTCATGGTCAGACCATTCCATGGTTCTGTTAGCTTTGAGGAAAGAGAATACTGCCCAAAGGGTATCTCATTGGACGCTTAACCAATAATTTTTAAAGGATCCTATTTTAGTGGCAGAAATCGAACAATCTTTGAAGGAATATTTTAATATTAATGATACAGGTGATGTGTCCCTTGAGACTTTATGGGCTGTCCATAAGGTAACAGAAGCAAATTTATACAGATTGCAGCCAGAGTTAAGAGACAAAAGAAGTTGGAGGTGGAGAAGCTGGAAGAGACATATCTAGAGTTGAGCAGGAAACACAAAATAGATCCTTCTGGTTTTCCTACTCCCACCCTTGATGCTGCTAAAACTGCGCTGAATCTAGCACTGACGGTAAGGGCTGATGAGGATATGAAATGGACTGGGGCTAGATTTTATCTGTTAAAGGATAAGATAGGTCCGATGCTGGCAAACAAATTGTCTCCTAGATTTAAATCGAGGACGCTCCCCAAAATTCGACAAGCAGATGGTTCATTTACTTTAAACCCTCAGCGGATAATGGAAGTCTTCAGTAACTTCTATTCCAAACTTTATGCTTTTGATAATGGTTCTACTTCTGATAGAGTGGAGAAGTTTCTTGATGGATTGGATCTTCCTAAATTAACAGAGGCACATAGAGAGATATTGGAAGCTCCCATATCGGCTGGGGAAATTATGACGGTAATCAAAAACTTAAAAATGAATAAGGCTCCTGGACCAGATGGTTTTTCTTCTCCCTATTACAAAACATTTTCGGTCACTCTGTCACCCTATCTAGCAAGATTTTATAATTACTTGACGGATGATAACCCCAGGGCTTTTTTTCAGGGGGAACTTGGGGGAACTCAGTTCCACCACCTTTGGCTCAGACCCTTTGGTGCCTGCTCACCACAATCACTTGTAAACACAGAAGTCTGGTTTCTGTGTTTACAAGTGACAGCTCTGCACTCTGTGTGTAACCCCTGAACTCTGCACTCTGTATGTAATGCAATCCTGGTATTTAATGCCCCATTAAGACCTTTCTACTGTTTGTGAAATCTAAACGGGGTTGTGGTTGAGTTCCTGCACCTATTTTCTGAGAAAAAAAGCTCTGGATAACCCTATAGGTAAACAACTAAATTTGGCATATATATCGGTGATCCCGAAACCTGACAAGGATCATAGTCAAGTTGATAATTATAGACCGATATCCCTTATTAATAACGGCCTTAAAATGTTAACTAAAATATTGGCCAATAGATTGTCATCTTTCATAAATCAATACATTCATAAGGATCAGGTGGGTTTTATTACCGGAGACAAGGTCCAGACCAGATTAGGAGAGCTGTTGATTTAATTTCTATAATGCAATCTCAGTGGATTGGGGAATGTAATCAAGAGGGAATGCTTCTTTCTTTAGACCTTCAGAAGGCCTTTGATTCAGTTTCTTGGCCATTTATGTTTACAGTACTGAGGCGTTGGGGATTTGGTTCTAGAATTATGGGACTTTTATCTGCACTTTATTCTTCTCCTGAAGCTAAGATATGTTTACAAGGTATATTTTCAGAATCTATTCGCAATCGTTATTGAATCTCTAGCATTAGCTATTTGAAATAACTCGAATATCAAGAAACATAAATGCATTATTTGCTGACGACCTGTTACTATTCGTAACCTCTCCAACCTCCTCTTTACCTGAAATCTACTCTTTGCTGGACAATTTTTCCAAAATCTCGGGTCTTAGAGTAAATATGGCCAAATCTAGAGCCCTAAATGTTTCTCTACCAGAGACTATGGTATCCTTACTGAAAAATACATGTGAATTCCATTGGGAAGTTTCATCTATTAAATATTTGGGTATTAATCTGACACCAAATTTTGAGAATTTATATTTGGCAAATTATCCTCCTATGTATAGGAAACTTGAAAAGGATTTAAGTGAATGGAGTACTCAGAAAATCAGATGGGTTGGCAGAATTAATTCGGTCAAGATGACTCTTCTCCCCAGAATTCTACCTATACCGATAAAAAAAATCACTTGAAATCCTTTCAGGGTAAAATTACCAAATTTATTTGGAACAAAAAGGGTCCGCGTATTTCTTCTCGTTGCCTTTTTAATTTACCTGAACAGGGGGGTTTGGGAGTTCAAAATTTGTTATGGTATTACCAATCCGCTAGGTTAGCCCAACTATCAGATGTTTACCTAAAAAAAAAATCGACCTGATTGGGTAGATATAGAAGAGCAGGCATCATCTGCATTTTCGTTAGAAGGTTTACTGTGGTGTATTCCCAAGCGAAGACCTTCTTTTTTGTCTCCGGCTCTTTCTCAGGCCTTAGTTCTTTGGGATTCGCTTAGGACAGGGGTGCCCAACCTTTTGAGGAGCGAGGGCCAGTTTATCGACATGGTAACTGGTCACGGGCCACAATGAGCGTCAGTGGTGTAGCGTGGGTTGTCAGCACATGGGGCAAGGCAAAAGTCCCTAACCTGTGGACTTTTAGCACTCCCTGAGTCCCTTCCTACAATAGTACTGACCAGCCCGATTCCCATACTGACCACTACACTAACCTACCTACCTGATTCCTACACTGACCTACCTGACCACTGCACTAACCTACCCTGACCACTGCATTAACCTACCTGATTCCTACACTGATCTACCTGACCCCTACACTGACCTACCTGATACCTACACTGACCACTAAACTAACCTACCTGCATCCCCTACTTGCCACTACACTGACCTACCTGTCCACTATCATGACCACTACACTAACCGATTCCTACACTGTCCATTACACTGCACTGACCACTGCACTGCACTGACCACTACACTGCACTGACCACTACACTGACTACTGCACTGACCACTACACTGCACTCACAATTACACTGACTACTACACTACACTTACACTGACACCAGATGTTATTTTTTTCTTATATTGACTAACTCTGGCTGGCTGTTCCCTCTCTCCCCAGACTGTACCCTCCCCCTCACTTGCAGCTTTCATCAGTTTGGAGGAGAGGGGGAGCCTGGAGGAGGTGAAGGCACTGGCAGCGGTGTCCACAATGCGGTGGAGGTGGAGGCGGGACTTCAGGCTGGCCACAATCACTGATAGGCCAGCCCGCCGTGATCACTGATAGGCCAGCCCGCCGTGATCACTGATAGGCCAGCCCGCCGTGATCACTGATAGGCCAGCCCCGCCGTGATCACCGATAGGCCAGCCCCGCCGTGATCACCGATAGGCCAGCCCCGCCGTGATCACCGATAGGCCAGCCCCGCCGTGATCACCGATAGGCCAGCCCCGCCGTGATCACCGATAGGCCAGCCCCGCCGTGATCACCGATAGGCCAGCCCCGCCGCGGCCACCGCACATGACCCGATTCTTCACACTAATGTTTAGAGATGGCGGGTCGGGAACCTGCGATCTGGGTTTGCCGACCCACCATCTCAGAGAAAGACATGGCGGGCCACATCAGAGGACGCCGTGGGCCACATGTGGCCCGTGGGCCAGCAGTTGGGCACCCCTGGCTTAGGAACAACCCTTTTTTAATCTCAAAAGGTCAACCTTTAGCTGATATTTTTCAGGATCCGTTCTTTATTTCTAATGTTGATGTTGATTCCTTTAAATGGTGGCGTGATAAGGGGGTGTACCGTATTGGACGTTTTTTTTTCACATTTGGGTCCTCTCTCTGAACAATATTTCGTAGATAATCTTGACCTTCCTTTTCTCAAATACACGAGTATGCTTAGAAACTTTGGACTGACAAACTTATATCTGGACATCTATCCCCATATGAACATAAATGTGATCAAGCCTCAGAGAGACGGGGAGGTATCTCGATTATTTATAAATCACTTGCAACAAATAATGTTAAATTACCTCATATGCTTGCTTGGAAAAAGGAACTTCAGGATGAATGGGACTTGACAGATTGGTGTGGAAATTTTACTAGATCTATTAAAGGCTTTCTGAGTATGTCATTAGTAGAGGCCAATGTGAAAATATACACTAGATGGTATCTGGTCCCTCTAAAATTAGCCTCTATATATCCATTCACCCATGTGCTTTAGAGGTTGCCACTTGATAGGTTCTATGATTCACACTTGGTGGGAATGTCCAGGGATACGTGGATATTGGAACAAGGTATTCCATATTATTAGACGGGTTACGGGTTATAATTTGCATTAATCCCCGGCGATTGCCTTACTGAATGGTTTCATACCACAGATTCAGAGGGTTACCAGAAAACTGATATTGTTTATCCTGACGGGAGCTAGAATTTCTTTAGCTGCTGCATGGAAGAAACCATCGGTCTCTGTTCTACATATGAAAAGAAAAGTTACGTGGATAATGGAACAAGAAAAAAGGCTCCATGTTAGATAAATTTGACCAATTTAACGAAATTTGGGAACCCTGGTTGAAATTTATGAAAATCCCCTATTCCTCACAGGTCTAAAATGTGCTTTCGCCTAAGACTGATGTACACTTTTGGCAGGTTGGCTCTTTATCTTTACCTTTCTTTAATCTCTTCTCTAATCCTTTGATCTCTATCTTTTTTTCTTTTTCTATCTATCGTTTTTTTTTTCCTATTTTTATTTTTATTTTTTTGTTCTTTTTATTTCTTTTTTTTTTGAATGGAGAACATGCTTTGGATATTGGAGTTATTCTTTTCCATTATTTTGGTGAGAATGATATATATTACCTATTATTCTTTCCATATGTTTCATTTTGGGTGGGTATGGTTTGATTGAAAATAGTTATTGATTTGTCTGAGTACTCTAATATGGAAGATGGTCTTAAATTGGTCTTCCTTAGTGATAGAATGTTTTTATTTATCTATACTAGAGGAGGTTGGGTGGAAAGGGATATTCTACCTCTTAAGAAGCTGAGTGATCCCATTAGGGGTGTCAAGGGGGGTGAGGTTTTCCCTAGACATCCACCTTCTTAATAGACCTGAACAAATGCTCTATGGTGTTTATTACCCTTTTGTGGAACTAGACAACATTATAAGATTTATGGAATTTCTAGAGTTGGGAGGGGTCATTTGAACTGAATTTTATTATCTTCAATATGTTTATTTTCTTTAGTTGTTCATTATTACCTTTATGTATGGATGATACTTTAGATGCGAATTGGAAGGGGAGGTAAAGAACTAAATGTACCTTATAGTTTATGACTATTTGTCACGCTGTTATAATTTCCTTGATGTTCATTTCGATGTACTGATTTTTTCCTGAAAATAAACTTGAAGGAATACGCAAGCTTTTCCAGTGTATCTGAATGAGTAGTTTTGCTGCGTTGAGGAGGAGGGGGAGAGCACTTTGCTTATAACGAGATAAGAGCATAGGGGGAACGTGGAGCAGAAAATGTTTGGGCTGGGCCGCCATAATAATGCCCAGGCTATCAAAGATATGCATGCTAACCATGTCCCAAAACGGCTGCAGCACTGGGCACTCCCACCAAATGTGGAGAAATGTGCCCCTCTGTCCGCATCCTCTCCAGCACCCATCGGAGGCCGTGGGAAAGATTCTGGCCAGGGTGGTAGGGACCCGGTACCATCTCTACATCAGTTTGTAGTTGTTCTCTTGGGTCTTAGAATCTACCGAGCTCAAGTGTGTCAGGCAGTATAGGTGGTTTAGTTGTTCCCAAGTGAAGTTGGACTGGAGATCCCTTTCCCATTCCTTAATAAAGAAGTGAGTGGGGCTAGGAGTCGCCTCTTCTAGCAGCCTATAAAGTGCCGAAATCATGTTGGGCAATGGGTCTTCAGACGCCCCCATGTTTTTAAATTCTGTCAGAGTACTCCTAATCCGTGCTTGCTTATGACATTTTGTGAAAAAAGTCTCTAATTGTCTGTGTCTCCAGAAGTCTAAAGGGAAACTACCATATCTTCCTCTCAAGGCATCTAGTGACAGCAATGATCCCCCCTCCACAAATCTTGCCAGACTAACAATTCCGACACACACCCAAGTCCCTTAGGAGGCTTTCATCTCTCCAGGAGAGAACCATGGGTAACCACACACAGGTGCCAGCGGAGATGTCCGCGGCGCCAGGGCTAATCGGCCATTCATTCTGTCCCACAACGTCAGTGAGTGTATTGTCAACGAAGAGACCCAGTCAGAGAGCCCCCGGTCTTCCAGGGGAATCCAAGGTGCATAAGATAAGTCCCGCCCAGCCATCATCTTTTCCAAAGGTACCCACAGCTTAAAAGATGTGTGAAACTTCCAGTTCAGTATGCGTTGTAACGCAATTGCCTGATATTATTGTGTTTAATTTTAGGGATGCCCAGTCCCCCCTTCAGCTTGGACATTTGTAGTGTTGCCATCGCAAGCCGGGGTTTCCTGCCTCTCCACACAAATTTAACGAAAAGGCTGCGAAGGTTTGCAAAAAAGCATTTCGGCTGTAATTTTTAAGATGTTTGTCCTACCCACCCAAGTGAACAGGGCCTTATCCCATGTCTGAAAGTCCTGAGTGATCTTCAGTAGGGGGGACATAGTTGTGTGTATATAAAGAGTCTAGACGATTCGTAAGCTGGACGCCTAAGTTTTTTTTGTAGAAGGTAGACCACATAAAAGGGAAGGAGGTTCTTAGCAAAGTTGTCAAATTTTAGGGGATCGTAATCGGTAATATCTCCGATTTTGCGTAATTTATTCGAAAGTTTAAGACCTCTTCGTACGTAGTCAGTTCTTGCATCAGGTTTGGCAGCGAGACAAGGGGATCAACGACATGGAAAAGTATATCGTCCGCATAAGCGGAGAGTTTGTGTTAGAGGGAGCCCGCAAGCACCCCCTGATGCTCCGATTCGCCCTAACCATCTGTAGCAATGGTTCTAAGACCAGGGCAAACAGAAGGGGCGAAAGCAGGCACCCCTGATTTGTGCCATTCCGGATAGGAAACATCGCGCAGAGGCCCCCATTTACCTTCAAAATTCCAATCCGTGCGATCGAATGCCTCCTCCGCGTCAGTAGACAAAATCAGGTAGGGAGGCATCCGATCGCGTGTGTGTGCCCAGTGTACAAGCTGAATGGCCCTGTTCGAGTTGTCCCTAGCTTCCCGTCCTACTATGAAACCGGTTTGGTCTGCGTGCACTGAGTCAGGGAGGAGATGTTTTAAGCGGTTGGTGAGAATTTTAGAAAAGATCTTAAGATCTGTATTTAAAAGGGAAATGGGGCGATAACTCTGCGGTTAAGTGGGGTCCTTACCGCCTTTTGGGAGAACAGTGATATGCGCCAGTGAGGTCTCTTGGGGGAGGTGTGCAGTGGTCGCCAGGGAGTTAAGGAGAGCGCAAAAGGGGGTCTGTAGCCTGTCAAAAAATGTTAGATAATACACCTTAGTGAAGCCGTCGGGACCAGGGCTTTTGCCAGAGGGCATGAACTTAATGGTGGCCAAAAGTTCCACTAAAGTAATAGGGCGTTCCAGGTCTACTACCTGTTCCGAGGACAGGGTGGGGAGCCCAATCGAAGAGAGATACTCGGCAATTCGTGCCTGTTTGAGGGCCAAATCTGCCGGAGAGGAGACGGAGTCCAGATCGTTCAAGGCCGCATAGTAGTCACGAAACATGGACGCAATTTTTGAGGTATGTTGAGCAGGCTCTCCCGATGGGGAGTGCAGCTTATGCGGTTTAGCTTGCGGTTAATTTTACGATCTAACAATTTTTAAAAAGCTGTCTGAGCTCACATATACGACGAAGCTTGTCCGGATCGGATGTGCGTTTATGTTTGAGCTCGGTACTCTGTAGCGCCTGCAGCACTCTCCGGAAATCCACCCGCCTCTCCTTATTAAGCTTGGCTCCCATGGCAATAAAAACGCCACAAACCACTGCTTTGTGGCCCTCCTAAAGAGTTCCCCCAC
Source organism: Rana kukunoris (assembly GCA_029574335.1). Taxonomy (NCBI): domain Eukaryota; kingdom Metazoa; phylum Chordata; class Amphibia; order Anura; family Ranidae; genus Rana; species Rana kukunoris. The sequence continues at coordinate 42,130,004 of CM056058.1, read as the reverse complement.
TAACCTCGCCATTGGCGTTTTGACGTAGTGTGTCAAAGTCTCTTGTATTCCCGCCACCACTCCAGTGTCGGCTAGTACATTTTCTATTAATTTCCAGGTCCGCTCCTTGGCAAGGGCATGTGGTATTGAAAAAGTAAGGGTCACCGGAGCGTGGTCTGAGGCTCCATTCACACTAATGTGTTTTTTTTTCAGAAAAGCACGATTTTTTTTTAACATGGGTTCCTATGGAACATGTTCACATCAATGCTTTTTGTGCCTTTGCGTTTTTGGAAAGGGTCGGTGACTTTTTTCCCCGCAAAAAGCAGTGTTTTGCATGTAATAGAATTCAATGGACCTGCATCCGAAACGCAAGTACCACGTTTTTACCGCGATTTGCGTTTTTTGTGTTTTTTTTTTACCTGTTTATAGCTGGTTGTTAAAGGAAATGTAAAAAAAATGAAATTGATTGCTAAAAAAAAACGCAAATCGCTGTAAAATCGCGATAAAAACGCACCGCAAAAAGCACTGCAAAAACGCTCAAAAGCAACATGCATAGGTGTGAATCGAGCCTGAAATGGTAATTTGTTCAATGGTCGCCCCTAGAAACAAGTCAAGAGTGTCCTGGTCTACTAATAGTAGCTCAATTCTGGTATATACCTTGTGCACACCAGAAAAATAGCTATAGTCCTTCTCAGAGGCATGGCGAGGTCTCCAGCGTGTGTTCCTGAAGGGTCCTCCTAAAATGCCGTAGGAAAGCATGGGAATGGAAAGATTTATTTTCCGAGGTATCTAACAGAGGATCAGGGCTAATATTGAAGTCCCCTCCCAGGACAAGTCTGCCCTCCCTGAAGTCTGCTAACTGAGCGAGGACCTTGTCAATAAATGTGAGTTGTTGCGTGTTGGGGGCGTACAGTGTGGCAAAGGTGTATTTTTGCCCCATTATTGTGCCCTTCAAGAACACGTAGCGACCCTGAGGGTCAGCCCTGTGTTCGGATGGTTGAAACTGACAATGTTTGTGTACCGCGATAGCTGTACCCCTAGATTTAGGCTTTGGGGAGTTGCTAAGGTACCATTGTGAAAACCAATGGGTAGGCAGTTTCGGGGGTGAGGCACCAGTAAAGTGAGTCTCCTAGGAAGATCACTTAAGCCCCCAGTCTTTTCAGTTCTAACCAGAGCCTATTCCGCTTATTGGGGGAGCAGAGCCCACGCACATTGTATGACACTTTCTTAATCGTGGCCATAAAGTGGAGGGGAGTGCCATCCAGATGCACACATCTTCACCACCAACACCGGCAAGAGCTGATCCACCTACTAGACACCAGGGAGAAGGAAAGCGAGGAGAAAGGCAAAGAGGGAGAGAGAGGAAAAGAAGGTGAAAAAAGAAGACAAAAAACATTAACACAATATGTAATAAACATTTTGGGTTCACAGATGCCTCAAAGGCCATAAGTGGTGATACCCTATCCCGATTGCCTAGCTCATGCAGCCCCCCCCCATCAGAGGGGAGCCACCTAAGCGAGGCAAAGTGCCCAAATCTGGGCAAACACTCATCATGGGTAGTCCTATGTGGGAGACGTGATCGGACATGGGAAGCCAGGAAGTTCCTGCTCCCCACAAAGGAAGGAGCGGCAGATATCCAGGGATGGAACATATGAAATTAACATGGCAGTGGAGCCCTGGACATGCCAGGACACCAAACACAGATCATCAAAGGACGAAGTCCAGGAACAGCCCTTTAGCCTAAGTATCTATGGCTGTTAGTGCCAGTACGCGGCCAAGAGGAAAAAAAAAAACAGCAAAACAAAAACAAGGCTCAAAAGGTCCAATTATGAGAAAAAAGAAGCTGAACAGAGAAGGCCCTCATTGCAAAGTCTGCTCATCAATCAGGCTGAAATCGCCAGTCAGGTTGCTGACTGGGGTCTGTCCCTGGAAAGGTCAGAGTCCTTAGGGGTCATCAGTCCCCGGCCGGGAACGCTTGCCCCACCACGGCAGAAGAAGAGCACTTGCGGTTCCGGGAGTTCCGTCTTGAACGGACCTGCTACCAGGGCTGGGGTGCTTGTAGCTGTGGGATATCCATGGATAGCCTCCAGTCCGGGAAATCAATGGGTTACAGTTTCTGTAGCGACAGGAACCATGGAAGATCATCCTTATTGCGTAAGATGGCAAATTTGCCGTCCCTGTCAGCATGTAGACAGAAGGGGAATGCGCAGGGATTCCAGCAGGGGGCACAACGCCCTACGCTGCATCAGGGTACGGCGTGACGAATCCTGGTAGAAGAATAAACGGGCCCCTGAAGAAGTCACGTGACGTGAAGAATACGTATGGGAATAGGATTACAGAGCTGACACAGACCGACGGCGATGAAACAAGCTCGCTGCTCGTAGGTGTTTTGCTGCTGCTCCAATTTTAAATGTGAGTTTTTACTTTGCTATTTGTTTGTACCTTAATAAACATTTATGGAATATTGCACTATGGGCCTCCCTCTCTCTCCTTTTACCCTGCATTGCCTGAGCACCTGTTGATGCCAAGTTTGAGAGGTGGAAGCTTTAGAGGAATTTCAAGTGGGCGTTACCCGTCTGTCAGTGATCCCCCAAGCACATCAGGTCCGGATACGAACGCGGCGTTCGTGGAGATAGGTCCACCATCCTCAGCCTCAATGTGAGTGCGTGCTGATGTGAGTCATCAATTTCTAGGTCTCTTTTAAGGTTACGTCACTTTCCATTCATTTCTGCCTTTCATGTCTGTATGAGCACCTGGTCAAGAAGCTCTCCATTTCAACCTCAATAAGTGTGGTTACACCCCAGTAACTGCTGTCTGGTACTTTGGGCGATCCATGCTATGGCTCTGAGGTGAGCATTTTAGTACCACAAGAGGTGTGTGCACCGAAGTCTGCCTGCTTTCACACCGTACCTGCTTCCACACCGTACCACTTTTTGGGTTTTGGAGGCTCCATTTTTGTATGGACTTTTTCACGTGTTTATATGCTTTACACCTTGTCGTGTGCTGTCACACACAGCTATTTTCATTTGTGTTTTACATTTTACAGTACACAGCACCCTGCACCTCTGGACCTCTTTACATTAAACAGACCCCAATACAGTACAGACAGCCCCCTACAGTGAAGACACCCCAATACAGTGCAGACACCCCAATACAGTGCAGTCAGTCCCCCCTACAGTGCAGACACCTCCCTACAGTTCAGACACCCCCCCCCCTACATTGCAGACACCCTCCTACAGTGCAGTCAGTCCCTCCTACAGTGCAGACACCCTCCTACAGTTCAGACATCCGCCCCTACAGTGCAGACCCAGACCTCCCCTACAACACACTACAGACCCCCCCTTCAGACCATAATGTAACTGGCCTGTGCGTTGCCTCAGCGTGGGACATGATGCAGGCACGCCGGACATGATCAGCACGGGACAGATGCAGGCCAGGCACGTATAGTCTACACAGAGGAGGAGGGGGAGGCAGGGTCGCGGCGTCACTCTGCTCTGCTGCGTGACGTGAGACAACACAGACAGACAGAGCGGCAGTGCGGCCATGAGAGGCGGGTTTCACTCGAGCGCGATGGACTCCCCCCACCCGTCCCCCCCCCACAGGCTCTCCGACTCCGTGTACTGCATTCTTCTTACCTGCGGCTGCCTGTCACAGTCTTTGCGCTGCTAACAAGCCACTGCCCGCTGTCTCCACTTCAGTCATGGAGGAAGGGGCGCCACCCTGACACCCCCCAGTGTGTGGCACCTGGGGCGGCACGCCCCCCCTTTAGTACGCCACTGCTTGAGCTTGTTCTTAGGATTCCTTTTCTCTTACCTTATCCCCACGGCAGGTTTTTTCTGCTGAAAAAAATCAGACAGCACCAATCTTCACCCATCTCGGCAGGTTTTGTGTGCCAACCTTCAGGGATATGGGCTCCTATTTAACGGATACCTCTTCCCTGGGCCTTGTAAAAGATATAAAACTGGTGGTTAGTGTCTATTGTGCAGTAAAACCGCTAATAGAGAGTAGAGGCTAATATGAGTAGTCACTCCCCCTGTGTCAGCAATACATGGACCCCTGGATAGGATAGGAAGCTATTTAGACCTTTTATTAATGGAAATGGTCTATAAACTTCAATCCTTTGTACAAGACACACGTCATGTCCTTTCTAAAATAGCCCATATAACAGTAGAGGGCGAAATATGGCTGATAGGCATAGACGTAGAGTCTCTTTATACGTCGATCCCTCATGCTTGTGGAATCAGAGCAGCTAAGACTTTTCTTGAACAACATTACCCTCAAATGGGACACCATAATGAGTTCTTGATTGACCTACTCCAGTTTGCTCTTCTTAACAACTTCTTTCAATTCTCCTCCCAATTTTACCAACAAATCAAAGGCACCTCTATGGGTGCGGCCTGGGCTCCGGCCTATGCATGCTTACATTTGGGACTTTGGGAGGAGGAAGACGTTTTTCATCAACCTCAGTCATGTACACACATGGCTGAGATATATTGACGACTTTTCGTCATTTGGGAGGGTGACATTGATCTATTCCATGATTTCATTCATCAGCTAAATGACAATGATCGAAACATACACCTAACCTACACCTTTGATAGGACATTAATTTACTTTCTAGACCTCAAGATAGGACTGAAAGAAGGAAGAATTACTACCTGCACTTTCCGCAAGGATACAGCAGCCAACACCCTCTTACAGGCGGACAGCCACCATCCCCCCTGGCAAAAAAAATGGCATCCCTATTGGTGAATTCATGAGAATTAAGCGGAACTGCTCTGAGCCATCCACGTTGAACACAGAAAGTTAGGAACTCTATCAGAGATTCCGAGAAAGAGGCTATTCGCACAAACAAATTACATTTGCAAACGAAAAGCGGCACAACGGAGCAGAAATAGCCTACTTCTCATGAACACCGATAAAACCAGCAAAAACAAGAAGGACTCAAACCCAGTGAGGCTAATTACCACCTATGGGCCTCAATGGGACAATGTAAGAAGAGTACTTGAAAGACACTGGGGTGTCCTGACAGTCAATAAAATGCTAGTAAAGATTGTCGGAGCATGCCCACAGATGGTAGCCGGCAGAGCCAAGAATCTTGGCGATACTTTGGTTCAATCAGAGTTTACCAGACAACCCAACACATCCTGGCTATCGGAATATCCCCGTAGCACAGGGATGTTCCCGTGCTCAAAATGTCAAATATGCTCTTTTGTGGACAAGACAAAAGCCTTTAAGGATGCAATAGGACAGAAAGAATTTGAAATCAAAGGCATAGTCAACTGTGCGATGGAGAAAGTTATCTATATGCTCACTTGTCCTTGCCCTAAAATGTATATAGGAAAAACAAAAAGGCAACTCAGGATTAGGATTGGAGAACATCTTAGAGACATCAAAAGAGAAGAGAAGGAAAAGGAAAGAAGGAAAGGGGACAGGGACCCGGATAAATATCACGAAAGCCCTGTAGCAAGACATTTTTTAGAATACCATGATGGTAAACCAGATGGCCTCAAGGTGAAAAGCATCTATGCACTTAGACTACCGGCCAGACGAGGGGATTTTGATAAAATCCTACACCAAAAGGAAAAATGGTGGATATACACCCTAAAATCATTAGCACCCCTGGGCAGGAACATTGAGATGAACATGCAATCCTTTTTAGAATGAATAAATATTCAGTTTGTCATCTTCTCTCCCCCTTTTTCCAAGGGGAATAGACAACTATGATTCCCATTAGACACACAGAGCATACTCTATCTTGATGCTCCTATGTGTCTTTCTCCTCCCCCTTCCCCCCCTCTTTGCTCCCATATCTCGCATCTACCTGCTGTTGATATTTCAAGATATGTTCCTTGATAAATTCAGCAGCAATCTTGTAGCGGAGAGCAATATTAAACTCCACGATCTCCGCTGGTAACCAGGGTAAATCCACAGTCAGCATTGACAAGTAAGGCAATGTCCCAAATCTCCCTCAGTAACCAGACGACACACAGCTCTGAGAGTCAACAGACTTTTTATTCACAGGCTTCCATATTTATAGAATTCCCCATGCAAGGGGTTTCCAAACAGCCAAATAGATTTAACAGGGGTAATACAGGGAGGACCAGATGGGGAACTTAACAGTTTGGATAATTCTCCCATCAGGCATTGCTGCATGAGGGAAAAGTCGGTTGAGAGCTGGGGTCTGGGGTTATGTGTTGTGGGAGTTTGGTTTAAAACTGCCGAACACCGATTGGGCAACATAAAACTAAGTACTTGAATGCTAGTGGCTTACGGCTGCCAGCATACCAATTACTATGCCCACATAAGACCCAGCAGAATACAGACAACCTTTTGACATGTAACGTCCAGCGTTCCAGAAGTGGCTAGGTTTGCCACAATGCTCCCCCAGAACCAAGCCGGCATACACAGTCTGATCCCAACGGATCGGCTTGGGGATGTCCGGGGGTGTAATTTCACAGATCACTTTTCAAGTTCAGTTTGTCTAGATAACCCGTCGGCATTACCGTTTTGCTTCCCTGGTCGGTAGTGGATTGTAAAGTCAAACGGCTGCAGCGCCAAACTCCAACGCAGCAGCCGGGCATTGTCTCCCGCCACACGGTTTAGCCACACCAACGGGTTGTGATCTGTGAGTAGCGAAAAAGGTTGTCCATACAAATACGGCTGCAACTTTTTGAGGGCCCACACCACGGCCAGGCATTCCTTCTCAATGGCGGCGTAGCTTACTTCTCGTGGCAATAACTTTCGGCTCAGGTAAGCTACGGGGTGTTCTCCGCCATCGGCTCCCACTTGGCTCAGCACTGCTCCCAATCCAAACATTGAAGCGTCCGTATGGACAAGGAATCTTTTAGTTGGATCAGGAGCAGCAAGTACAGGGGCATTAGTTAGAGCAGTCTTTAGTTGTTGGAATGCCTGATCACACTCTGGGGCCCAGACAACCTGTCGGGGCAGGTTCTTGCGTGTCAAGTCAGTCAAGGGTTTGGCCAGGGCACTATAATTGGGTACGAATTTTCTATAGTACCCCGCAGTACCTAGAAACGCTAGCACTTGGGTTTTCGTCCTGGGGGTGGGCCATTTAGCTATGGCTTCAACTTTAGCTGGTTCGGGTTTCTGTCGCCCGCTCCCCACCCGGTGGCCCAAGTACTGCACTTCAGCCATCCCTATATGACACTTGCTGGGTTTCAGTGTTAACCCTGCCTCTCCAATACGATCTAGAATGGCCCCTATGTGTTGTAGGTGCTCTGCCCAGGTCTGGCTAAATATGGCGATGTCGTCTAAATAGGCACATGCGTATTCCTGGAATCCGTCCAATAACCGATCGACCATCCGCTGAAAAGTTGCCGGAGCGTTCTTCATCCCGAATGGCATGACCCGAAATTGATACAGGCCAAACGGGGTGACAAACGCCGACTTGGGGATGGCCTCCTCGGCCAGTGGAATCTGCCAGTATCCCTTACATAAGTCTATGGTAGTGAGATACCGGCCCCGTGCCATCTTATCCAGCAGCTCGTCTATCCGGGGCATCGGATAGGCATCAGACACCGTTTTGTCATTTAGCCTCCGGTAGTCGACACAGAAACGTGTCGTGCCATCCTTCTTTGGTACCAGCACTACTGGCGATGCCCAGGGGCTATCAGAAGGTTCGATAACCCCTAGCTGCAACATCTCGTCAATCTCAGTCTTCATATGCGTCCTGACTGCTTCAGGGACACGATATGGGGTTTGCCGCATAGGTAGCTGTCCCGGGGTCTCGACTCGGTGAGTGGCCAGCGGAGTGTACCCAGGTAAATTGGAGAAGGTAGCCCCTTTAGCTACAATCAGCTCTTGTACCTGGGCACGCTCCTGAGGGCTTAGCCGCTCCCCCAGCTGAACCCCCTTGGAGGGCTCCGTCTGTCCCTCCTGTTCTAAGAGGTCAGGTAGTGGCAGATTCTCCTGATCCTCCGAGGCGGAAGCGCATATGGCGGCCACGTCCTCTATCCTCTCATGGTATGGTTTGAGCATATTCACGTGGAACATGCGTCTCTCCCCTACCCCTGAGCAGGGGCCAATCACATAGGTGGTATCACATCTCTGTTCCACCACCTGGTATGGGCCTTGCCAGATGGCCTGCAGCTTGTCTGTGCGGACCGGTTTTAAAATCAAAACCTTTTGTCCCACCTGAAAGCTGCGGTCTCTGGCTCCCCTATCGTACCAGCGGCGCTGACGTTGTTGGGCCGCCCGGAGGTTGGTGCGCACAGCCTGTGTTAGCGCCTCCAGACGGTCCCTGAACTCCAGTACGTAGGATACAATAGGGGTTCCGTCTGGGCTACTCTCCCCCTCCCAATGCTCTCTAATTAGGTCTAGTGGCCCTCGCACCCTTCTCCCAAACAGTAATTCAAAAGGGGAAAACCCTGTTGACTCTTGGGGTACCTCTCTATAAGCGAAGAGCAGATGGGGTAGAAAGCGCTCCCAGTCTTTATGAGCCTCTCCAAATGTACGGAGCATCTGCTTCAGCGTACCATTAAACCTTTCGCATAGACCATTGGACTGGGGGTGGTACGCCGAATTTACTATTGGCTTAATGCCACATATCTTCCATAGTTGTTGGGTTACCTCGGCGGTGAACTGGGTGCCTCTATCGGATATGATTTCTTGGGGAAACCCCACCCTGGAAAATATTTTCATTAAGGCCTCTGCCACAGTTTCGGCATGAATGTTTGTGAGGGCTATAGCCTCGGGGTACCGGGTGGCATAGTCCACTACAGTTAAAATATATCTTTTCCCGGAGGGACTGGGTTTTGGTAAGGGCCCCACTATATCTACGGCCACCCTACTGAAGGGTTCTTCAATAATGGGAAGAGGACATAACTTGGCTTTGTGGCGGTCACCTCGCTTGCCTACTCGCTGGCAAATGTCACAGGAGGTGCAGTATTGCCTCACATCCTTGGAGATCCCTGGCCAGAAGAAAGCGTGGGTCAACCTGTATCGGGTACGTGTCATCCCCAGATGCCCAGACAGGGGAATGTCGTGGGCAATCCGAAGCAGTTCTCGCCTATACTTCTGGGGAACCACTAACTGTTTAGTCGTTACTGTGGCCGACCCTCCCACTCCTCTTTCAGCAATGCGGTAAAGTAGCCCTTTCTCCCAGGTGTACCGCTCCCCCTCTAGCCCAGCCTGGTCAGCGTGTACCCTGTCCCTGTATACCTGTAGCGTGGGGTCTGACCTCACCTCGGCCTCAAACTTAGTCGGGGTATCCCAGGACATACGTGTCGTGTGGGGGTCATGGTCTCTTACCGGAGCCTCAGAGTGTGTCGGTGGAACCGTGGTGCGAGCCTGTTGCCGTGTGGTCACTGGATGGGCTTCCTGGTATGGGGCCTGGGGTACAAAAGCAGAGGTCATCTGGCCCAAGTCATTTCCCAGCATAACATCTGCTGGTAAATTTTGCATGAGGCCCACTTCTACCGTCCCCCCTCCCACACCCCAATCCAAATGTACTTTGGCAATGGGTAGTCGGTACACTGCTCCCCCTGCCACTCGTACTGCCACTGATCCGCCAGTGTGTGCCGAGTCAGGGACCAAATGGGGTGCTATCAAGGTTAAAGTAGCTCCTGAATCCCGAAGTCCCTGGACTTCTTTCCCCTCCAAGGTCACTGGCTGTCGATGATGCTGCCGGTTATCCGTGGCTCGGACTGTCATCACCTCATGCAAGATTCCCAGGGGTTCTTCTGCTGGAATGCTCAACATCTCTTGAGTGGCCGGCTCCCATTGATAATGATGGGCAGCAGCCCTTGGTGCCGGGTTTGGTTGGCCTTGGTTCCAGGCGGGTCTGCCCCGGCTTTGGGTGCACTCGCGTGCCATATGTCCCCACTGTTTGCAGGTGTGGCATTGGATGTTGGCACGTCCGTTATATCTGGAGGGTGGTGGTAAAGTCCCTTGGGATTGACGCAAAGGGGAGGCTGTGAGACCGGGGGGTGGTAGAGTACTGGGTGGTCCCGCGGGTCGAGGATAACTCTTGGTTAGGGGCCCATGATGTCTCCTTGCATCAAAATGCTGATCCGCTAATCGAGCCGCTTCGGTTAGGGTGAGAGGTTTCCTGTCTCGCACCCATTCTTGTGCCTCTGGGGACAAACCGTTGAAGAATTGCTCCAACAGCATTAACTGTCTCAATTCCTCCATAGTAGTGGCTTGGCTGGCTTGTATCCACCCTTGGGAAGCTTGGTCCAGCTTGTGTGCCCATTCAGCATGTGAATCCTTCTCTGGTTTGCGCAGGTTTCTAAACTTGCGCCGGTATGCCTCTGGAGTAATGGCGTATCTCTCTAATATCGCTTGCTTCACTTTATCATAATCCTTGCTGTCCTCACTGGGTACAGCGCGATATGCTTCTGCTGCCCGACCTGCCAGCTTGCCTGCTAGCAATGGGACCCATACTGTCCGTTCCAAGTCATGTAAATCACACAGTCTCTCAAAATCCTGTAAATACCCATCAATCTCATCCTTCTCCTCGCAAAACATTTTAAAGGCATGATAGGGAATTTTGGGTTTTACCTGGTTGTAGAGTGACCCAGTAGTGGATTCTGCTCGAGACTGTGTATACTGCGGACTGTGTGCCATCACGTACTCCTGCACATTCGCCATTACCATATGCAGCATGGCATCTGATATAGGCTGTGGCAAAAATTCCAGCCTGGTCCTCATTTCTCTCTGGTAGAGGGTTTCTTCCATGGCTGCTGGTGGTGTAGCGCTGCGGGCTCTGTCTCCCTCCATCAGCTCGGCAGTTAGTACAGCTTTGGATTTGTTGCTGGCTACCTTACCCCTGGCTTCTAGCAGTTCCTTTAATGTCTGCCGCTTTAGCCTAGAATAATCCGTCTCCATTTACATCGGTAGTTCACATTGCACGAATTGCGCTTATCGGCTGTAAGGTTGGATCCCGTTGCTTGCCACCAAATGTAGCGGAGAGCAATATTAAACTCCACGATCTCCGCTGGTAACCAGGGTAAATCCACAGTCAGCATTGACAAGTAAGGCAATGTCCCAAATCTCCCTCAGTAACCAGACGACACACAGCTCTGAGAGTCAACAGACTTTTTATTCACAGGCTTCCATATTTATAGAATTCCCCATGCAAGGGGTTTCCAAACAGCCAAATAGATTTAACAGGGGTAATACAGGGAGGACCAGATGGGGAACTTAACAGTTTGGATAATTCTCCCATCAGGCATTGCTGCATGAGGGAAAAGTCGGTTGAGAGCTGGGGTCTGGGGTTATGTGTTGTGGGAGTTTGGTTTAAAACTGCCGAACACCGATTGGGCAACATAAAACTAAGTACTTGAATGCTAGTGGCTTACGGCTGCCAGCATACCAATTACTATGCCCACATAAGACCCAGCAGAATACAGACAACCTTTTGACATGTAACGTCCAGCGTTCCAGAAGTGGCTAGGTTTGCCACAAATCTATTATTATTTTTAGAGCCAAGTATCCTGTTGACAGCCTCTGGTCCGTCTTATCTTATTGTAGTGAATGTGTATGTATACAAAAATATCCCCTTGTGGATACATACATAGACACTACACCACCCAGATTCCACTCTCATACTGTACGAATAAGGAATATTTTTATTCTTATTCTTAGTCTAAATTCCCAACAACATATAACCCACCTTATGTCTCTAATATAAATTTCCCCAAATGAATTCTGATATGATATGTCCTGTAAATACATTATATGTTATATGTTGAGTGTGTGTTCCAGTCCATGTTTTGTATGTCACTTAGTTATAGATTAATCAACACAGAAAAAAGTGATGGCGCGGCATATAAGATATGGGCATATTATATGTTTAATCTATATCAAATTGGCTGCACCACAGTTTTGATTTGATGTGATGTTCTCTGCGATGTGCCTCAATGGGAATCGACAAAATACATGGAGGAAATATACGATCCATCTTCAATATTCCCATTGAAAAATAAGACCTTCAATATGGAGAAGTGGGTGTGCACTGATGGAACATAAGGAGCAGCGCACAGGTCCCCCTTCCAACGTCCAGACGAAGCTACGCGACTACGCTTGCCAAACGCGTTGACGTCACAGCCTCCGGACGCCACACACCCCCTATTCCCGGGAAATAGTGGGAACGACGGTACGGCGTAGCACGCCGCAGTCTGTTATGGTATGCAGCCACATGAACATCTTTTAACCTGAACCAGGCAAGATCTACAGACTCACATGTCTGATGTCGGATGTTCTTTCACCGACCATCGTGGCGCTGGAGAGCGAGACTGAACACCATCTCAAGCATCAGGTAGATCCAATCCTTTATTATGAGGACACCAAGTTATTATCTCTCATACCAAGGTAAAAACAATGGAAATTAACTGATGTACCAACATTAGGTACTATACCCCTATATATATATATATATATATATTAATCGGTACTTGCTCTATATCGCCTTGAATGAACATCTCTGGGGAAGAAAGCTTGCTATTTTAAGAGCTGTCAAATCATCTACAGCAATAAACTGTGGCCATCAACAATACCATACAGACCCATCAGACAATAAGTTGCTAAACCACCAATTGCAAAACTGTCATTTATATGATTTATCACACTGGTTAATTTCCCCACTTCCCGTGGGGTCGCAACTGCTGTGTAGCCCCCATATTATTTCCCTTTGGAATCTCTAATTATTTAATTAAATATAATTGACGGTTATTTCCATTGGGGACCTCTTCAGCTGCGACAGTATTGGTGTCCGGACTGTCAGTATATCTGGTATATGTTTGTTATTGTCCTTCGTGTATATCTGTTGTCAGCACACAGTGATGTTTACTGGTGCACATTGTCGGTATATTTAGGTCCTTGTTTTGTCTATTTGCTGATTCAGCATTTTCCTGCTAATTTTTATCCTGTTTGTAGTGGCATTAAATAAATATATTTTTTCTATTTTTCTAATACCTGAGTGCGGTCCATCCCTACCAAGAGTAACTCCTTTTTATCTTGGGATATCTTCCTCTTGAAGTTTCTCCCAAGATAATACTTTGCCTTGTAAAAGACTCTGACCAGGACTTTTAGCCGCTATATCGAAAGTGCTGGATCCCAGAGCCCAGTCTATCGAAGAGAGACATTACAGGCGACACCTCCTCCATGAGGCCCGGATACCATCCAGATTCAGCGTAATTCTTAGCCTCTTGGATGGGTCCTTAAAGCATAGCTGCTTCACCCCCAGAGGGTCTCTTAGCAGAGCTATCCTTAGCACATCCTCGCTCGTCCAATACCTCTTAGACACAGGCGAAAAAACGGAGGAACTCCCCTGTAACAGGCGCCCCGTCATCGCCCGGGGCCGCGTGCGTTCCATCTTGTAACGTGGAAGTGAGCCGTGAATCACGGCTGTTTCTCTCTGCACCTGCCTCTCACCTATAAAGAGAGCGGTGTGCAGACTGCACACCATTCTATTATTGTCGGCCGTAGCCAGCATGGCTGCAAGGAACTACAGGTACCATCCGTTCCAGGCTGGAAACCACCCCATTCCTACATCTGCAATATCAACCTCACTGTTGTTGCTGCAGACACCGCAAGGTATCCCCCAGCAGGAGATCCTGCACTAAAGAAACCCTTGCTGCTAAGAAACTACAACACAGTTCCTCTGCAAAACGGATAAGTAACAACTACTCCTTTAGAATTACCTGTTTCACTTATTGCTGTTACCAAGTACTGTATTTAAATCTAGCTTATTTATTAGTAAACTACTGCTTGGGATTACTTAGTGTACATTCAGATGCTCGCTGTGAACTATCTTAAAGGGACATTCACTCTCATTTCAGCTGAGCTATACTTGCCTCTCTTACGCAAATATTAATGGCATACAGTATACTTAATTGCTATGTGCCTGACATACGTTTTTAAATGTATATGCGCTTTGTGCCTAGAATGCAGAACATGTTCGCTTTAACTTTTTCATGTTAAGACTCGAAGGTATTTCATACCTGCTCCCTTAGTGGCCTAATGCTTACTTTATGATTAAAGTGATATGATGTACAGCACCCCCAAACTCCTGTTCTCTGATTAGAGTGATGCCTGGGGTCTCGTACTGATAATCACTTGCATAAGAGAAGTGCATTGAAATCTTTAATACAGTTGTACTCGTTGATTGTTATTGTAATCTTTCTATGCTAGAGGTTGGAGGCATGTTGTAATACCTCCACCCTTAGTAGATCAACGCATTCCTATATGTGAGAGAGATGATGTAGTGACCCCCCAAACTCCTGTTTTCTGATTGGAGTGACGCCTGGGGCCTAGTACTGAAATCTTGCATAACATAGGGAGATGAATTCTTTCCCTATCCGCAGTTGTGGTTCATTCCCGTTCACCAGAGCTGTTACACCTGATGGTAGGGGTTATATGGAGGGGAACTATCTTTAATAGGTTGTGCCAGTGTCCACTCCCCACTTGTGACCCTTAACCCATTATGTAAAGATAAAGACTATGTGTCCCGTGGTGTACAATAAAGAAATAGATACTATGGTGGTATATTGGGAAATATAAGCAATTGGTCAGGCAATGTACACATTCTTAGCTAATACAATTTTTTTAGAGAAGCCTTTGTCATACACTGGACCCCTATGTAAAAAAAAATCTTTATTGAAGAGATTTTCAAATTACTAATGCAGACAAAAAAATATATATATATCAAATGTATAAATCCATAAAAAAAAAAAAGACATATGTAAAACAACATGCAGGAAAACAAAATGGTACCCATGCATAGTACCTGATGTACGTTTAAATGGAAGAGTGATCACCAAGTCCAGGAGTCATCCGTAATTGTATGTAGAGTCATCACTACAGAGTAGAAGTGGAAAGTTTGTCTGACAAACCCCAGAATCCGCAATACACAATTAGGCACTGACAGAGGGTCCGGCTTGCCAAAAAAAATTAAGGGGGTGGGGGGTTTAGAGGTAGAGGGAAGGAGAAAAGTAATCATAGAGGAAATGCAATCCAAGAACTGTTACTCAAAGCCCCTGGAAGGCGGCTGCCCAGAGTGCAGGCTCCCCTTGGGCAACAGCTGTTATAACTCACAGGGTGTATACAAATACAAATGGGGGCTGCAGTCCAGACAGGTAGATGACAGAAACCTATAGCTCCCATGGAGACCTTCAGTGTAGTTGGTAGAAAAGATATATTCAGTCCAATAAAACTAGGTTTTGCTAAACTGTTCCTCTTGATGGTTGTTGGAGGAGAGTATGTCTTTCGTCAGATACATTTTATTTTACGTAACAAAACTCTCATAGGAGGCAGAATTTTTTGCTGCCAGTACAAGAGAATGCAGGCTTTAAGAAGATTGACTGTGAGCAAATGTTTATAGTACTTGGTTGACAGGGGAGCCAGATGAAGCAGGTGTGCTGCTGGATCATCTCCCAGCCAGGCCCGGATTTCCCACAAGGCCACCGAGGCCAGGTTTCGGGGTGGCAGGGCACCGAGGGGCGGCAGCGACATGGAGTCCCCCGATGGCCGGAACATACAGTTAAGGACGGTAAGTTGCTCTGTGGGAGAATTGTGTGGGGGAATCCGCTCGCTCGTTAAGTGATTGCGGCAATGTCGCCAAAATCGCTTGTCAAATGTGTGCTGTCGTCCGTCCTCCCCACCCCCACATACCTCTCTCTGCTGGCTCTGTCTTCGGGACTCCGTCCTCCCCCCAGCCGCCGAGTCTGTCTCCTGTCCCTGTCGCCGATGTACACAGTGAGAGGGGTGAGCACAGTGCTAGGACTCCTGTTTTGGAGGTGACAGGGTCAATAACGAGAACCTGTTACATCCAATTTCTATCACACAGGGAATTGTTAGCAATAAAGTTCAGTGAAATTTGTTTTATAAAAAAATGTAATTAAAAAAATATAATTAAAATGAATAAAATAAAAAAGTAATTAACCGCTTGTCCACGGGAGGACTCCACTTTGTGCAGGGATATCTGAATGATGCCTGCAGCTACAGGCATCATTCAGATATCGCCGTCTTCAGCTGGTGATTCTGTGCACCATAAGAACGATCAAAGCGGCAATTCTGCCGCTTGATCTTTCTTATAGGCAGCGGGAGGGGACGTCCCCCCCTCCCGCCGCCATCCGGTGCTTCTCTGGGCTCTCCCGTGCCATCTCTGGGCTCTCCCGGCGCTCACTGCAGAACCATAGAAATGACTGGTGACCAGACGGTCACAGTCATCTCTATGACCGTCGTAGGACCGGGCGCGATGTTATGAGGTACCCGGAAGTAAACAAAGCCGCAACCGCTGCTGTCGGCATGTGATCAGTGATTTTTTTTTCACCGATTTCATGCTTGTAAGCCTGGAGGAGAGATGTGGGGTCTTATTGACCCCACTTCTCTCCATAAAGAGGACCTGTCACACGGATTCCTATTACAAGGGATGTTTACATTCCTTGTAATAGGAATAAAAGCGATCAAAAAAAAATGTAAAAAAAAGTGTAAAAATAAAAAAAATTAAGTAAAATAAAAATAAAATAACATGTTAGGTATCTATTTACTCAGCGTAACTTCATCTTTCACATTATACAAATAAATTGGGCTAACTTTACTGTTTTGTTATTTTTTTATTCATGAAACCGTTTTTTCCCCCAAAAAAGGTGTTTGAAAAATTAGCCACCCAAATGAACAGCATAGAGGCTCAACTACAAGAAACCCCCCCAGACATGACGCAGCTTATGCGGCTGATTCAAGCTCTTCCAACTAAAGAAGACATACAAACAATCTTACTAAATGTCACAGGTGTAATTAGAGCTGAGATTGAGGAAGTACGCTCCAAAGTGGGGGAAATTGATCAGAAAGTGGAGGGCCTGGAAAAACTACAAAACACCACAGCAATCAGACTTTATATGTTAGAAGACAAACTAATATCCCAACAGCAGCATATAATTAGATTGCAACTACAAGCTGAGGAGGCTGAAAATAGAAGCAGGAGAAATAATCTTCGCATTAAAGGTGTCCCTGAGGGCCTTGAGGGCCAGGAGTTAAGAAAAGTGACCACCACTATTTTTAACAATATTCTGAAAAGAGACCCGGACACACCACTTGAGTTGGATCGAGTACATAAAGTCCCCACAACACCTCGGCAAGACTTAAATAACCAAGACCACCCCCGAGATGTGCTGTGTAGGGTCCATCACTACAGAATGAAGGAGGAAATACTGAGGGCAGCATGGGGTGAGGGCTCAAGAGGTGCATGGGAGGGCGCAGACATACAGATTTTCCCTGATTTGTGTTGGCAAACGAAACTTAGACGGCGCATGTTAAAACCTTTATTGGATCATATTCGCAACAATGGAGCTACGTACCGATGGGGGTTTCCTCTAGCTTTAAACGTGAAAAGAGAAGGAAGATCTTTTTATCTGAGGGATCCCTCACAACTCCCAGCATTTTTCGAGTTCTTGGGCTCAGAGTCAATAACAACCCCTAATTGGCTGGATATATCCATAGTGGAAAGACCCTGAAAGTCTTTTTTTTTTTACAGAAATCTTATAAATACAGAGAGGGCCACCATAGCAACGGTGATACAACCATCAAACGCAGGGGCACCATCCAGAGTGACCCTGCCTGATTTTTTTTCTTTTTTTTTTGTGAACATATTGGTGGGATCTCCCTCCTTTTTTGCCTCCCTGAGTAACGATGGACATTGTCATTAAGTGAAAGGCAGGACTTTGGTTTGGATAGGTTCGATGGCTTGCTATGTTGTGTCCTTTTTTTTTTTCTGTGTGATTTAGATATAGACGGGCAGTGTGCCCTAGAGAATATGGTTATTCATGTAGGGTTATGAAGCCCCTGTTTGACCTTTTTTGTCTTTATATACTTTCTTTTTTTTTTTTTTCCTTGTGTGTAGTCAATCTCCCTTATAAGTATCTCCCGTGGGTGGAGGGAGGGGGGTAAGGTTAAGTGGGGGGGAGGGTTTTTTTTTTTTTTCACAGCACACACACTATTCAAGTAAACACACGGAGCAAGACACAGTAGTAACCATCACTTACTCATATATGCACATACACACACATGTACACATACATACACACATGTACACGCAATCAATAACTTTTTTTTTGGAGTTTATAGAACACTCACTCCTTTAGGAGGGACACTTAGGACACATGTCACACAAACATCTTTTTTTTTTTCTTCTCCCGTGGTTTGTGTGGGGGGAGTCAGATAAGGGCGGATAAGGGTGGTGGGGTGGGACATGGGGGGGTATTGGGGCAAGATTGAAGTGAGTTTGGGGGGAGGGCTGGGGGGGGGGAAGAGGGAAGGAGGGAGTCTGGGGGTGAGGGAGAACCTGGAGGGAGGTGGGTCGACACTAGGGGCCATGATCTGAGAGGAGACCGAATGGGAGTATATGACAGCTTAGGTTGGGAAGCAGGAACCGCTTTCATGATGATTATTATCATAATTTATTTTTAAGTATCTTAGACTATTATGGAAGACCACATATTTTGCAAAATAAGGGCTTCCCCGAGCTTATAGGGCAAAGATCTACCTGGTTTATAGGGGTATTTGGAAACCCCAAGTGAGGCTTTGGGGAGGGAGTACCCTCTTGTAATTAATTTTTTTTTTTTTTATTAATTGATAAACATAAACGTTATAAAAGTGTAAAGGGGGTCTATGAAGGGTTAAAGGAGTAATGTCGAAGGTTGTATGTCTTGTCAAAGATAATAGAGATTGACATAGAACACGGGTGGAATGAGTTGTATCTAGGAGGGAGTGGACTTGGTTTAACCGACAAATATGATGTGTACTGTTACAAAGGTGCGAAGGGGTTTCATGAAGGGTGAAAGAAGTAATGTGGAATGTTGCATGCCTTGTCAAAATAACATAGGTCGACATAGAACACGAGCAAAATGGGTTGTACTTAGGAATGGCACGCAGAGGTGGAGGAGAACCCTGTCTCTCCGCGGCGTTCCGTGCTCCTGGGGGGGGGGTGGGCGGATGGGAGGGGGGAGTAGCAGAATAGAAGGGGTATGCACACCCATGCAGAAGCATGACTCCCTGCTGTATCTCTATACCTTACCCCCAAAGCGTCTCTCCTCCTAGTGGAGGGAAGTCGGAGACGCGCGTGGGTTTTTTTTTTTCTTTTTCTCTCTTCTTCCAGGGGGCCGTGCCCCCGGAAACACCACTACCGTGAGGGGGATATAGATCCGAAGGTTCTACGGTAGCGGGTGTATCTAATACTCGGGCTCTTGGACAGAGGACCTAAATCTGAGGTACGGGGTTTATTAATTTTTTTTTTTTTCTCTTCTCCTTCTGCTCCCCGCGGGGTCCTCCCCGGACCCTCCCCCATCTCCCAACGATTCTTTTTTTTTTTTTTTTGCTTTTTTTCTCTTTTTCTCTTCTCCTCTCTCCTCTCTTTAAACTGTACAAAGCCAAATGACTAAAATGGATATAATTAATCTTACCACTTATAATATCAAAGGGCTAAATATCCCAGAAAAAAGAGCCAAACTAAAAATGGAGTTAGGGAGACTAAAAGCACAAATAGTGTTTCTCCAAGAAACACATTTTAGATAAGATAAGGTACCTAAGATGAAGTGTCAAATATTTCCAGTAGTATATGTGGGAGCTTCCCAGTCATCAAAAGCAAATGGGGTGGCTATACTGCTGGCTAAGAACATAAAGTGGAAAGAATCAAGAGTAACCATGGATGAAGAGGGACGATTTCTTATGGTCAAGGGGACAATTAATGATAAAAAGGTAACCCTAGTAAATATCTATCTCCCCAATGACGACCCGGTCTCTAGGCTGGAAAAATTTGCAGAAACGATAATGCAGCATAGGGAGGGGACGTTAATTGTGGGAGGAGATATGAATATGGTCCTAGATCCAACAATGGACTCCTCTAGGGGGGCCTATAATATTTCCAACCGTAAACTAATAACGGCAAGGGGAATTTTACAAAGCTTACAGATAGTAGACAGCTGAAGGACTTTGCATCCACACGAGAGAGACTATAGCTTTTATTCATCAAAACATAAAACATATACAAGAATCGACTATCTATTCCTTGACCAAAATGTATTGTTAAATTTAAGACAGACATCAATTGGTTCCTTCACACTCTCAGATCATGCACCAGTAAATTGTACTATTGACTGGGGGACACCAGGCCCTAGAGAGTGGATCTGGAGGATGAACGAATCACTAATCAAGGATATAAATTACGAGAGCAAGATAGATCAGGAAATAGAGAGGTTCTTTGAAATGAATAAAAACGACGGGACTTCACCATTATGTAAATAGGAAACGCATAAGTGCTATGTAAGAGGGCTGCTTATCTCTCTTGGGGCGCATCGAAAGAGGGCCATCAGTGCAAAACCGGATCACCTGCTTGGGGAGATCCGAATAGTAGAAAATGAACATAAAATATCGAAATCAACAGATGTCGAAGAGAGACTAATGTCCCTCCGAGACAAATTTAATTTACTACTTACGGAACAAGGCCAAATTGAGTAGATGCAGGAGAACATTTTATGAATTCGGGAACAAACCAAGCAGGATGCTGGCGAATGCACTGAGAGAGACAACGGCTAAAAAACATATTGAAAAAATAAAAACGCAAGGAGATAAGTTGGTTAATTCATCACACTTAATAGCAGAAGTATTTAAAGCATATTATAGTGACTTATATCATCTAGAGAGTCAATCTACACCAATAAGGAGGTCAGAATAGTGAAGAGAGAATAAAAAAATATCTCATAAACTCAGGGATGCCCACAATTCCAGAAGAAGTTACAGTGAGCATGGAGGGGCCGATTACCGCAGTGGAACTTTTAGAAGCAATAAAGGAAATGAAGTCTCTTTACAGTGGGTTTCGGAGTTCAAGTATCTTGGGGTGCTGGTTGCTAGGGCTCCATCCCAGTACCTCTCACTTAATATTCTTCCGCTGCTTCGGCTGTTGAGGGAGCGGTGTCGGTCTTGGTCTGGTCTGCCATTAAATTTGATTGGCCGCATCAATATCATAAAGATGATTTTATTACCTAAATTTAATTATCTATTTCGGAACAGCCCGGCCTGCATTCCGACATCGTTCTTTCGGGAGGTGGACAGTTGTATTCTCTCGTTCCTTTGGAGTGGGACCGCCCCCCGATTGGCGAAGTCTACGCTGCAGTTACCTACTCACCTGGGAGGCCTGGCTCTCCCAAACTTTAGAGTTTATTACTGGGCAGCAATGTTAGTTACGGTCTACTGGTGGCTTGAGGCCAGCCGCTCCAACGCTGCGGTGTGTGTGGAGACGGCTTGGCTGGGCTCCCTGCAGGATCTTCAGAATCTGGTGTATAGAGGGCCGAGGGCCTATGCGGACCTTCCGGTCTCCACAAGGTCGACGCTTAGGGTGTGGACTATGGCCAGGCGAAAATTCCACCGGCCGGAGCGCTGGTCCCCGGTCCAGCCTCTCTGGGGGAACCCTAATTTGCCTCACATTAGATGTATACCAGACCCACAGGTCTGGGCGAGGTTTGGTATCAAGACGCTGAGAGACATTATGCCGGCTGGCATACTGTTGTCATTCCCTCAGCTGAGTGTGAAATACGGCCTGCCCGGTTGGATGTATTTCCGATACGCCCAGCTTCGCCATGCGGTTAGGGCGCAGTTCCCCGTCCCCCCATGTGTCCAGTTGGACCCGGTTGAGGAATTATTGTCGGGTGTGGACTTGCAGAAGCCTCTCTCTGCCTTGTACGGCACTCTGCTCCCTATTGACTCTGTTAAACTGGGTAGACTGTGGGAGGCGTGGAGGGCGGATGTGCCGGGACTGGATAGGGAGGACTGGGAGGACTGCCTGGAGCGGGGCCCGAAGCTGGTTATATCTGCAGGGGATAAGCTGATACAGACTAAGTTTCTACATAGGGTCTATTTTACTCCAACACGACTGTCTAGAATTTACCCTGATAAGGACCCATGCTGCCCAAGGTGTAGGACACAGCAGGGAACCTATATTCACATGTTTTGGTCCTGCCCGGCTCTGGCACCCTTCTGGTCAGGAGTGTTTGAACAGTTAAATGTCCGCCTGGAGCTTTCTGTCCCCATGTCTCCCGAATTGGCCCTGCTGGGTGTAATTGATGATGAGCAGCGATCCCACCATAGCAAGCTGTTAATCTTTTACCTCCTCTTTTATGCCAAAAAATAAATTTTATGCAGATGGACCACTTCTGATCCCCCTAGGGTGTCTACTTGGGAAAATAAAATTAATGCTGCCCTTCCACTCTATAAACTGACATACATTAACCGTGGTTGCCCCTGGAAATTTGATAAGGTGTGGTCACCGTGGACGGCTATCTAACCTTGTTTTTGGCGGACTGGGACCCTGCTCCCCCCTTCCTCTTTTTTCTCCCTTTCTCCAGCCGCCCTTCCCCTCCCCCTCCCCTCTTCTCCCTTGTCCTTCCCTTCCCCCTCTACTTTTTCCCCCCCATCTCTCTCTCTCTCTCATCTCTCTTTCCATTCCCCCCCCCGTTTTTTTTTCCCCCCCTCCTTGTAGCTCCTGACCACAGTCCGCCTAGAATCCTTTATTGAATCTGAGACTATATTCCGGGAGGATGTTTTGGTGTTTTACTGCTTTGTACAATGCAACTGTGCTGTGTCTATCTGTCAAATTGGCTGTACCATGTGATCTTCCCTTTTGTCTTCTCGATTTCCTTTTTTTTTTTTTTTGTACTGTATATCTTCCTTCAATAAAGCACTCCTGATTGTTAAAAAAAAACAAAGGAAATGAAGTCAGGTAAATCCCCCGGCCCAGATGGTTATACTCTATTATATTACAAAACTTTAAAAACTGGCGCCTCAATTTCTAGAGGCCTTTAACTCATTAAAAGAGGGCCACTCGATGCGCAGAGAAACATTAGAAGCACATATAGCGATCATCCCAAAGGAAGGTAAAGATCCCACCCTATGTCCTAGCTATCGACCGATTTCCCTACTTAACGTAGACTTAAAGATTTTTGCCAAAATAATCGCCAATAGACTACTGCCCTATATAACATCTCTAATACACCCAGATCAGGTGGGCTTTACTCCGGGGCGTGAAGGGAGAGAGAACACACAGAGACTCTTGAGCACTATTTATATGTCACAACTCCATCAAAAGCCAATGGTACTTATTTCAACTGACGCTGAAAAAGCGTTTGATAGAGTGGATTAGGGATTTTTGAGAACTACATTACAACACATTGGATTAAGGGAAGGGATGCAGAACTGGATAACCAGTCTATACTCATGCCCTACGGCGAGGGTAAAGGTAAACGAGGCAATCTCGGATCCCTTCCCAATTCGGAATGGAACGAGACAAGGATGTCCCCTTTCCCCTATAATCTTTATCCTCACTCTGGAGCCGTTTTTGAGAACTATACGAGCTAATAGAGACATAAGAGGGTTTTGGTCTAAAGGAGTGGAATACAAAGTTGCTGCATTTGCAGACGACCTCCTGTTCTCAATAACGGCCCCAGAGTTGTCTTTACCAGCCCTTCTGAAGGAGATAAGGGACTATGGAATTGTATCTAATTTTAAAGTGAATTACAATAAATCAGAGGCGATGGGAGTAGAAGTAAATAGACAGATACAACATCAACTAGCCGCAAACTTCTCGTTCAAATGGACAGACTCCCATATATCATATTTGGGAACAAAAAAAACAAGAAAATTAAATAGAATCTTTGACTTAAATTTTGCCCCCCTGGTTAGGCAGTTTAAAACTGACCTCCAACGATGGGATAAGGAAACCTTTACATGGTTTGGGAGAATTAATATTATAAAAATGAATCTTATGCCAAGACTGCTTTACTTATTGCAGACCCTACCTGTAAGGATCCCTTTGGGGTTTTTGAAGGACCTAAGAGCTAGATTTACCAGGTTCGTGTGGGCAGGAAAACCGGCGAGAATCCGTCATGAGATTCTGTCCTTGCCAAAGAACAAGGGAGGAGTGGGTCTTCCTGACCCATCGGGGTACTATGACGCAGCTCACCTAGCAAGAGTGGTCGAATGGTGCGAACACCAGAAGACCAAACCCTGGATTTTTATGGAACAAAATACTACGAAGATTCCATTGGAGGGATTGGTGTGGATCCGAGAGAGAGATATCCCTCAAGAGGTGAAACAGCACCCAACAATAGGTGCTACATTACGAGTTACAAAAAGGAAGTTTAATAAGACGAAGCTGTCACAATATCCAAGTCCACTCATTCCAGTGCTGGGAAACCCGAGGTTTCAACTAGGTCTTACAGACGTATGTTTCAACAACTTAAGACATGCAGGAAAGAGCAGGTTAATACATTTTGAAATCAACAACCGAAGGGCGAATAGCGGAGAATCGGAAGGTGACCCTATAAGCGGATTAGATCCACTGAGACGACTCCAGCTGAGAGCAGCAATCAGAGCATTGTCCCCACAAGGGAACTCATCTAGAGAGCTCTCAGGGTTTGAGAAAAGATGTTTGGAGGGCAACCCATTGAGACATGGCCTGTCCTTAATGTATAGTCTCTTGATAGATCTAGAAGCCCCCAAAGATTTACCATACATACAAGCATGGGAAAGAGATTTGGGGATGAAATTCTCGAAAACCCAGAAAACAAAAATCTTCACCTTTACACATAAGGCCTCGTTAGCCACCAGATATCAGGAAGGGGGCTATAAGACTCTAACCAGATGGTATAAAACTCCCTCCGTCCTAAAACGCTGTTTTCCAGAAGTATCAGATCGGTGTTGGAGGTGTGGAGACGAGGAGGGCACAATACTACATATTTTTTGGCAGTGCGTAAAAATAAAAGAATTTTGGGAAATGATCACGAGCACGGTAAAAGAAATTACAGAGGTAGAATTAGGAGTAAACCCCGCTACGTATCTACTATTAGATCTCCCAATCTCAACGGTAAAATTCAGAAACTCATTGCTTAGACATCTCCTAACAGCGGCAAGGTCCTGTATTCCAATCTTATGGAAAAGCTCAGAGACGCCTACTAGACAACAATGGTTAACCAGAGTTACGGACATTCAGCTGATGGAGAAGCTAACGATGGGAATAAGAGAACAGGAGGAGAAGTATAGACATATTTGGAACCCATATATAAAATATAGAGAGCAGGAGTCCTGAGGGGGGAGGGGGGAGGGGGGGACACCTGGGGAGCAGAGGGAGAACTTCCTTTCTTTTTTTTGGGGGGGGGGGGGAGGGGTAGTAAGGATAGGGATGTTCAGGGGGGAAGAGGGGAATACATAATAATGTCATAGATGGTAAAAATGCGACCAGGAAAACGGACAGTTGGTTAAGAATAACAAGGTCGCGATTACCGTAAAAAAAACGATATACTGTGTAGCTGTTTGTGTAATCCCACGGGAATGTAGATTGTCAGATTAGAGATATAAGTTTGGCTGATATAATTGTAAGGAATTGTTATGGTGTGTAATTGCATGTGCAAACTCTTTTTGATTTATGAATTGGCCGATTGTTATTGGCTATCTGCTTGGAAAACAAAAATAAAGAATTTAAAAAAAAAAAATGATTGGGGCGAGAAAAAAAGTTGCAATGACCGCCATTTTATTCTCTAGGGTGTCTGCTAATATATATAAATATATATAATATATATATATATATATATATATATATATATATATATATATATATATATCTCCTCCAGGCTTACATATATTCTCTGAAAAAAAAATAATCTGAAAAGGTATGTAAACTTATGAGCACAAGCAGGGCTTTCTTAGAGGATTGGTACGCGGATCAAAATTTTAGCCAGTTCAGCATAGACCGAGGCCCTGGACAGCAAGGGAATAGTATCCAAGGCCGACTCGCAAACAAATTGTTACGTACCTTAGGTGTGAGCCTGATGTGTGGAGGGAGACCTCCCGTAAAACCCCGGCTCGGAGACCACTGGAATGGAGACAGTGGTGGTAACAGCATGGTGAGGTAAAGGTTCCTGTTCCGCTCCTTGCTGCAGGGTGTAAAGGAGCCAAGAGGGAGCTGGAACCGCTGGGCAGGAAGCAGGGAATGCAGGTCAACAGAACTGTGGATGCAGGTCAGCAGGCTAGCAGATGCAGGTCAGCAGAGCCGTGGATGCAGGGCAGCAGAACAGCGGGTGCAGATCAGCAGAATAGCGGAGTCAGACAAGCCGGGTCATACACATCAGGGTAAAGCATAAACGACAGGCAGGAGAATAGTCAGAGTCCATGCCGGGTCTTAGCAACAGGCAATCAGGCAGAGAACTGAGCTGGGTCAAACAAGCCAAAGTCAGAACTGGAGATAGAAGCAAGGTCAGGAAGCCGGGTCATACACAGGAACAGAATGCTTCTCACTGGAACAGGAACACAAGGAATGGACGCAGATCAAGCCGCAAGGTGCAGCATTCCTAGAGCGTCTTTTATAGACCATTGGGCGCCAAGGTGCGTCTAACGGGCCTTGATTTGCGCATTCGCATAGGTGCATTTGAGGTCCGTGGTTCGTGCATGCACATAGGCGCACGCCTACGGAAGCAGACAGAACGTCCCTGACAGTGCCCCCCCTTAAGGGAAACCTCTGGGTAACCAAGAGAGCTCTTTTCTGGGGATGACTGCGAAAAAAGGCCTGAATTAATTCTTGGACATGAATGTTCTGTTGGGGTTCCCAAGAGTTCTCCTCCAGACCGTACCCCTTCCACTTGATCAGGAATTGAAGCTGGTTCTTCCTTCTTCGGCAATCCAATACGGCCTCCACCTCGAACTCCTCATCACCGTCAATGATTACAGGTTCAGGTGGTCCTGACCCCCTGTTTGGGAAAGGATCAGGCACCGCGGGTTTCAGTAATGACACATGGAATACAGGGTGGATTCTCATTGACTCTGGTAAGGCAAGTTCATAGGAGACTTCATTTAGCTTTCGTTTTACTGGTAAAGGGCCGATTAATTTGATTGCCAGTTTCCTTGCCGGGCAAGCTATCTTAAGGTTGGTGGTGGATAACCATACTTGATCGCCTTGTTGTAGGCATAATTCCCCTCTCCTTTTCCTGTCAAACATCCTTTTACTGGCTGCTTGCGCTTTGGTCAGAGCTTCCTGCAGAATCTTACTGTTACGGGTAAGAAAAACAATGGTATCTTGGACTGCTGGGACTGTTGAATCAGGGACAAGATCAGGTAGGAAAGTCGGGTGGAACCCATAGTTGGCAAAAAACGGAGACTGACCTGTAGCCAAATGGCTGGCATTATTAAAAGCAAACTCTGGCAAGGGTAGTAATGCTACCCAGTCATCTTGAACAAAGGAGGTGAAGCATCAAGGATATTGCTTGAGGGTTTGATTCGTCCTCTCAGCTTGCCCATTGGTTTGGGGTGATAGGTCGAGGACATGAACAATTCAATCTTCAGGACCTTGCATAACGCCTTCCAGAAGAGAGAGGTGTACTGCACCCCTCTATCTGAAACAATGTCCGCAGGTACCCCATGTAGACTTACTACCCCCTTAATGAAGACCTGGGTGTCTCCATGGCAGAGGGCGTGTTCTTTAATGGTATGAAGTGGGCCATTTTAGATAAACGGTCAACCACTACAAAAATGGCTGAGCAACCCTCCGAGGTGGGAAGTTCCACTATGAAGTCCATAGCAATCATTTTCCAGGGGCGGTCAGGGATAGGTAAAGGCCTGTGCAGACCCCAGGCCCTGCCTCTGGTGGTCTTGCTACTGGTACAGGTGGCACATGAACTGATATATTCCCTGCAATTATTTTCAAGATCCGGCCACCAAAATGTGCGTTGGACTAGTTCCAGAGTCTTATGCATCCCAAAATGGCCTGCCAGGGGATGATCATGACACAGGTATTACTAAATATTCGTAATGACTGAACCTGGTATGAAAGGCAGTCTTCCATTCATCCCCTGCACGGATGCGGACCAGGTTGTACACCCCCCCGTAGGTTTAACTTGGAGAATACAGAGGAAGTCCTGAGTCTTTGAAAGAGTTGGGGACCAGGGGCAGGGGATACCGGTTCTTTTTTTTTGTTCAATAAGTGTTTATTGAAATTAAAAGGAAGAAAATCAACACAGTAAGAAATGACATACAGACAGCATGAGGATGTACATTAGAACGTTGATAGATTACAATCTTCACAGGTAGCATGTATTAAAACGGTCATATTCAAGTCTAGCATACAATAAAGACCAAATCTATGTATCGAACCTCACAATAATACGTGTCTCTATGCTGAAACACCAGTTATCCAGATCTGTGTGCATAGCAGAAAAGTAAAAGAAGAAGAAAGAATCAAGAGGAAAGAAAAATGAAGAGGAAAAAAGAGAGCAGGAAGAGAGTTATAGCGAGAAAAGGTGAAGGGGGGGGGGGGGAAGGGGCAGGGTGGGGAAGAAGGGGGGAGGGGGGTATACCAGCCACCACGGAACATTCTGAACTGTAACAGTGCATTACCAACATATAATCATTAAGAACTTGTTGCCACAGCATCCGCATACATAGAAGAACATTTAAAAGCGATTCAGCAGGACCATATCTTATGGGCCAGGTCAGCTTTATTACGAAGAGTCAGCGTGCTACTTTCCATGTGGTAGATGTGATCTACTTCCATTAGCCATTAGCGAATGGTTGGAACAGTAGGTTGCATCCAGAACCTAGGTATTAAGGAGATGGGGAGTAATCGATTTAGAGTATGCTCTTGCTGGCTCGCTCGTACAATGGAACATTACCACCCATGGATCCATCACCACACCAGACCCCTGGATTTTCTCAATCCATTGCAAAACTGATGCCCAGAAAGGTTTGATCAACGGGCAAGACCACCAAATGTGCGCATGAGAACCCCCCTCCCCACATCCCCTCCAGCAGCGATCTGACATCGATGGAAAAGTTCTATGTAAAACTTCTGGGGTGTAGTGCCAGCGTATTAGTAACTTATAATTGACCTCTGCGGTCTTTGAAGATATGGCTGATACGTGTGTTAGTTGGAATATTGATGCACGTTGAGCCTCAGGCAGCTGGCTTTGGAGATCCCGTTCCCATTTAACAAGACACAAATGGTTTGCGACAGGAGGAAGGGACAACAAGGCTTGATAAAAACATGATACAGGTCTCTCTGGAGGTTGAGATCCTGCAAGTAGGTCCTCCACTGCGGTCAGTTCCGATGCAGACCGCAACAGGCGGGGAAGGGATCGCACAAATTGAGAAAGCTGATGATATTTCCATTGATCCATAAAAGAAATAGGAACTGATGTGAACAGCTCAGTCATAGGTAGAACTCCCGTTTCAGAGGTCACATGGTGCAACAATAAGGGCGAGGCAGAGGACCGGTCAACAAAGCTTGAGTCCATGTTGCCAGGTGGAAAGTAATCATGCCCAAGAATAGGCATCAGTGGAGAGTTACAGGGCCACTTTTGTGCCTTACAGAGCGAGTCCCAGACAGCTAGTGAGGATCTAGAAAGAGGGGACGCAGTCAAGGCCTTCCTGCGAAACTTAGGAGGTAGCCACAATGAGATAAAAGGATCAGCTCCGTATAATTCCATCTCTAATTCAACCCAGAGTTTAGACTCCCTGCGGTATCCCCAGTCAGACAACCTAGTTAACACTATGGCATGAAAGTATTTCTTAAAGTCTGGGAGCGCAAGGCCCCCTTCTCGTTTAGGTTTAATCAACCAGCTGTATGCGATCCTGGGGCATTTACGATTCCAGACATACCTGCGAATTAGAGATTGTAAGAGCCGAAAAAACCCAATGGGGACCCCAAAGGGGATCATTTGAAAAAAGAAAGAGCACCCTGGGCAACACATTCATTTTTACAACGCTAATCCTCCCCAGCCAGGAATGAGCCAACTGAGTCCACTTTTGTAAGTCAGATCTGATTGAGTTCAATAAAGGGATATAGTTATACCGGAAAAGGGATTTCAAATTAGGGGCAAAAAAAATGACAAGATATTTTAGTGATTGCGTTTGCCAACTAAATGGAAAGGAAGGCTTCAATTGGGACACTAAGTTGCGGGGAGTGGAGATGTTCAGTATTTCAGATTTTGCAAGGTTGATTTTAAAATTCGAAAGGGAACCGAATGTTTGGAAGGCCGACATTAGATTAGGTAGTGTAAGTAGGGGCTGTTGAACATAGAAGAGAATGTCATCTGCGTAAGCGGCATATTTGTGTTCTGAAGTGCCAATTTTAATGCCACAGATATTAGGATCATTGCGAATTGTGGACAAAAAGGGTTCCAAGGAACAGGCGAATTGTATCGGGGACAGGGGGCAGCCCTGTCGGGTGCCATTATGCAATGAAAAGGATTCGCTCAGGACCCCGTTAATGCACAGTTGAGCTGTTGGAGCCCGGTACAGTGCCAAGATCTTGCTCAAAATACTTGGGCCCAATCCTAGGTGTTCTAGTGTAGCCATGAGATACTCCCAGTCCACCCTATCGAACGCTTTCTCAGCATCAGTGGATAACAGAAGGGTGGGCTGGGAGCACCTACGCACATATGAGATTAGTGACAACGTTCTGAGTCTTAGCTATAAAAGTGGCGCTCTTTTTCTGTTGTAGGGACCTGGCTAAAAGACGGCTAGGCCGATTGCCCCATTCGTAATATTGTTGGGACAACAAGCGCATCCGTGCGGTATTCTCTGTGTGAAAGAGGGCTTTCAGTTCCTCCCTCTTCAGTGTAAGGGAACGAAGGGTTACAGGTGAATTAGAGAGTTTGTGGGTCTTTTCCAGCTCCCCTATCTCGTCAATAAGCCGCAATTGCGAGGACATCCTTTCCCTCTTTTTCCTAGCGCCTAATTCCATAAGTTTTCCACGTATGTAAGCCTTATGGGCTTCCCATAAGACCCCTGGAGAAGAAACAGACGGGGCGTTATCTTGAAAATATAGAGAGCATGGACTCAATCTCCTTCCTATCTACCTCGTCCGTGATAAGGGAATCATTTAATTTCCAGTTAGTGGATCTCAAAGGCAGGGACGGGATACGTAAAGTTACACTGATGGGGGAGTGATCAGAGATTGTGGACACTTCTATTCGGGATTTTGAGAGCAACTCCAAATAGTGATGGTTGACAAAAAAAAAAAAAATCTATCCTGGAATGGGAGCTATGCATGTGGGAGAAATGCGTATAGTCCCTATCACGCGGGTGCATTATTCGCCAGACATCCATGAGCTGAGCCTCATGTAATCTCTTGCGAACCTGCGCAATACGCCTATGGGAAATGCAAGACCTGCCCAGTGAAGTGTCTAACGCGGGTTCCAAAGGCACATTGAAATCCCCCGCTAACAGCACACATCCCTGCGCGAAATCACTCAGCTTGTTTAGAGTGGAGGTCAAAAAGCTCACCTGTCCCTGGTTCGGCGCGTAGAGGTTAGCAAAGGTGCATTTCATCTTGCCCAGAGTGCCCTTCAAGAACAAATAACGGCCGGACGGATCAGCCAACGAGTCTTCTAAAACAAAAGAAGATCCCCTCCGGAACCCAATAGCCACACCTTTTGATTTAGGTATATCCGAGAGGCTATAATACCACGTAGGGTAGTGTTGTGCAAAGAGCCTTACAGAGGTGGTATGTGTTAAATGTGTCTCTTGCAAATAAATTACATCGCCTTTCAGGCGTTTAAGTTCCCTATAAAGAGTATGGCGCTTGCCGGGAGCATGAAGCCCCCTTACATTAAGGGATAATAAATTAAGCGTGGCCATAGGTTCCAGAGGAGAAAATCAGCTTAATAACAAACCACGGAGCTGGTGGTAAGAGGGGGAGGGGAGAGAAAGGAAAAAGAAAGGGAGAGAGGAAGAAAGCGAAGAGAAAGAAAACCATGAGAAATAACATTGAAACAACAGTAAGGAATTGACTCCAAGCTGCACGCAAAGCCTTGCAGTGCAACAGACGGAGCGACGAGAAACCCGGCCCCCCGCCGTAGGCCGCCCCAAAACGAGCTGCCGCCACGGAGAACCGGGTCTCCAGCCGACCCGTACACTGGAGTAGGGCCGTACCCAAAACCAGACCACCCACGGCCACAGGGGTCATACATAGTCTGCAGGGTCCGGCGCCGGCACAATAAAACCAAAAAATTTAAAAGAGTATTAGTCATACACTAAAGAATCCAACATAGCCCCATGCACAACAAAAACATGTATAGCCCAACTCAGGATCCTCTGTGTCTCTGTGTACTGACCGGCTTCTAGGACACTAAGGGCGCTCTAAACAAGCACCGCAGGGGACATTTAGTAGCCACGGAGAACACTTAGTTCCATGAGTTCAAATAAAAAAAATAAAAAAGAAAAACAAAAGTTGAACCGGAAAAAACTGTGTGTGGTCAGGGAATACTTGCATGACCAGGGCTGAAAGGCATGTCCGTTGAGGCAAACCAAGAAAAGAGCATAGCCAGCTCAATCAGCAGTAGGAGTGGATGCTGCAGTGGCTGAGCAGCGTTGGCGAGAAACCTTCTTCCAGTGAACCTCTGGAGCAGGGGGAGTAGTCGGGATGCCATCTTGCCATCCGGGAAGCTCCGGGGGTTCGATGTTGAGATCCATACAGAAAGCGTCCAGATCTTCTGGAAAGCGCAGGAGCGCGGTCTTCCCATCTCTGTTAGATTGAGGCCCCCCTGAGCTTTTCCGTTAGCGGTTTGAGCGCCCTCCTCCGTTCTAGGGTTTCCTTCGCTAAATCAGGAAAGAAAGATAACGTGGCGCCATCAAAATCCAGTGTGGATGCTTCTCTGGCCTTTCGCATTATTAGCTCCTTTTCTTCATAATGATGCACTCTGCATATCACATCTCGAGGCACGTCAGAAGCCATGTTACAGGGTCAGAGGGCTCTGTGAACCTTGTCCAGTTTCAGGGGATAATCCGCTGTATTGCCCAGTAACTTGTTGAAAACCCCACGGATGGAGGCCGCCAAATCTTCATCCCTAGTCTCCTCGGGCAGACCCCGGACACGGATATTGTTCCTCCTGTTCCTATATTCCTGATCTTATACATTGCCATTCGGTGAGCTATGGCAAGAGAGCGTGTGGTGTTCTGTAGATCCCTTATCGCCGCAGCGTGTCTATCAAGGCGAAGCTCTGATTCCTTCACGCGCTCTAAGACCTGGCCCAAGTCAGCTCGAACCCCGGAAAGTTCCTTTTTGATAGCTTTCTCCAAGCTCAACAGCATCGAGGCCAGGTCTGATTTGGTCGGGAGTCCACTCACCAGTTCCGCTACACCGGAGCGTCCCGAAGGGCTTCCCTCGCAGTCCGAACCACCAGAGGAAGCAGGAGAATGGTGTCTGGTGGCAGACCTGGATCCGGAAGCGGAGCTGATCACACGTGGTGAGCGGCCTAGTCCATCCGCCTCCGAGACATCCTCCGGTTCTACAGCGAGAAAGCGGCGGATGGAACTCGTGGATGTTCCCTTCTTAGTCTGTGTCTTTCCCGACTTCCTGACCATGCTGGCCATGGGGTTGGATTCGAGCAAGAAATGCAAAAATACGATTAAACTATGTGTCGGCGTCCTCACAGTCTCATGTCCAAGCCACACCCCCGGGATACCGGTTCTTAACCGTGATTTTATTTAATTCTCTGTAGTCTACACAAGGCCAAAGGGAAATGGTCCTTCTTTTCTACAAAAAAGATTCCCGCCCCTGCTGAGGAAGTAGGACGGATGAAATCCCTCTTTAAGTTCTCATCGACGTACTCTTTCAGAACCTCTAGCTCTCAGACAAGGGAAAGTTCCGTCCAAACGGAATCTCAGCACCCGGAAGAAGCTCGATTGGGCAATTGTACGGATGATGAAGCGGGAGGACTTCAGCCCCTCTCTTGCTGAAAACGTCCAAAAACCTGTGGTATTGTTTGGGCACTGCAGCACGTATCTCTGGGTCTGGGTCCAGGCATAACAGGGCACCAGAGGTGCTAGGACACGACAACCTGCAGTGATGCTGACAGTAGAGTAAAACGCCCAGAGGCGATTTACTTCGCATGTGCTGCGCTATACAAGTTCTTCATTCATTCATTCATTCAGAGTGACTGAAACTTAATATTTTCGATTCCCCAATCGATCTGTGGATTGTGTGCCTGAAGCCAGGGTAGGCCCAAAATGACTGGAAAAGCGTCCAAACGCAAAAGTTCTTTATGACCCGTAGAGGTGACTACAGGCAAAGGAGGAATCTCTTGGGTCACTACTCCAGACTTGATTCGAGACCCATCTGTCACGAAGATGGAAAGTCCCAGAGTCTTGGGTTGGAGTGGGATGTGTTGTCGTCCTGCAAATTCCAGATCAATAAAACAACTACATGCCCCTGAGTCAATTATTGCAGTAACTGGTATGGTCCTACCTAACAATTGAAGCTAAATAGGTAGGGCCAGATGAGTGGCCTTGGTAGGAGGAGGTGAAAAATTGGGAGAAGGAGGTGGCCAGGATCTTGCGCAGCTTGGCAGGACAAGTAGAGACATAATGACCGGCCTTTCCGCAGTACAGGCACAGATAATTCTGCTGCTGGCGAAGTCGTTCCCTGGCAGATAAAGAATGCCTCATCAGTCCAAGCTGCTCCGGCTTGGTGGTAGCAGAATTCTGGTTAGAAGGTGAGGACTTCCCTGGAACTGGACTGGCACGGTATACAGGAGCTGGTATCCGGGGTAGCATCCAGGCTGGGCGGAGCTGTTGCGTGGTTCTTTTGATTCTGCCCTCCCGGAGTCATCGGTCTATCTGAATAGACAAAGTAATTGAGGACTCTAGAGCATCAGGAACACAGACCCAGGCTAGTTCATCCTTCAAGCTCTTGGAAAGACAGAGACGGAACTGATGCCAAAGGGCCGCCTCGTTCCACTGGGTATCTGCGCTCCACATAGTCCTTGATGGCTTGGCGGCCTTGCTGGAGCGTGTGGGAGGGCAGCCTCAGCAGTGGAAGTTTGCTAAGGGTCGTCATAAAGTCGGGCCATGGCATCGAGGAAAGATGACAGAGAGTCCAGAACTGCATGACGGGCTTCAAGTAGATGGTAGGCCCAAGCCTAAGGCTCCCCCTGCAGTAGGGCGATAATGAAGCCTACTTTGGCGACTTAAGAAGAAAAAGTCAGAGGTAGCAGCGAAAAGTATAGTTCACATGCGTTGCGTTGCCTGGAATTTGCTTTGGTTCCCAGAAAACTTCTCAGGAAGTTTAACTCTAGGTTCAGGAGGTGGTATCATTCCAGGGGAGGAAATTGAGTTTGAAGATAAGTCTGCATAGGTGACCTGAGTCTGTGTCTGCTTATCCATTCGGACATGACTATCCTGCAGGCATTTCACAACTTGAGGCCGGGTGTTAGCAACAGGCAAGCAGGCAGAGAACTGAGCTGGGTCAAACAAGCCAAAGTCAGGACAGGAGATAGAAGCAAGGTCAGGAAGCCGGATCATACACAGGAACAGAATGCTTCTCACTGGAACAGGAACACAAGGAATGAACACAGATCAAGCCGCAAGGTGCAGCATTCCTAGAGTGTCTTTTATAGATAGTTGGGCGCCAAGGTGCGTCTAATGCGTACGCATGCGCACAGACGCGCGCATAAGGCCGTGATTCACGCATAGGTGCGTGTGAGGTCCGTGGTTCGCGCATGCACATAGGCCTATGGAAGCGGTAAGAACGTCCCTGACACAAACTTAAGGCCTTGGACCACTGGTCAGCCAGTTCCACACAATATGGGGATCCTGGTGCTCCTTTAACTAGGGATGTCCCGATACCACTTTTTTAGGACTGAGTACAAGTACCGATACTTTTTTTTAAATGTATCCCCAAATGCAGCCATGTCCCCCCACATATGCAGCCATGTCCCCCCACATATGCAGCCATGTCCCCAAACATATGCAGCCATATCCCCAAACATATGCAGCCATGTCCCCCCACATATGCAGCCATGTCCCCAAACATATGCAGCCATGTCCCCCCACAGATGCAGCCATGTCCCCAAACAAATTGCAGCCATGTCCCCAAACATATTGCAGCCATGTCCCCAAACATATGCAGCCATGTCCCCAAACATATTGCAGCCATGTCCCCAAACATATTGCAGCCATGTCCCCCATATACACAGCCATGTCCCCAAACATATTGCAGCCATGTCCCCAAACATATTGCAGCCATGTCCCCAAACATATGCAGCCATGTCCCCAAACATATGCAGCCATGTCCCCAAACATATTGCAGCCATGTCCCCCATATACGCAGCCATGTCCCCAAACATATTGCAGCCATGTCCCCAAACATATTGCAGCCATGTCCCCAAACATATTGCAACCATGTCCCCAAACATATTGCAACCATGTCCGCAAACATATTGCAGCCATGTCCGCAAACATATTGCAGCCATGTCTCCCACATATCCAGCCATGTCCCCCCATATCCAGCCATGTCCCCCCACATGCAGCCATGTCCCCCATACCTAAATGATGCCGCCGCCGCGTTAATCACCGCGCGGGGAACATTACAGTCAGCTTTCGTTTGAATAAGCTGTTTTCCCTGCTGCGCTGTGTTTAAAGACACTCCCCCTTGCTCGGGATTGGACAGATCCGTCCAATCCCGAGCAAGGGGGAGTGTCTATGCGCGGCGGGAAAAACAGCTATTCAAACGAAAGCTGACTGTAAGGTTCCCCGCTCGGTGATTAACGCGGCAGCGACCGCGGCTTTGCGATATACGGCGGCGGCGGCGGGGGGGGGCAAGTATTCTATTTAGGCATCGGGGGTATTTGCGGGAGTACAAGTAGTACAGACCCTTTGTGGCCTGTCCCACTCCTTGTACGAAAGCTTATCCAGGTAAGGTACACAAGGAAACACCTTAGCGGCACTAGTCGGCTTACGGAACCCGGATGGAACCGACAGCTCCGTTGCCTCCGCCGTATCCTCCATCTTAAGGGTATCCCGCACCGCGGTGACAAGTGCTCCTACAAGTGCCCTCTCATACGCTGACCCGGAGTCATCCTCACTGTCCGAACGGTCGAGGTCCCCGGAAGATGGCGGTGGAAGGGGTGTCTTTTACCCCCGTCGTCCACACGCCGCTTCTACCCTGGCAACAAAGGCCTCCAGGATCACCAACATAGTGTCCACAGAACCAGCAGATGCAGGGGCACCAGTTGCCAACTCAGGTGTGACTGGGGAAGAGGCGTCTGCTTCCGATGCCATGCTGATCCATGTGTCTGACACCCCCAGGGATGTAAGGCAAGGTGCACAGCCCACCCTCTTAGCTGCCACAGAGACTTGCGGCCGCCCTGTAAGAAAAGGCACGCGTTTTCAAGAAAATGGCCACCAAGCAAGACAGAGGTCAAAACGCTGGCTACGTCATAATGGCTGCCGGGTGCATGTAAAGCAAAAAAAAAAACACAGGCACGCACACACACACAAATAGCAGTGAACACCTGGGGCCCTGCACGCAGCCCCCCCTGCACAGGACAGCACCCCCAAGGCGAGCTGACCACGCAGTGCAGCCCCCCGCAAGTGGATGGAGCCCCCCCAGGCGCACTCCCCGCAGCGTAGACAGCCTAGCTCCCAGAGCATAGGAAGGAGGGAAGGGAGAGAAGAAAGGAAAGGTGGAGACCCCCTAATCGACCTCCCCGGGAATGCCTAGCCGTGCCATCCTGCAGTAGCAGGGGCCGCTACTTACTCATCCTGCGAGGACTCCCTGACAGACCCATCTCCCGCGTGGTTACGGTGTGGCTAATAAGCAGGTTTTCCTTAAGGTGACTGGGCACTTTTTCGTTTTAAGTCACTGTGGTGCTTTTGAGAAGAGGATTAATTTCCTTAATATTGATCAATAATGTGCTGTTTTAATGAAGGACATGTCTGCATTTATTGGACTTTTTAGCGTAGCTTCTCTTTTCCTTTAAAGATTTTAGACCCACAGACTTGACAAAACAGTGTATAGTACCCAGCAAGAATCTGTCGCGTCGTCTTTATTTTGCACAGTAACAGAGTATCTTAAAAAGGAAAGTGAATGACGAGGATTCTATGTGACAAGTGTATGGTATTTTATTTAGGACCGTGACCAATATCTTGGTTAGGCTGGGAGGGGCCGATGCTGATCCCCTCCCAGCCTAACCAAGATATTGGTCAC
This sequence comes from Rana kukunoris, assembly GCA_029574335.1. Lineage (NCBI taxonomy): Eukaryota > Metazoa > Chordata > Amphibia > Anura > Ranidae > Rana > Rana kukunoris. The sequence continues at coordinate 42,092,041 of CM056058.1, read as the reverse complement.
TGTGACGCAGGTAGGAATTGGCGTGCACGTGTGTGGGGCGGATATAGTCCGCCTCCTCCCACACAGTCTTGTTGCCACCAGCTCAAGATAACACACTCCACTGCAGCAGCTCATCCCTTTCATTGATCCACAGGCAAGCCACCATGAGGTTACTTTATACATATACCATCCTGTTATACCTTGTCAGTATTTTATGACATGCTGACATTGTAATTCCTTCTTTCTTTAGAATGTTCTTTGGTAGCCACCATGGGTCACCACCCTGGTTCCTCAGAGCGGTAACCTGTGCATCATGTTCTCCAGGGGGCGGGGGTCCCTGCATGTGCCCCCCCACCACACAACTGCTTAATACCTCTGCTCCTGGGACAGACAAGTATAATGGTCCTGGCCCTACTAGTTTCCACAATCCATCGCATGACATTCATGTAAGTACTTAAGGTAGGCTACTTTGCCCTCCCCTAGGATTAGTCATCATCTTAAAACCAATCATTTATTTTTCCATCATATCTTATAGATACCTTTTGAGCATCCACCCCTGATGATGGTTCACAGACGAAACGTGTCGGGCACTAGGGATGCAGTTTCAGGTTTATACCACACTATCTACCAAGAGCACCACCCACCAATGAACAATGGCTTTACTATGTTTCAGTATGTTCACCCTTTCCGCTTCTGCTGCTCAGATGGTTTATGTACATATATGGAATTGTTTTATGTGTTAATCCAGTTAACTACTTAACCCCCGGACCATATTGCTGCCCAATAACCAGAGCACTTTTTGTGATTCGGCACTGCGTTGCTTTAACTGACAATTGCGCGGTCGTGCGACGTGGCTTCCAAACAAAATTGGCGTCCTTTTTTTCCCACAAATAGAGCTTTCTTTTGGTGGTATTTGATCATCTCTGCAGTTTTTATTTTTTGCGCTATAAACAAAAATAGAGCGACAATTTTGAAAAAAATGCAATATTTTTTACATTTTGCTATAATAAATATCCCCAAAAAATATATAAAAAAATTTTTTTTTCCTCAGTTTAGGCCAATACGTATTCTTCTACCTATTTTTCGTAAAAAAAAAAAAAAAAAAAATCGCAATTAGCGTTTATTGATTAGTTTGCGCAAAAGTTATAGCGTTTACAAAATAGGGGGTAGTTTTATGGCATTTTTATTAATATTTTTTTTTTTACTAGTAATGGCGGCGATTAGCATTTTTTTTCGGTACTGCGATATTATGGTGGACACTTCGGTCACATTTTTGGGACCATTGGCATTTTTATAGCGATCAGTGCTATAAAAATGCATTGAATTACTATAAAAATGCAATTGGCAGTGAAGGGGTTAACACTAGGGGGCGGGGAAGGGGTTAAGTATGTTCCTGAGTGTGTTCTAACTGTATGGGGGGATGGACTCACTAGGGGAAATCACTAATCTTCTGTTCATACATTGTATGAACAGAAGATCAGCGTTTCCCGCTGACAGGACCGGGAGCTTTGTGTTTACACACATAGCTCCCGGTCCCCGCTCTGTACCGAGCGATTGCGCGTGCCCGCCGGGCACACGCACGGCATTTGGGGGCGAGCCCCCTAGTGGCCTTTAAAGAGCCGACGTAGAGCTACGGGCTCTCGCCCAGGCGTGCCGACCTGCTGCAGTAAAATGACAGCGGCAGGTCGGCAAGCAGTTAATTCTGCTACTGCATGATACCAAGTCGATATATATTATGTAACCTTGATATTTTATACACGCGCACATATTATTTACTCTCAATGTTTTTTCTTGAATGTGGTTTTTATTGCCGACATGCACTTTATACCTTTTTCTTATGTTCAATAACATGCATTGATATTCTTTACCATCACAATGTTTGAATAGCCCAATTTAAAGTTCCAACCTCCTTACTTTATTCTCTTGAACCAGGGATGGATGCACACCATGTGTGCCTCAATCAAAGTTACAAATTGCCCCTTTTTTTCAACTATATTTGGTTATACAAGTTCTACCCTCTAAGCCTTCAGTGATAAAGTAAAATATCAACAAATTTGTTTGTTTGCTGTGCAGAAGTCCAACTGATGTATTTCAGGTGATAGAAGTCATGTTGCGTTATGTTTGGTCTCAGAGGATTAGTCAAAATCTGAGCATGGTCCAGGACTGGAGAATTTGGTGTACTGAAGTATCTTGTCTCTTGGGCTGAGAGAATTCCAACTCAAGCTAAGTTCCTCACCACCATCACACAAGTAATCTTCCTCCATCTTCACCTGGAAAATGACAATCAGGAACATAAGCCTACACATAATTAATATTGTGAACAAACATCTGTTTATTATACTGCATTGACTCACCTGATCTAGAAGAGGTTCTGTTGGAAGAAGAGTTGGGCTTAACACTTTCTCCTCCTTATGCTTTCTCCTCTTTTTGGCTGGAGGTCCTTCTGCAAGAGATGTACTGCCTGGACTAGCAACTTCCAAACCAAGGGGTGGTCCTGATAAACATTTTGACAGATCCTCATTTTCTGGGGGGTCATTTTCTGAGTTTGTCGGGGTTGGTGTAGTACAAGTACGAGTTCCCTCATCCTGTGAAAAAGATAATAGAACTTACATTATTTCATATATAGTGGTGAAAATAAAACGATGTATACTACAGTACCATGAAAAAGTATTCATACCCCTGGAAAATTTCCCACATTTTGTTCTGTTACAACGAAAAACATAAATGTATTTTATTGGAATTTTATATGTGATAGACCAACACAAAGTGGCACATAATTGTGAAGTGTTAGGAGAATTATAAAATGTTTTTCAAAATTCTTTACAAATACATATGTGAATAGTATGACGTGCATTTGTATTCAGCCCCCCTGAGTCAATACTTTGTAGAACCGCCTTTTTCTGCAATTAAAGTCTTTTTTTGGGCATGTCTCTACCAGCTTTGCCCATCTATGAGACTAAGCTTTTTGCCCATTCGTCTTTGCAAAATAGCTCAAGCTCTGTCAGATTGCATGGAGAGCCTCTGTGAAAAGCAATTTTCAAGTCTTGCCACAGATACTCAATTGAGTTTAGGTCCTGACTTTGAGCCATTCTAACACATAAATATACTTTAACCACTTAACCACCGCACGCCTTAAAATAACGGCTGCAGGGTGGTTGCTTAACTCTCCTTAACACTCTTAACGCTCCCACGCGCTCCCTGGGGCACGCACACGGAAATGTCTGTGACCGCCAGGTCCAGGGGACCTGGCGGATCACGGTAAATTGCCGCTGATAGCGGCCGTTTACCACGTGATCGCTCCGTCCAATGATGGAGCGATCACATGTAAACAAACCGGCGTCACTTGATGACGCCGGTTCCTCCCTCCTCTCTCTGTACCGATCGGTACAGTGTGAGAGGGGGAGCACGGGTGTCAGCAGCGCTGTGGCTGGATCTGTGACTATTGCAGTCACAGATCCATCCATCCCTGCTCAGCCATCCCTGCATTAACCCCTGCAATACTCTTCCTTCCCTGCGCAATACTCTGCAATACCCCCCGCACAATACTCTGCAATACCCCCCCGCACAATACTCTGCAATACCCCCCCCTGCACAATACTCTGCAATACCCCCCCGCACAATACTCTGCAATACCCCCCCGCACAATACTCTGCAATACCCCCCCCGCACAATACTCTGCAATACCCCCCCCCCCGCACAATACTCTGCAGTTCCCCCCCGCACAATACTCTGCAATACCCCTCGCACAATACTTTGCAATACCCCGGGCAATACTTTGCAATACTCCCATGCTATATTCCTATTACAAGGGATGTTTACATTCCTTGCAATAGGAATAAAAGTGATCAAAACATTTATTTTTGGGGAAAAACGTGTCAAACTAAAATAAAGTAAAATGAATAATAAAAAAAAAAAAAAATTAAAGCGCCCCTGTACCCGTGTGCTCGTTTTTGTTCTGTTACGTGCACGCAAGTCCCGCCCACATATGAAAATGGTGTTCAAACCACACTTGTGAGGTATCGCTGCGAACGTTAGTGCAAGAGCAATAATTTGGGCCCTAGACCTCTTCTCCAACTAAAAAGATGTAACCAGTAAAAACATTTAAAGCGTCACCTATGGGGATTTTTAACCACTTCCCGACCGCCTTACGAGTTTATACGGCGGCATTTTAAAGATGGATATCTCGGTAACGGCAGCAGCTGCTGCCACAACCGAGATATCGATCTTTAGTGTGAGCGGTCCTGTAAAAGACAACGGCGGTCTCCGCGGCGGATTCGGGTCCGCTCGTCTGCTGTGTGGGGATACATCAGTCCCGCCCAGCGTCTTAAAGAAACATTTTATTTTTGTTATTTGAAAAAAATGACAGTTTCAATTCTTTTTTTTTTTTAGTCTAAATATGAGATCTGACCCCAGATCTCATATGTAAGAGGACCTGTCGTGCTTTTTTCTATTACAAGGGATGTTTACATTCCTTGTAATAGGAATAAAAGTGATCAATTTTTTTTTCCAGTGTAAAAAATACTAAAATATATATAAAAAAAAAAAAATGTAAAGTGCCCCGTCCCGACAAGCTCGCGCGCAGAAGCGAACGCATACGAGAGTAGCACCTGCATATGAAAACTGAGTACAAACCACACAAATGAGGTATCGCCGCGATCGTTAGAGCTAAAGCAATAATTCTAGCCCTAGACCTCCTCTGTATCTCAAAAAATGCAACCGTTAGAATTTTTTAAACGTCGCCTATCGAGATTTTTAAGGGTAAAAGTTTGGGCGCAATTTGTAAGCGTGACATGTTGGGTATCATTTTACTCGGCGTAGCATTATCTTTCACAATAAATAAAAAAATTGGGCCAAATTTATCGCTGTCTTATTTTTTGATTAGAAAAAGAGATTTTTTTTCAAAAAAAGTGCGCTTGTAGGACCGCTGCGCAAATATAGTGTGACAAAAAGTATTGCAATGATCGCCATTTTATTCTCTAGGGTGTTAGAAAAAATATATATATAATGTTTGGGGGTTTTAAGTAATTTTCTATCAAAAAAAAATGTTTTAGTCTTGTAAACACCAAATCTGAAAAACACCCACGGTACTGAAGTGGTTAAGTAGCGAAGTTTGGCGCCATTCCACAAGCGTGTGCAATTTTGAAGGGTGACATGTTGGGTATCTATTTGCTCGGCGTAACTTCATCTTTCATATTATGCAAAAACATTGGGCTAACTTTACTGTTTTTTTTTTTTTTTAAAGCACAAAATGGTTTTATTTCCAAAAAAAACGTGTTCGAAAAATTGCTGTGCAAATACCATGCGCGATAAAAAGTTGCAATGACCGCCATTGTATTCCCACGGGTCTTTGCTACAAAAGCATATATAATGTTTTGGGGTTCTATGTCATTTTCTAGCAAATAAATGATGATTTTTACATGTAGGAGAGGAATGTCAGAATTGGTCTGTGTATTCCAGAACGCCTAATGACGCTCCCTGCATGTTGGGCCTCTGTATGTGGCCACGCTGTGTAAAAGTCTCACACATGTGGTATCGCCATACTCGGGAGGAATAGCAGAATGTGTTTTGGGGTGTATTTTGTGGTATGCATATGCTGTGTGTGAGAAATAACCCGCTAATATGAAAATTTTGTGGAAAAAAAAATAAAAATCTTGATTTTGCAAAGAATTGTGGGAAAAAATGACAACTTCAAAAAACTCACAATGCCTCTTTCTAAATACCTTGGAATGTCTTCTTTCCAAAAGGGGGTCATTTTTACTTTTCTGGCATGTTAGGGTCTCAAGAAATGAGAGAGGCTGTCAGTACATCAGATGTGATCAAATTGATCAATTTTCAGTAATTGGTACCATAGCTTGTAGACCCTATAACTTTCACCCAGACTAAATTATATCCAATTTTTTTTTTGTTTTGTTACCAAAGATATGTAGCAGTATACATCAGCCCTCAAAAGTAAGAGAGTTGCAGGAGACAGCAAGAGAATGGGGAAGAGACCCAGTTCTAGTGCCCTGTCCCTCTGGTCTGCCCCCAGTGCCCTGTCCCTCTGGTCTGCCCCCAGTGCCCTGTCCTATTTTGTTAAAGTTGTTGTTGGTAATATTTAATTTTGTAACTTGATTCTGCAGAAAACATTTAACAGTGTCATTCCATGAGATAATGTACGAGGGCATGTTTACGGGTGCAATTAGGTGCAGGGCTGTGTATGAATTAAGTGGGGCAACTGGTGGTGAGTAACTCTTGAGGCCTGGCTAGTAGCTCAGGACTTGAAATTTTGAGCCCTGGTATACATTTTAGGTAAAATTTTTGAAGAAAAATTTCTTTTTTGTAAAATTTTATAATAGAAATGAAGAAAATTTTATTTTTTTTTACAAAGTTTAAGTTCTGTTTTCATTTATAGCGAAAAAAAATAAAAACCGCAGAGGTGATCAAATACCACTAAAAGAAAGCTCTATTTGTGGGAAAAAAAGGACACAAATTTCATTTGGTTACAGTGTTGTATGACTGAGTTATTGCCATTCAAACTGTGAGAGCACCGAAAGCTGAAAATTGGTCTGGTTATTAAGGGGGTTTAAGTGCCCAGTGGTCAAGTGGTTAATCTAAACATAGAAAAGGAGGGCCCCCACTATGCCAACATTCAATAGGTATATAGAAGCATTAAAAGAGAAATGCTTTTTTTTAAAAAGGGCAGATTTTGTGGGCAGATCATGAGGTTATAATTGTAAAAAATGTATCTTTATTACAAAAAATATTAAAATTACAAACAAAACACCACCCCATTAGGCTTCATGGTAAACAGACGTTTAAAAGCAGCTGGCCATTTTTTTTAGCTGCCCCTAAACTCTCCTCTAAGTAATCTTATCTGTCCATGTACACAGGGTGGTTTATAGTTGTTTCAAGGCAGTTGAGTTTAGCAGGTTTTTTTGGAATGCAAAAAAAAAGGATTTTTAATAAACAGCTTACCTGTAAAATCCTTTTCTTGAAGTACATCACGGGACACAGAGCGCATAGCCATTACACTTGGGTTATATGGGTACCTTCAGGTGTGGACACTGGTGTAATCAATTTCACAGGAAGTTTCCTCCCTATATAACCCCCTCCCACTGGGAGTGCTTCAGTTTTGTAGCAAGCAATTCCTCCGAGGTTACACAATGTTCCCCAAAAGAGGGGTGGGAGCTCTGTGTCCCGTGATGTACTTCAAGAAAAGGATTTTACAGGTAAGCTGTTTATTAAAAATCCTTTTTTCTTTATCGTACATCACGGGACACAGAGCGCATAGCCATTACACTTGGGATGTCCTAAAGCAATGCTCTATGAAGGGAGGGAGACCGTAAGGCCAAGAATAGCCAAACAAAAAATTATCAGGAAGTAAAGTAACTCCACCAACAGAAAAAAGGGGGCGTGACCCGGACCAGAGGATTCTATACTGCTGCCCGTAGGACCGCCTGCCCAAATGCTGCGTCCGTACCCTTTGCAACGTCTAACTTATAAAATTTAGTAAACGTATGTACGGAAGACCAGGTTGCCGCCTTGCAAACCTGTGCCATAGAGATCTGATGGTGTGCCGCCCAGGAGGCACTCATGGCCCTCGTAGAATGGGCTTTAACTGATAAGGGAGGTGGAACGCGCTTCAGACCATAGGCCTGAAAAATCAGCTGCTTAATCCACCTAGCCAAGGAAGACTTGGCAGCCGGCTGACCCTTCTTGGGGCCATCCGGAAGAACAAAAAGCACATCTGTTTTCCGAATCTTCTCTGTAGCCTTGAGATAGACCCTCATGGCTCGAACCACGTCCAAAGTATGAAGTAGTCTTTCCTCTCTGGACTGGGGAGTAGGAAAGAAGGATGGTAGGACTAGGTCCTGATTCAAGTGAAAACTGGATATGACCTTAGGAAGGAAAGAAGGTTGAGGCCGCAGAACCACTCTGTCCTTATGCAGAATAAGGTATGGCTCCCTGCATGACAAGGCATAGAGAAGGCAAATTTATTAAATGCTTTCTTCAGCTCTGTGTATACAATGGAGAATGGGGGAGCTCATGTCGATATAGGGGGTGGGAGTGACACAGCCCCAAATCCACAATGGCTCAAAAGTGATATGGTCCAGAAATATTTAGACAGAATAAAGGTGGATAAAGCACCTGGACCAGATGGCATCCACCCACGGATCCTAAAAGAATTGAGCTCTGAAATTTCAAAGCCACTGTATCTAATATTTAGGGACTCATTAATGACAGGAATAGTACCACTGGATTGGCATAAAGCCAATGTGGTGCCCATATTTAAAAAGGGAACACAGTCTTTACCTAGTAACTATAGACCTGTTAGTTTAACTTCTATAGTTGGGAAGATACTGGAACGTTTAATAAAAGACCACGTGGATGAGTTCTTGCTGGAAACAAACTATTTAAGCAGCAGACAGCATGGATTCATGAAAGACAGAAGTTGTCAGACAAACCTGATTTCTTTTTATGAAGAGGTAAGTAAAACCCTGGACAGAGGCGTAGCAGTGGACGTGGTATACTTGGATTTTGCAAAAGCGTTCGATACAGTTCCCCACACACGGCTCATGTGTAAGGTAAGGTCTACAGGATTAGATATATCAGTTTGTAAATGGATAGAAAACTGTCTGAAAGACAGAATTCAGAGAGTTGTGGTTAATGATTCTTACTCTGAATGGTCCAAGGTTATCAGCGGTGTACCCCAAGGTTCAGTGTTGGGTCCCTTACTTTTCAATATATTTATAAATGATATTGGGTCTGAGATCAAAAGTAACATTTCTGTTTTTGCAGATGACACCAATCTATGCAGTGGAATAATGTTCTTGCAGGATGTCTCCAATTTACAAGCCGACCTCAATGCTCTGTCTAATTGGGCGACTAAGTGGCAGATGAGGTTTAATTTTGATAAATGTAAAGTTATGCACTTGGGGGCTAAGAATATTCATGCATCATACATGCTAGGGGGAGTACAACTGGGGGGATCTGTAGTGGAGAAGGATCTGGGTGTTTTAGTTGATCATAAGCTCAATAATGGCATGCAATGCCAAGCTGCGGTTTCCAAAGCGAGCAAAGTCCTTTCTTGTATTAAGAGAGGTATGGACTCCAGAGATAGAGATATCATTTTGCCCCTGTACAAATCATTAGTAAGACCTCATCTGGAATATGCAGTCCAGTTTTGGGCACCAGTTCTCAAAAAGGATATCGGAGAACTGGAGAAAGTGCAGAGAAGGGCAACCAAACTGATAAGAGGCATGGAGGAGCTCAGCTATGAGGAAAGATTAGAGGAACTGAATTTATTCACTCTTGAGAAGAGGAGAATAAGGGGGGATATGATCAACATGTACAAATACATAAGAGGTCCATATAGTGAACTTGGTGTTGAGTTATTCACTTTAAGGTCAACACTGAGGACAAGGGGGCACTCTTTACGTCTGGAGGAAAAGAGATTTCACCTCCAAATACGGAAAGGTTTCTTCACAGTAAGAGCTGTTAAAATGTGGAACAGACTCCCTCCAGAGGTGGTTCTGGCCAGCTCAGTAGATTGCTTTAAGAGAGGCCTGGATTCTTTCCTAAATGCACATAATATAACTGAGTACTAAGTTTTGTAGGTAAAGTTGATCCGGGGTAAATCCGATTGCCTTTCGGGGGATCAGGAAGGAATTTTTTCCCCTCCGGTAGCAAATTGGATCATCGCTCTGCTGGGGTTTTTTGCCTTCCTCTGGATCAACTGTGGGTATGGAGTTGGGTGTATGGGAGGATGTACTGTGTTTTACTTTGTTTTATTTTTTTTTTTTTTATGGTTGAACTGGATGGACTTGTGTCTTTTTTCAACCTGACTAACTATGTAACTATGTAACTATGTAAGGCTGCCAGCTCGGAAACCCTTCTGGCCGAAGCCATTGCCACCAAGAAAACCAACTTTCGGGTTAGTAGCACAAGAGGGATTTCTGTCAGAGGTTCAAACGGCTGCCTTTGTAAAGCTGACAAGACCAGATTTAAATTCCAGGGGCAGAGGGGAGCTCTAATAGGGGGATTCACATGCAAGACCCCCTGCAAGAAGGTTTTCATAAGCGAATGGGTGGCCAAGGGTCTTTGAAACCATATCGATAAAGCCGACACCTGCCCCTTTAGAGTACTAAGAGCCAACCCTTTGTCAACGCCAACCTGGAGGAATCGCAAGATCCTGTCAATAAAAAACTTTCGAGGATGCCATTTTTGAGACTCGCACCACTCCACATAGGTTCTCCAGACTCTGTAATAAATACAGGAGAGAAAACTGGTGCCAAGGGCAAACCAACGCATCGGTCCCGTAGGCCGAGGGATCCCTGGCTCGGGATATGAATTTGTCCAACTTCTTGTTGGATCTCGTTGCCATAATGTCCACATCTGGGACTCCGAATCTTTGGCAAATCTCTTGGAATACCTGGGGGTGAAGAGACCACTCCCCCGGGAGCAACTGTTGACGACTCAAAAAATCTGCTTGAGAATTGTCTATTCCTGGGATGAACACCGCCGAGATGCAGGGTACATGGGCTTCGGCCCATGAGAAAATCAGGTTTACTTCCCTTTGGGCTGCTAGGCTCCTCGTGCCCCCCTGGTGGTTTATGTATGCCACCGCAGTGGCATTGTCGGACTGTATCCTTACTGGCAGACCCTGAAGGGGGAGAGTCCAGGCGATCAGGGCTAGCCGAGCAGCTCTGATCTCTAGGATATTGATGGGAAGCAGTTTTTCTGCCTCCGACCACTGCCCTTGCTGGGTCTGTCCTTCTAGAACTGCCCCCCAACCTGACAGGCTGGCATCCGTGGCTACTATCTTCCACGTGATGGGGCAAAAGGATTTCCCCTTTGACAAATTTTGAGGGACCAGCCACCAAAACAGGCTGCGCCGGACACCTGGGGAGAGCACTAATGGACGATCTAACGCCTGAATGGACTTGTTCCAAGCAGAGAGAATGGCTGCCTAAAGATATCTGGTATGGATCTGGGCGTAGGGCACTGCCTCGAAGGCGGCCACCATCTTCCCCAGCAGTCGCATACATAGGCGAATAGTCGGCCTCTTCTTGCCTAAGATCACTTGAACTGCTTGAGTTATTGATCTGACCTTTGCTTGAGGTAAAAATATCCTCTGGCAGTCTGTATCTAGCCGAAGGCCTAGATATTCCAACTGCTTTGTGGGTTTCAATATCGATTTTTCTTGGTTCACAATCCACCCGAATTCCTCTAGATGCTAAACTGTGCGAACTACTGCATGATTGAGGCTGGAAGCTGAGCTGTCGATAACCAGAAGATCGTCCAGGTATGCCAGGACCAAAATGCCTTCTGTCCTTAGGACGGCTAGCCCCGGGGCTAACACCTTTGTGAATACCCGCGGAGCTGTTGCCAACCCGAAAGGGAGGGCTACGAACTGGTAATGACGGTGATCTATCATAAAACGAAGAAACTTGTGATGTGCCGGGTAGATCGGCACATGCAGATACGCATCCTTTATGTCTATAGATGCTAGAAAGTCGTCTTGATGTAGGCTGGCTGCCACCGAACGTATGGACTCCATACGAAAGGTCTGAATCTTTAGAAAGCGATTTAGGCATTTGAGGTCTAAGATAGGCCTGACGTCGCCATTGGGCTTTGGTATTATGAAAAGGTTGGAGTAGAATCCCAGACCCCATTCCTGGGTTGGTACTTCTACAATTACTCCTTGGAGCAAGAGACGATCCAAAGCTTTTACAAGAGAGGCCCTCTTTAATGGGTCGCTTGGAAGACTTGACCCCTGAAAATGAGGAGGGGGGACTTCCCGAAACTCTAGCTTGTAGCCCGTGGCTACCATGGATAGTACCCAAGAGTTGGGAATTCTGGCCTTCCATACTTCGGAGAAAAACCAAAGCCTTCCCCCCACCCAAGAGAGTGGGGGCGCCCCTTCATGAATCTGACTTGGTGACTGGTTTAACCGGCTTGCGAGACCATGGCCTCTTGCCTGCCGTGGCTTGTCCTTGTGGGCGGCTATTAAATGCTGAACGCCCGGGAGGCCGTCGATACTGACGGGAAGTTGAAGGGGCCGAGCCTGCGAAGGCCTGTCGCTTAAACGCGGGCCCACGCGATCTTTTCTTGACAGGCAAGAAAGAACTTTTACCACTTGATATGGTCTGGATATATTTATCTAGGTCTTCACCAAATAGTCTCCCACCATGAAAGGGAAATCCTGCTAAAAGCCTTTTGCAGGGTGCCTCTGCTGACCAGTTTTTCAGCCACAAAAGGCGACGCATATGAACCAACAGCAGAGATAAACGGGACACCTGTTGAATGGAGTCCTTAATAGCATCTACTGCAAAGCAGAGAGCCCTTGGGAGGTCAGCCCATTCACGAGCTTGCTGAGCCGGTATGTCCCTTAATATCTGTTTAGTCTGATCCTTTAAAGCCTGACAAACGCCAATGGCTGCCACCGCTGGCTGAACCACGGCACCTACTGTGGTAAAAGAAGCCTTCAGTAGGGTCTCCAATTTTTTGTCGACTGGATCTTTAAACATCTGGACATTTTCAACCGGACAGGTCAGGGATTTATTTACGCAGGAAATGGCTGCGTCCACTGTAGGGAGTGCCCATTTCTTTGCAAATTCTTCTTCCATAGGATAGAGAATGGTGAACCTTTTAGGAGGGATAAAAATCCTATCAGGTCGAGCCCTATTCTGAAAAATCACGCTCTCCAGAAGGGGGTGAACCGGAAAAGACGCACCACTCAACGGTGCCTTCAAGGAACCTAAAGAGGATACCGCAGGGGCTAATTGTTCTGACACTGGAAGTTTAAAAGCAGTGCGAACCATATCCGTCAGAGACTGGATCCACAGACTCTCTGCTTGAGAAGCCGAAAAAATTTCATCTATAGTGGAACCTTCAATGTCTGAACCGTCGGGACTCAGGTCCGCTTGATCCCCCTGTGGGTCTAATTCCTCCGAAGAGAGGACCTCTGCATCTGAACACACCGCTCTAGGTGATGGGGATCTAGCCCGTTTGCCACCCGGCAAAGAGCGGGCAATTAAAGCAGTTAACCTTTTCTCTAGCCCACCCATGGTGGTCGCTAGCATTTCTTTCGTAACATAAACGGGAATGGGTTGATTGGGGGCGGCCTCTGCCCCTAGCACCCTCAATGGCTCCTGCAACATGCTGTTCGGTGGTCTATCTGGTGAGGGTGGGACCGCTGGAGCCTGGCCCAAATCCTCTGACCCCGATGGAGACCCCTTTAGTTTTTTGGTACCTTTTGCAGCCTTAGCTGGTCCTGATGCCTTGGGAGCCATTGCACAACCTTGAGACACCCCTAAAGCCAACTGTTGTAGCTAGAAGTGAACCATTAATAAGAACAGGCTATGGTAAAAAAATTCTAAATTTTCATACGCCTGAGAAGGCGGCAATACCGAGGAAAGTCCTGTGAGTATTGCCACACCAATGCCACACCAATGCCACAGCAATGTCCCTTTAAGAAAAAACTTTTTTTTTTTTTTTCTCTGGTCAGTGTGGACTAAGTCCAGACCTGAAGATCCACAAACCACCACTGGGTGTCACTGTTAGCCAGAAATAGCTCAGCTGCGCGCTCTGTGTCCTCAGCCTCCTCTGCTCTCAGGAGGGAATGACCAGCCAGGAAATGCTTTGCTGCTTTATTTGAGACCTGACGCTGCTGGCCCGCCCCCCCCCCCCCCACGCACGCTGACACTGTAAAAGGCGGCGCGCGTGCGCCCCCGCCCCCCCCCACGCTGAAACCAACATGGAGGAAGCAGAGAGCAGAGGAGAAGCCTGGACCAGCGCTAGCAACCCGACAGACACCAGGCAAGACACTAATCTTTATTGTAGTGCACACATAGAGGAAGCTGTCCCCATAGGCTTCCTAGGAAACAGGAGTTTTGTCAGCATTTCCTCCCTATAACACGTGGGGCTGCAGTATCATGCTAACAGGCAAGTCTGGGGGGAGTAGCAAAATGCATATCTTTAAAAGCATACATATACCTACATGTTATCTGGGTAAACATTAGTACATCCCATCCTGCCTCAAAAGACATAGTGGAGATAGTGGCTGATGCATAAGCATACCATTAGCCGACCCAGAACCCCCAGGGGGATACCTACTGTCGAACCAAGTTCCGCAGGTTCCCTCTTACCTGCTCCACGCCGCAGGGTATTGCAAAATGCAAGAGGCCCAGCCTTCCCCCATCTCCGTGGGTATTGTCTTGGACCTTCAGGGACCGGGGTCCTGTGTTAAGGAACCCACACCCCTGGACCTATATAGCATCCTGGCATCAGTAGCGTTTAGTTCTTGGGAGAGACTAAGGCACTGGAGCCCAGAATCCAGCCCTCCTAGGAGAGGCATTATAGGCAAAACCCCACTCCAGCAAGGCCCGGGTACCGTACACCTTGGCTTTGAAGCACTTCGGACGGATCCGGCTAGCTATCCTGGGTCCCGAGACCTCCGAGGGACAGCTAGACGTGACCAACACCTAAGACACTGGCGAAAAGACTGAAGCACTCCCAGTGGGAGGGGGTTATATAGGGAGGAAACTTCCTGTGAAATTGATTACACCAGTGTCCACACCTGAAGGTACCCATATAACCCAAGTGTAATGGCTATGCGCTCTGTGTCCCGTGATGTACGATAAAGAAAATTGGGTTTAGACAGATGTTCAGAGGCAAATGCCTGTAACAGCTTGTAAACGTTGCTAAACACGGTAACTCGTGTTTAGCTGCGTTTCATTTACAGACAGTTTTCATTTTAAAAGGGTTGTAAAAGTACAATTTTTTTTTCCTAAATAGCTTCCTTTACCTTAGTGCAGTCCTCCTTCACTTACCTCATCCTTAGATTTTGCTTTTAAATGTCCCTATTTCTTCTGAGAAATCCTAGCTTCTAGCTGTCAAATTAAATAGTTCAGGAGAGGTTGAACAACATCCCAGGGACATGAAGCATTACTTGACAAGGTCAACAGATCATTTAAAAGTAATGGGAACCGCGCTTAGGTAAGGCTAGGCTGTTGCCTCCCCTAGGGGCTCCACTAGTGACGCACCAAACAGTAAAAATGTATATATGTGCAGGGGTGGGTGGCACTGCCTATCACCTGGAGAATGACCTCCAGTGGTGACTAACAGTGTGAAAAATGCAAGTGCTAATTGAACCACAGCGTGATGTGTACTGAGATCAATTACTAGTATATGTGCAAAAATGAGTTACGCTGCCTATTACCTGGAGGGTAACCTCCAATGGTGACAAACCACTAACCATTTGAGGTTACTAATTGAATCCAAAAGTGTTGTGCGCTAGATAAATTAGGATTACCCTACTAAACTGTCACACCAGGTGTAAACTGTCAGACAACGTCATATGACGAAACGTGTAAGGCCGCGTACACACGATCAAATCTATCTGCTGGAAACGGTCGGCCCGACCGTCCCAGCAGACAGATTCGATCGTGTGTACGGGCGAGCCGACGGATTTGGCCACCCGACAGATTTCAAAGCATGCTTTGAAATCTGTCGGCTGGGAACCCGTCAGCCCGATATGTCTGCTGGTTAGTACGCTAACCAGCAGACATATCTTCTCGGACATGCGTTGAATGGATTCGACGCATGCGCGGAAGTAATTCACTTCCTGGTGCGGTGACGTGGCGGCGTCAACGTCACCGACACGTCAGCACGCCGTCTGCCGGCGGGGATTTTGGTTTGATCGTGTGTACACGATCAAACCAATACATCCCAGCAGACTGCTCGTGTGTACAAGGCCTTAGGCAACGTTCAGACCGGTGGAACGCATGCTGAACAGGATTTCCTTGTACCATGTTATTTCAACGCAAATTCGGCAACTGGCTTTGCTGCACCTCTTATTTAGAATTTTAAGAAAATTGGAAACTTTTATGGAATTACACTTTAAGTGCCCATTTCATCCATTCACGCTACCCCATGGTTTTGATGTGCCAAGGAGAAGGACAACCATCCAGGAGCTGGCAGTCATGCATATGGCTGCTTACCCCCAGCAGGATTATAAGGTCTGGACATCCTAGGGTCTGATATAGTAAGGAGGTGGACAGTTCCAGTTAAACCCCCACTTTATGCGATACAATCTGGCGAGTGGGGAAAAGAAGGGGAGCATGAACCCCACCTCATGCTGTTTGCACAGGATTTGATCTAAGAATGATTTCTGCACAAGTCACTTTGGATTGCTTCACTTATAATTAGCACTACAGATTGGACTTATATACCAGTATTTGCAATTATTTTGCACATGAGACTTTATCTCCTTGATGAACTCACATGATATTATATATATATATATATATATATATATATATATATATATATATATATATATATATATATATATATATATATATACACACACACACACACATATACATACACATATATACACACACATACACACACACAGTTGCAATAAAAAGTATGTGAACCCTTTTGGAATGATATGTATTTCTGCACAAATTGGTCATAAAATGTGATCTGATCTTCATCCAAGTCACAACAATAGATAATCAGTCTGCTTCAACTAATAACACACACAGAGTTAAATGTTACCATGTTTTTATTGAACACCATGTAAACATTCACAGTGCAGGTGGAACAAGTATGTGAACCCTTGGATTTAATAACTGGTTGAACCTCCTTTGGAAGCAATAACTTCAACCAAACGTTTCCTGTAGTTGCAGATCAGACGTGTACAACGGTCAGGAGTAATTCTTGACCATTCCTCTTTACAGAACTGCTTCAGTTCAGCAATATTCTTGGGATGTCTGGTGTGAACCACTTTCTTGAGGTCATGCCACAGCATCTCAATCATGTTGAGGTCAGGACTCTGACTGGGCCACTCCAGAAGGTGTATTTTCTTCTGTTTAAGCCATTCTGTTGATTTACTTCTATGCTTTTGGTCGTTGTCCTGTTGCAACACCTATCTTCTGTTGAGCTTTTTCTGGCGGACAGATGGCCTTAAGTTCTCCTGCAAAATGTCTTGATAATTAATTTTTCTTCTGATAATAGCAATCCGTCCAGGCCCTGACACAGCAAAGCAGCCCCAAACTATGATGGCCCCACCACCATACTTTACAGTTGGGATGAGGTTTTGATGTTGGTGTGCTGTGCCTCTTTTTCTCCACACATAGTGTTGTTTGTTTCTTCCAAACAACTCAAATTTGGTTTCATCTGTCCACAGAATATTTTGCCAGTACTACTGTGGAACATCCAGGTGCTCTTGTGCAAACTGTAAACGTGCAGCAATGTTTTTTTTTGGACAGCAGTGGCTTCCTCTGTGGTATCCTCCAATGAAATCCATTCTTGTTTACTGTTTTACGTATCGTAGATTCGCTAACAGGGATGTTAGCATATGCCAGAGACTTTTGTAAGTCTTTAGCTGACACTCTAGGATTCTTCTTCACCTCATTGAGCAGTCTGCGCTGTGCTCTTGCAGTCATCTTTACAGGACGGACATTCCTAGGGAGAGTAGCAGCAGTGCTGATCTTTCTCCATTAATAGACCATTTGTCTTACAGTGGACTGATGAACGGCTAGGCTTTTGAAGATACTTTTATAACCCTTTCCAGCTTTATGCAAGTCAACTATTCTTAATCGTAGGTTGTCCAATAGCTCTTTTGTGTGAGGCATCATTCACATCAGGCAATGCTTCTTGTTAAAAGCAAACCCTGAACTGGTGTGTGTTTTTTATAGGGCAGGGCAGCTGTAACCAACACCTCCAATCTCAATTTATTGATTGGATTCCAGTTGGCTGACACCTCACTCCAATTAGCTCTTGGAGATGTCATTAGTCTAGGGGTTCACATATTGTTTCCACCTGCACTGTGAATGTTTACATGGTGTGTTTAATAAAAACATGGTAACATTTAATTCTTTGTGTGTTATTAGATTAAAGGGACACTAAAGTCAGGACTTTTTTGCTGTGAGATGTTTTTTACCTTAATGCATTTTACCTTTACAACCCCTTTAAGCAGACTGTGATTGTCTATTGTTGTGACTTAGATGAAGATCGGATCACATTTTATGACCAATTTGTGCAGAAATCTATATCAAAAGGGTTCACATACTTTTTATTGCATATATACATACACTTTATACATTGTGGGCCAGATCCACGTACATCGGCGTATATATACACCGACGTAGCGCATCTCCTTTCCGTTACGCCGGCTCAACTTAGAGACGCAAGTACCATATCCTCGTCGTATTTGCGCCCAAATTTGCGCCGGCGCGGCGTAAATTTCGAGGCGTAAGGCGGCGTAATTCAAAGTGGGAAGGACGTGGGCGTGTTCCATTGAAATGAGCTGTGACCCCATGCAAATGAAGGGCCGGCCAGACTGCACATGCGCATGACGCCGACTATGGTCTAGCGCCTCTCTGCACATGCTCACAACTCGGCCCGGCGTAATCAGTGAGATTGGAACTAGGCCCGGCTTACATAGTGAGCTACGCCCAGGGCATAAATAGGCCCAGACAAACACCCTTCCATTGCAAAAGTACATCCATTTGTTTCCCTCCCTGAAGCAAGGTGCTTTTGTTCCGTTGTCTGTTGCTGTTTGTAGGTTTGTGTCATGTCGGTGTGTTTTTTGGATCGTGTGTTTGTGAGAGATGTCAGAGAGGAAGAGGAAGTCGAACTACTCCCAGCGGGAGAAGGCCATTATTTTGAGGGCCATCACCCAATTTGGACGGTTTCTTCATGGGCCTGAGAGTGGCAAAACCCCCACGGCCAGGAGAAGGCAGATCCTGCAGGACATTGCAGATGATGTGAATGCATTGGGGGGTGAGACCAGGACCCGCAATGAGATCCAAAAAAAGATCAATGATCTCAGGCGCGTGGTCCGTGGGAAGCTGGCAAAGATTTCAGCTCATGCCAGGGGCACTGGAGGGGGACCTCCATGACCAACCAGGCTCAATGCTGAGGAAGGGTGTGGTTGCCCAGTGCTTCCACAGGCAGCAAGTGGAGGGGCTGCCTGGCTTTGACTCCATTGAGGAGGTCTTGAGGACAGGTAATTATTTTATTTTTTCTATCTGGTGTGTAGCATGTGTGCGGGGGAAGGGAATATGTGACAAGTGTGTGGATCCTCCAACCTGTGAATGTTTTGTGTCATCCACAGATGCGCAGGAGGGTGCGGGACCATCTGGCCAGTCCGCAGCCTCCCCCAGACATGAGTCTGAGGCAGACCCCCAGCCAAGCCCGGAGTCCTCTGTGCAGGGGAGTGGCCCCAGCTCACCTCATGAGGAGGTTGAGGAGGAGGAGGTGATGTCGGGGATTGAGCAACTTCTCCATGTGGAGGAGTCTCCCCCTAGGGCTGGCAGCAGTCAGGCCTCCATCAGGGGTAGCCCCTCCCACTCCTCCCCCAACAGGGCTTCCCCCAAGGGGCTCCCCTTCTCCCAGGCCACAAGCCTCATCAGGAGGCAGGAAGGCGACCCGCAAGACCAGGGGGGTGGCAGAGGTTCTGCCGGAAAATCCGAGGAGGGACCAGGCCCGTCAGACCCGCCATCTGGGTCAGGTCACCCAGACTTTGGACAGGATGGAGGAGAGCCTGGCTTCCATCAAGGAGTCCATGCAGGACATGAGCTGCAACTCCCTGGCTGTGATTACCTGCGTCCAAGACCTGCAGACCGCCACAGCAGGCGTGGGTCAGGAGGTGCGTGCCCTGACCCAGGCTGTCCAGGCCAACACGGCAGCTCTCAATGTGGGCCTCACGCGCCTCGCCGTGGCCTTGGAGGGCAGGCCACCAGGTGGGCAAAGACCAGAGGATGCTCCTCCTTCCCCTGATTTCCCCCCCCCCATGAGTCTCCCCTGAAGAGCCGGGGCCGTGGCAGCCCCAGGCATGGGTCATGTTTTATGTTTTTTTACAGTGATTATGATTTGTTTTCTTTTTGTGAATGATGTTTGATTGTGGGGGAGACATTCCTGCCGGAAAAGGGGTGTCACCCTCGGTTGTGGTGGAGAAGGGATCCCCAGGACCAGGGAGAAGTGATCCCTAGGTCCGTGTGAATGGTGTATGAATGTACAGTGACATAATTTGAGCCTTGGCGTGGCGTTGCTGCTCCCAAGTCCTGCATGGTGGGCTTGTGCTAATCCAATTAGATGAGGATGTGGGGTGTGTGTGCTAGGGCCCACAGTGGTGTGCATGCGTGCCTGTTCCTTGTGCCATGATGAATGTGTGTGTTTAACGTGCAAAGATGCCTAATGCGAGGCATCTCCTGACTGCTCTACCCTCAGAAGACGGGGTAGCCTCGGTCAGGGCGGGATTGTCTGGTTGGGGGGTCAGGTCATCACGTATGTCAATCTCCAGGCCCTTTCTCACGGCGAAGTTGCGCAGCATGCAACATGCACCGATGATCTGGCACACAAAGTTTGGGGAATACAACAGGGTACCCCCAGACTTATCCAGGCATCGGAAACTGGACTTCAGGAGGTCAAAGGTTTGCTCCACCACTGCACGGGTACGTGCGTGTGCTTCATTGTATCTTTGTTCTCCTGGGGTTTGGGGATTCTGGAATGGAGTCATGGGATGGGGTCCCAGTGCATATGCAGAGTCACCTGGAAGGGAACAGACAGGAGGATGTTAGTCGTGCGTGTGCCCCCCGTGATGTGTGCATCATGGGGGGGGGGGGACACTCATGCCGGACACCCATGTCACTCACCAACCAGCCAGCTGTCCTCATACACGTTCTGTTCGAAATCCATTGGGATGGGGCTCTGACGGTATATGTAGCTGTCGTGGCTGGACCCAGGGTGTTTGGCACGAACGTGCCATATGAGGCATTGGGCATCGGCTATCACCTGTACGTTGATGGAATGCCAATGCTTCCGATTGCGGTATAGGTGCTCTGTCTCACGGGGGGGCCGTAGTGCCACATGTGTGCAATCAATGGCCCCCACGGTGCGTGGGAATCCTGCAATTCTGAAGAAATCCTGCATTGCATTCACCCGCAGGTCCTCAGTGGTGGGTCTGATGATTTGGTTGGCCATGCGTCTGAGGATTGCGGGCATAACCTGGTGCACACATCTGCTAATAGAGGATTGTGCCATCCCAGCCACCACTCCAGTTGTTCTTTGAAAAGAGCCACTGGCAAGGAAATGGAGTGTTGCCAGTACTTTGACCAGTGGCTGCACTTCTTGTGAGCGGTGTGTTGGGCTGGTGATGTCATCTTTCAGGGTTGTGGTGAATTCCAGGATGGCAGTAGGGGTGAATCTGAAGATGCGATACACCTCCGAATCACACATGCCAAAGACGTTTATGCAAGGTCGGTAGATCCTCTCCCGTGCCCTCCTCCTTCTACGCGCATCTAAAGCCAGTAGTATAGCTATGACCATGGATGCCTCTGGCATGTTGGCATACAGATTGTTGTCCTGCAAGTGTGGCTGCTCAGCTCGTCCCTAACGGTGTTGCTTTAGCGGACCTGCATACGTCTGGTGCAAAGTTACAGCTGCTTTTATAAGGGGTAACTTTAGACCGGACATACAGCTAATGCACACAGCGCGTAGCCTGCGCCGGACAAACGTACGTTTGTGGATCGCCGTATCAATAGCAAAACAATGGTGTGTCTAGCGTATTTTTGGGCCCACGATGCGCCGGTGTAGAAAAATTACGTCGGTCGGAAAAATCAAGTTTTCAGGCGTATCTCGTTTTGGGGATACGGCGCATAGATACGCCGGCGCATATTTACACTTACGCCGCACATCTCGAGATACGTCGATGTAAGTGCTTGGTGGATCTGGCCCTTTGCATGTATTTTTAAATGTATTATGCACTTTTGGATACAAGTGTGGAGATTTAGGGTACCCTACATATAAGAGCACTCCAATAAGTGCCTCCTGGCTGGGAAAGATCTATTGTACATGCAGTTTTCTCTCTCCTTTTATGCTGGATTATATATTTTCTATAGGTATAGGATGACACCTTATATATGCACATTTTTGATGAATATATAAAGGACCCAGTTTCACACAGGCATAGCCTCTGCAGTTTACATCTGGTGCGGCAGTTTAATAGGGTGATCCTAATTTATCTAGTGTACAACATGTGACGAGACCCTTTCTCGCCCAGGTCCTGCTCTCCCGACACTCCTCTGCTTCTATTCGATCAGCTTGCAACATCTGATGGTCCAGTCATCCAAGATTCCGGGATCCAACCTACAGCTATGTGCCGATTGGATCCATGAAGAACACACACCAAGCGAGTTGTATGTATGTTCAACCAGAACTCTTTATTGAAAGTACACAGCACACTTTTATACAGAATTTGGAACATCCCGCCCCCAACAACCGCTTTTCTATTGGTCAATTGTAAAGTACATTTGTGTTTTTTTCACTCCGATCCTCTTCCATGCAAATGAGGACTTCAAAATGTCTCAGCAGAGATTGATCCCAAAGCTTGAATAGCCTGACTATGTGTGTTGAGACAGAAGCCCCCAGGGGGTAATTACTACAATGAAGCAATCAGAACAACAATTAACATGAGTCAATTATCTATTCAGGTAGCCGGACAAGGTGGCTAGGCGTCTCGTCTCTGACAATGGCTATTCATCTGCAGAACACAATGGAAAGGTATTTCACAAGCCACTTAGCATTCCAATAGTCCTTAATAGGCTGATTCCGTTCCAATCCACATCTAGACAGACAGAGGCATCCTGCAATATGTCCTATCCACAATGTCTCATCTTCTGCAATACATGAATATGGATTTCACGTAGAAACACTTTAATATCTCACGATCCATGACATTACTCCCCCTGGGAAGTAGTCCAACAGCCGCAGTGGGACCCAAACGGGTCCACTCGAGGATGTTGGAAAAGTAGTCTTAAGGTTCCAGGACTGTCTGCCGGGATAAACCATCCGCCTTCCTGGTTTGAGGCCCTAGCCCATAATCGGACGGCAAGAGGCTCGCATTCAGTCCTCTCCAAAAGCCCCTGTCCCGGCTAGGTCTGGCACACAGCTCCCCTTTTGGCACACAGTAGGAGACACCAGATGGGTTGACTCTGAACTTCGTCAGTAGTTCCAGTCCCCCAATGCCAGTATCCATACAGTACCCCAAATAATTTGTTCCAAACAGAGCATTACTCACCCCGCCATCCTCTGCCTCTCTCAGGGAATACGCCTGCCACTGGGGCGAGGCCTGGACTGGCCCTTCTCCCTGGAGTCCTTTCAGCCGCTGGAGAGAAGACAGGGTGGCCGGGCTCAGTTCATCATGCTGTTGGGGATCTGGGCCAACTGGCCACCATTCCTGGGGTATACCAGTGGAGACTGAAGTCCCAACCACTGGTGCTAGGTGAAAAACCCCCGATGCTTGTAAAGCAAAGCCGACATCCTCCTGTCTCAGGGCCGTATCATTTTCTGGGGTTGAGTCAGTGAAGATCGAAGTCCCATCCACTACCACAGGAACCCCCTCTTCTGTTAGGTGAAAGCAGAGGCCTGGGGCATTCTGCTCGGTTGCCAGCTCTTCCGCTGGGTTGCTGTGAGTGGAGACCACAGTCCCATCCACCGATATCCGCTCAAGCTGTATTGGGGTGCAGCCGCCAGTAGCATCCTGTCCTGCTGCCAGTGATTCAGCTGGGAATAACAGCTTTACCACCTCAGCTGGTTGCTGGGGAGGGGGGCCAACCGTCCCGGCTCCCTGGAACTCCACAGTTGGTCCCGATGCTGGGCAGAGATGGCTGGCACTCTGCCCTGTTGACAGCACTTCTGGTGGGGGTGCACAATCCGTAACATCCTCTGAACAGTCCATACATTCTGTAATCTGCAGCTGGGGCGTGATCGCTACCTTCTCACCCTGAGCCTCTGAAACTGCCACAGGGGTGGGGCAGAGGTCTTGAACCCTCTGTCCGGTGACCAGCGCTTCAGCTGGGGAAGTTCCTTGTAACTCCACAAATACTGCCCTTGGTGCTGGGCAGAGCACAGTGAAGTTTGTGCCTGATCCCAGCTCTTCTGCTGGAGGCTCCTCAGGTTGTTCTTCCTCAGCAGAAAAATCTATTAAATCCCCTGTCTCTGCAACTGGTGTCTGGGGATAGAGGTTCACTGTCTCCTGTCCATGTAACCCAGAAGATGCTATAGGTACTGAGCAGAGGTTAGCAGAGCTCGGCCCTGCGGTCAGCACTTCAGCTTTGGGAATGGCAATCTCCAGATTTTCCACTGCCGATTCACTGGCATACTGCTGGACAGGCACATTCCTCCATTCAAGATCATCCCATGCAGAAACAGGATCATCAAGGTCAGTCAGCACTTGCTGCATCTGCCATAAGACCTCCGGGTCCATAGCTGCAGGGGCAGGTTGGCAAAGCACACTGTTACCCTGCCATATGGACGATTCTTCAGCCAGGATTTCAGCCAGAATTTCAGTGTTGTCAGCTGATATTTCCTCATAGTCCCAGGTAAAGGGAACCTCACCCTGCTGCTGAGCGGAGTCTAGCAGCTGTTTGTAGTCGATTTCCAGTTCCCATTCCTGAGCAGCCAGAAATTCCAAATCTTCCTGTAAACAGTGCACTTCTGGGACATTCAGTCTTCGCTCTCTGTGCTCCATTATTTCCTCCCAACGCCACTCCCGATCGCTCCCAAAGTTGGGATCCCTGGACATCCTCCAATACAACAATTCCAGGCCATCATAGTCAAAGCCTCCTGTGGGGCAATCATCCGCTGACCACGGGCACTCTTGGACTACATACCACCGGAGGGCTCTGTAGCTCTCGTCCAACCGCATCTCTGCCCGGATCAGCCTGCTTAACTCTGTTGTCCACTCCTGCTTCGGTTGTTCCCCCAATAACAGCATTCTTACTTCATACTGTGACCAGTACCTTCTATGGATGGAGGGGAGAGCTTTTCCCTGGTGTCGCTGCTTGCGGGTTAGCGCTTCTTTCCAGAGTTCGCAGCGGATCGAATCAGACCATCCAAGCAGGACCTCCTTTGATACTGGTCCTCTGTACTGTATTTGTTTCTCTCGCAACCTCCTTCTGAATTCCTCTTCCATGGTTACTGGTATCTGTACCTCTCCTCTTCTTTCATTTGGTGCTGCTTCTTTAGGCGTATTTCTGCAATTCTCAGCTCCTGTTGCCGATCTCGTTCTCTCTGTTGACGCGCTCGTTCTCTCTCTTGACGCTCTCGTTCTCTCTCATCCTGCCACTGGAGGTCTCTAATGGTATTCTGTCTGGCGGTCTCTGATGGGTTAGCACCATATCATGCCAACCGCTGTTGAACTCGCTGCTGGAACAAGTCTTCAACTGACCGGGGTCCTGCATCACCATCCCTTTGATCCATCTCGGCTAGCGTAATGATCAGGGTGGCCTTGTTCTTCCCACCAGTCCCTCTACGGCTCTTTAAGCAAGTCTTTTAGCATGGTTCTCCTGCAGGCTGCATAGCTGGTCATTCATGGTGGTGGTTTGGAGTTGTCCCAGTAACTGGAGAGCAAATCCCACTGCCGCCACCAATGTGACGATACCCTTTCTCGCCCAGGTCCTGCTCTCCCGACACTCCTCTGCTTCTATTTGATCAGCTTGCAGCTTGCAACATCTGATGGTCCAGTCATCCAAGATTCCGGGATCCAACCTACAGCTATGTGCCGATTGGATCCGTGAAGAACACACACCAAGCGAGTTGTATGTATGTTCAACCAGAACTCTTTATTGAAAGTACACAGCACACTTTTATACAGAATTTGGAACATCCCGCCCCCAACAACCGCTTTTCTATTGGTCAATTGTAAAGTACATTTGTGTTTTTTCACTCAGGTCCTCTTCCATGCAAATGAGGACTTCAAAATGTCTCAGAAGAGATTGGTCCCAAAGCTTCAATAGCCTGACTATGTGTGTTGAGACAGAAGCCCCCAGGGGGTAATTACTACAATGAAGCAATCAGAACAACAATTAACATGAGTCAATTATCTATTCAGGTAGCCGGACAAGGTGGCTAGGCGTCTCGTCTCTGACAACAGCTATTCATCTGCAGAACACAATGGAAAGGTATTTCACAAGCCACTTAGCATTCCAATAGTCCTCAATAGGCTGATTCCGTTCCAATCCACATCTAGACAGACAGAGGCATCCTGCAATATGTCCTATCCACAATGTCTCATCTTCTGCAATACATGAATATGGATTTCACGTAAAAACACTTTAATATCTCACGATCCATGACACAACACTTTTGGATTCAATTAGTAACCTCACGTGGTTAGTCATCATTGAAGGTTACCCTCCAGGTGATAGGCAGCGTGACAAATCTTTGCACATATAATAGCTATTGATCTCACACCTGTGGTTCAATAAGCACTTGTATTTTTCACGCAGTTAGTCATCACTGGAGGTCATTCGCCAGGTGATAGGCAGCGCCACCCCCCGCACATGTATACATTTTTAAGGTCAACAAATGCCCAATAGAACAGACATGGAGGTATGGATCCTTTCTCTAAGTAGATTAAAAGTCTGCGAGGATTCCAATAAGCAATATGTTTAAATACACTTGCTTGTCAAAGCGTTGGGCAATTAAATAGCTTCCTCAGGACATACTGGGTATGTGCTGATATGCAATTAAAAATTACACAAAAAAGAGAAAATATAAGTATCTACAGTTTTAACATTTATATATGTACAAAAGTATCAAGCTATTATATATATGTATAGGCAGCTTGGATGTACATGAACAAACAAGACAAACAAAACACAACATATTAGCTTGCCTGATAGGCCTTGATACCAGGTATAAGAGGCCGAGTGAGTGGCTGCAGGCTCCAAGAACAGCCCAGAATTTGGTGACCCCTGGCAAATAGTAATTTGACCCCCTGAGGGGTCCCAACCCCCAGGTTGAGAACCTCTGGGATAGATGGATATGGCTCCGGCAGTTAGGGAATGTTTTGAACTATGTGTGTGTATCATTTGCCGATTGCTTCTCCTCTCCAGCCCCCCACCCCTTTTCACCCCCCCCCCCATCCAGGCAATAATATATTTATGTTTGTTTACTCTACTCATTTGATTCAGATTTGTGTTTGAAGATTGAAAGATGACACCTGTCTTGCTTTGTAAACCAACCCTCCTCAATGGCATCTTTATTGTACAGTACTGACTGTAATCTGCCACGTTATATTGTTTATTATGTGCATAAACTTCTTTCTCTTAAAAAACCCACATCATTAACCACTTCCAGACCGCCCACCATCATTATACGTGATCTGTTTGAAGAGGAATACCATCATTATGGTAGAAGCTTATCGTATCCTCTTCTTCAGTGGACGGTCTGCTGCAAGATAAAAGTGGTCTCTGTGGCGGATATGCCGCAAGATCACTTTTATCACTTTTTATCACTTTTATTTAAGTCCAAATATGAGATCTGAGGTCTTTTTGAGGACCTGTCATGCTTTTTTCTATTACAAGGAATGTTTACTTAAGGCTCCATGCACACTGGAAGCTAAAAAAGCTATAAAAAACACCAGTAGCTTTGCAGGGAGCCCTTTCAATCCTTTTTTTTGTTTTTTGCAATAGCGTTTATTAGCGTTTTTCAGTGTAGCGGTTTTTAGCTTTTTTTTCAGCTCAGCTGGCGAGCTGAGTTTTTTTAATTTTTTCCCCGCCGAAAAAACTTCACTTTGAATGCAAATTTCTGGCGTTCAGAAAAAAACGTCCATGTGTGCATAGACACATAGGCTAACAGTTTATGGGCTTTAAAAAAAAAAAAAAAAGCCAAAACGCCAATACACTACAGTTTATCAGCTTCAGTGTGCATGGAGCCTGATAGTTGAAGGTTGTAGTAAAAGGACCCAAGAGAATAGTGTATGCTGGTTGAATTATAAACTTATGTATTATTGTAATGCATCCCATGTATTAAAGCGGTATTTCACCCTAAATATAAGATCTCCCATGTGATCCAGCATACTGGCGTCAGCGCCAGTATGCTGGGTTTTTTTTTTTTTTTTATCGCACACTTACTGTATTATTCCGGAATTTCATTTTTTTCCCCGTGGTGGACGGCGCCAGTATAGCGCGTCACATCTTCCGAAAATACCCGATATGGACTCGGGTAATCTCGGCGAAAATGCGGCGCCTGCGCACAGACCTAGGAGCTGACTGCGCAGGCGCCGTATTTCTCCGAGTCCTACGGCTATGGCGCGTCACGCCCTCCGAAATAGGACTCGGAGAAATACGGCGCCTGCGCAGTCAGCTCCTAGGTCTGTGCGCAGGCGCCGCATTTTCGCCGAGATTACCCGAGTCCATATCGGGTATTTTAGGAAGATGTGACGAGCAATACTAGAGCCGTCCACCGCGGGGGGAAAAAATTAAATTCCGGAATAATACAGTAAGTGTGCGATTAAAAAAAAAAAACCCAGCATACTGGCGCTGACGCCAGTATGCTGGATCACATGAGAGATCTTATATTTAGGGTGAACCTCCGCTTTAAGGTGAATAAACATCTGATAATTACAGACCCCTCAGCCCCCCATTTTACTTATCTGAGCCTCGAAAGTCCCGTGTCGAGAACACACACACTCGGCCCGGGCTTCTCAGCTCTTCATTGGATAGATTGATAGCAGCGCAGCCATTGGCTCCCGCTGCTGTCAATGAAATCCAACGATGTGGGGGGCGTGGCCGAGTCCGGCATTCGTGTCTATGGATGCAAATGCTGGCTCAGGAGTGTGCCCGCAAGGTAACCCCCTTGGGAGAATGCTTCCCAGAGGGGGTTATCTGATGTGGGGAGGAGCCGAGACAGCCACCGACGAACCACAGAAGACGAGGATCGGGGCTACACTGTACAAAATGAATTGCACAGTGGTGGTAAGTTTAATGTTTGATATAAAAAAAAAATCACACCTATAGTATCACTTTAAAACATCGAAAAAAATATATATTTTTAAGGGCTTTTCTTGCCCACTTTTATTAAAAAAAGGTTCCAGCAAACACAAAAAACATGACATTTCCGCATTTATATAAAAACAAAGGAACATTCAGCCTCCAGGCTTATACATGCAGCACTCCTGCTCTGGTCTTACCCTTTAGGCCTTTTTCTGTCTCCCACAGACCATCTCCCTACACAACTCTGTGCACACAGCTAGCAGCCCCTTGCTGTACTGGCTTCAACCTCTTTCCTAGGTTAAAGCGGAGGTGCACCCAAAACTATTTAAAAAAAAAGCCAGCAGCTACTAATAGTGCAGGTGCTGGCTTTTTAAAAATTGACACTTTCCTGTCCACCGCACCGGCGATGTCGGCAGCCGAGGCCAAGCACTAGCTCATCCCTCGGAGGCAGCCGCCGCCATCCTCAGTGAGGGAATCAGGAAGTGAAGCGTTGCGGCTTCACTGCCCGGTTCCCTACTGCGCATGCGCAATTTGCACGTCACATCACAACTGGTCCCTGCTTTCTCCAGGTATCTGCACCCCCCTCCCCTGAAAGGTGCCAAAATGTGACACCGGAGGGGAGGGTTCTGTAAAGTGGAAGTTCCATTTTTGGGTGGAACTTCGCTTTAAGCCCTCTTGACTCATGGGCAATGACTTCCTGTCTGCTGGGGTAGAGCCCACAACAATGGTCAGGTCACTACTAATAGCTTAGCACACACTTGACCAATTAGCATGCTGGTGCTTCTGAAAACCTGCACCGAGCAATAGAGTTAACATCCCACCAAGATCACTACCCTATCCACAAAGCATGAAAAATTACCTCCCGGCCAGAACAAGGGAGACCAAAGTCACCAGACTATAAAGGGCCCTGGAACCCTATTCCAGTTCCTTGGATTATCCAAGGAACCATGTCCCACCTGGACAAGATTTCTTTCAGCAAACCCTTTTGTGTGGAACTGCGCACACAGGATCCCCACAAAAGGTGGATACCACGAGACCCAGAACCAGTATGCAGGATCCCAAGCCCCGCAGAGTGTGCATTGTGAATGACATGTTGTCCATCAACACTGCACAAGCCCCTGCTCAGAGGAGTGGAACATCCAGATGGCCATTCAGGACAAGCCCATGCTGTCTTAGTAACTCCAGTGCCGAAGCTAGCACTTAGGTAAAGTTGGGACCCTCTGCTCGAGGCAGTGACTGTAACAAGAGAGCGGGCGACTGATACAATCCACTTGTCCAGAATCCTAAATATCATGTCTGTCATGGAGATGGGAGGACTCCAGTGAAATGTGGGGATTAGCAAGGTAAGAAGCATCTCCAAAGCAGCAGCCCAACTGTGCGGTGCACACACTTACAGAGGGGCCAGGATGAACACAGGCCAAGCCCTCCAACTGGCTGCAGGTACCAGGCAGCCACACTGACAACTGGGCAGGGCACCAAGCATCCCAATGCACAACAATAGGAGGGGGAAGGCAAAACTCCCACTCCCTACCCGCCGTAGGATGTTGGAAAAGGTAAACCAGGTTTCGGAGCAAGCCACCCACAGAACATCGCCAAAATGACCACCGGCCGAGGCCACTGAAAAGATAGCCACTAGGTGAGACCACACACAGGTGGCCACCTAAAAGATGGCCGCTGACTGTAACTTTATTCTCCTACGCCAAAAGCCAAGCAAGCACCTACTCCTGTAGGTGGTGCTATAACCCTATGGTCAAGACTGAAAAAAAGCTGCGTCGTCAATAAAACGAAATTTATTTTCCTCTGTATTTAGAAGGCAGTTTTTTTGTTTTTTGTTTTTAACATGTGACTGCCAGAAGAGGACTAGAACCTCTTCCCACTGAGGTTTTCCTGCTGACAGGCATTTTTAAATTAAAGTAAATGGATACAATACATGTATATGGCGTAATAAAGAACGATGGATACAATAAGCGATAAAGGTATTTCATAAACAAAAAAAAAAGGCTACAAATGCTTGAAGTACATATATGTAACTTTAAAGTAAGAAGGGAAAAAGTAATCGATTACCTTTTTAATAAATTAAATACAGTGCCATCATCCATATACTGTACACAAAGAGAAAGGATAATATAAACAGTGTGTGTATAGTATCACTTAATAAAAATAAAGACTAAATACTAAGGGATTCATTTGTATTACCTCTAGTAAGAAGGTCAGGTGGCTCTTTCTATATCCATCTCCATAGACATCCAAGATTTTCATTAGAAATCTACAAAAAAAAATAATAATACGTATTGTAAAGTTGGTCTAGAGAAAAAAAGCCCATTAAGGCCTCTTGCACACAAATATTTATTTGCTCCAAAGTCATCAAGTGTAAAATCCTGAAGGGCTGCAAGTGTATGGCTGTACATGCCCCTACTCTTGTAAATGCTGATGCTCTTGTGCATCTGTGTTTACCCACACAGGCAAAAACTGCATTTTTCCTACATGCCAGTATCCTGCTCAGGTGGAACCAGGGTATAAACTGGCAAACAATGATGATGCCCAGACACATTGGCATTTACAAAAGTATAGGCGTAACCAGCCATGCACCTGTATGGCAGGCAGTATGCACCACCTGTGGTGTGCAGACACAGGAATTTTACAGGTCAAGACTTTGAAGCTAATAAATGTCTGTGTGATTTTTGCACTTACCATAAAATTTGTTTCATGGGGTCCATTGAGGAAAACCAGAATTCTGAAACTGTTGTCTAAAGGAAGATGGGACACTGGCAAACAGATAAATCTTAAGCCAGCCCCCATATAATCAAATGTTTTACCCAGCATGCCTTTGTTTTAAAAAGCAGTACCACCAGGGGCAAGAAATAAACAGCCGGGTAGGAAGTGTCCCCATAAATGGACTCCAAGAAATACATTTTACTGTAAGAACAAAAATCTTTTCTTTTGTGAGCATTGAGGGACATAGGAATGGTCAGTAAGTGTCAATAGTAACAGCCCATGCCTCACCAAGAAGCCGTAAGGACATTATAGCTACACTGAGGGGATAAAATTACATATGATAGGCTGGTGGAAGGGCAGGCTGCAGGCAGAGTAGATTTTTTTTAAGCAAAGGTCAAGGCAGACAGAAGGCAAGAGAGTAGTCAGTGTCCAAGAAGAGGTCAAGGCAGGAGGCAAGCAAGAGGATATAAAGATCCATACGCTAATATAATTGGAACACTACAGTAATTCCAATGTACTAGTGCAAACAAAAGAAAGGTGTGTGCACGTAGTTTCAAATACTCTTAAATTGACACCTTCGGGTTGCAGTGACTCATGGCTCTACAAAGAGTTTTTTCTTAGATGGTTGGCGTCTTAGTTTGTACATCAGTTCACAGGTTTTTACAGTACATAGGTTCCTCTGTGGCTTTGGAGTATAGTATATTATTCTATTATAAGTGCATAAAATCCAAGTTATTCTGATTAGTGACATTTTTATTAATTAGTAACTTTTTGTTTTATTAGAAAGATCATTATTATTGTCACTACTATTGTGGCCATTGCTATGGTTTTAGAATATTTTATATATACACATACATACAGTGGGGATCTAAAGTTTGGGCACCCCAGGTAAAAATTTGTATTAATGTGCATAACCCAAGGAAAGATGGAAAAATCTCCAAAAGGCATCAAATTACAGATTAGAAATTCTTATAATATGTAAAAAAAAGTTAGATTTTATTTCCATCATTTACACACACTTTATTAGGTACACCTTGTTAGCAGAGCTGCCAATAGACGAGAAAGAGGATTAGCACGGCAGGGTGAGAGGGGGGCAGGCACAGGAATTATGCACTGTCTCTCCTTCCAGCAGCTGAAAGTCAGTTATTCTCCCTCTACCTCCCACTGGATTTTAGCTGCTTGAAGGAGAGACACACAGTGCATGGTTCCTCTGCCTGCCCCCCCTCCCACCCCCCACCATGCCTATCCTCCTCCCTGTCATGCCCACAAATAGGCACGTGCATCTCATTAGCTTTTAGGTCAGGCTGGCAACTATAAACAGTACTCCAGGTTGAGGGCTCAGCAGGGTAGCAGTGTGGAGGGGGCAGTGGTTTGGCCTCCTAGGGGGAGGAAGCAGCCAGCCTGGCATGCACAAAGCATCCACACTGATCCCTCTGGTTTCCGCAAGACCTGCCCTTTTCTCTCTCTCTCTCTCCGATCCTGGGGGACAGCCAAAAGGGGCACGGATAGCGATTGCCACTCACCCTGTACAGGGAGAGGAGCCAGACACTGTCACGCTGGGTGTATGGAGAAAAGAGAGGGTGGACCAGGACCTATCACTCAGCTTTTATAGAGAGCAGATGGGGGGGATGTCATTGCACAGGACTGTCACTGAGCTGGTGAGCGCTACAGGGGTCCATATACATCAGTATAGAGGGGCCCTATACATCCCTATTTATCACTATTGAGGGCTGAAGAGAGGGGGTTTACATATATTATTTTACTATATATATATATATATACAGTGCAGAAAATAAGTATTTGAACACCCTGCTATTTTGCAAGTTCTCCCACTTGGAAATCATGGAGGGGTCTGAAATTGTCATCGTAGGTGCATGTCCACTGTGAGAGACATAATCCAAAAAAAAAATCCAGAAATCACAATGTATGATTTTTTAACTATTTATTTGTATGATACAGCTGCAAAGAAGTATTTGAACACCTGTCTATCAGCTAGAATTCTGACCCTCAAAGACCTGTTAGTCTGCCTTTAAAATGTCCACCTCCACTCCATTTATTATCCTAAATTAGATGCACCTGTTTGAGGTCATTAGCTGCATAAAGACACCTGTCCACCCCATACAATCAGTAAAAATCCAACTACTAACATGGCCAAGACCAAAGAGCTGTCCAAAGACACTAGAGACAAAATTGTACACCTCCACAAGGCTGGAAAGGGCTACGGGGAAATTGCCAAGCAGCTTGGTGAAAAAAGGTCCACTGTTGGAGCAATCATTAGAAAATGGAAGAAGCTAAACATGACTGTCAATCTTTCTCGGACTGGGGCTCCATGCAAAATCTCATCTTGTGGGGTCTCAATGATCCTAAGAAAGGTGAGAAATCAGCCCAGGACTACATGGGAGGAGCTGGTCAATGACCTGAAAAGAGCTGGGAACACTGTTTCCAAGATTACTGTTGGTAATACACTAAGACGTCATGGTTTGAAATCATGCATGGCACGGAAGGTTCCCCTGCTTAAACCAGCACATGTCAAGGCCCGTCTTAAGTTTGCCAATGACCATTTGGATGATCCAGAGGAGTCATGGGAGAAAGTCATGTGGTCAGATGAGGCCAAAATAGAACTTTTTGGTCATAATTCCACTAACCGTGTTTGGAGGAAGAAGAATGATGAGTACCATCCCAAGAACACCATCCCTACTGTGAAGCATGGGGGTGGTAGCATCATGCTTTGGGGGTGTTTTTCTGCACATGGGACAGGGCGACTGCACTGTATTAAGGAGAGGATGACCAGGGCCATGTATTGCGAGATTTTGGGCAACAACCTCCTTCCCTCAGTTAGAGCTTTGAAGATGGGTCGAGGCTGGGTCTTCCAACATGACAATGACCCGAAGCACACAGCCAGAATAACCAAGGAGTGGCTCTGTAAGAAGCATATCAAGGTTCTGGCGTGGCCTAGCCAGTCTCCAGACCTAAACCCAATAGAGAATCTTTGGAGGGAGCTCAAACTCTGTGTTTCTCAGCGACAGCCCAGAAACCTGACTGATCTAGAGAAGATCTGTGTGGAGGAGTGGGCCAAAATCCCTCCTCCAGTGTGTGCAGACCTGGTGAAAAACTACAAGAAACGTTTGACCTCTGTAATTGCAAACAAAGGCTACTGTACCAAATATTAACATTGATTTTCTCAGGTGTTCAAATACTTATTTGCAGCTGTATCATACAAATAAATAGTTAAAAAAATTCATAAATTGTGATTTCTGGATTTTTTTTTTTTGATTATGTCTCTCACAGTGGACATGCACCTACGATAACAATTTCAGACCCCTCCATGATTTCCAAGTGGGAGAACTTGCAAAATAGCAGGGTGTTCAAATACTTATTTTCTGCACTGTATATATATATATATATATATATATTATATATTTATTTTTTGTTTTGTGACAGTACAGTTCCCTGTCGTGGTAAAGTATGTGAAATGTCCAAATTGGGCCCAAAGTGTCAATATTTTGTGTGGCCACCATTGTTTTCCAGCACTGCCTTAACCCTCAGTGGAAGACAGGCAGGTGTATTAAAGAGGAAGAGGAAGTAAACCCTCACGATTTTTTATTTTTTTAAAACACCTGCAAGAGAAAGGCATAATGAGCTAGTATGCACAGCATACTAGCTCATTATGTGGCACTTACCTTAGATCGAAGCCCCCAAAGTCCTCCTCGGTCCCATCCACCGCCACCACCATGTCCCCTAGAGCAGATCCCCGCGCATGTGCGAAAACACAGCATTAACACGAATAATTCCATTCACAAAATCGGCACGCTCATGCATGCGCCGGAGACATCGGTTCCCCCTAATATAGGCTTACCTGTAGGTGCAATTTGTGTGGTTGGCTTTACAACCACTTTAAAGGGTAAGATTTGGCACCAGAAGATGCCTGCTTTGCTTTTCTGGGAACAATTTACTCTGCATTACAACATGAAAGGAGTGCTTTAAGTAAAATAACTACCTTCTCTCTTGCTTCAGACATCTCATTATTTTCTGCACTTGATGGAGTCTGTTGAGTATTCGCTCATTGACCTGAAAAATGAATTAGAAAGTGAAAAGTTCAGTTTTCATTTTGTTCAACAGAAGCCATAACTACACAATGCAGCAGGTGACCACATAGATTTCCATTTATATGTGCAGACATTTGACCTTTTAAATGGAAAATCTGACTTGAAAGCCACAGAACCAAGTATGGCATTAAACATCAATTTAAAAAAATGCACACTGTGGGGTTCATTTACTAAGAAACGGGAAGCAATGGTCGCTCTCCACTTAGTTACTCCCAATTAAGCCAATTAAGACTTCAACTAGGCGAACATGTGAATGGAAAAGTGTGCCAATACCGGCGAACATGCATTTGAGTTCAAATCCCAGCCAACCTACCTAAGGTAACAGTGTTGATTTTTCCAGTGCACAAGCAAATAAAAAAACTAGTGTGCGATTTTTGGAATTCCACACCATAATGTTTTTGAATACTTACATACCATTGCATGCATTTGAAGAGTTAATATTATGGAATCAACCAAACTGATGTGGCATTGGCCATTTGCCTATTTTTAGCATATGCTGCTGAGTAGAATGCAAGATTTCAGTAGGTGATACCATCTGTGGGATTTTAACCCATGGTTTGAGTCTTTCTCTTTGCCTCCGGGGGCGTATAGTGTGTGGCTTCTTGCAAGTCCACTACTTCGCCGGGTCTCCTGTCTCTCTGGGGAGCTCGGAATCATCACTGAATTCTCCGGATCCTGTACCTGGCTTACTTTCCTGGCTATGAGATCATCCATCTCTTTCTCTAGCGGTAATTATCAGTGTTTACATTTACAAACTCAACTCATGTATGCTTTGATATGTCTCAAGTTGCATACATTTTCTATATATATTTACATTAAACCTTCCCCCTGAAGAGGACCATATAGTTCGAAACGCGTCGGGGATTTTTCATGGTTACAAAATTTTCTGTAAAACTGTTAATGTTGGCGTTTTTACCCTGCACTATTGAACATCATGTTGTATGATATAGCCAGTACCCTTTGTTTTTAATCTTAATATGTTACTATCATTATATTAATAAAAGAACCATGTATTCTATCTTATACTGTTTATTTAATTATATTGCTGTTCAAACGCCCCATGGGGGAATTTTTCCATTTTTTTCAAGCATCTATAGGGGTGTGCAGTATTTGCAACTCTCCTTCCTGTGTCTTTTCCTTGTTCAAATTGAGTCTTTCAAGGTAGGGGTGCAGAACACTATCCTACTGAGCTGAGCACAATCATAGTTAGAAAATACATTTACCAGTGTTTGATTCTTTTAATTCCTTACAATAATGTTTTTGAAAAATGACATAGCATTATATGCATTTGAGGCATTAATATTATGGAAACAACCATGCAGATGAGGCAGTGGGTAATAGGCGTTTTCCTATTTTCAGCATAGGATGTTGAAAAAAAATTTTTGTTTACAAACTTTTATGGAAAAAGATAGATGGTGGTACAAATATATAAGAACAATGCCTATATAAAGTGAGGGATAGCATATCTAAGAGAAATAATACTAGTGTATAAATCAGAATATCGTACAAAGGTTACAAATATAATCAAAATTGGCAAAAGCGTTATAAGACTGTAAGACTTGTAATATGTTGAAATCAAACAATGTTCGAGAAAAAAAAAATGAAAAACCATGGGGTCTAGGCTGTGTTAAAGAATAGAGAGGAGTGCTCAGTCCAGGGGGACCATTTATTATTAAAAATATGCATAGTATTTTGTAAAGTATGGAATATTTTTTCCATTAGGTTTATATTGTTGATTCTGGGTTTGAGTGGGGCTAGGGGGATTGAAGGAGATTTCCACTGGGATGCTATTAGCCAGTGAATGGCGATACAGATTGTGTGGGTCAGTCTCATTTGGCTAGTGGAAAGACCTGTTATTGGGGAAAACATTAAGCAATTATGTATCGTCAAGGTGATCACGTTACCTGAGATTTTGGAGGCGAAACTCTCAAGTTGTGACCATATACCTCTGACTTTGTCACATTGCCAGAAAATGTGGGGGAACGAGCCTAAAGTATTGCAATCTCTAAAGCAGGAGGGGGAGGTTGAGGGGAAGATAGAATGGAGTTTAGATGGGGTGTAATACCATCTTGTGAATACTTTTAAGGCTGTTTCTTTAATTGATATGGAATTAGTGCATTTGTGTAGATTGTTTATACAGTTATCCCAAACAGCTGTGGAGTAGGTGAAGTTTAAGTCTTGTTCCCATTTAGTCATATAAGGTAGTTTGTGGGAATCTGTGTTGTTAACTAAGGTGGAATATAGGTCTGAAATGAATCCTTTTTTCCTGGGTGATTTGAGACAGAGGTTCTCAAAATGGGAGGGGGGTTGGGTGTTCGCTGTCTGGAAATGTGAGTCAAAGAATTGCTTTATGAGGAGGAAAGTGTCATGTTCTGAGTCAGGGATCTGGTATTTTGATTTCAGTGTGGAGAAGGGGATAAAATTCGTGCCTTCGATAAAATTAGTAAGTGAGGTGAGGTTATTATCTTTCCACCAAGTGAGGTCCACTGGGGCTTGGGTAATTATTTTAAATTTTGGATCGCCTAGGAATGTGGCATATGGGGGGGATTTAGAGGTGAGATTGTACTTCTCATTATGGAGTTTCCATAGATAATATGAGTGAGCGACTACTTGATTTCGGGAGTTTAGGGCTGGGATAGGGATTTTATTCCCCCAGAGAATGCCCGATATAGCGTATGGTGCTATCGAGGTTTTCTCAAAATTGACCCAGGGAATGTTGGACTGCGGGATATGCCATTGTGCAATTTGGGTCCATCTTGCTGATAAATAATACAGCCAAAGGACCGGGAGGCCGAGGCCTCCGAACTTCTGGGACTTATGTAGGACCAATTTAGATGATCGGGGATGGGAGTCTGCCCATATGAATTTGTTTATCTCAGCTTGGAATCTAGTGATGAGTGTTTTATTGATTCTAATGGGGAGTGCTCTAAAAAGATATAAAATCTTAGGGAGTAGTGTCATCTTGATAGCAGTTATTCTTCCCATGAATGAAATCTTAAAGGACTTCCACATTTTAAGCGTAGCTCTTAATTTTTGTATCATTGGGATATCATTTTTGCTTGCTATGTCACTGAGATAGGGAGTGAGGTGTATGCCTAAGTATGAGAGGGAGTCAGAAGAGTAGGAAAAGTCGAAGGAAGAACGTAAGGAGTCTAGCACGGAGGAGGGAATATTAATAGGCATGCCTATTGATTTGGAGACATTAACAGTAAGGCCTGAAATGGTTGCAAAAGCGTTGAGGGTTTGTAGAAGGTTGGGTAAGGAGGATTCAGGTTGTGATAAGAATAATAACATGTCATCAGCGTACATGCTCAGCTTGTAAGTGTTGGAGCCAGAGGAGTACCCTTTAATGTCAGAGTTAATAAGGATTGCTGTGGAGAGTGGATCTATTGCTAATGCGAATAGTAATGGAGAAAGGGGGCACCCCTGCCTCGTACCCCTGCCCACATTGAAAAACTCTGAGTTACAGCCCGGCAGACGTATTCTAGTAGATGGGTTATGGTAGAGGGCGTGGAAGGCGTGTAGAAATTCTCCGGTAAAGCCACATTTCTGGAGAATAGTGTCCATGAATGTCCAGTAGACACTATCAAAGGCTTTATTGATGTCAAGGCTGAGCATCAGGAGCGATTTGGATTTTACCTCAGCATCTTGAATGATATTCGTGACAAGTCTGATATTGTCAGTGATTTGCCTACCTGGGATAAAGCCAGATTGGTATGGGGATATAAGAGTGGGGATAATTGAGGAGAGTCTGTTGGCGAGGAGTCTACTAAATATTTTGAGGTCGTTATTTATGACTGAGATTGGCCTATAGTTTTGGGGAAGTGTATAATCTCTGTTGGGTTTTGGAATAAGAGACATATTTGCGAGTAACATCTCTTCCGGGAAATGGTTACCTTTCAGGATGCAATTGAAGAGTTTCTTCAGGTGTGGGACTAACAGCTGGGAGTATTGTTTGTAATAGAGGG
This sequence comes from Rana kukunoris, assembly GCA_029574335.1. Classification (NCBI taxonomy): domain Eukaryota; kingdom Metazoa; phylum Chordata; class Amphibia; order Anura; family Ranidae; genus Rana; species Rana kukunoris. The sequence continues at coordinate 42,052,498 of CM056058.1, read as the reverse complement.
AAGAGAAACCGTCAGGGCCTGGTGCGGAGTTCCTCTTCAGTGATTTAATGATCTGTGCCAGCTCATCGTCTGAGCATGGCATATTGAGACTGTCTAACTGTGGTTGTTTGAGCTTCGGGAATGGAAGACTGTTTAGCCAGGGAGACGAAGAGGAGGGGGAGGGGGATTTGGGGCGGACAAAAGGTCAGAATAAAACTTGGTAAAGATTGAGAGCACTTCACGGGGGTGTGTGACTACATGGTTAGCGTTATTCTTTAATTTGTAGATATGGGTAGGTTTAATAGATTGGTTGAGTTTGCGTGCAAACATTGCGGAATATATGTTACTAGAGAGGAGGAATCTGGCCTTGGACCAGCGGAGAGCTTTTTCTGCTTTGGAGGACAGTAAAGAGTCTAATTCATTACGTTTAAGTGCGATTATTTTAAAACGTCTGGGTCATGTGTGCTTGTGTGGTCTTTGTACAAGTTATGGAGGTCTTTTGTGAGAGAGATAATTTTTCCAGCATTGAGTTTATTACGCTGTGCGGAACGCCTAATTAGGTGGCCTCTCATTACCGCCTTATGAGCTGACCAGAGGGTGGTTGAGGAGATATGCGGGGTATCATTAAGTGCAAAGTATTCAGTGATTTCTGCCGCAATTTCCTGTTGGTGACAAGGGTCTGTTAAAAGGGATTCATTTAACCTCCATGAATAGGGAGTGGAAGACAGGCCGATAAATTTAGTACTGAGGGACACTATTTGATGGTCCGACCAAACGCAAGGGTGTATACTGGCGTCCAGTGAGTTTGCTAAGACAATTGGGGTGCAAAAGATGTGGTCAATTCTTGAGTATGAGTCATGCGGGTGTGAGTAAAAAGTGTATTCCCTTGCTCCAATATTTAGGGCCCTCCAAGTGTCAATCAAGTTTAGGTCATATAGAAGTGCGGTAGTTGTCTTGGAGAAGGATCTGGAGTACTGTGTTTGTTTACTTCTGTCAATATTGGATTGTGGGACCGAGTTAAAGTCACCGCCTAAAATAATATGTGGGGAGTAGAATTGTTGTAATTTATTGAGGAATTGTGTAAAAAATGTGGTTTGGGTGTCATTAGGGGCGTAGACGTTGGCAACTGTAATGTCTCTACCGGAGAGAGTACCCTTGATGATGATGAATCTGCTTTCTTGATCTTTATATACTTGGTGGACATCTATGGGAAAAGGGCGGTGAAAAAATATAGCGACTCCTTTTGTTTTCGTGGGGGAGGAGGTGTAGAACGACTGGTTGAAAGCCTTATGGAAAAAAGTGGGGTGGGAGTCTTTCAAAAAATGCGTTTCTTGAAGCATTACTATCTTGGCGTCTAATCTCTTATATTGTAGAAAGGCCTTCTTACGTTTGTTTGGTGAATTAAAACTTTGAACATTGTGTGAAATTATCTTAATAGTCATGGTGTCTTACCGGGGGGGAGGCGGAGCATCTGATTAAGTAGCAAATAAGAAGTGCTAAGGAGCATCGGAACTAAGTGAATATAGGATATGTGCCTACCTAGAGGTTGTGGTGCATACGGGTAAGGGTATATATAGGGTTTCGTTCTTGTAGGGGATGAAAAGTGTATTGGTGAAAAAAGTGTACCACATCTATAAAACAAGTTGAACCATAAAGTAAATGGGAGTTTGTTCCAACGAGAACAACAAAAACCAAAAAAAGAACAAATGGGGTTGGGTATGGGAATAATCCCCAACCGACAGAGAAGTAGTAATAGACCAATTGGTCCGGAACTCAGATTTGATAGCCGGTAAACGCGAGACAAAATAGAAAAAAGTATAGCAATGCCCAAAAGAAAAAAAAGGCATGCAAACTCGCGTCTAAAGTGGCTATGAGCACCCTCTCTGGGGGGAGGGGGCGCTCTTACTGAGTGGGGGAAAATCATGGCGGCACGGAACGGAGGTCACCCAAACTAAACAAATCATATAAACCTGTGAGAGAAATGAGTAATGTGACCTAAGACAATACTGCAGTGTAATCATACATGACAATGATACATTTTCAGGACATATACTACATTGGTCAAACATATTGAATATATTCAGATTATACATCAGCTAAAATCAGTGAGAGATGTACTGTGTTTGAGTGCTATAAAAATTGACTAGTATAGCTTCAGTTATCTACTGGGAGAGAAGGGGAGAATGGGAAAGGGTGTAGAGGGGATGGGGGGAGAGAGAATATGGGGAAGAAAACAAACAAAAAAAAAGAGAAAAAGAAAAAAAAAAAAAAAGAAGAAGAACGAAGATGCATGTGTGGACGAACTATCTAACACACAAGTGCGGTAAGAGTTACCCCGAACCCGTGTGCTAAAACAATGTATAACATGCAAAGAATGTTAAATAAAAATAACAAAGACCGCAAGGGGATTAAATTAAGTGAACCTGTTCAGAGAGGTGAAATACCACAAAAGATCAGTAGGTGTCAGGGCAGCACCACACACTGCAAGCAATACTGCAGTTTTAACTTACATGACTATAAAGTGTTTTTAGATAATCAACTACAATGGTAAGACCCATTAACCACTTGACCACTGGGCACATAAACACCCTTAATAACCAGACCAATTTTCAGCTTTTGGTGCTCTCACATTTTGAATGACAATAACTCAGTCATACAACACTACATCCATATGAATTTTTTGTCCTTTTTTCCCCACAAATAGAGCTTTCTTTTGGTGGTATTTGATCACCTCTGCGATTTTTAACTTTCTCGCTATAAATGAAAGAATAACGTAAATTTTGTAAAAAAATGAATTTTTCTTAATTTCTATTATAAAATTTTGCGAAAAAGTAATTTTTCTTCATAAATTTGGCCTAAAATGTATACTGCTACATATCTTTGGTAAAAAAAAAAAAAAATTGTGGATAAAATTTAGTCTGGGTGAAAGTTATAGGGTCCTCAAGCTATGGTGCCAATTACTGAAATTGTATCAATTTGATCACATCTGATGTACTGACAGCTTATCTCATTTCTTGAGACCCTAACAAGCCAGTAAAGTACAAATACCCCCCAAATCACCCCTTTTTGGAAAGTATACATGCCAACATAGTTAGTAAGAGGCATAGTTAGTTTTTTGAAGTTGTCATTTTTTCCCACAATTCTTTGCAAAATTACGTTTTTTTTTTATTTTGATTTTTTTTTCACACCAAATTGTCATTATAACAGGGTATTTCTCTCACATGGCATGCATGTGGTACAGGTGGCACAGAGGTGGTACAGGTGGCACAGAGGTGGTACAGGTGGCACTTTGGGGCACAGATGGCACTTTGGGGCACAGATGGCACAGATGTGGCACTTTGATGCACTTTAGGGAACAGATGTGGCACTTTGGGGAATCAATGCGGCACTTTGGGCACTTTTGGGCAAAGATGTGGCACTTTGGGGGACTTTGGGGCACAGATATGGCACTGCTGGGCACTGCACAATTGCTATCACTCACTGTTGGGGGTCACAAATCACTCTCCTCTCCTCTCACGCTGGATCGGTGTGAGGAGACTCAGGAGAGGAGAGTGATAAACTTCAAATGACCCTGATTGTTTACATTTCGGATCGCTCCGTCATTGGACGGAGCGATCACGTGGTAAACGGCCGCTGTCATTGGCCGTTTACCGAGATCCGTGTTGCTACGGGTCCCGTGGACCCGGCGCGCACGGAAGTCCCCGCGTGCGCGCGCCAGGAGCGCGTGCAGGAACTTATCTTCTAGGAGGCCGTTAATTAACGGCTACTTAGAGATGAGCAACCGCCCTAAAGCCGTACTTTCGGCATTGGGCGGTTGCAAAGTGGTTAAATGTATGCAGATTGTACATCAGATAAATTCGGTGAATGGTGTACTGTGATGAGAGAACTAAACTTGAGTAATACCGCTTCAGTTACAAACTGGGAGAGAGGGGTGGAGAAGGAGCAGGGAAAAGGGTGTAGGGACAATAGGGGAAGAGAGAGTATGAGGGAAGGGGGAAAAAGAAATAAGAAAAAAGGGAGAGGGGGGTAGAAGGGGGAGCACAGTTTAATGGAATAGGAAAATTTCAGAGTATCCGTTGAGGACAATGCGGTGCTTGGGTGTACAGACTACACTTCAGACGTGTGTGGTAGAAGTAACACTGAATAAGTAAGCAAGAGCGATCAATACGATAAAATAAATAAAAAAAAATTAAAAATAATTGTGGTATAAAAATAATAAAGACATCAATGGGGGTAAAATAGAGTGAACCAAAACAGAGGGGTGAGGTACCACCCAGAGACATCAGATATCAGGGTAGAATGTCATAAAGGAAAGGGAGAGCAAAAAATTGAGGGGAAAAAAAATAAAATAAGACAGTGACCAGATAGGTGCAAATCTTAGAGATTGTGGATGGGGGCAGATCCGATGGACAGTCACAAGGAGTCTGATGGAGAAAAGAAAGATAGTCATATTCTGTGGCGTTGGGGGTTAATTAAAACGGAGAGCTGCAGGATCGTGCCTGACCATACGTCTCCCTGCACGTGAAGCAGGGGTATTCCAGATGGGAGCAGGGCGGGAGAGGGCTGGAGTGCGAGGGATATTCGCTGCGTCCAACAGACCCAGCTTGATCAGAACATCCTGACCCTCTGCAATGTTAGTGGCAACATAAGTGGTACCGTTGTGGGGGATAATCAACTTAAACGGGAATCCCCATTTGTATCTGATCCTTGCTGATGAGAGAACTGTATTGATTTCCTTCATCCTTCTGCGTCTGTCTAAGGTTGCCTGGGAGACATCTGGGTAGATCTGCAGCTGTATACCATCCTGGAATATATTTCTTAGGGCTCTTGCTGCACGCATAATGTCCTCCTTGACTAGGAAGTCTTTCATGCATAGTATTATGTCTCTAGGTGGTTTGTCAGGGGGAGGTTTAGCTCTCAGGGCACGGTGAATACGATCACACGTAAATGATTGAGGGTTTTGTTCTGGCAGCAGGGACAGAAACAGCTTGTTAGAATATGCGACTAGGTCAGTAACTGTTTCTGGGACACCTCTGATCCTAACGTTCGACCTTCTGGTTCTGTTCTCCAAGTCCTCTAAATGTTCCTGAAGCTGGGAAAAGGCAGAGGACAGAGAATCATGCTCCCTGGATAAATCATTAAAAGCAATAGACAGTTCATCATGTTTCGTTTCTAACAAGTCTGTTCTTTTTCCTAGGGCAGCTATTTCCTGGGACAGTGTGTTGGTGGATCTCTGTATCTCTGCCTGAAATTTGTTTAGCAGTTTGGAGCACATGGCATTCAGGCTGGAGTTGAGATCATCTTTTGTCAAAGGAGGGTACTCACTGCGATCGGATGGTTCCGGATTCCATTGCAGTGGATGTTGAGGGAGAGCTGGTGAGGAGGGGGAGGAAGAGGGCAGTGTGTTGGCGCCCTTATTCGCCATCTTGCTGCGCTCCTGCGATCTGAGGCAGTAATGAGTGAGATTGTGGTGGGGTTTAAAGCTCCGCCGTCCCTTCTTCTTCGTTGGCTGCATACACAGGGTGATGTGTGCGGGGGTGCCGATCGTGGGGGTTGAAATGAGGTGATTATAGCCCCGATTTAGCGGGTTTACTCCGCTCTGGAACCGGAGCTCTCCTCAGAAGCGTCCGCTCTGCTCCATGCCGCGCATGCGCCAGGATGTTGAAAATTTAAGCAGGTGATGATATCATGCTTGGGAGTTGAACCCATGGTCGGAGTGTTTTTAGGCAGGAGTGCAAACCACTAAGATGAGCACAACTCTACGTAGAATAAACAGTAGTAGCATGATTAATCAACATTGAACAAGAGAATCTATATCCTCCTATAATACAAATGTAAGATCACTGCTAACTGGTCAAAAATTTGTAGATACGACTTGAATTTGAACAGATATGAATGGTAATCATGGAGTATGACTTGTCATGGGGCTCCACCCAAAGTTGCAGGAAAAGTCATGCAAGTGTGAAAAGAGCTTATGCTGATGTAAATCAGTGTGTACGTATATACTGAACATCTGTTTCTTGTTGTCATTATCGTAGAGAACCGTTTAATAGGGCTGCAACGAACGAGTATTTTCATAATCAATTAGTCGGACGATTATTGTTTTGATTAATCTGTTAATAACCTTATAAAAAGTGTGGTGTATAAGTAAAGTATGAAAAAAAAGGCAATTTTATTCTTAAATATCTATTTGCAGTGTTAAATATAAATAACCATCTATATTCACAGGTGTCAAACACAAGGCCCGTGGGCCAAATCCGGCCCTCCAGGCCAATTTTTATGTGGCCCTCGCACCTGTCCTGCAGCTGCAGGAGAGCGCCAGCTCTCCTCTGGTCCTACTCCAGACCCTTACTTTCTGCTTTCAAACAATGCATCTAGCTTCTTCCCAGCAGCAGCATAAGGAAAGGGTGGTGCACCTTGATGTAAGAGAGAGTGGGGTTAGGGAGTATAACGGTCACCACCGTTTACGACCTTCCATCCAACCACGACAAGCTTATCTGACACCCTGCGACAATCCTGCATACACGATCCATTCCATTTCCCATATTAACCGAGACATAAGCTCTGGTACTCTCTGGTTTCAAAATGAATGAACACTTTATTGGTTTCTTCTCAGCTTTTTATACAGTACAATAGGTTACAGGTAATCACAGGACAATGCAATCTCCACCCCCTTATTCACACACTGAGGCCAATTATCTAATCAGTAGCTAGACATTTCGGCACCGATACTGACGAGATCGTATCACATTCCAAAATACAATTACACAATGCCTTGACCTCAATCACATTATCTAGACAGACGTACTGTCTCTAAAGGGCTTGACACCTTTGTACCATAGACAATGTATTGTCTAGGAGTAGATGCAATTAACACCTTTCAACAGAATGAAATGTCTTTCACAAGCCGGGCCACTTAGCATTTTAAAAGCAGATGTCTAGTAGGAACACCTTAATATCTCAATATCCTGCAAACATGAATTATTATTAATGTTCCATCTTCTGCAATACATGATATAATTTCTTTGTCACTCTATGGCCCTAGTGGACATAAGGTGACCCTAGACATAGGAGAATCTCAGTCTGTCACGGGTCATTCCGTTACAGGGAGCAAAATCTCTAACCCACTCTAAAAATAACAGACAGAAGAGATATAGGGCCAGATTCAGGTAGATGAGAGCATCTTTGCTCTGGAGTAACGCTTCTCATTTGCGTTACTCTGCCAAAATTTGTAGGAGCAAGTGCTGTTATTTAGGAAGCACTTGCTCCTAAAGTTGCGGCAGCGCATCGCAAATGAGCCAGCGGAATTCAAATTGGGCGGGTACGGGGCGTGTAGTATTCTAACTATGCGCGATCCCGCGGCGAACGTACTGCGCATGCGTCGAGTGTCAATCCATCCCAGTGCGCATGCTCCAAATTCTGTCAGTGAACGTCAATGACGTCACATTCCCATCCATGAATGTTTTACGCAAGCGACGCGATTTGTTTTTTTTCCGACGCGATTACGACGCCTATACTTAACATAGGATACTCCACTAGGGGGCTGCTTTATCTATACGCCGCGTATCGCTTCCGGAAACGTCGTAAAGTCACTGTGTCGCGCCCGAAAAAGATCGTGAATTGCCGATTCCCGCTCATTAACATATTTTTTGAGCGTAAATCGGCGCCATTTTTAAGTTGAAGTAACGATGCGATGGCGAAATTCAATTACGCCGATCGCATCGGAACTCCAACCCGGCGTTTCTTGTTTTCTGGTTATAGAAACCAGAAACGCCGGCTTAAAGTGACAGTTAGGCTGGCGGATCACTGGATCCGCCAGCCTAACTCTTCATGAATCTGGCCCATACTGTATATACTACTAGAGGTTGAATCTGGTAAATATCAGACTCGGAGATAAAAAAAAAAATATTTAAAGAAAGAGGAAAGAGGAAAAAAAAAAAAAGTTAGACTGTTTTGCAGATATTCAAACAGAACTGTAATATATTATATGCTGGCTATACAAAAACAAATGTCTACCTTCACAAAAAAAATCATTTTAAGAATGTTTGTTCGATTTTCTAATCGTTAGTGAAGTAGTGGGCAGATTAAAAAAAAAAAAAACTGTTAGACTTACCAGTAACGGTATTCTCAGGAACCTTCCAGGACAGCTACTTGAGAGATAATTGGCTCCGCCCTCTACAGGAAATACAAATCAGATACAATTTAAAAGGCCCCTCCCTTTCCTTTGACCCTTTAAAAGATCAAGTAAACCTCCACCAAAAGTGCACTCGGCAAAAAAAACCATATAATAATAAAAAATAAAAAAATCAGGTTAACAAGGTCGACCAGTGAAAAGTAGAATAGGGTGGGAATATAGACGCTGTCCTGGAAGGTTCCTGGAAATACCGTTACTGGTAAGTCCAACATGGGTTTTCCCCCCTCACCTTCCAGAACAGCTACTTGAGAGGATAAGCAAGATTGTATACCTTAGGGAGGGACAACAGCCTAAAGCACTTTCCTACCAATGGAGAGGTCCTAGCTGGAAAGCATCTAAAAAAAACTCTATAATGTTTTATAAATGCATGAGAGGAGGACCAGATGGCAGCTTTAGAAATTTCTTACCATGATGCCCTCGCTCTTTCTGCCCATGATGTGGCCATGGATCTCGTTGAATGACCCCTTATTCTAGAAGGAGGGATGCGACCCGACTCTTTGTATGCTTCACAAATAGCTTCCCTAATCCACCTAGCAATAGAGCTTTTAGACCCTTTGGACCCCTTCTTGGGGCCACTGAATAACACCAACAGCTGGGAGGAACTCCTAAAAAAAAGGATTTCATATGGTAAAGCAGAAGACATCTCTTTACGTCTAAGAGACTAAATCTTTCCTCCTCCGCATTCTTGGGAGAGGTACAGAAACTAGGCAGGACTACCTCCTGGGACCTATGAAAGTTGAAAGATACTTTGGGCAAATAGAAAGGATCAGGCCTAATCACTACCCCCTGTCCTCGAGAACCCTCAGGAAGGGGTCTTTACAGTAAAGGGACTGCAGATCAGAAATCCTCCTTGATGTAAGAGCCAAGAGGAAGGAAATCTTCAAGGAAATGAATTTCAGGGAAGCAAAGGCTCAAAAGGAGCCATTGTTAGAGTATTTAACACTAATGACAGATCCCAAGGAGGCACATGTTCGATGACCTTGGGAGCATGTCTAGATCTGGCTGAAAGGAACCTCCTGACTAGAGGATCTTCCGCAAGTTTCTTATCCGAAAACAAAGACAGGGCCATAACCTGAACCCTAAGGGTGCTTCACAGATAGTCCTTTCTCTACATGTGCAAAAAGTCCAATATACAGGGAGTAGAAAAATAATCCAATCCAGATTTCCTTTGCCAGGAAATAAAAGTTTTCAAAACTTTCCCATAGATTCTCCTTGTGACCAACTTGCGGCTGTTTGAATAACCTTCCCTAAACACCCTCTCAACTGTAAGATGCGCCGGTCAGCCTCCATGCCTTCAAATGAAAGGTCTGAGGGTTTGGATGCAACACTGGTCCCTGATGGAGTAGATCCTTCCAATCTGGTAGGGGTCAGGGAAGATCCACAGAGAGGGCCTTCAGAGAGGAAAACCAATTACTCCTCCTGGGCCACCAGGGAGCAATCAGAACCACTTCAGCCTGATCCTGAATAATTTTCCAAACTACCAGAGGTAAGAGGGGAAACAGAGGGAAGGCGTAGGCCAGAGTGAAATCCCACGGGAAGGAGCGAGCATTGGTCCCCAAGGACTCCGTCTCTCTCTCCAGTGAGAAGAACACCGGCAGTTTTCTGTTGAGACTGGAGGCAAGAATCCACTTTGGGAAGACCCCATCTTGGCACAACCTCCCGGAACTTGACTTGCTGTAGTTCCCAACCGCTGGAAATGATGCTCACTCTGCTCAGATAGTCCGCCAGCACATTATCTGATCCAGTGATGTGGACTGCCCTGACTTAAGTGACATTGATCTCTGCCCAGGACAGAATCTGCTGTGTTAACGCTAGAAGCGACTTTGAGCGAGTGACCCCTTGCTTGGATAGGTACACCACAGTTGTGGCATTGTCTAAGAAAATGAATAGGTCTTTTGAATAAACCCTCTCTTCCAGAGACATAAGAGCTTTTCCCACAGCTAGAAGTTCCCTGAAATTTGAGCAGCGGCCTGCCTCCTCTGGCAACCAGGCTCCCTGGGCCTGCCAGTGCTGTGAGTGAACACCCCAGCCCCACAGACTGGCGTCTGTGACAATTTTTACCGGAGCATGTTGTGTCCAGTTCTTGCCTCCCTGCAGATGTTCCCGCTGCTCCCACAAGGAAGAGATTGAGAAAATCCTCTCTTGGCAGCTGCACCAGCTAATCTAGAGAACTGCATGATATGCCAGAGAGAGGTCTGCGGGAGCAATTTGAAGGCCTGCAGGGAGAGAAGAATTTTCAAAATCTTCTCTTCAGGAATAAAAATCTTTTGGACAACAGAGTATTAGAAAAGTACAAGAAGTACCTTCGTTTTTTCGCCAGTGTCTAAGACGATTGGACGCGATGAGGATAGTGCTAAAGGAAGCTATGCCATAGAGGCCCCTGGGGCAAAAGAGCTATACGTCGAGTCCATCCAAGATGCTTAAGTTATTACGCCACAATCAGATGGTATCCGGCCTTGCGCATGAGGTGTCAGCTGTAATTACTTTCTTTGGAAGACTTAGGGTCCAGCACTTTCCCTTTTTTACAAACGCTAAAAGTCCTGGCAGAGTCTTTTACAAGGCCTGGGGAAGAGGCATCCTTGAAGTAGGAACCCATATCGCTGAAGGTTGGCACGCAATACCCACCGTGATGAGTGAAGATTGTTTTTTGTCTGATTCTCATCAAACCTGCAGCGGGGATAAGGTAAGCAGGAAAAAAGTATTAAAGGGGTTGAAAAGGTTAGTTTTTTATTTTCTAAATAGGTTCCTTTAAGCAAGTGCATTGTTGGTTCACGTACCTTTTCCTTCCATTTCCCTTCTAAAGGTTTTTTTTCTTTGTTTTCCTTTTCTGAATTTCTCACTTCCTGGTCCTCCTCAGTAAGGTGTTCAGTAAGCTGTTATAAATTACTTTCCACCGCTCAAATGATGGTGGAAAGCTTACTGAGGAGAAACAGGAAGTGGGAAATTCAAACAAAGAAAAAAAACATTTAGAAGGGAAATTGAAGGAAAAAGGTAAGTGAACCAACAATGCACTAGCTTAAAGGAACCAATTTAGAAAATAAAAGACGAACCTTTACAACCCCTTTAAGCATTTACCTTAAAAACGTTTTCTTTGTGAATGGATGTCTTCTCTATTTCCGCCACTAGAGGGAGTAAAGAGTCGAGTTTTACTGACCAAGCTCTAGTGTCAGGTTGTTACAGACAGCACACTCTCCGACTGCAGAGCTCTGCCATGGAGTGATCAGTTCCTTTCCTTACTGCCATGATGCAGGAGAACCCTGATTCCTCTCAGGAGACGCCTTAACCCCCCCCCCTCCCAGGTCGCACGGGGACACGCTTTAGGAGGGCAAGGAGGAGGGGGCGGGTCGCGAGCATGCACGGGCACGTGCCCGTGCACGACATCCACACCATTTGTAAGCAGGCAGAAGCATATAAAAGCCTCTCAAACCTGCAGCTCTCTCCTGATCAAGGACACAGCGACTTGAAAGGGCACATAAGGTCTCTATGTGGTTGGTCATCTGGGCACTCCCAAGAGAGGACACCCACTGGGCATGAAACTGTGTGATTAGTTGCATACTGTATGTAAAAGGCTTAACTAGCACAGGAGTATATGCTGTTGATAGGACCTTGGCTTTGTTGCTTGATAATATGTCTTCCCAAAGAAAAAATACAGGGACTAAAAAAGACAAAAAGCATCGCCACCTGAGACCAGAGTCTTTAGCCGGGCCTGTTTTGGGTCCTCTCCGGTAATATATGACGCACCTGTGCAGGATGAGCCATTGACTCCATCAGGAGCAACAGCCTCTCCTATAGTGCCTGGGCCTGCATATGTCACAGAGGACTCTTTGGCAGTAGCCCTTAACAGTTTAGAAGGAAGAATCACTTCATTAATCGCAAAGTCCTTTCAAAAGGACAAAAAGCAGAGCTCCTTCTGTTACTTTAGATCGCCCTTCAGAAAGGTCTAAGGATGATTTGGACATAGCACCATCAGAGGATAAGGATGAGGAGTCAGAAGGATCTGGGATTTCAGAAGAACCTTTTTCTGCTTCCCAGGTTCTAAAAATGCAGGTGCGATATTATACTGAAACAGTACACTGCATTTAAATTACCTGCTTTGGAATTAACTGACTCACCTGTCTCCTCCCTGGGTTCATTAAAATCCCCACAGGCTGCAGGTTCCTTTCCAGTTCATCCTTTAGACTCCTTTCACACTGAAGCATTTTACAGCATTTTTACAGCGTTTTAGCATTAAAAATAGCGCTCTTAAAACGCTCTCCATGCATCTTAATGGACCCTTTCATACTGAGTCCTGTAAGCAGCATCTTTGGAGCAGCTTTTGGGCGCTGAAAAAACAACGCTCCAAAAACGCCCCTCTTCATTGAAATGATTTAAAAACACTGTAAAAACGCCTTACCCTTTCACACTAAGGCGTTGCACTGGCAGGGCATTGAGAAAAGTCCTGCAAGCAGCATCTTTGGAGCAGCTTTTGGGCGCTGAAAAAAGTGCTCCAAAAACGCCTCTCTCCATTGAAATGAATTGAAAAGCGCAGTAAAAACGCCTTACCCTTTCACACTGAGGCACTGTAAAAACGCCCCAAAACGTTAGGGTCTTAGCAGTGCTTTACCAGTACATTGGGATTGCAGATGAGGCTTTGCTCAAATAACGATTAAGTAACGCTGTAATAACGCTCGAAAAACGCCCCAGTGTGAAAGGGGCCTAATTGAAGTATCTGATTTACGCAGACTGGAAGCATCCAGATAGGCGTTTTTCTCCTCCTAGGAAGTTTGACGTTCTTTGTCCAATGGAGGAGAAGTTTACCAAGAAGTGGAGCCTGCCTTCAGTGGATGCGGCGATTTCTTGTGTAAATAAAAGCCTAACCTGTCCCGTGGACAATGCTCAAGTATTTAAAGACCCTTTACTGAAGTCTTCCTTTCTCCTGGAGGGCACAGTGACCCAACTGGCTGTGGCGGCAGTGGGTATGCGTCAGGTCTTAAAGGATCGGGTAAAAACAGGGGCTAAAAGACCTGCCTCCGAAGCAGATACATTTTTGGGAGAATATGCCCAGGGCCTTATGTTTCACAACAGATGCCATCAGGGATTCTATTCAACAAGCATCTCGCCTTATGCTCCAACTGGTGCACATGCGCAGAATTCTTTGGCTGAAGCACTGGTTAGCGGAAGCCCCATGCAAAAAGCAGAAACAAAAAGGGTCCATACAAAAGTCCCCTGCTGTAGAAGCTATCCACAGACAATGGCTTACCTTGGGGGCAGTATGGGACTCCGATGCTGCCACTGGTTCAATACGAGCGGGCGCTCCGTCCTTAGACCTGTCCTCAAGCTCCATGAGGCAAGCGGAGATCGGCTGAGAGATAGACTGCTGCTGTACCGCTAAATGCGCCTGTCCGGCGTTTAGCAGACTGTTTCCCCAAGCAGCATGTCCTTAGTGTATCCACGCCATGCTTTTTTAAGAAAAAAACAGCACACGGAAGTGCGTCATGTAACCGCAGTGAAGCACGAGGAGGACACAGTTCCATACAGCCCGAGCTGTGGGGGGGGGAAATGGAAGGGAGTTGCCACCACTCACACCACCAGGTAGGCAAGTTACCTTAAAAAAGGGAACCCTTCTGGTCAGAAAGTACAGGACTAATGCCCAGGACTTGGCTACAACTAGTCCTAGATGATACCAGAGAACGGGGGTCCACCAACCACAGTTACCAGACCTAAGAAAACAAAAAACATGTCGGTGCTCTTGGAGGGTCTGAAAACACAAAACAACTGAGCGTCAGAGGAAAGGGAGGGGCTTTTTTAAATTGTATCCGATTTGGGTACAATTTACTGATTTGTATCTAATTTGGGCCAATCATCTCTCAAGTAGCTGTCCTGGAAGGTGAGAGGGGAGAATAAAATTACATTTAAATTGCTGACAATACAATGCCATTGCCAATACAAAAAAGTAAAAATGATGTGGGGTTCCCCCAAAACCCGTACCAGACCCTTATCTGAGCATGCAGCACGGCAGGTCAGGAAAGAGGAGGGGGGGGGGCAAACGAGCGGTGCCTCCCCTACTGAACCCGGGGGGGACTGGAATCTGGGGACCCCCTTGTTAAAGGGGGCTTCCAGATTCTGATAAGCCTCCTGTGACATGTTTGTAATTGTATTAGAACCAGCTGAGTTTACCATTAAAACATTCATACATTTGACTCAGACCACAGAGCGTATGTCTCGTCTCTGAGGGAATTCTTATGGATCGGGTCAGGTCTGCTGGCTTGTCGGATAAGCTGTCGTGGTTGGGCCGATGGAATGGATATCGTAAACGGTGGTGACCATTCCCGGATGCCGGGAAGAGGCTCGTGCCGACGTATCTCCAGATACACCACGCAAGTACAAATATGCGCCGCCGTATCTATGCGCCGTACCCACAAACATAGATACGCCTAAAAACTGACTTCATCCGACTGACGTAACCTGCCTACGCCGGCGTGGAGTGGGCGCATATTTACGCTGGACGCATGTGGCTTTCCCATGGATTTTCTATTCAAATACGAAAATGAGGGAGATACGCAGATTCACGAACGTACTTGCACCCGGCGCATGATTTAAGCGATTTGCGTAAGGTTTACTTTCGGCGTAAAGTTATTCCCCATATTGGAGGCGCAACTGATGCAAAAGGTATGGACCAGGGAACGAACGCCGTATAATTTTACGTAGTTTACGTTGTAAGCGAATAGGGCTGGGCGTAGGTTACGTTCACGTCGTAGGCAGTGATTCAACGTATCTTAGGCAGTTGTTTACACGTGATTGTGAGCATGCGCACTGGGATGCGTCCAAGGTACGACGCATGCGCAGTTCATTTTAAGTACTGGTCTAAAGCTCGGCCCATCATTTGCATGGGGTCACGCTTCATTTACATGTATCACGCCCACTTCCACCTACTTTGACTTAGGCCGGCTTACGCGGACAAATTTACATTACGCCGGCGGAATGTTGGGAGCATTTGCTTTGTGAATTCCATGCTTCCCTCTCCGCGCTGCGCCGGCGTAGCGTAAAAGACATACGCTACGGCGGCATATATATGCGCCGATGTATGTGAATCTGGGCCATCTTGTTCAAATAATAAAATAAAATATTTTTACTTTCACTGGGACTGACTGAATAAGATGGATGCTACATAATCTTAAAACAATGTAGTAAAAACAGCCTATAAATATATATATTATTTACATACTTGCTCTATTTCTTTGCAGCGCCGGTTAAGAGCAAGAAACTTCCTCCTATTAAGCTCTCTTATTCGCTGCTGGGCCTGCTCCTCTTCCTCGTCTTGTAGGTTTTCACCAGCAAGTCCGCCATCAACAAACTCAACTTCTGTTTCCAGCTCGCTCTCCAAGATATTTCCGCCGAAGAGTGGAGGAAGAGCAAGCTCAGATCCAGGTGGTACAGAAAACTCTTCAAAACTCACAGCCATAATGGAAGATCTGTGCAACAAATATATAGTTAGCCAGGTTGAGCAAAAGACATAAGTCATTTGAGTTTAACCAATGTTAGACATCCTCTATAAACAGAACCCTATACTCATAGTTGAAATTCCTTATTGAGACCCTAAAACAATTTGATATTACCTGAACAATGTTCTCTATGCAGTTATTACTTATAAATGGTAATATCCAATAAAATGCTTTGCATTTTAGTGCATGCACAACAATTGATTTTTGTATCACTTGACCTTCCCTTTTTAGACTGTAAGCTCTAATGAGCAGGGCCCTCTGATTCCTTTGCCAATACAAAAAAAGTAAAAATGGTGTGGGGTCCCCCCAAAACCTGTACCAGACCCTTATCTGAGCATGCAGCACGGCAGGTCAGGAAAGAGGAGGGGGGGGGAAAACTAGCGGTGCCTCCCCTACTGAACCCGGGGGGACTGGGATCTGGGGACCCCCTTGTTAAAGGGGCCTTCCAGATTCTGATAAGCCTCCTGTGACATGTTTGTAACTGTATAAGAACCAGCTGAGTTTTTGTATCACTTGACTTTTTATATCACATGACCTTCCCTTTTTAGAAGTTGCAAGCTAATACAGCCGGATGCCCACAGTAGTATTGCCAGCGCTGTGGACAGGCGTGGGAGAGAATGGAGGGTTCGGGTGGCCACATCGCTGGATTGTGGAACAGGCGAGTGTCTTTTTGCGGACACTCGTTGAATGGCAACAAACTAAGGTACCTAAAAATCTCCATCGGCGGCGCTTGAAAAACGGTACCAGGATGATGCCTGCAGCTGCGGGCATCATCCAGGTAAAACCCCCTAAATCCGAGGCCGCATACGCTTGGTGCCAAGGGGTTAATAGCTTGAAGAGTTCTCCCGGCAGGGCATGACATCACCCGGAAATACATTTTTCCAGTCGCATGCATCGATGCCGCATCAGGGACACCCGAATTGTGATGCATTGATGCAGTGCTTAATTTCAGCACCCCTAGTATTCAGTTGTATTGTAACTGTACTGTCTGCCCTCATGTTGTAAAGCACTGTGCAAACGGTTGTCGCTATATAAATCTTGAATAATAATAATAAATCAGTGTTTGACAAATTTGCTTGGAATCTAGTAGCCAGCTAAAAAAGTTAGGAGCCAGAAAACGCGCCCCGTCCCGCCAAGCTTGCGCGCAGAAGCAAACGCATACGTGAGTAGTGCCCGCATATGTAAACGGTATTCAAAAAACACACGTGAAGTATCGCCGCAATTGGTAGAGAGAGAGCAATAATTCTAGCCCTAGACCTCCTCTAAGGCCCCGTACACACGTCCGAGAACCTCGTCGGGCGAAACTCATCGTTCCGCCCGTCGAGGTTCCTGATGAGCGGTCGAAAATTTAGTCGAGCCAAATTTCCTCATTGAACAATGAGCAAATAGAGAACATGCTCTCTATTTTGGCTCAACGAGCTTCCCGACGTTTTGATCATCGAATGTGAACACACGACCGATTTTCTCGGCAGAATACGTCTCCCAGCGAGCTTCTCGTCGTGTGTACGGGGCCAAACTCAAAACATGCAACCTGTAGTATTGTTTAAACGTTGCCTATGGAGATTTTAAAGGGTAGAAGTTTGTCGCCATTCCACGAGCGCACGCAATTTTGAAGCGTCTTATTTTTTTTATTAAAAAAAAGTGTATTTTTTTTCCCAAAAAAAGTTTGCTTACAAGACATGGGGTATCCTGTGCACCCCCAACTCCACGCGATCGCGTTGGGCCGTGCAGGCCGGTTATTGAGGCCGTGGCTTTGCGGCCTTCTGCAGGCCTAAGTTTCCCCGAGCACCAGGTCGCTATTTCTTGTCGCAATTGCGACCGGACGCCCAGATTTTGTCGAACCCTGATAATGAATAAAATTAAAGGGTTTGTAAAAAAAAAAATTTTTTATCTTAATAGCTTCCTTTATCTTTTTTTTTAACCAGAAAAGCAAGTTTATTGAGATGTGTACAAGTACAACAAGGCGTATAATACAGTTTCCATTTCGTCTTATCACACAAAGCAAACAAATAAAGGGATTTTTAAATACAGCTTACCTGTAAAATCCTTTTCTTGGAGTACATCACGGGACACAGAGCGGCATATTCATTACTATATGGGTTATATGGAGTACCTTCAGGTGTGGACACTGGCAATCTCAAACAGGAAGTGCCCTCCCTATATAACCCCCTCCCCTAGAGGGAGTCCCTCAGTTTTGTAGCAAGCAGTATGCCTCCCAAAATGTTCCCCAAAAGAGGGGTGGGAGCTCTGTGTCCCGTGATGTACTCCAAGAAAAGGATTTTACAGGTAAGCTGTATTTAAAAATCCCTTTTTCTTTCTCGTACATCACGGGACACAGAGCGGCATATTCATTACTATATGGGATGTCCGAAAGCAATGCTTTAATGAGGGGAGGGAGACATCTTCCAAAGAAGGATTCAATTTAGAGGTAAACTCAAATAATAATTCCAACTTAGTCAAGAAAAACCTTTTTTTTTTTTTTTCTTTTTTACAACCAAGGGTGCTTCTGATCCCGAGGATCTCAAACTGCAGCCTGTAGCACTGCCTGTCCAAAGGCAGAATCCGCATTCCTTCTTACGTCTAGTTGATAAAACTTTGTAAACGTGTGGACTGATGACCACGTCGCCGCCTTGCATATCTGAGCCATAGAGATCTGATGGTGTGCTGCCCAGGAGGCGCCCATGGCCCTGGTAGAATGGGCCTTTACCGACAAAGGAGGAGGCAACCTCTTCAAACCGTAGGCTTGAATGATTAATTGTCTAATCCATCTCGAGATGGTGGATTTTGCAGCTGCCTGCCCCTTCTTGGGGCCATCTGGTAGAACGAATAACACATCTGTCTTCCGGATCTTTTCTGTAGCTTTAAGATAGGCCTTCATGGCCCGGACAATATCCAAGGTATGCAGCAACCCCTCCTTTCTAGATGTGGGTTTTGGAAAGAAGGATGGAAGTACCAAATCCTGGTTCAAGTGAAATTTGGATATAACCTGGTAGAAAGGAAGGATGGGGCCGGAGAACTGCCCTGTCCTTATGTAGAACGAGATATGGTTCCTTACACGATAAGGCTGCTAATTCTGACACTCTCCTGGCCAAAACCAACTTTCTTGTCAGTAAGACTAAAGGAATCTCAGCCAACGGCTCAAAGGGTTGTTTCTGTAAAGTGGACAGGACAAGATTTAAGTCCCATGGACAAATTGGTGATTTGACAGGAGGATTAATACGCAAGACCCCCTGTAAGAAGGTCTTTACCAGCGAGTGGGTGGCCAGCGGCCTCTGAAACCACACCGACAGAGCTGAAATCTGTCCCTTGATTGTGCTTAGTGCCAGGCCTTTATCCACTCCTAGCTGGAGAAAACTTAACACCCTATCAATAGTATATTTGCGGGAATTCCATCTTTTGGATTCACACCAGCCTACGTAGTTCCTCCACACCCTGTAATAAATCACCCTGGAGACCGGCTTTCTAGCCCTAATCAGGGTAGGGATTACCTGCCTAGACAGACCTCTACCCCTGAGAATCAGGGATTCAGCCTCCAGGCCGTCAAATTTAGACGCTGTAATGTAGGGTGGAGGATCGGGCCTTGTGAGAGTAGGTCTGGTTGTAGAGGAAGAGTCCAAGGGTCTCTCACTGCCATCTTCAGGACTAGTGAGTACCAAGTCCTCCGGGGCCAAGCCGGAGCTACTAGAATGACTGGCTTGTGCTCCACTCTGATCTTGCGCAACAGGCGAGGGAGTAACTGTAGCGGAGGGAATGCATATAGAAGTTTGAATTGATGCCAAGGGCAAACCAACGCATCGGTTCCGCAGGCCATAGGGTCCCTCGCTCGAGACACGAACCTGTCTAGTTTCTTGTTGAACCTGGATGCCATTATATCTACGTCCGGCATTCCCCACTTCTGGCAGATTGTCTGAAAGACCTGAGGATGCAGAGACCACTCCCCTGGCAACAGACTCTGGCGATTTAAGAAGTCTGCCTGCAGGTTGTCCACTCCGGGAATGAATATCGCCGAAATGCAGGGTACATGAACCTCTGCCCACTGAAAAATCAAGCTCACCTCCCTGTGAGCGGCCCGACTCCTGGTTCCCCCTTGGTGGTTTATGTATGCCACCGCCGTGGCATTGTCTGACTGGATTCTCACCGGGAACCCCTTTAATCTGGAGGTCCATGCCAGAAGGGCTAGGCGAGCAGCTCTGATCTCCAAGATATTGATGGGGAGCTGCCTCTCTGCTTTCAAGTTTCCTGGCGAGAGAACCCCTCGAAGACCGCCCCCCAGCCTGCCAGGCTGGCGTCTGTGGTAACTACCTTCCAGACAACAGGGCTGAAGGATTTTCCCTTTAGAAGATTCTGGGGGTTCAACCACCAGGCTAGGCTTTGTCGGACCCTTGATGATAGCGTCAAAGGGGACTCTAAGGCATGTGCCCTCTTGCCCCAGGCTGCTAGAATGGCTGCCTGTAGGACGCGAGTGTGGATCTGAGCGTATGGTACTGCCTCGAACGTGGCCACTAGCTTGCCTAGTACTCGCATACACAGGCGAATAGTAGGTTTTTTCTTGTTTAGAACCAACTGAACCAACCCCTTGATAGCCTCGATCTTTACAAGGGGCAGGAACACCCTTTGCTGTTCTGTGTCTAACCTCATGCCGAGGTATTCCAACTGCTTTGTAGGCTGGAACGCTGACTTTCCCCGGTTTAGGACCCAGCCGAATTCTTCGAGGTACCGAACCGTGAGGTTTACTGCCTTTTGCAGACCCGGCCGTGAGTGATCTATGATTAAAAGGTCGTCCAAGTATGCTAGGACCGTGACCCCTTGGATCCTTAAATTGGCCAGAACTGGGGCTAGGATCTTCGTGAATACCCGGGGGACCGTGGCCAGCCCGAAGGGGAGCGCCCTGAATTGGAAGTGTCGCTGCCCCACCGCGAAGTGTAAAAATCTTTGATGCGACTGAAAGATTGGTACATGAAGGTAAGCATCCTTTATGTCTATGGAGGCCAGAAAATCGTCCTTCTGAAGCGCGGCGGCTGCTGACCGGATGGATTCCATCCGGAAGGAACGAACCCTTAGGTAACCGTTTAACCTCTTTAGGTCCAAGATTGGCCTGACATCGCCGTTGGGCTTTGGTATGACAAAGAGATTGGAATAGAAACCTAGCCCTTGCTCTTGGGCTGGCACCTCTATTATTACGTCCTGGCAGAGCAGGTGATCCAAAGCTGCCAGCAATGAGGCCTTCCTTGCTGGATCCTTTGGTAGCCTTGATTCTTGAAAATGAGGCGGAGGACACCTTAGAAACTCCAGTCTGTAGCCTGTGGTTACAGATGCCCGGACCCATTTGTCGGGGATCTTGGCTTCCCAAACTTCTGAGAAGAAACAAAGCCTTCCCCCCACCCGCGAGAGTGGGGGCGCCCCTTCATAAGGCAGACTTAGGGGCTGTCTTTGTCGGCTTGCGATACCATGGCCTCTTACCCCCAGGGGCCTGTCCCTGCGATCTACTGTTAACGTTGGATCGTGCAGGCGGCCGTCGATACTGCCTGGAATTTGAGGGCCCCGAGACAGGAAAGAGCTGCCTTTTAAATGTAGGACCCCGGAATGTCTTCTTGACCGGTAAAAGGGTACTCTTGCCATTTGAAATAGTCTGAATATATTTATCCAGATCCTCTCCGAAGAGTCGTCCTCCATGGAAGGGAAACCCTGCCAGAAGCTTTTTGCATGGGGGCTCCGCCGCCCAGTTCTTCAACCATAAGAGCCTTCTCATGTGCACCAAAAATAGATAAACGAGAGGCCTGCTGGATGGAATCTTTTATAGCATCTACAGCAAAACACAGAGCTCTGGGAATGTCAGAAAACTCTTCTGCTTGTTGGGTAGGCATGTCCTTTAACATTTCTTTTGTCTGGTCTTTTAACGCCTGACAAACTCCAATCGCAGCCACAGCTGGCTGTACCACTGCTCCTGCCGTAGCAAAGGATGCTTTTAAAAGTGTCTCTAACCGTTTATCAACCGGATCTTTAAACATATGTATGTTTTCCACCGGGCAAGTTAGTGATTTATTCACACATGAGATGGCTGCATCCACTATTGGGAGCCTCCACCTCTTGGAGAATCTTTCCTCCATGGGGTAAATGACCGCAAATCTTTTCGGTGGCAGAAAAATCCTGTCCGGCCGTACCCAATCCCGAAAGATCAATTCCTCCAAGAGAGGATGGACCGGAAACACTGCGTTGCTTAACGGAGCTTTCAAAGAGCCCAGAGAGGATACCGGAGGAACCTGAGGCTCTGGCAATGGTAAACTAAATGCCGAGCGGACCATGTCCGTCAAAGACTGTACCCACAGTCTTTCTGTCTGGGAGTCTGAAAATGGTTCCTCAGAGGCAGATCCCTCAATCCCTGAACCCTCTTGGTTCAGGTCTAGTTGATCCTCCTGTGATTCCAATTCCTCCGGAGAGAGAATCTCAGCATCTGAGGATACACCTCTTGGTGATGGGGATCTAACCCGTTTCTTACCAGGAATAGCTCTAGCGATCAATGCTGCTATTCTCTCTTCTAGCCCCCCTAGGGATACGGCTAGCATCTCCTCTGTGATAAACACAGGGCTGGGCTGATCTGGGCCAGCCTCCGCACCAGATCCCCCTAATGGCTCATCCAAGGCGCCCTTTATGTTAATAAGTTGCGGGGAAAGTATCGGCATATCATCAGAATCAGAAGGGGAACCCCTTTGTTTCTTGGTCTTTTTTGTACCCTTTGACCCCGAACCTTTGGAAGCCATAATACAAAATCGAGGGACTCCGCCCACACAACAGACTGTAGTGGCCAGGAGTACAAAACCAGAGCTTAGGGGACAATAGATCACTAATGCCCAAAAACTGATGGGATCCCGTATGTTTTTCTCTTTTTTTTTTTTTAAATATATACTATATATATTTTTTTTTTTTTTTTTTTTTTTTTAAAACATACAGTGACCCCAAACTTAGTTTGCCAGCCTCCAACCTGCTGCAAAAAGGGGAATTTCTTGGCTTAACAAAAAAGGCATTGGAACAAAGTCCAGCATGTACTACCCCTCTTCCGTCACCGGGAGTCACTGTTCTGCCGCTCTGCGTCCTCTCCTTCTGAAATCAGCCTCAGACTGAGCACTGACAATGCCTGCTGATCTATAACAGCACAAGGCGCGCCCCTGTATGACGCCGCAGGCACGCCCCCCCCCCGCCCTCCTGTCTGAACGGCGCGAAAAACGTCTATAAGACGTGCGCGCGCACGCGCGTATGCCGGAACAGGAGGAACATGGAGGAGCCGCGCTGCTGGAGACCCAGGACTGCAGAAACAGGCGGCAGATTCAAACCCCCGGCCAGGTAGGACTCTCCAAAAGGCCCCTAGGGATCCTTACTAGTCCTAGGAAGAAAGCAGCAGGTTAGCTAGCAACACATTCTTAGACAGGGGAACCTGGTGATGGGGGAAAAAGGTGTCATCCTGTCTCTCTCAGACATAGTGAACAAGGTTGCCCATGCAGAGCATACTTGGGCTATCCCACCTTTTAGGTTACCCCGGAGAGCCTGCTGTCGAACCAAGTCCCGCAGGCTCCCCCTTACCTGCTCCATGCTGCAGGATGTTTGTCCAGCAAACTGATCCAATCTTCTCCCATCTCCGTGGGTAGCGTAGTAGACCTTCAGGCCCTGGGGTCCTATGAAGGTACCCACTGTCCTGGACCTATATAGCACCCTGGCAAACAGGAACTTATGGTTTTTACAAACTCCAAGTCCTGGGCCCAGGGTCCAGCCCTCCAAAGAGGAGCATTATAGGCAAAACCCCACGGTTTGGGGCCTGGGTACTGTCCACTTTGGCACTGAGGCTCCTTGGACAGATCCGGTTAGCCCGCCCTTAATCCCAAGGATGTGGAGCAAAGCTATTCCGTGACCAACACCTAAGACACTGGCGAAAAAACTGAGGGACTCCCTCTAGGGGAGGGGGTTTTATAGGGAGGGCACTTCCTGTTTGAGATTGCCAGTGTCCACACCTGAAGGTACTCCATATAACCCATATAGTAATGAATATGCCGCTCTGTGTCCCGTGATGTACGAGAAAGAAATACATATTCCTCCCTCACAGCAGTTATGATTCATAAGTCTACTTGTGGTGACAACCCCAATTGGCGTACAAGAGGTTCCCAACCATACCTTTATTCTAACTCAGTTCCCCCCTCCCCCTGATCCAACACCAAATTATCATCCGCAAATCACTCAGTGCACGTCTCCCCGTCCTCCAGCCACCGATCCCAAACATTTGCAAACTTCTGGGGGCGCCCCCTGTGTATATAGATCATTTTCCTATAAGGCAGTACAGCGTTCATTTCTTTTTTCCAGTCTCTCAGTGTCAGAGCCACCGCCTGCATCCAGACCTTTGCTACCACTTTCCTAGCTAAGAACAGTGATTCACATATAAATATGGTTTGGTACTTGTCAACCTCCACATCAGGCAGTAACCCTAATAAGCAAAGTTTTGGATCCATTCCCACCGGTGTTCCCATATTATCATGCAAGAAATGCGTCACTTGCAGCCAGTATGCCTGTATATCCGAACACTGCCATAGCATATGGAAGAATGTTCCCTCCACCACTAAACATTTAGGACACATTGGGCTCCTCGTGGGTTGAAACTTCGTCAGTCTTAAAGGTGTAAGATAAGCCTGGTGAAGTATGTACAGCTGTGTCAGCCTATCTGAGAGCTTGGGAGATGCAGCCTTTACCCCCTCCATAACCTCCCCCCAGTCCTCTGTCTCAATCGGTCCCACGTCCCGTTCCCACTGAGTTCTCGCTTTCTGAACCACTCTGTTTATCTTGTACTGTCTAATCACGTAATATATATTGGATATAAGTTTGGTTGAATCTGCTCCAAAGATAACATCCAACACCGGCGGGGTACTAAGATCTGGTGTCACCTCTGCCATCTGTTTCCTAAGTGCGTGCCTAAGCTGTAGGTACCTGAATAAGAGCTGTTGCGGGAGGGAGAACTCCCCCCGCAACACCGAGAATGACTTAATACCGCCCGGCTCCAGTACCTGGGACAGGTATAACACCCCATATGAGGCCCAGATTCGAGCGTCCGGCACCGAGTCCAACTCGGGCAGGCCCCCGTTATTCCATAGTGGCGTGTGTGAATGCACGTGTGACCGGTTTTGTTTTTTAAGGGCTATATCCCACACTCTCTGATGGTGCAATAGCATTTCGGCCCCAAACTGCTGCGCCTTGCATCCTCCCCGCCCCTTCCTGAACACCGCTTGGCAGGGAGTGTGGAAAGCACTTCCAGGTTTGTTACAGACCAACGATCTATACCTCTGTGTCTCAGACTTATTAAAGTGGTAGAGGTGCGATAGCTGCGCTGCCACATAGTAGTCTTGAAGATCCGGCAGGGAGCAACCCCCTTCCAGTGTGGGATTTTTAAGTATGTTCCACGCTAACTTATGTCTGCCCGAACCCCAGACAAAGGAGTTCAAGATTGCCTCCATCTGTTTGAAAATTTTCAGAGGGAGATACAGGGGAGCGTGCCATACCATATACAAAATTTTGGGCAATAATATCATCTTGACTAGATTAATTCTCCCCATTACTCCTAATGGTAGTCTCGCCCAGGCCTGGGTTCTGGATTTAATAAATCGCAAACAAAGGATCCACATTCAAAGACACATATTCCTGCAAGTCCCTGGTGACCAATACCCCCAAATATTTAACCACTGCCACTCTTTGTAACGGTAGCTCCAGGGTCATCTCCTGTGGAGGGAACAGATCTAGGGGGAGAATTTTAGATTTGTCCCAGTTAATTTTCAACCCCGAGAAATGGCCCACTTCCTCTATTATTGCCAATGCCGCCCTTAGGGATGGGCCCTGATCCGCTAGGTATAAGACCGTATCGTTCGCATACATCCCTATCTTATCCCAGTTGTCACCTTTCTTAAGTCCCACTATTTCCGGGTCTGTTCTAATGGCCATAGCCAAGGGCTCCGCTGCCAAGGCATAAAGGAGTGGAGATAGGGGGCACCCCTGTCTCGTACCTCTCTCCAGGGAGATCTGTTCCGAGAGCCACCCATTGACGAAGATCCTGGCCTTTGGGGTCTGGTAAAGGAGCTGTACCCACTTAATAAAATTAGGGCCGAACCCAAAACTCCGCAGGCATTCCCATAAATACGCCCATTTGACGGAATCGAATGCTTTGGCCGTATCTAGTGCCACCACTACTCTGCTGCCTACATGATCGTGTTGTGCTTGAACATTCATGAACAGCCGACGTATATTCATTGCTGTATTTTTCCCTGGCATAAATCCGGTCTGATCCGGATGTATCAGGGAAAGGATCACAGTATTCAACCTAGAGGACAGAATCTTAGCAAGGATTTTGATATCCACTGGCAATAGGGATATTGGCCTGTAAGACTCTGGATATCTTGTATCCTTGCCCGGCTTGGGAAGAACTATGATCTGTGCCTCCTGCATCGATGGGGGAAGCACCCCCAAGTCAAATATGGATTGAAACAGAATTTTGAGTCTAGGGATCAAGGTTTCTGAGTATGTAGTGTAAAATTCCAAGGGTAGGCCATCAAGGCCCGATGCTTTGGATTTCGCCAACTGTGACACTGAATCAGCAATGTCCTGAGTGGTTATGGGGGCCTCCATCATTTTAAATTGTTCTGGGTTCAGCCTGGGGAACTGCAGCTTATGCAGGTACTCCCTAATTTCTTGGGGGGTGTTTTGACACTGAGACCTATACAGGTCTTCATAGAATTGTTTAAATTTGTCAGCTACCGTTGAGGGGTCCGTAATGACAGAGCCATCCGGCTCTGCCAGAGATACCACAACCGGGGGCCTGTCCTCCAGATGCGCCAAGTAGGCCAACATCTTTCCTGCCTTCTCCCCATGTTCGTATACTCTGGTTTTGCAGAAGAAAACGCTTTGTTTTGCCTTTTCTATCAGTAGTTGCGACACCACCCTGGACTGTAGCTTTACCCTAGTAAGATTTTCCACAGATGGCTGGGTATTGTAAGCCTCCTCGAGGCCCTGCAGCTCAGTCCCTGCCATATCAACAATTCTTTTGGAGGACGCCTTCAATCTATTAATCCTGGTGTCTAATATCCTACGTGCGTGTAGTTTAAATGCATCCCAGTGGTCATTGGTCCATGTCGGGTCTCGGTCCCCAGAAAAAAAGAAGTTCAGTTCTCTCTCTATATCATCGTGGTCTGTCAGGGTAGTCAACCAGAAAGGGTTAAGTCTCCATATTTTCCTAGGGCCCCCCCCCTGTAGGGACAACTGAACCCAGCATGGAGCATGGTCCGATAGTGCCCGGGGTGCAAACCCAGCCCCAACCACCCTTGACAGCAGAGGCCCCGACATGAGAATATAGTCTATACGCGACATGGTAGCGTGACTTGTCGAGTGACACGTGTAAGCTCTAGCCCCTGGGTTCCTGTGCCGCCACACATCCACCAGAGCAAATTCCTGTATCAGTCGACTCAGTCTGGTCTGTCTGGGAACATCCAGTCCCCCCCCGCCACCCACCGGTCGATCTAGATAGGGATCCATGGTCATGTTAAAGTCCCCCATCCATACAGCAGGGGCGGCTGGGTGCTTAGCCATAAATGCCAAACCCGCAGTCACAATTTCTGAACTGTAGGGGGGGGGGGGAATGTAGCATACGATCAGTACCACTGGGCCCCCACCAATAAGTGCATGTATAAAAAGATGTCTCCCCTGTGGGTCAGACTCTAGTGCCAACAACTCGAATGGGGTGGTCTTAGTAACCAGTAGTGACACCCCCCTGGAGAAGCTGGTATGTGTACTGTGGTACGCCCAGCCTATCCATGGGCGCTTCAGTGCAGCCTGTAGGTGTCCTGTAACATGGGTCTCAGTCAATGCTATAACATTTGCCTTTTGTGCCTTTAGATATGTGAGAGCTGCTGTGCGTTTAATTTTATCTCTCATGCCTCTGACGTTCCACGTCAGGAACTTAATCGTTGTCATGACTCCCCTTGGTACATATCTCCCTGCCGGACTGCCCAGTCCCACAGTTCACTAGCTAAAAATACAGAAATTATATCCATCTTTACATATATCAATGCAAGCCCTGACACATCTCTAACATGTTTTAAATGTATTCTAATCCCCTGAAGGCCACAACGGTGGCCCCGCCCGAAGGCAACCTTCCCCCCTCCCTGCCCATCACCCCCCGAACTTCGTGAGGGCATCTGGCTCCCAAACATAACAGTTATGAAAAAAAAGAAAACCAAACTCTTCCTGCTGTTTGCTCCAGCAGGAGGCACAAAACTTATGATCAGTATTGAACTAACATCAGCATCATATAATGTTTTCAGGAGAGCGATTGTCCACTGAACAAGATGTGGATCCAACGCGGGGGATATCAAAACTCCCCAAACAAATGTCTGGTTTGAGCTCCTCTTGCAAGTGTAGGATATGAATCCTCATATGCGCCTGTATACCACGCATCTGTCTGCAGTTATAATTTGAAATAAACATCTTCACTCCTCTCTCGTACGCCCATACTTCAGGCTCCAAAAGAAAAAAAAAAAAAAAAAGGGAAAAAAAAAAAAAAAGGGGAATGAAAGCGTACAAAAAAATTATATTTAAAAATGGGGGGGGGGGGGGGGGAAAACAGGATGGGGCAGGGTACTGGGGTTTCAAACACCCCCCTCAAGCCCGTGTAGGGCCATCCCCACTCCACCCAAATCCTATGCAGGGATCACAAACTGAGAGAGTCCACCAGGGAAAAAATAAAAAATAAACCACAAAAAAGAAAGGGGGGGGGGCAACTTAACACCTCTCCCAGGCCAGGGGAGAGGGGGAAGGGGAGAAAAAAAGGGAAGGGGATCCACGAGCATCATGTATATTCAAACACAGTCAAGGAAGTTCATTGTGTGAGACATGGGCCCACTTCCATCCTGGACACCCAGTTGAAACTGTGTCAATCACTGGGAAGCTTCCCCCCCTCTCCCCCTGTAAAAAGTACTCACTGACAGCCAGGGTTCCTGCTACTCTCGCCGTCCCTTCCGATCCAGCCACGCTGCAGCCGCTGCGGGGGTATCAAAAAACTGTGCTCTTCCATCCTCCTCTACTCTGAGACGGGCCGGGAATAGCATGGAGTACTTGAGGTGTAGTACCCGGAGACGGCGTTTCACATCCTGGAATTGCGACCGTTTCTTCTGAACTTCATTTGAGAAATCCGGGAACACCGCCACATGTCCATTTCCCAACTGTATATTCCCCTTTTCTCTGGATAACCGCATAATGGTGTCCCTGTCCCTGAAATTGAGGAATTTAGCAATAAATGTGCGGGGGGGAGCGCCCTCGGGTGGAGGCTTTGCTGGGATTCGGTGAGCCCTTTCCACCGCGAACATCACTGAGAATGCCTCCCTGCCGTATGTAGTGATCAGGAGATTTTCCAGGTACCCGACCGGGTCCCTGCCTTCTACTCTTTCCGGCAATCCAATGAACCGCAGGTTACAGCGTCTAAGTCTGTTCTCCATTTCGTCCTGGTGGGAGTGGAGCTGATGGACCTGTCTCTTCAGCTCCTCCACGTCCTGCTGCATAGGGTGTATGATGTCCTCTGCCTCACCAATCCGGGTCTCCGCCTCCGTAACCCTGTCCCTCACTGCAGCCAAATCTTGCCTCATAAGTGAGATGTCTATTTTCACTTCATCTATTTTGGCAGTGAGGGTACCTTGTAGTGCAGCGATAGCTTCCAGCACCTTGGCCTTTTCAGCCGCGTGGCGATCCTCTCCCTGCTCCTCGCCGGCGCCATCTTTGGCCTGGTCCTCCTCCCCGTCGTGGCGGAATTTGGCCAGCTTGTCTATCTCTGTGGTGGATTTCCTCGTCGGTGACATGATCGCCCCTGCTCTCGCTGTCCCCCGATCTCTGTCAGTGTAAGGTAGGATCCAAAACGATCAAGTAGACTGGCAAACAGGATCTGTTACAAGAGGAGCTCTTCCACCACGCGTCTTACTCCATTGCTTGCCAGGCCACGCCCAAGCTTCCTTTATCTTAATGCTGTTTTCATGTCCTCGTTCGTTTTTGCTCTCAAGTTGCTGTAATTCTTCTCTGATCTCCACACTTCCTGGTTGTCGGTTTCCTGATAACCACAGTGCTGGGAGCTTTCTCTTTGTGGTCACTAACTTCAAGGAGGTGTGATTACTGGGTGTCTAGTTTCTAGTTAAGTTTTCCAAACCATCACTGCTCTATGGCTCTCTATGCTCTGTACAGCAGAGAGGCAGGAAACAACATGCAAAAACGAAACTAGAAACTACAGGTACATTATATGATTGATTTTTTATCTATTTTTAATCATTTTTAAAAGGAATCAGTTAACTATTATGTCTCTATACCCTGTAAACAGTCATTTCAGCAAAAAATATGTATTTACAACTTCTTTATGTAACAGGGTATTAGTCAGCCAAGTCCTGGGTAAATAGCCAAAACTCAGTTGAAACGGTCCCCTGAGGCAAAGAAATAACAACTTGGAATCACAGATATAAAATAGCAATACACATATAAGCAGACAATAAATTAATGAACATCTAAGGAAAACTAATACTTGCTGTATATACTATCACTGCTAAATAGGGGACCCCTGGATGGCCTATTATACCTTTAAACCTAATGAGAGACTGGGTATTCTAGATTTTAGGGGTGTGTCCCTTTAAATAGCAATAGGATAGCAGTGTCTCGAGTGCAAGGCCTTCCAATGATCTTCACTGGCAAGTTGGCGCTAGAACAAGAATTCTGAGTGTGGCACAGTAAGGTGTCTGTACACAGTGTTCTGTGATATACGATAAGGCAATGCCATGTGTGAGGTGTCTATATACAGTGTTCTGTGAACAAAGATCAAGCAGAGATTGTATTGGTGGGCGGATGCCCTCTCACCAAACTGAAGAACAGCATAGAAACCTCTAAAGAGCGATCCAAGTCTGTGCATCCTTCTGCAGAACGGTTGGAGATGCTGGACCAGCTGCTGGAACCGTAAATTGTCTGATATGGCTGGTTACAGCAATGCTGCAGTGATGCCCCTTGTGTAGCAAGTGGCATTGGACCCGCCTGGGTCGGAGCTGGGAATGCCATTTTGCTGCGTGATAGACCGCAGTCCCCTTGCAAAGCAGCGGAGGGGGGTTTACTTGATGGAACCCGGGAAGCAAGAGAGCTTTGGCCCAATTGGTTGACCCTTTTAAAGCCTCTCCCAGAGTTCTGTCTGTGGAGCAGAAGGCATGCTGGGATGTGTATTCCAGGGATAGTTCTGCAGATGTCTGTTCAGGAGACTTCAGTCCCCACACTGCTCTCTGCTGGGCTTAGGAAGATGATGCAAGTATTTTTAAGCCCAGCACTAGAGGAATAGAGAGACAGTCTAAGAAAGGAAAGGGGAGGCTACAATGCCAGATAACTGTAGTCTGCTATCGGCTACACAGAAAATAAACCTCTTTTCCTCCAGATGAAAATAGTGCCCCCTTGCCAAAAGAGAAACAGGAAATCCCTCCAAAACCAAGGAAATCCCATAATGTCACCATTGGAAGATTTCCTCTCTATAACTGCTCACGTTAGAGAGTGAACAGGATAATGAGGGCGCAGGCAGTAATAAAAACTTTAACCAATCAACTACTAGCCGCTGTCAATTGATGGCGGCACAGTAGATCAATTGTTCTGACTGGACGTCAAAGGACGTCCTCGTCTTTTAAAGCCGCTAGGGGGCACGCGCAAGCTCCCACTGGTTACTGGGAACATGATGCGCGTGCCCGGGCACCCACGATTGCCCAGTAACTGAGCAGGACCGTGGATCTCTGTGTGTAAACACAGAGATCCACGTCCTGTCAGGGAGAGACCGATGCTGTGTCCCTTGTATATAGGGACACAGATCGGTCACCTCCCCAGTCAGTCCCCTCCCCCTACAGTTAGAATCACTCACTAGGCTACACATTTAACCCCTTCCTCGCCCCCTAGTGTTAACCCCTGCCAGTCACATTTATACAGTAATTAGTGCATATGTATAGCACTGTTCACTGTATAGATGTGAATGGTCCCAAAAATTTGTCAAAAGTGTCCGATGTGTCCGCTATAATGTTGCAGTCCGAATAAAAATTGCAGATTGCCGCCATTCCTAGTTAAAAAAAAAAAAACATAATTATGTTCCCTAATTATGTAATTATGTTCCCTATTTTGTAGGCGCTATAACTTTCGCGCAAACCAGTCACTATACGCTTATTGTGATTTTTTTTTTACCAAAAATATGTAGAAAAATACGTATTGTCCTAAACTGAGAACATTTTTTTTTTTTTAATGGGATATTTATTATAGCAAAAAAATATTGTGTTTTTTTTCAAAATTTACGCAATTTTTTATGTTTATAGCACAAAAAATAAAAACCGCACAGGAGATCACAAACCGCCAAAAGAAAGCTCCATTTGTGGGGGAAAAAGGACTTCAATTTTGTTTGGGAGCCACGTCGCAGGACCGCGCAATTGTCAGTTAAAGCGTTGCAGTGGCGGAAGCTGAAATTTCACCTGGGCAGGAAGGGGGTATTTATGTGCACAGTAAGCAAGTGGTTAAAGGCATTCCAATCCCTCTCCACTCATTCTACAAAAGAGTGGAGTGAGTGATCTCTTACCCATTATGAATAAACAAAAATAAATAAATCAGCACTGCTTGGTTATTTCTTTTTTTAGATTAATATTAATTAATTTATTATATAAAGGTATGCAATAAGACACAACATTATAACATGACAAATCAGTCAATGAAATCCATGTGTAAACAGAAATACAGTCATAACAGGTATCAATGGAGATCAATGAAATAACAGACAAGGTTCCACCCCTACTATATAAAGTATCCATAAACTGTGGGCTGTAGCCTCTACAAAAAATATATCCTGTATCCCATCTTGTAGTGTGGCGGTAAACAAATATAGAAACACAATAGTCATGAGCATACCAGGAAAGATAAAGAAAGACACTATCTAGCAGGTACTGAACCACTGCAAGGTAAGAAACAAAATGTGGAGCCCACACGGTACAGGTCTCTCTGCCCCATCCTCACAGTAGCTGCACCCCTAAAGAATAATGCACACAGAGTGACTTTTTCTGTATATTGGGGTAAAAAGATGACACCCAAGGTGTCGAGGGCAGGAATTACAAGAAAAGATAAAAGAAGGGAAAGTTGCATTGACAGAGTTGGCGGCACAAGGGCGTTGAAATCCCATGGAAGGACCAGCTTAAGAATAGGTTGAATAGTTATCCGAGACCGGAACAGGTCTTTAACCTCAGGGTCTTGTAAAAGTGACTAATCTAGTCACCAATTATCGGATCTGGATGTTGGGTGCTGCAAGCCTAAGTCTAGTGAGATCCGAGCATGATCCGTGCAATATGGCCAATGTGGGTCCTCGAGACCATCGGGATCACAGCGTGGAAGACCAAGAAGAGGTCTATCCTGGAATACAATCTGTGAACCGAAGGGAAAAATGTATAGTCCCTTTCCTGTGGGTGAAGGATACACCAAATATCAACCAATTGGTAAAGCTGCTTAACCACTTGCTTACTGGGCACATATACCCCCTTCCTGCCCAGGCAAAATTTCAGCTTTCAGCACTGCGTTACTTTAAATTAAAATTGCGTGGTCGTGCGACGTGCCTCACAAACAAAATTGACGTCCTTTTTTTTCCCCACAAATAGAGCCTTTTTTTGGTGGCATTTGATCACCTCTGCGGTTTTTATTTTTTGCGCTATAAACAATGAACTATGAAAAAAAAACACAATCTTTTTTTACTTTGTGCTATAATAAAAATCCCATTTTTAAAAAAAATATATTTATTTTTTCTCAGTTTAGGCCGATATGTATTCTACATATTTTTGGTAAAAAAAAAAAAATATATCACAATAAGCGTATAGTAATTGGTTTGCGCAAAGGTTATAGTGGCCACAAATAAGGGAAAGAATTCGGAATTTTTTTTTTTTTTTTTTTTACTAGTAATACGGCGATCTGCGAATTTTGTCAGGACTGCGATATTGCGATGGACACATCGGACACTTTTGACACATTTTTGGGACCATTCACATTAATACAGCGAACAGTGCTATAAAAATGCACTAATTACTGTATAAATGTGACTGGCAAGGAAAGGGTTAACACTAGGTGGTGAGAAAGGGGTTAAATGTGTACCCTGCATTGTGTTCTAACTGTGTGGGGGGAGGGGGGTGACTGGGGAGGTGACCAATGCTGTGTCCCTATGTACAAAGGACACAGCATCAGTCTCCTCTCTTCCTGACAGGACGTGGAGCTCTGTGTTTACACACAGAGCTCCACCTCCCTGCTCTAAAACTGGCGATCAGCAGGTACCTGGTGGACATTGCGACCGCCAGGCACGTGCATCGGCATCTCGGGGACGCGCCGGCCCCCAGTGGCCAGAGGACACGATGCCGTCAAATGACGGCGGCTTGGATATTCAGATCCACTTTGCCGCCGTCATTTGACTATATGCAGGGACTCAAGTGGTTAAAGGAGTTGTAAATTAAAAAAAAATTCACCTTAGTCCAATCTATGCATTAAGGTGAAAAAACATCCGGTGTTGCCGCCCCCCGCCCGAGCCTCCATTTTACTTACCTGACCCATCGAAAGTCCCGATATCCTCTTTCCCGCTCAGCCTGGCCGCTAATTGGCCAGAGCGGATGGATTGAGAGCAGCGCAGCCATTGGCTGGCGCTGCTGATAATCACATCCAGTGACGCAGCACACCGAGGGGCGGGGGTGAGTGATACAGTGAGCGCCTATGGCCGCTCGCTGTATCAAGGGAGCGAGCCCACAATTACTGACCACCATGCGAGTTCTCGCATGACTGTGGTGAGTAATTGCAGGGAGGACAGAGACAGCCGCCGAGGGACCCCAGAATACGAGGATCGAGGCCACTCTGTGCAAAACGAACTGCACAGTGGAGGCAAGTATAACATGTTGGTTATTTTAAAAGGAAACATTTTTTTTCCTTTAGTGACCCTTTAACCACTTAAAGGGGTGTTCCAGCCCTAAGTTGTGTTTATTAAAAGTCAGCAGCTACAAAAAGTGTAGCTGCTGGCTTTTAATAAACACTCACTTACCTGCTCCTGCGTTCCAGCGACGCGCCGACCAGGGCTCCGCTCCTCTGCCCCCCTCCCCGGCCGGCGTCTCCATCCTGACTGTGGGCACCCAGCCGTGACAGCCTTCGGCTTCACGGCCGGGCACCCACTGCGCATGCGCGAGCCGTACTGCGCATGCGTGCGCGGCGCGGCTCGCCGCTGATTGGAGAGGCGATCGCATGGGACCTGTCAGTGTCCCATGTGATCGCCTACAGGGAGGGGGCTGGTGTAGGCGATTAAGCTTAATCGCCTAACCAGCCCCTCGGCGGAAGCAGGAAGTGGGACAGGAAGTCCCACTCCTACTGAAGCCCCCACTCCCCCCCCAAAAAAATTACATGCCAAATGTGGCATGTATGGGGGTGAGGAGTGGATTGAGAAGGGGTCATTTTTTTGGGTGGAACACCCCTTTAAAGAGGAGTTCCACCCTAAAAAATGACTTATGTTTAATCCACTCCTCACCCCCTTACATGCCACATTTGGCATGTAATTTTTTTGGGGGGGGAGTGGGACTTCCTGTCCCACTTCCTGCTTCCGCCGAGGGGCTGGTTAGGCGATTAAGCCTTAATCGCCTACACCAGCCCCTCCCTGCAGGCGATCACATGGGACACATGACAGGTCCCATGCGATCGCCTCTCCAATCAGCGGCGAGCCGCGCGCGCATGTGCAGTGCGACTCGCGCATGTGCAGTGGGTGCCTGGCCGTGAAGCCGAAGGCTGTCACGGCTGGGTGCCCACAGTCGGGATGGAGACGCCGGCTGGGGAGAGGAGCGTAGCCCCGGTTGGTGCGTCGCTGGAACACAGGAGCAGGTAAGTGAGTGTTTATTAAAAGCCAGCAGCTACACTTTTTGTAGCTGCTGACTTTTAATAAACACAATTTTGGGCTGGAACACCCCTTTAAGGACCTTTGGTGTTTTTCAGATTTGGCGTTTACAAGACTAAAACATTTTTTTTCATAAAAAATTTATTAAAACCCCCAAACATTATATATATTTTTTTCTAACACCTTAGAGAATAAAATGGCGGTCATTGCAATACCTTTTGTCACGCCGTTTTTGCGCAGCGGTCTTACAAGAACACTTTTTTTGGGGAAAAAAATCACTTTTTTTTTAATAAAAAAATAAGACAACAATAAATTTGGCCCAATTTTTTTATATATTGTAAAAGATAATTTTACGCCAAGTAAAATTATGCCCAACATGTCACGCTTAAAAATTGCCCGCTCGTGGAATGGCATTAAACTTTTACCCTTAAAAAATCTCGATAGAGAATGTTTAAAAAATTCTATAGGTTGCATCTTTTGAGCTACAGAGAAGGTCTAGGGCTAGAATTATTGCTCTCGCTCTAACGATTGTGCTGATACCTCACTTGTGTGGTTTGAACTTCGTTTTCAAATGCGGGCGCTACTTATTTTTATTTTGAAAAAAATGACATTTAGAAAATGTTGCTTTAACCACTTAAGACCCGGACCAAAATGTAGGTAAAGGACCTTGCCCCTTTTTGCGATTCGGCACTGCATCGTTTTAACTGACAATTGCGCGGTCGTGCGACGTGGCTCCCAAACAAAATTGGCGTCCTTTTTTCCCCACAAATAGAGCTTTCTTTTGGTGGTATTTGATCACCTCTGCGGTTTTTATTTTTTGCGCTATAAACAAAAATAGAGCGACAATTTTAAAAAAAATGCAATATTTTTTACTTTTTGCTATAATAAATATCCCCCAAAAATATATAAAAAAACATTTTTTTTCCTCAGTTTAGGCCGATACGCATTCTTCTACGTATTTTCTGGTAAAAAAAAAAATCGCAATAAGCGTTTATCGGTTGGTTTTCGCAAAATTTATAGCGTTTACAAAATAAGGGATAGTTTTATTGCATTTTTATTAATTATTATTTTTTTACTACTAATAGCGGCGATCAGCGATTTTTTTCGTGACTGCGACAATATGGCGGACACTTCGGACAATTTTGACAAATTTTTGGGACAATTGTCATTTTTACAGCAAAAAATGCATTTAAATTGCATTGTTTACTGTGGAAATGACAGTTGCAGTTTGGGAGTTAACCACAGGTGGCGCTGTAGGGGATGTGTGACCTAATGTGTGTGTTTACAACTGTAGGGGGGTGTGGCTGTAGGTGTGACGTCATCGATCGCGTCCCCCTATTACAGGGATGACGCGATCGATGCTACGGCCACAGAGAAGCACGGGGAAGCCGTGTGTACACACGGCTCTCCCCGTTCTTCCGCTCCAGGGACGGATCGCCGCACTGCAGCGGCGATCGGGTCCGCGAATCCCGCGTTCCCGGTCCTGGAGCTTCGGACCGGGTCGCGGGCGCACGCCCGTGACCCATGGCTGGGTACTAAAATCAACGTATATATACGTTGATGTGCCCAGCCGTGCCATTCTGCCGATGTAAATGTGCAGTAGGCGGTCCTTAAGTGGTTAAGAAGCATGGGCGGAACTGATGTTTTGACGTCACTTCCACCCTGCTATGCTATGGGGACGGGTGGGGGCCATCTTGCCCACACCCGCATCCCCACACAGCAGGAGACAGCTCCCGATGGCAGATCCTGGGTGATGGCGCAGTGCTTTTGGAAAAAGAATGTAAATTCACTTTTTGTGTGAACCTCCGCTTTAAAGCTGGTCCACATTTAGTAGATATACAGTATCTCACAAAAATGTGTTATTTTTATTATATCTGTTAATATGACAACACTGAATAAATTACACGTTGCTACAATATAAAGTAGTGAGTGTACAGCTTGTATAACAGTGAAAATTTGCTGTTCCCTCAAAATAACTCACACAGCCATTAATGTCTAAACCGCTGGCAACAAAAGTGAGTACACCCCTAAGTGAAAGCGTCCAAATTGGGCCCAATTAGCCATTTTCCCTCACGGGTTTCATATGACTCATTAGTGTTACAAGGTCTCAGGTGTGAATGGGGAGCAGGTGCGTTAAATTTGGTGTCATCGCTCGCACTCTCTCATACTGGAAATACAACATGGCACCTCATGGCAAAGAACTCTGAGGATCTGAAAAAAAGAAGTGTTGCTCTACATAAAGATGGCCTAGGCCAGGGGTCTCAAACTAAAATTACCTGAGGGCCACAAGACAAGTTTTCATATCCCATGGGGGGGGGGGGGGGCCGCATGCAAACTTTCAAACTTCAAAAACAGTACTGGTGTCAGCAAATGCATTAGTAACCCTGACCACTACACTGCACACTGACCACTACACACCACACCTACCACTACACACCCCACTGACCACTCACGTCAGCACGTCAGGGTACAGGGCACAGCACATCAGGGTACAGGGCACATCAGGATACAGGGCACAGCACATCAGGGTACAGGGCACATCAGAGCACAGCACAACAGGCCACATCAGGGCACAGAGCCCAGCACAGCAGGGTACATGAGGGTACATAAGGCACATCAGGGCACAGGTCAGCGTTCACTTGTCATTTTTCTTCGAATGCAGAGTAGCACAGGAAGCAGCTGTCGTAAGTTCACTTCTCTCTCATCATCATGTCACGCTGTTGTTTCCCAGTGGCCCCTCCTCTCTTCTTGTCCATCCCAGATGATGTCACAAGTAAATGGGGATGGACGAGAAGAGAGGAGGGGCCGCCGGTGAGCAACAGCGTGACATGAGAGAGAAGTGAACTTATGACAGATGCTTCCTGCGCTACTCTGAGTCTGCATGCATCTCGATCAACCCCCCTTTCTGTGGCACCCCCCGCCCTGCCTGTGGGCCATGTATAACCGGTCCACAGGCCACAAATGGCCGGCACTTTGCGACCCCTGGCCTAGGCTATAAAAAGATTGCCAAGATCCTGAAACTGAGCTGCAGCATGGTGGCCCAGACCATACAGTGGTTTAAGAGGCCAGATTCCACTCAGAACAGGCCTCACCATGGTCGACCAAGAAATTTGAGTGCACTTGCTCAGTGTCATATCCAGAAGTTGTCTTTGGAAAATAGATGTATAAGTGCTGCCAGCATTGCTGCAGCAATTGAAGGGGTGGGGGGTCAGCCTGTCAGTGCTCAGACCATACGCCAAACACTGCATCAAATTGGTTTGCATGGCTGTCATCCCAGAAGGAAGCCTCTTCTAAAGGTGACGCACAAGAAAGTCGCAAACAGTTTGCTGAAGACAAGCAGACTAAGGACACTGATTACTGGAACCATGTCCTGTGGTCTGATGCGATCAAGATAAACGTATTTTGTTCAGATAAAGTCAAGCGTGTGTGGCGGTAACCAGGTGAGGAGTACAAAAGACAAGTATGTTTTGCCTACTGTCAAGCTTGGTGGTGGGAGTGACATGGTCTGGGGCTGCATGAGTGCTGCCGATGTTTCGTCAGATTGGGGAGCTATGAATGCCAACATGTACTGTGAAATACTGAAGCAGAGCATGATCCTCTCCATATAGAGACTGCCGCATGGCAGTATTTCAACATGATAATGACCCCAAACTCACCTCCAAGATGAGCACCACCTTGCTAAAGAA
Organism: Rana kukunoris; assembly: GCA_029574335.1. Taxonomy (NCBI): domain Eukaryota; kingdom Metazoa; phylum Chordata; class Amphibia; order Anura; family Ranidae; genus Rana; species Rana kukunoris. Next base: position 42,013,210 of record CM056058.1, on the reverse strand, counting down.
GCTGAGGGTAAAGGTGATGGACTGGCCAAGTATATCTCTAGACCTAAACCCTATTGAGCAGCTGTGGGGCATCCTTAAAACGGAGGGTGGAGGAGAGCAAGGTCTCTAACATTCACCAGCTTTGTGATATCGTCATGGAGGAGTGGAAAAAGACTCCATGCCCATAAAGGGTTACGGTAGCGCTGGAAAATAATGGTGGCCACACAAAATATTGACACTTTGGGCCCAATGTCCTTCACAGCAGGGTTTATGAGGGTACATAAGGCACATCTGGACATTTTCACTTGGGGTGTACTTACTTTGGTTGCCAGCGGTTTAGACATCAGTTATTTTGAGGGGACAGACAATTTACATTGTTATACAAGCTGTACACTCACTACTTTACATTGTAGCAAAGTGTCATTTCTTCAGTGTTGTCACATGAAAAGATATAATAAAATATTTACAAAAATGTGAGGGGTGTACTCACTTTTGTGAGATACTGTAACTCTCAATACTGTTTATGTTATCGCTATTACTTTCCCCTGCGTGGGAAACAACGACTCTTGCTTATGGTCTCATTATCCTTTCCCTCGAACTCAATAAAAATGATTGTACTAGAAACATCCGTGTCCACTCAGTTTATGCAGAGCGGTCACGACCAGAGCCTGCTCTATGATTGGCCGGGAGTAAATGGACTATGCCATCTGTTTACACCCAGCTGTCTTCAATTCAGTCCACCCAAACAGAAGAGGATACAGCCTTCCTCCTTGTTTTCCCCACCAGACCACATTGGATCTGGAAGTAGGTGGGTGTATTGACACACCTGCCGGAACATAGGATTGCACAGACCTTTCGAACTGACAGATGGACCTGATGAGATTGCCCAATCTGAGCGACTTGCTCTGTTGCTCTAGTCTAGAGACAGCACACTAATCTCCAAATGCAAGGTAGTGCATACTGTGTCAACGAGGATAAAAAAAATAGCTCTCGTTCAATAGTTATTGGCTATGCCCAATAGGCTCTGTATTGTATTGTTTTTTATTTTACCTTGAAATTACAATAAAAACAACTCTAAAAAGAAATTTGTTCTCGTTATTATGAGGTGACTGCAATGCCTAAAAAATAAAAAATAAATAAAAACACATCTCAAAAATGGTCTGTGGGGATTTAGGGTCTGAGTAAGAGGTCACTGTGACCAATAGCCTGGCCTGTTCAAAGAACCTTGGTAAAGGATAGATTGATTCTGCAGGGAAGGACACTGAGGGATAGTTTTCACTTGTGTTACCTTCTACTGTACATTGGCTTGCTCTTCAGAGGACAACTGCCAGGTGGTAAGCTGCCTTTGCAACTTAGGGGACAGTGGTTGGGGCAGGGGGAGATAGGCTTAACTGTGCGTTTTTACCACTCCCCTTCCCCCATACACCCCTGTAAACTAGGTCTTACAGGCTCTGCAGTTGGTATCCATGAGGAATTGGGCGATTTGCTAGAGGGACACTTTAGTGACTTGGTAACAGGTTGCAGAGTACAATGAGCGTGGCAAGCAGATGACAGGTCTGTGTCCACTCTGCATATGAAGAGCAGACACGGACACAGCCCTCTCTACTCTATGGGGCCTCCAGTCCTATCCACCCAGACAGAAGACGAAAGATCCCCTGCTGTTTTTTTGATCGGATTGGAGAGGCGGGTGTAAAAGGATCTGTCTACATCTGCCGCTCTATAAAAGTGAATGGAGGGTCTGATTGTCCTTGACTTTCATTGGGGATATCTTAATGATTCCTGCAGCTACAGGCATCATTCAGATATCGTCTTTTAGAGCCGGGGATTCTGTGCACCATAAGAATGATCATAGCGTCTGTTCCACTGCTTGATCGGTCTTACAGGTGGCGGGAGAGGGCACCCCCCCCCCTCCTGTGCGTCTACCGACTTACCGCTGCAATCTGTGAGTTAGAGAACAGATCACCGGCCCTGGATGCCTACCAGAGAGATTCTATGATCGTTCGGAGGCCAGGTGCGAAGTTACGATATCACGCCCGGCGTCTGCATTCCAAAAAATGGCACCGCCTTGGCTGGGAAGCCAGGATCGTTTTTTTTTTTTGTTTGTTTCAGGCTTCCCAGCCTAGAGGTGAGATGTGGGGTCTTATTGACCCCATATCTCACTGTAAAGAGGACCTGTCATGCTTATTCCTATTACAAGGGATGTTTACATTCCCTGTAATAGGAATAAAAGTGATCAAGTTTTTTATTTATTTTTTGTCAAAGTAAAAATTTTAAAGTAAAATTAACAATAATATATATTTTTTTAAAGGGGTGTTCCAGCCGCAATTTTCTTTTTTTTTTAAAGTCAGCAGCTACTAACAGTGTAGCTGCTGACTTTAAATAGGGACACTTACCTTGTCCTACTTGCCCGCGCTGATGGCCCCCCCGATGCCGGTCCCACGATCAATCCAGGTCCCGCGCCGCCATCCACACTATGGGAAACAGGCAGTGAAGCCGTACGGCTTCACTGCCCATTTCCTACTGCGCCTGCGTGAGTCTCACGCTGGCTTGTGAATGGGCGCGCTGCTCTCTGAGAACACACACAGTTCCCAGAAAGCAGCGCGCCCCATTCACAAGGAGAAGGAGAAGAAGAAATCGGACCGCGGTGCGGATGAGGCAGATTACGGACTTCCGCATAGCAACAGGTATTTCGGGTGAGTATTGTTTCTTTTTTTTTTCAGGTTTTTTTAATTTAATTTTTCTAAACAAGATGAGCAATTGTTGTTTTCCTGGGTGGAACTCCGCTTTAACTACTTGTCTACCGCCAGCCGTCATAGATTCTCTCGTTCTGGGAGGACATCATATAAAGTCCTCGCCTTCCAGAGCCACCAGGGGGCGTGCACGCCTGCCGCATCACTGGGAACCAAATGTGCGTGCCTGCCAGGGCCCACTCACTGAGCAGGACCGTGGATCTCTGTGTGTAAACACAGAGATCCACATGCTGTCAGGGAGAGGAGACAGATGGTGTGTCCCTTGTACATAGGGCAGGCATGTCCAAAGTCTGGCCCGCGGGCCAATTGCGACCCCCCTGGTGATTTAATATGGCCCCTCTGTGGATTTGGATATATATAGCCATTGCAGCCTCACACATGCCCTGTACCCTGGGGGCCACAATAGATATATACCATATTTATCAGCGCTGCCTCAGAGGGGACAGAATGTGCGTTGTCAGATTACATGAAGAGAATCTCCTGTTTACTCGGCGGCATCTGTAATAGTAAGTCCCGTTTCCTGGGATGCCATTGGATGACTGTTCTGTTTATCATAGGAGGCGGGACTTTGTATTAAAGAAGGCCACCAAGTAAACAAGAAATCCCCCTTTTTGTAATCTGACGGCACTTGTCCCTCCCCCTCCCCTCCAAGGCTGCAGATGGGCATCGATCAGGCTGCACTAATGGCAATGGTAAGGCTGCATTCAGGGCACATGTGAGGCTGCATTGATTGCAATGGTAAGGCTGCATTCATGGCAATGGTGAGCCTGTGCGTGTTATACGCTGATAAATACGATATATCCAAATAACAAGCCCAAGCTCATCCTTAGTCCTGAGCAGCGCTTGAGGATTAGTTGGGGCCACAAAAGAGATATATACAGTACTGTATATCCAAATAACACGCCCAAGCTAATCTCTTCACCACACACAGCCACAACGACAAGAGAATTCTTATTGGGCAGTGTATTAGTTGCTCGGACAAACACACTTGTTCACTTCATCAAATGTGGCCCTCTTTGAAAAAAGTTTGGACACCCCTGACATAGGGACACTGATCTGTCTCCTCCCCCAGTCAGTCCCCTCCCCCCACAGTAGGAATCACTCCCTAGGGAGCACATTAACCCCTTGATCGCCCCCTAGTGTTAACCCCTTCCCTGCCAGTCATATTTATACAGCAATCAATGCATTTTTATAGCACTGATAGCTGTATAAATGTAAATGGTCCCAAAAATTTGTCAAAAGTGTCTTATGTGTCCGCCGCAATATTGCAGTCACGATAATTTTTTTTTTTTTTAAATACACGCAGATTGCCGCTATTACTAGTAAAAAATAAACAAATAATAAAAAAATGCTATAAATGTCCCTCTTCTTTTTTTTATAGCGCAATAAATAAAAACCGCAGAGGTAATCAAATACCACCAAAATAAAGCTCTATTTGTCAGAAAAAAATTATAAACATTTCATTTAGGTGCAGAGTAACATGACCGCGCAATTGTCATTCAAAGTGTGACAGCGCTGAAAGCTGAAAAATGGCCTGGGCAGGAAGGGGGTGAAAGTGCCCTGTAGTAGGCAAGTGGTTAAAGTGCCCCTGTCCTCGATAGCTTGCACGCAGAAGCCCCGCCCACATATGAAAACGGTGTTAAGACCACACATGTGAGGTATCACCACGAACGTTAGAGCGAGGGCAATAATTCTAGCCCTAGTCCTCTGTAACTCAAAACATGTAACCAGTAAAAAAAAATTAAGTGTTGCCCATGAGGATTTTTAAGTACCGAAGTTTGGTGCCGTTTCACGAGCGTGTGCAATTTTGAAGGGTGACATGTTAGGTATCTATTTACTCGGCGTAACATCTTTCACATTATGCAAAAAAATTGGGCTAACTTTAGTGTTTTGTTATTAAAAAGAAAAAAGTGTTTGAAAAATGATTGCGCAAATACTGTGCGAGATAAAAAGTTGCAATGACCGCCATTTTATTTCCTAGGGTGTCTGCTAAAAACATATACAATTTTTGGGGGTTTTAAATGATTTTCTAGCAAAAAAAAAAAATTATGATTTTTGCATGTAGGAGTCTCTCCCCAAAATGAACTGCATATTCCAGATGAGGTCTTACTAATGACTTGAAGAGGGGCAAAACAATCTCTTTCTCTCTCGTTACAATTAATAAACGCATTTTGTTTTACTCTTAAAGTGGTAGTAAACTCTTTACTACCATTTTTACCTACAGGTAAGCCTATAAGACTTACCTCTAGGTATAATGAATATCTCCTAAATCTGTATGGTTTAGGAGATATTCCCCTCGCAATGCTCCGCTGATCGCAGCGGCACATGCGCAGCGGGGATCCTCGGCTAAAGGCCCGGCAGCCGCTGGACCTTGCCGGAATGAAGTCTCCCGCGCGCATGCGCGGGAGTGAAGACATCGCCACTCCAGCCAATCACAGCGATACTCGGAAGTAAGGATGAGCTCTGGCGTGTTTGCATGGTGCAGAGCCCGCCAGGAAGTGTGCATGGCGCTGCGCTAATCACAGACTGGGAGACATTGTCCCGATGCTCGGCTGCAGAGATCGGGAAATGTCTCCCCTGCTGTGATTAGCGCATCGCCATGCACACTTCCTGGCGGGCTCTGCACATGTACCATGTGAACAGGCCAGAGCTCATCCTTATGGCCCATACACACGATCCGAATATCGGCCGACGGATCGTACGACTTTTTTCGCTTAATAATCGCGAGTAAAATAAAATAGGTTTTTAAACTCACGAAAATTCTCGTACGATAGAAAAAAACGATCGGAAGTGATGTCACGTGTTGTAATGTATTTGTATTGTATTGTCGGACGACGGCTGTACTGACTAAACGAAAATCGGACGATCGGACATCGGACGAGAAAATTTTTTGCGCTTGTCCGATCGAATTTAATCGAATGAACGGTCGTGATCGGCTGTCGAAAGTAGTGTACACACGATCCGAAAATCGTACGATCCATCATCGGACGATCGTTTTCGTCCGATATTCGGATCGTGTGTATGGGCCATTACTCAGAAGACACGCCAAGGCAAGACGACATCTCCCTTGGCGTGGACCAGGTAAGTTCTCCACACCTTGTTCCAAGGTAAGTATTTCATAGTGAGCTAGTATGCAGTGCATACAACTCATTATGCCTTTTGCCTTTTAGGTGTAAAAAAAAAAAAATTGTTGCGGGTATACAACCGCTTTAAAAATGTAAACAACCAGCATCTCTTCACAACAACCCACTATGGCAGTAAGAAAATACAGATTCTCAGCCCAGGTCATACCTCATACAATGCTTCGAAGAACTCACCCTCTGTTGCTAAGATAATTCTAAATTTAATAAACGCAAAAAGCGAAGCGATCTTCAAACCAACCGAAAAACCATCCATAAAGTCAGCTTAGATTCCAGTACGTGAAACACGACGGACCAATTGGAGGTTTCCTGGTGACATCATAAGTGTGCGCGCCCTGCCTTCCGGTTAAGGTAATAAGAATCGCTCGATTTTGACGGAAGAAGCGAGGTAGGTTAGTGGCGTATGAAAACAAAACTGTTTATTCGGTTCCAAGAGCTTTATGTTATTTATGTGTCTAGTGAATTTCGTCAGCCCAGAGTGAAGTGGTTTCTGTACGAAGAGTAGTATGAAATCTAATATCCTTCCGGAGCTGTTTGTATACAGCAAGTGTCCTGGCACCTCAGCTCTCCGCCAGCCCACAGCATAAGGACAGCTCCCCACACAGTACTGTAAAAAACGCTGCTAAACCCAATTTTTTCAAAGTTGGTCGAATGTGGCAATTCTTTGCCACTGCATTTCTTGGTCCTGGCTTTGCTGCTTTGTGTAGTAAACATGCAGGATTAGCATGAGTTTGTATCTTTAGTGGTGGCATTGGCACCTTCCATATTTCTGTGATGGTAGTAAACACGAGGGGCATTTATAAACTAAGCCTTTGGGCAGCACTGCTTAAACATCCTTTGGCATTTTGGTGATGGAGGAAAATGGTTCTGATAGTGGTGCAGAAAATGCAGGCAATTTTACTGTGTGTTGGTTTTTTTTTTTTTTCCATAGGTTATGCGCCTCAAAACCGTATATTGGCACAATGCAACAGACTAGCCTGTCAAACAAAGCCCTCCAGCAGTGTGCTATCGGCCATTTCACTGGTCCAGGGCGCTTCAAACTTGTCCTGGTCTTCCAATTGAATGGCTGGGCCATGCCAGTCCTGCGCATGGGAGTTTGCGTCCTCAAGGCACAGAACGGTGCCTTGAACACTGGGCACTTGAACCCCCTTCCTAACCAGACCAATTTTCAGCTTTCGGTGCTCACATTTTGAATGACAATTACTCGGTCATGCAACACTACCCATATGAAAATTTTGTCCCTTTTTCACACAAATAGAGCTTTCGTTTGGTGGTATTTGATCACTTGTGGGTTTTTTTTTTGATTGTTTGTTTGTGCTATAAATGCTAAAAGACCAAACATTTGGTAAAAATAAAACATTTTCTTCATCTCCATTCTAAAATTTTGCAAATAAGTACCGTATTTATTGGCATATAACATGCACCCTGATTTTAAGAGGGAATTTTACAACTTTGGATCCTGAGATCTACTAATAAATGCCAGCTGGGTGACAGGCTGGATATTATAGAGAGGCCATAGAGCATGAGCAGGCCTTTGGCTACACACTGGTTCTGCCACGACATACCCCGTTTGCTCCAGGGGTGACCGGCGAGCTATATGCTCCGGGGCTCACATATGAACGGGCTATTGCTGTCCAGTCACAGTGGGCCGTGGCCGACAGCCACTCCATACTGCTCGGTGATGGGTCTGTCAGGAATGCGTCCAGCAGTCCTCGCAGGGATGGCTAAGTAAGGTTTCTCCTGTCTTGGCAGGATGGAACAGCTGGGCATTCCTGGGGTGGTCAAATAGGGGGTCCCTAGTCCTCCCTTTCCTCTCTCCCCATCTATTCCTCCTACCCATGCTTTGCTGTTCCTGCTGTGTACCTCCCTGAGGGGGGCTCTGGGCCCTGGTTGGGGGCTGCGTGGTGTGTCCCAGGTCCGCTCTAGTGTGGGTGGCCTGCCTTGTGGGGGGCCTCCGCTCGGAGCCCAGTGTTTTCTATTACCTCAGAAAGCCGCGCTGTTGCTAATGCAGCTGGTGGCCATTTTCTTGTAGCCGCGCTGTTTCTATAGCTAATACAGCAGTTGGCCATTTTCTTGTAGCTCGCGTTTTTTTTTTCCTGAGGTAACTGGGGCCATCTTTGTGGGGATTTTTACATTGGTTGGGCCTCTAGTGCTGGTTGCCATTCTGAATGGCAGATCACCTCAGGATTAAGGACCCTGCGGATAGGAGGTCAGAGGCGGTGGCCCATTCCATGTTGGGATCTGCATTACAGCTGGCTGGGGCTCTGGTGTCGGACACTTACAGAATGGGCTATAATTTTTCACCAAAAAAAACAGGTTTCACGGTCTGTGTAGGAATGGCTGACCAGTTGGTGCATGGCCTCAAATATGTCAGCGATGCAGCCCTAGACACGACTCCCCTGCTTTCTAGAGCCTCAGTACCTGCTATGGTACTGCGTCGCCTGATTTGGCTAAAATGCTGGTCCGCGGACCAGAATTCCAAGAAGGCTCTGGCTGATTTGCATTTCCCAGGTGGAAGGCTATTTGGAGCCTCGCTGGATGACATTATTAAGGATGTCACTGGGGATAAGAGCACATGGCTCCCACAATCCAGAAAAGGTAAGGAGCCACGCTGCAGGCCTGGGCCCTCCTTTTCCGCTCTAAAGCGTTTTTCTTTCTTTATTTTTTCTTCAGTTTGGGCCCGCAGGTAAGTGTTCCCAGGCCGACAAGGGCCCAGCAGAGGGACAAACGCGTCCCGGGGTTCGCTGCGGTAAGCCTGCGAACAAATCTGCTACTGCATTAAGGTTTGCCCCCATCTGACTCTCGAGTGGGGGGGTCGCTTTCACAAGTTTGCAGCTCGGTGGACCTCCCTGCTTTCCGACCAGTGGGTTTGCGAAGTGGTTTCATCAGAGTACAAGATAGAATTTCTTTCTTGTCCACCAAACTGTTTTTTTTTTTTCCAACTGGTCAGAACGCCCTGTTTGTGGCAGTGCAGGACATGCTGAAACGCGGGGTGATAGTACCTGTGCCGTCGCCAGAAAGGTTTTAGGGATTTTACTCCAATCTGTTTGTAGTCCCAAAGAAGTACCGGGTTCGTCCTATCTCAAGGCCCTCGACACCTCTAAAGGTGCGAAAGTTCAGGATGGAATCGGTTCGCTCTGTGGTCGCTGCACTCTATCCAGGGTATTTTCTAGCGTCCTTGGACATCAAGGACGCATACTTGCATGTCCCCATATGCATCAGATTTCTGCGTTTTTTGCAGTCGGGAAAAATCACTACCAATTTGTGGCTCTCCCTTTTTGGTCTGACATCGGCATCAAGGGTTTTCACCAAGGTGCTCGCCCCGATTCTGGTCTTGCTGAGACAGCGAGGTATCGCTATCTTGGGCTACCTGGATAACCTCCTTCTGAGAGCTGCTTCAGACTTGCAATTAGAGGAGGATGTAGCGACTGCCAGTCAGACCCTTCAAGAATTTGGTTGGTTACTGAACCTCCAGAAGTCGGTATTGGTGCTGACTCAGTGCCTGGAATACCTGGGCTTGATCCTGGACTCCTTGGAGGCAAAGATTTTCACTCCCTTTAGAAAAATTGCAGGCTCTTCAGGTGGCGGTGAAGCTGTTGGCATCCCGCAGTGGTTGTCTTTTTGCATGCGAGTCCTGGGTCTCATGGTGGCCTTTGCGGCAGTACCGTATGCTCAATTCCACACTCAAATCTTGCAGAAGGTGATCCTGTCCAAGTGGAACAATTTTCCGTTGTCCCTGGATTGTCAAATCCGGGTGAGCCAACTAGTCAAGACTTCCCTGGTCTGGTGGCTGACATCTCCGGCCCTTCAGTCCGGAAAGTCGTTCCTACCCTTTCACTGGATGGTGATCACAACGGACGCCAGCCTGACTAATGGGGGGTGTTTGGGGGCTCCAGACAACATAAGGTCACTGGACACAGGAAGAATCCCGCCTGCCGATGTACTGGAAATTCGGGAAATCAGGCAGTGCCTTGCTACAGGGGTGTCCAGTCAGGATCCAGTCGGACAATGCGGTGGCGTATGCCAACCAACAAGGAGCTCGTCTGCAGCATCGCAGGTCACTCGCATCCTGCATTGGGCAGAAAGGAGTATGCCGTCTCTATCAGCCATATACATTCCAGGCGTAGAAAACTGGCAGGCAAACTACCTAAGTCGCCAGATGCTCGACCAAGGAGAATGATCGCTACAACTGGGCGTGTTTCAACTCCTCTGCCTAAAATGGGGCACGCCAGACGTGGATCTCCTGGCTTCTCGACTCAATCGGAAGGTATTGAGGTTTGTGGCCAGGTCAAAAGATCCCTGGGCGGATGCAACAGATGCGTTGGTGGCCCCGTGGGGACTGTATAGGCTGATCTATGCTTTTCCCTCACTGAAACTTCTTTCTTGTCTGCTCAGCAGAGTGAAAACCGAGGGGATTCCGGTAATCCTAATTGCCCCCGATTGGCCTTGGCATCCCTGGTACACCAACCTGGTGGCGGATGCCCCTTGGCGACTGCTGATGCAGCAGGACCTTCTGTCGCAAGGTCCCATACTTCATCCTGCTTTACAGTTGCTGGCTTTAACAGCATGGCTTTTGAAAGCCAGGTACTAAGGTACCGAGGCCTGTCTGATTCAGTAATTCGCACTATGCTGGAAGTCATCTTCTCCTTCTACCATCGCACGTGGAAGGCCTATATCTCTATGTGAGGAGATGGAGTGGCGTCCACGCACATGTTCGGTTTCCACGATCCTGCTGTTTCTACAGCGTGTAGTGGATTAGAAACTTGCCTTAAGCACCATTAAGGGGCAGATTTCAGTTTTGGCTGTTTTTCTTTTAACGACCCCCTGGCGGCTCATTCACTGATAAGTCCGTTTTGTACAAGGGGTCCGACATGTGGCTCCTCCCGGTTCACCCACCACTACCACCATAGGATTTGAATCCGGTGCTCTCGGTACATTAGAAACCTCCCTTTTGAGAACATCGGAGAGATTCCTTATTTGACACTCTCTCAGAAAGTTGCCTTTCTGGTGGCCATTACAGCTATTGGGCGAGTTTCTGAGTTGGTGGCCTTGTCTTGCAAGTCCCCCTATTTGAACCTCCATATGGATATAGCGATGTTACGCCCGCATCCTTCATTTCTTCCATAGGTGGTTTCTGCTTTTCATCTGGATGAGGACATTGAACTTCCATTCTCGTGTCCTCGGCCGTCGCATCCCAAAGAGGTTGTGTTACATTCCTTAAGACATGGTACGTTCTCTGCGGGTGTATCTGTCTGCTACGGCTCGGTTTTGGAGGTCAGATTTACTGTTTGTGTCGGTGACTAGTCCAAAGAAAGGCCTGAGGGTCTCGTCGGCCACAATTTCTCGGTGGATCAGACAGATTGTGATTCACGCTTATGCCCTAAAAGGGCAGGCGCCTCCCTTTCATGTCACTGCGCATTTGACCAGGGCGATTGGTGCCTCCTGGGCTTTTCGGCATCAAAGTTTGTCTCACAGGTGTGTAAGGCGGCGACCTGATTGTCCATTCACACTTCTACATTTTAAAAGGTTGACGTGCATGCACCTGCGGATGCTTGCTTTGGCCGCAAGGTTTTGCAGGTGGCTGTTTAAGGTTGCAACTCCTCTGTTGAAGAGCTCTGTTTGTTTGCTGTTCCCACCCCTTTTTTATTTTTTTTACACTGCTTGGGGTCATCCCACTTGTCAAGACTAAAGGAGCTGTGTCCGTCCATGGACAAAGAGAAAATTAGGATTTATTTTTTTCTCACCGTAAATTCCTTTTCTCTGAAGTCCATGGATGGACACAGCACCCACCCCTCCTGCTTTTTGACAAACTTAACCCCTCACTCAGCAGCTATGACCAGAGGGACTGCTCCTGGGTGGGGCTGTTCAGCCTTGGTAATTTGCATGTTTTTGTATATCTAATATGTCTGCCTAGTCCTCTCCTAATAGACGGAACATAACCCACTTGTCAAGACCAAAGGAGCTGTGTCCGTCCATGGACTTCAGAGAAGGATTTTACGGTGAGTACAAAAATCCTATTTTCTTCATCCAGAAAAACAATTATGGAGCCCCTCGCATATGTGAGACCCCTGTGTTCCCACTAGCATAGCAGGGTAAACGATCAATCCAAGAGGCAGGCAAAAAACGGGGTCAAACAGGCCAGGGTCAGTTCCGGAGCAGGCAGGCAGAGGTATGTTAAGTGTTGGGCAGAAACGTGGTCATTTAGAAGGTCAGGGTCAGTTCCGGAGAAGGCAGCGGTATGTACATGGGCATAAGGGGTATGGTGGTAAATGACAATTACGTTTCCATACTTTCCTAATGTTGCAAACTATGGTAACGGCGGAAACATTCACTAATACAAAGGCCTGGTTGGGAAGGACAATACAGTGTCTTTTCTAGTTCTTCCTCTGGTGCACACCCGGCATTTCTTCTGACGTTTTCGGCCTTTTTCATGGTGGGGGAGTATCTCAGGAAAGTGGGGTTCATGGAGTCTGGGTGGAGATAATTTGTTCTTGGTACTGAAGATAAGATATGGGGGTCCCTGTAGATTTATGGTAAATAACAGAGTATTGTAAATGGCCAAAATGAAAAGAGATTCTGAGACCTTTTTATACGAATAGTTGCTTTATCTTCTGGGACGGTGGAGTTCAATCATCTGATCATTGGAAGTCAACATATGTAGGGACGGGCATAACTTGAACCATGGTTGCCTGTCATGAATTTGTGCATGGAGGTTTCACTGGGCCACAAAGGAGGATACTAGGGCTTGGCTAAAAATGTAATAAATAAAATTCTCTGTGTTCACCTGGCTGGGCGGTGAAGGGGGGGGGTGTTTGCTCCTGAATTGGAGGGGGGGGGGAGCCACAGAGGGTTTTCAAGGGCATGTGGAAGGCTGGCATGAGTCCTAACCCTTTGGGGCCGAGATGACACCCCGCTAGTTCTTGGCCTTTGCTGCAGTGGTACTTAATTTCGAGCTGCTAGTTGATGCCACTGCTTTTCTGGTGGATGGCACTGAGCTGCTGGTTGATGCCACAGTGCTACTTGTGGTAGCCTGCTGCTCCATGTCGGAACACCTTTGTTTCATGGGCACATCTTCCTCTGAATCTGTAGCAGACCCACTACTTACAACGGGTTCATATTCTGAACCAGAATCAAACTCTGAGAGCTCCCTGCTGCTCTCGTCTGTCAAGCTAAGCAGTTGGTATGCCGCCTCGGTGGAAAAACTATTTTTTTTGCCATACTAATGACTGGGCTGTGGTGACAAACTTCTGTGGTAGGGATACTGGGACAGATGGGTGCTGAGGCCTGTCTAATGAGGGTACACTGCTGGGTTCTGATGAGGGTGCACTGCTGGGAACTAATGCACCACACTGAGGCTGCGCTGATTATCTGATGGGCGCTGATGAGGATCCACTGATGAGCACTCGCTTATGGGCACTATTGAGCACTATAGTGGCACTGACTGCACTGAAGTGGCAGAGGTGGCACTGATGGATATTGTGGCACAGATGGGTTCTGTAAGGGCACTGATGTGTAGTGGCACTGCAAAATATATAGACTCACTGTTACACTTGCTCTCTCACACGCTGTATTGGTGTGAGAAGAGAGCTGGACCTCTGTGTGACCTCAATTTGTTTACATTCTGATCGCTCGATCATTGGAGGGAGCAATCGCGTGGTAAAGGACCGCTATCATTGGCCCTTTACCGCAATTCGTGTTGCGCGGGGTCTTGTGAACCCGGTGAGCATGGACACTTCCATGGGGTGTGCGGGAAGCGCGAGTTTGGCAGGTGATTGTGAAGCTTGTAAAACATATTTTTAAATGAGAAAATTGTGGCGCTATACTCGCATGTGAAACACATCTAAAACTAGGGTTGTCCCGATATCACTTTTTTTTTTTAGGACCGAGTAAAAGTACCGATACTTTTTTCTTCAAGTACTCGCCAATACCCATCTTTTTTTTTAAATGTGCCCACATATGCAGCCATGTCCCCCACATATGCAGCCATGTCCCCCACATATGCAGCCATATCCCCCATACCTAGCCGCCACCGCACGGGGAACATCACAGCTTTCATTTGAATAGCTGTTTCCCCGCCGCGTATTGACACTCCCCCTTGCTCGGGATTAAACGGATCACCCATCCAATCCCGAGCAAGGGGGAATGTTTATACGCAGCGGGAACACTACAGCTATTCAAATGAAAGCTGTGATGTTCCCGAACACTGTTTGACCATGCGGTGGCGGCTTTCGATTCGACGGGGGGGGGGGGGACAAGTATTCTATTCAGGCATCATGGGTATTTGCGGGAGTACAAGTACTCCCGCAAATACTCGGTATCGGGACAACCCTATCTAAAACTATTTCAGACGGTGAACCTGAAAAAGTGTATGTGTGTGTGTGTGTGTATAATTGACGTCCAGGAAGTGGTTCTGTTATCCTGACTGGACGTCCATTGACGTCCATCAAAATTACATGCCGGCGCGCAGCGTGGTGATCAGTGATGTGGGTGGTCAGTCTGACACCCTGCATCTCCGATTTTTTTTTTTTCTTTTTTTTTTTTTTTGCACAAAAAGTAAAAATCGCAGGGGTGATCAAATGCCACCAAAAGAAAGCTCTATTAGTGGGAACAAAATGATAAAAAACATTTTTTTTTTGCATAATATGAAAGATGAAGTTGTGCTGAGTAAATAGATACCTAACAACATGTTGCGCTTCAAAATTGCACACGCTCGTCAAACGAAAACTCCAGCAACATAAATTACGGTAGACTATGCATTACTTTATCCTGCACGCTTGCGAATAATGGCGAAGGACGGTATGTTTTTTGATACCCCAAAAAGTGTGGAAAGGTGGCTCGAGGAGAACAAGAGAGATCTTTAAACCTCAGAACCCCCCCTTTTTATATATATATATATATATATATATATATATATATATATATATATATATATATATATAGGCGGGGGGGGGGAGTACAATTTAGCAACAATATGAGACTATTGATGGTTTAAAAGACCTGGAGTGAATACAAAAGTGTTTTTTTTTTTTTGTTAAATTAGTGGAATAAACACAAAAAGCACTGAAGAAATATGGGAGCACTATATTGTGATGGGATTAAAAGGGGGGGCAGAGGGAGGAGTGGGCTGCATAAGGTGAATAGATGGGGAGTAGACGGAGGGAGCAAATGGGTGAGGGTGACCTAGAGAGGTATGTGAGAGAGGAGTGTGAGGAGTGGTAAGGCCATAGGTACAACCCCAGGCGTAGGCCTAGATGGGCTGGGGGATGGAGGGGGGAGTTAAGGGGGGGGGGGGAGGGGAGGAAGGTACACTATATTCAAATATTAATCTACAAGCACACACTAGGGTGGTGATACATTTGGTACGTGTCAGATGTTATAGGTGCACCAATAGAGACCTGATTATAGTTGGCTTCAGTTTTCATTTTCCTTTTTTTGCACTTTATGCATTTTAAAAGTATTTTATTAACTATATTTGGTAAAGGCAGAGGGAGCTGTGGTAAGCGTGTCTCCCCTTGTCTAAGTAGGTTTAAGCATAAGTTGTTACATTATTCATTAAGACTCATCATTGAACAAAAAAGGAGTATTATGTCTGACATGGAACATTAGGGGCTTAGGGGATAGAGATAAAAGAAATGCAATGTTTAGATACCTAGATAGGTTGCAGCCCCAGATAATGTTTACAGGAAACGCATCTGCGGCCTGATACTATCCACCTGTTGAGCTCACGTGAATATGCAAGGCAGTACCACTCTACGTACTCCTCCCTATTCTAGGGGGGTTAGTGTAATGGTGTTGGCGAAGGTTTCGGTTGAATGTATTCAACAAGTGGATGAAGAAGGCAGATATGTTTTCTTGCTATGTAAACTTAATAAATTAACATGCATCATTGCTGCAATATACATCCCCCATTCTCTACAGCAACCCTGAGAAGGCTGGCACAATTTATGGCCTTATATCCAGATACTCCTGTATTAGCAATGGGGGATTTTAATAACACGTTGGATCGGGGACTAGATAGAATGTCTTTGACAGCTAATGCGATAGGACAGATGGCAGGCAAAACCACGTTTGCTTTGTTGCTTGCAGAACTGGGACTTTGGGATGTCTGGAGGGAGAGGCATGGCGACGAGAGATGCTACTCGTGCCATTCTGCCTCGTATGTCGGCCTCTCTTGAATAGATCTGGGCTTGGGAAATTAAGCATTAATGCAAAGGGTAAGGGACTCTGCTTATGATTGTCGGATCACTCTCCATTTTGGGTCAGACTGGATGTCAATATTGCCTCGGGCCACCCATTATGGAAAGTGAAACCATTCTGGTTGACATTACTCCCATCCTTGGATGGGACAATAGGTCTGCTACAGGAGTATTGGCAGTTTAATAGGGGTACAGCTGGTGCAGGGGTGGTATGGGACACATTAAAAGCCTTTCTAAGGGGGTGCCTGATTAGGGAAATCGTGGGCATCAAGACCCGTTCCAAGGAATGGGAGGATAAAGTTCGGGATGAAATGAAAAGCAGGGAACAAGCTGTGGTAGCAGATCCCTCAAAATAATCAGGATTTGTGGGCCGAGGTGCAATCTATGTACAATTCGGTACTGTTGACGGCAGCCGAGAAGAGGAGATACTTCCAACAGAGTCATTTTGAGGAAGGGGAAAACACGGGACACATTCTGGCATTAGTAGCTAGGGAGCAGCGGGATTCCTCGAATATTCTGGCGATAACCGTGGAGTCTGGGGAGAAGCACACAGTAACACTGACATTTTAAATGATTTCTGAGTTTTACAGGGAGTTATTCTCCTCTAGAACCGAGAATGTGGAGTCGGAGATGGTCTTGTTTCTCCAAGGTTGTCCCACCCCCCAACTGGCAGGGTTTCTTGCGGGAGTTGTTTCCCCCTGGCGGGGGAGAGGTTCACAAATCCCTCCAGCGTGATGCTGAGTCCTCGAGTAATGCGTAGATTGCATTAAGGTGAAAAACCATGAACCTTTACAACCCCTTAATGTACGCTGAGAAGTGTGTGCAGACTTGGTGTACATGACGGCTTCCAGGGTTTTTTATTTTATTTATTTTTAATTCTACTTTAACCACTTAAGGACCGCCTCCTGCACATATATACATCAGCAGAATGGCACGGCTGGGCACAAGCGCCTACAGGTACGTCTATTTAAATGCCCAGCTGTGGGTCACGGGCGAGCGCCCGTCACCCGGTCCAAAGCCCTGTTCTTCACTGTGGTGCCGTCATCTATCGTGTGTTCCCTAATATAGGGAACCACAATCAATGACGTCACACCTACAGCCACACCCCTCTACAGTTAGAAACACAGATGAGGTCACACTTAACCCCTTCAGCGCCCCCTTGTGGTTAACTCCCAAACTGCAATTGTCATTTTCACAGTAAACAATGCATTTTTTGCTGTGAAAATGACAATGATCCCAAAATGTGTCAAAATAGTCAGACGTGTCCGCCATAATGTCACAATCATGAAAAAGGTCGCTGCCATTAGTAGTAAAAAAAAAATTATATAATATAAATATTGCAGAAAATAAGTATTTGAACACCCTGCTATTTTGCAAGTTCTCCCACTTGGAAATCATGGAGGGGTCTGAAATTGTTATCGTAGGTGCATGTCCACTGTGAGAGACATAATCAAAAAAAAAAATCCAGAAATCACAATGTATGATTTTTTTTAACTATTTATTTGTATGATACAGCTGCAAAGAAGTATTTGAACACCTGAGAAAATCAATGTTAATATTTGGTACAGTAGCCTTTGTTTGCAATTACAGAGGTCAAACGTTTCTTGTAGTTTTTCACCAGGTTTGCACACACTGGAGGAGGGATTTTGGCCCACTCCTCCACACAGATCTTCTCTAGATCAGTCAGGTTTCTGGGCTGTCGCTGAGAAACACAGAGTTTGAGCTCCCTCCAAAGATTCTCTATTGGGTTTAGGTCTGGAGACTGGCTAGGCCACGCCAGAACCTTGATATGCTTCTTACAGAGCCACTTCTTGGTTATCCTGGCTGTGTGCTTCGGGTCATTGTCATGTTGGAAGACCCAGCCTCGACCCATCTTCAAAGCTCTAACTGAGGGAAGGAGGTTGTTGCCCAAAATCTCACAATACATGGCCCCGGTCATCCTCTCCTTAATACAGTGCAGTCGCCCTGTCCCATGTGCAGAAAAACACCCCCAAAGCATGATGCTACCACCCCCATGCTTCACAGTAGGGATGGTGTTCTTGGGATGGTACTCATCATTCTTCTTCCTCCAAACACGGTGTAGCGGCTACCCAAGTAGTGAGAGGGGATCCGCCGTTGGCGACGTCCTTTTCCCTGGCAAGTTGCTATGCAAGTAAGTCCAGTATAAGCCCATCCAGAGGGAGAGTCAGGTCCAGTTGTAAGAAACAGAAGGAATATCCCCTTGCATTCCCTCCTAAGAAGGAGACGGTGCTACGTTTTGGAAGGGTCAAGTAACACAACTTTAATGGTACATTTCTTAGTTTATATCTAGTTACAAACTGGTGAGTGCTCAAGGAACAATGAAAGTCTCCACCCCCTCCCTCCACAGGGGGGGCCCCAAATTAGACACACTGTCACCAGGCCAAAAGAAACCACATTCCTTTCTCAATAGACTTCAATCACAGATAACCCCATCAATAGATAAGCATTTTGGCACCGCAAAGCCTGACAAGTTCTTCTGAACACAAATGACATGCTAATTCAATACACAGACAGGAGACTGTTAATTTGTAATACAATACACAAAAGAGAGAAGAGACATTTAGAATTCAACAGTGAAAGAGTCACTCTACAATTAACCTTCTAAATTCAGAACCAACAGATCCAAAACAGCCCTCCAGATATCTCAGAATATAATGTGGATAATCCATATCTCAGGTAGTCCCAGATATCATTCATCCTATTGTAACACGTCCTTCGGCTCCTTGTATGTCCCACTGCATGATTATTATAGATGTACAGGCAGAATACATAGTTCCGTTACACACGGTTAGTAGAATTATGACCAAAAAGTACTATTTTGGTCTCATCTGACCACATGACTTTCTCCCATGACTCCTGGATCATCCAAATGGTCATTGGCAAACTTAAGACGGGCCTTGACATGTGCTGGTTTAAGCAGGGGAACCTTCCGTGCCATGCATGATTTCAAACCATGACGTCTTAGTGTATTACCAACAGTAACCTTGGAAACGGTGGTCCCAGCTCTTTTCAGGTCATTGACCAGCTCCTCTCGTGTAGTCCTGGGCTGATTTCTCACCTTTCTTAGGATCATTGAGACCCCACGAGGTGAGATTTTGCATGGAGCCCCAGTCCGAGGGAGATTGACAGTCATGTTTAGCTTCTTCCATTTTCTAATGATTGCTCCAACAGTGGACCTTTTTTTCACCAAGCTGCTTGGCAATTTCCCTGTAGCCCTTTCCAGCCTTGTGGAGGTGTACAATTTTGTCTCTAGTGTCTTTGGACAGCTCTTTGGTCTTGGCCATGTTAGTAGTTGGATTCTTACTGATTGTATGGGGTGGACAGGTGTCTTTATGCAGCTAATGACCTCAAACGGGTGCATCTAATTTAGGATAATAAATGGAGTGGAGGTGGACATTTTAAAGGCAGACTAACGGGTCTTTGAGGGTCAGAATTCTAGCTGATAGACAGGTGTTCAAATACTTCTTTGCAGCTGTATCATACAAATAAATAGTTAAAAAAAATCATACATTGTGATTTCTGGAATTTTTTTTTTTTTGATTATGTCTCTCACAGTGGACATGCACCTACGATGACAATTTCAGACCCCTCCATGATTTCCAAGTGATTTCCAAGTGGGAGAACTTGCAAAATAGCAGGGTGTTCAAATACTTATTTTCTGCACTGTGTGTGTATGTGTATGTGTGTATATATATATATATATATATACATGCATGCAATAAAATTATCCCCCTAATTTATAGCGTTTACAAGCGATAAACGCTCTTATTTTTGTTAAAAAAAAAAAAAAAAAGGTAGAATATGTATCGGCCTAAACTGAGGTATGTGTGTGTGTGTGTGTATGTATATGTATATGTGTGTGTGTGTATATATATATATATATATATATAATTATTGTTTTTGGGGCATATTATAGCGCAAAAGATAAAAACCGCAGAGGTGATCAAGTACCACCAAAAGAAAGCTCTATTTGTGGGAAGAAAAGGACACCAATTTTGTTTGGCAGCCACGTCGCACAACCGCGCAATTGTTGGTTAAAGCGACGCAGTGCCGAATCACAAAAACTGGCCAAATACTTTACCTGCCTAAAGGTCCGGGGTCTTAAGTGGTTAAAGAGGAAGTAAACCCTAATGGTAAAGCATAATGGGCTACTATGCATCGCATGGTAGCCCATTATGTGGCGCTTACCTGAAACCGAAGCCTGCGATGTCCCCGTCAATCTTTCCCCCTCTTCATTCCGGGAATCACAGCATGCGGGAGCCCCCAGCCACGGCAGATCTCCCTTAGAAACGGCACAATTGCTGTTTCTAAAGTGCGCCTGCGCCATTGTCTACGGTGTATGCGCCGCAAACATTGGCGCCCGCATCTGTGAAATCGCATCCCAAATCGGCGGCATTTGTCGGCAATAGCACCGTCCTAATCGGTGCGACGCCGAAAGCTGCACCGATTTCAAAAAGTTGTTCCTGTACTACTTTTTGCGATTTGAGCCCTTGATGGAGCCCAGGTTCACACTGGGCTGCGGGAGTGAAGCTGTGCGAGTTCAGCTGAAATCGCACGATTTCACTCCCGCTGGCAGTCCCGATTTCGGCCACGATTTAAGAGACATCTGTGCAGGTTTCTGTACAGATGTCAGACTACTTTTTGAAATCGGTGCAATGCCGCAGATGCAGCGTCTCCCCGATTAGGACAGTGCCATTGCCGGCAATTTGCGGCAAAATCCGCTGTTGTGACATGCGATTTGACATGCCAAATCGCATGTCAAAACGCACCAGTGTGAATCGGGGCTTACTTTGACATCTGTGCCGAAATCGTGGCCGAAATCGTAACTGTCGGGCGGGGGAGAAGCCGTGCGAGTTCAGCTGAACTCGCACGGCTTCACTTCCGCAGCCCAGTGTGAACCGGGCAATGCCGCAGATGCAGCGTCTCCCCGATTAGGACAGTGCCATTGCCGGCAATTTGCGGCAAAATCCGCTGTTGTGACATGCGATTTGACATGCCAAATCGCATGTCAAAACGCACCAGTGTGAATCGGGGCTTACTTTGACATCTGTGCCGAAATCGTGGCCGAAATCGTGACTGTCGGGCGGGGGAGAAGCCGTGCGAGTTCAGCTGAACTCGCACGGCTTCACTCCCGCAGCCCAGTGTGAACCGGGGCTTACCAATGAAAAATACATGGTGTGAGGCAATTCCCTTTCCTGCCACCGCAGTTGTCATTGCTGCTGTAGCAGTGCATGAGGAAGAAGAGGAGGAGAAGCGGAAAAGACGTGGATATTGGGTACATCCCATCATTGCCAATCGTGAAGATAGGGGTCAATTTTGGGTCCTCTATAATGACGAATGGCTCCTTACATTGGTGGTCAGTGGGATCTTGTCTTTGTAGTTTGGGTCACACAAATCATAAATAGCTGGTCCTGAATAAATCTAATGATTTGCTCATTATCAAAGACGTCTCTCTCTTTTTACCTGTTTGGAGCACATTGTTCCTGAGGGAATAACCAGGAAGGGAATGTGTGGTGGAAAAATTTGCCTGGGAAGGGCTACTATGTGGAAAGGTTTGGGTGGGACAAGGGTTAAAAAGCTGCTTGTGCTTACAAAGTTGTACTGAAATCGTGTGTATATTATACCCTCACCTCCGAGGAATCCAGGACCAGCCCCAGGTATTCCAGATGCTGAGACGTTGTTATTCAGGTACGAATTGCATGCTACTTGAGGGTTTAACATTGAGGTCTATGGACAATAACTCGCATGGAAGTTGTACCAAAGTAGTGCAGGGACTACTTTGAAGTTGGCACGACCTTAAAGTTGTGCCATTATGAATTATGTTCTTTGAAAATCATGGAGAATGACTTGTCATACGATTTTGCAGTACAAAATCGTGAGACAAGTCGTATAAGTGTGAAAGGGGACTTAATCTAGGTGTAAGTGGTTTATTTGGCCTGTGCATTCTATGTGGGTGCAAACGTCTCTTTGCACTGGTGTATGGATCAGTATGCCCATGTGAATGAGGCCTTTCTGTCTCCCTGTTCATTAACCTGATTTTGTTGTAATGTAGCAGATTTGATTCATCAAAAGAAAATGCAACCATGAGATCTGCTTGGTTAATGTTGTTGACTAGAAAAAAAAAAAAAAAACTATGCTTATTTATGTTACGACTTTTATCAGCATGTCTTTGGCCGATGAATTGCTAGCTGACCTGGAGGAGGCGGCTGAGGAAGAAGAGGAAAGCCTACTAGATGAAGAAGACCTGGAAACGATTGAGGAGGTGCAGGAGGAGATGCAAGTAGATCTAAATGCAGAATCCGTGAAAAGTATAGCCAAATTGTTGGACAGTAAACAGGTAAGTCTAATTTGAACTTTTAACTTACTTTAGGGCTGAAAAATCTCCCTAGATCCTGTGTGTGTGTGTTAAAATGTATTTAGTTTAACTGCAGCATTTATTAAATTGAGGTTTGCAAACCGAGGTCAATTCACTAATTCTTATTGCATGAGATTTTGTGTTTTTATCCAAAATAAACTGCCAATTCGCTACTGGCAAATTCTGCTAATTGGGCCAAGTGTTTTGTTTTTTTTCTCCCTCTAATACCCTACCACATATATGTACATCTGACACTGCCAAAAGCCTTCTCTATGTCGAGAGGCATTTTCCTCAGGTGGGAGCTGGAGATTTGTCTATTATTAATATCCGTTGACTTACCAGGCATGAAGTGGTTTGATCTATATTAACAAGGAATGGCAGTACCTTCATGATTCTGTTGGCTAGCACTTTAGTAAGTATTTTAAGGTCATAATTCAGCAAATATATAGGCCTGTAGGAGAAACAACATGTTGAATCTTTTGGTTTTAAATTGGTTTGGACAGCAGCACTATGTGTGCTTGATATTACTGTCGGGTAACCCCCCCCCCCCCCCAACCCCTCTCATAGGAGTAGGTGGCATGAAACCCCTTCAGCCTTTCCTCTGGCCCCCGAATATTTACAAAGGTCATGGCAGAATCACTTCTTCACCTGCAGGAGGTCGTTGTATTTCCATATCTAGACGACCTGCTCTTCTTTGCTCCATCCAGGGAGAAATTGTTGGAGGACCTCGGAAGGTAAATTAGACCGATGAATACCATCACCAAATCCACCATACTCAAATGATGGCATGGGAAGACCACATGGCGTCCATGAACGTCTGACATGTTTCGAGGGTCAAGCCCTCTTCCTCTGAGCCAAACCCATGAATGACGGAACACCAATTTAGAAACAAAACTATGCTATTACTAAATGCTAGAAATTCTTTAACAAATTGATCTCTGTCGAGGGTGGCGCCTACCATGTTCCCCCACATCAGGGCTGGTGCAAGGATTTTTGCCAACGAAGGCGCATTTTTTTTTTTTTTTTTAAACAGGAAACTTTAAAACGGGTCCCCCCTCCCCCCCCTTACCTTTTTTCTGAACCCTTGCAAGTCACGGCGGCAACCATTGTGTGTGTCCGACCGGTGTGGTGAGCGCGGCGTGGACTCGTCCTTCAGATGCCACCCGCAGCGGCAGCCCACACACACTGCTGCCCTCCCCCTGGAAAAACCACCCCCCCTCCATTAGTACAGACTCGTCTTCCCAAATCCATTAGTACAGACTATATCCCCCTCCCCTCATTGGTACATAGTTCAGACATCCCCTGGTGCCGTAAGGCAAGTGCCATCGTTGCCTTGCGCTAGCGCCCGGCCTGCCCCACATATATTTCTGCCTATGATGGTTTGCTGAACCAAGGAGCCAGATGAGTATACTAGGTTTGTTATTTTATAGGGGGGGGGGGGGGACACTTTACTTTACTTTACAAACTCCTTCTTTTAAACTTGGTCCTGTCAGTTCTACAGAAGTGAATCAATTAAGCCGAATTGCTTGGCGGACCTCACTTGTGGTGGTTTCTCATGGCTGACGGGTCTCTGAACTGTTGGCCTTATCTTGTAAAGAACCCTTTCTTTTTCTTAAAGGGGTGTTCCAGCCAAATTTTATGTTTAAAAAGTCAGCAGCTACAAAAAGTGTAGCTGCTGGCTTTTAATAAACATACACTTACCTGCGCCGGCCAGGGCTCCGCTCCCACCCTCCCCGGCCGGCATCCTCATTGCTACTATGGGCACCCGGCCGTGACGGCTTTCGGCTTCACGGCCGGGCATCCACTGCGCAGTGCGCGAGCCATTGGACAGGTGATCGCCTAGGACCTGTCAGTGTCCTAGGCCATCGCCTAGGACCTGTCAGTGTCCTAGGCCATCGCCTATAGGGAGGGGCTGCAATAAGATGATTAAGCTTAAATTTGTCCAAACCAGAGTCTTGTAGACATCCCGGGTATGATAACGTTTGAAACACAAAATCATAAAATTATAATATAATAAATAACTATAAATAATTATAACAAATATCAATGTAATTATAATAAAAATTATTCACTAATGTAATCAAATCAAAATCACTGAAATTTGCTCAGTTGCAGAATTGTCGCTGTCATTACTTTTATTTTTTTATGACGAAGTTCCCCACAAATCGCTATCGCTCAATTCTGCAAGTGATTATCCTTTATTATCGCTGTTTTCTAGCTGCTCTAAAATCACTTTTGACATAAAGGGACACTTTTGGTTGCTATGGACAATCTACAGTTTGCAGGCACAAAAAAAATGTTTTTATTATGTAAAAGAATATGCAGGGCACTGGGCAGACCACTAGGGACAAGGGGGTGTGTACTTTTAACATACAGTACTGTAATCTAGAAGATTACAGTATTCTGTATGTAATGTGTTTGTTTACTTTTTTGAATTTGCTGCCGGTCTCCGCCCCTGTGCGCCGTTACGTAAGGTAAGTACAGTACCCCGCCTGGATACAAGGTAAGCCAGCGCGCTGCAGGCTCTGCATATTCACCCTGAGCGTGACTTGGGGATATCGATTTTTACATAAAAAATCCACCCCGAGTCGCACTCGGGGATACCGGCAGGGGGGTTAAACCTTAATCTTCTTTGTCAAGCTCCAAAGCATCTCAGATTTTTCTACATGGTTGTAGTGTGCACATTGAGTTTACCTCTTGGCCACTGCTCTAGCCATTTTTGGTTGAATTAAGCAGGTTATCCTGAAGGATTATTCCTTGAATAGGAATCCTTCCTTGTTAAGAATCACCCCACTTGTTCAGTAAGTACCTCTTGGGCTTTTCCATCACCGACCTTCTATTTCTAAGATTTGCAGGGCTGCCAACAGATTTTCCGTGAACATGTTAAATGAGCAGTATAGCCAAAGCTTGTTTTGGCAGTTTATTTCTAAAAGCATTCTTAATTTTACAGGGTTTTTTTTTTTTTTTTCTTTCACACTTGCCTAAAACATTTGCACAGTAGTGTGTGTAATGAAATACATTCTTGAATATGGTAGTCCTTTTTGGATCTAACTGGAATTGGGATTTAACTGATTTGTTGCTCTTTAAAAGTTTATTTTTTTATTTACCACTTGATAATTGGCATTTATTTTTTAGTTTGCAGAAATTTTGGCAAAGATCGAAGAATATGTCAAACAGCCGAAGGCATCAGCAGGTATTGCCATTTTAAAGTGCTCTTCTTTATATATGTGTGTGTGTAGTGAGCTTTCTGCTTTTACTTAAAATGTTGATTTATGCATGCTAGAGCTCTTCTGCCTTTCACAGCACAGCCACTTTTTTTTCTCTATTAAAATGGATAAGGTCAGTAGTTGTAAGTTTGAGTAATTGTCTATGGAGGTTGAAGGAGTCACAGTTGCTACAGCTGCTGGCTGGGTTTTGTAGCTATTACATTGTACTTTTTCTAGAACCATCAATTTTTTTTAAAAACTTCTTTCCGGACAGAACATGAGCGAACGTAGCCCCTCCTCCTTCTCGTATTGCAGGAAAAGCACACCCACAACAGACTTTAAATTGGAGGCCTCTCCCCCACAGTCCTCATTTATCTTGTTTCCTCTGGTCATGTAGGAACAAACCGGGACTGTGGGGGCCATGTTCTCTCTTGTGCTGCCTGAGAGAGGTCTTCAACTTACCTTTTTTCCTTTTGCAGCAGTGTCCTAGGTGAGGGAGCCTGTTCCTGGCTCCTCTCTTCCCTCTTCAGTGCTCAGGGAGAACCAGTACTGCCAGCAAGCTGCAGCCTATCTCTCCTGCATGGCAGCAGCCATGTTTTTCGTGTCCAGCAGCGTCTGTTCATACCCGCAGTGTCCTTTCCCGGAAGGGATGGAGCTTCCGGCCTGGTGCACGGCATCAGTTTTGGATGCAGGGAAAAGGGGTAAAACCCAGACTGTGCCTACATTTTTTTTTTTCTTCTTCTGTTCACTCCCTCTGGTGGCTGAGGGCCTGTCTGTTCATTGGATCCTGTGTGACGGTCAGTGCACATGTGGTGTTAAGTCCTTGGTGCTGGCTGCACAGGTGATCTTGTTGTAATATTTTATCATTTGTTAGTAGCTGGATCGGTTGTTTTTCTATTATGTCCCTGTCTTAGACAAAATGCAGTTAAAAGGAAGCTACTAGCAAGGGGTACATTTTCAGATTCATAGAAAAAACATTTATGCAAGGATTGTGTCTGAGCTTTAGTGAGGGAAGAAGCAGGTGCAGCACCTAATGACTTTCTGGCTTATATGAGGGCCAAGTGGAGTGCAATGTTGCAGTCTTTTTGCACTCAGAGTGCTTCAAGTTCTGAACCCACAACCGCACCAGTCATCGGCTTCCTTGGATGCAGGGTCAGGGATTCCCTCAGCACAGCTTGCTGGCTCTCCACCACAATCTGAAGGGGATTCAGAAGATGCAGCCAGCCAGCTATGCATGCTCGCAGCCAGCCAGCCAGCTATGCATGCTCGCAGCCAGCCAGCCAGCTATGCATGCTCGCAGCCAGCCAGCCAGCTATGCATGCTCGCAGCCAGCCAGCCAGCTATGCATGCTCGCAGCCAGCCAGCCAGCTATGCATGCTCGCAGCCAGCCAGCCAGCTATGCATGCTCGCAGCCAGCCAGCCAGCTATGCATGCTCGCAGCCAGCCAGCTATGCATGCTCGCTCGCAGCCAGCTATGCATGCATGCTCGCAGCCAGCTATGCATGCATGCTCGCAGCCAGCTATGCATGCATGCTCGCAGCCAGCTATGCATGCATGCTCGCAGCCAGCTATGCATGCATGCTCGCAGCCAGCCAGCTATGCATGCATGCATGCTCGCAGCCAGCCATGCAGGCATGCATGCTCGCAGCCAGCCATGCAGGCATGCATGCTCGCAGCCAGCCATGCAGGCATGCATGCTCGCAGCCAGCCATGCAGGCATGCATGCTCGCAGCCAGGCATGCATGCTCGCAGCCAGCCAGCCATGCAGGCATGCTAGCAGCCAGCCAGCCATGCATGCTAGCAGCCAGCCATGCATGCTAGCAGCCAGCCAGCCATGCATGCTAGCAGCCAGCCAGCCATGCATGCTAGCAGCCAGCCAGCCATGCATGCTAGCAACCAGCCATGCATGCTAGCAGCCAGCCAGCCAGCCAGCCATGCATGCTAGCAGCCAGCCAGCCATGCATGCTAGCAGCCAGCCAGCCATGCATGCTAGCAGCCAGCCAGCCATGCATGCTAGCAGCCAGCCAGCCATGCATGCTAGCAGCCAGCCAGCCATGCATGCTAGCAGCCAGCCATGCATGCTAGCAGCCAGCCATGCATGCTAGCAGCCAGCCAGCCATGCATGCTAGCAGCCAGCCAGCCAGCCATGCATGCTAGCAGCCAGCCAGCCATGCATGCTAGCAGCCAGCCAGCCAGCCATGCATGCTAGCAGCCAGCCATGCATGCTAGCAGCCAGCCAGCCATGCATGCTAGCAGCCAGCCAGCCATGCATGCTAGCAGCCAGCCATGCATGCTAGCAGCCAGCCATGCATGCTAGCAGCCAGCCATGCATGCTAGCAGCCAGCCATGCATGCTAGCAGCCAGCCAGCCAGCCAGCCATGCATGCTAGCAGCCAGCCAGCCATGCATGCTAGCAGCCAGCCAGCCAGCCATGCATGCTAGCAGCCAGCCAGCCAGCCATGCATGCTAGCAGCCAGCCAGCCAGCCATGCATGCTAGCAGCCAGCCAGCCAGCCATGCATGCTAGCAGCCAGCCAGCCAGCCATGCATGCTAGCAGCCAGCCAGCCAGCCATGCATGCTAGCAGCCAGCCAGCCATGCATGCTAGCAGCCAGCCAGCCAGCCATGCATGCTAGCAGCCAGCCAGCCAGCCATGCATGCTAGCAGCCAGCCATGCATGCTAGCAGCCAGCCATGCATGCTAGCAGCCAGCCATGCATGCTAGCAGCCAGCCATGCATGCTAGCAGCCAGCCAGCCAGCCATGCATGCTAGCAGCCAGCCAGCCAGCCATGCATGCTAGCAGCCAGCCATGCATGCTAGCAGCCAGCCATGCATGCTAGCAGCCAGCCAGCCAGCCATGCATGCTAGCAGCCAGCCAGCCAGCCATGCATGCTAGCAGCCAGCCAGCCAGCCATGCATGCTAGCAGCCAGCCAGCCAGCCATGCATGCTAGCAGCCAGCCAGCCATGCATGCTAGCAGCCAGCCAGCCAGCCATGCATGCTAGCAGCCAGCCAGCCAGCCATGCATGCTAGCAGCCAGCCAGCCAGCCATGCATGCTAGCAGCCAGCCAGCCAGCCATGCATGCTAGCAGCCAGCCAGCCAGCCATGCATGCTAGCAGCCAGCCAGCCAGCCATGCATGCTAGCAGCCAGCCAGCCAGCCATGCATGCTAGCAGCCAGCCAGCCATGCATGCTAGCAGCCAGCCAGCCAGCCATGCATGCTAGCAGCCAGCCAGCCAGCCATGCATGCTAGCAGCCAGCCAGCCAGCCATGCATGCTAGCAGCCAGCCAGCCAGCCATGCATGCTAGCAGCCAGCCAGCCAGCCATGCATGCTAGCAGCCAGCCAGCCAGCCATGCATGCTAGCAGCCAGCCAGCCAGCCATGCATGCTAGCAGCCAGCCAGCCAGCCATGCATGCTAGCAGCCAGCCAGCCAGCCATGCATGCTAGCAGCCAGCCAGCCAGCCATGCATGCTAGCAGCCAGCCAGCCAGCCATGCATGCTAGCAGCCAGCCAGCCAGCCATGCATGCTAGCAGCCAGCCAGCCAGCCATGCATGCTAGCAGCCAGCCAGCCAGCCATGCATGCTAGCAGCCAGCCAGCCAGCCATGCATGCTAGCAGCCAGCCAGCCAGCCATGCATGCTAGCAGCCAGCCAGCCAGCCATGCATGCTAGCAGCCAGCCAGCCAGCCATGCATGCTAGCAGCCAGCCAGCCAGCCATGCATGCTAGCAGCCAGCCAGCCAGCCATGCATGCTAGCAGCCAGCCAGCCAGCCATGCATGCTAGCAGCCAGCCAGCCAGCCATGCATGCTAGCAGCCAGCCAGCCAGCCATGCATGCTAGCAGCCAGCCAGCCAGCCATGCATGCTAGCAGCCAGCCAGCCAGCCATGCATGCTAGCAGCCAGCCAGCCAGCCATGCATGCTAGCAGCCAGCCAGCCAGCCATGCATGCTAGCAGCCAGCCAGCCAGCCATGCATGCTAGCAGCCAGCCAGCCAGCCATGCATGCTAGCAGCCAGCCAGCCAGCCATGCATGCTAGCAGCCAGCCAGCCAGCCATGCATGCTAGCAGCCAGCCAGCCAGCCATGCATGCTAGCAGCCAGCCAGCCAGCCATGCATGCTAGCAGCCAGCCAGCCAGCCATGCATGCTAGCAGCCAGCCAGCCAGCCATGCATGCTAGCAGCCAGCCAGCCAGCCATGCATGCTAGCAGCCAGCCAGCCAGCCATGCATGCTAGCAGCCAGCCAGCCAGCCATGCATGCTAGCAGCCAGCCAGCCAGCCATGCATGCTAGCAGCCAGCCAGCCAGCCATGCATGCTAGCAGCCAGCCAGCCAGCCATGCATGCTAGCAGCCAGCCAGCCAGCCATGCATGCTAGCAGCCAGCCAGCCAGCCATGCATGCTAGCAGCCAGCCAGCCAGCCATGCATGCTAGCAGCCAGCCAGCCAGCCATGCATGCTAGCAGCCAGCCAGCCAGCCATGCATGCTAGCAGCCAGCCAGCCAGCCATGCATGCTAGCAGCCAGCCAGCCAGCCATGCATGCTAGCAGCCAGCCAGCCAGCCATGCATGCTAGCAGCCAGCCAGCCAGCCATGCATGCTAGCAGCCAGCCAGCCAGCCATGCATGCTAGCAGCCAGCCAGCCAGCCATGCATGCTAGCAGCCAGCCAGCCAGCCATGCATGCTAGCAGCCAGCCAGCCAGCCATGCATGCTAGCAGCCAGCCAGCCAGCCATGCATGCTAGCAGCCAGCCAGCCAGCCATGCATGCTAGCAGCCAGCCAGCCAGCCATGCATGCTAGCAGCCAGCCAGCCAGCCATGCATGCTAGCAGCCAGCCAGCCAGCCATGCATGCTAGCAGCCAGCCAGCCAGCCATGCATGCTAGCAGCCAGCCAGCCAGCCATGCATGCTAGCAGCCAGCCAGCCATGCATGCTAGCAGCCAGCCAGCCAGCCATGCATGCTAGCAGCCAGCCAGCCAGCCATGCATGCTAGCAGCCAGCCAGCCAGCCATGCATGCTAGCAGCCAGCCAGCCAGCCATGCATGCTAGCAGCCAGCCAGCCAGCCATGCATGCTAGCAGCCAGCCAGCCAGCCATGCATGCTAGCAGCCAGCCAGCCAGCCATGCATGCTAGCAGCCAGCCAGCCAGCCATGCATGCTAGCAGCCAGCCAGCCAGCCATGCATGCTAGCAGCCAGCCAGCCAGCCATGCATGCTAGCAGCCAGCCAGCCAGCCATGCATGCTAGCAGCCAGCCAGCCAGCCATGCATGCTAGCAGCCAGCCAGCCAGCCATGCATGCTAGCAGCCAGCCAGCCAGCCATGCATGCTAGCAGCCAGCCAGCCAGCCATGCATGCTAGCAGCCAGCCAGCCAGCCATGCATGCTAGCAGCCAGCCAGCCAGCCATGCATGCTAGCAGCCAGCCAGCCAGCCATGCATGCTAGCAGCCAGCCAGCCAGCCATGCATGCTAGCAGCCAGCCAGCCAGCCATGCATGCTAGCAGCCAGCCAGCCAGCCATGCATGCTAGCAGCCAGCCAGCCAGCCATGCATGCTAGCAGCCAGCCAGCCAGCCATGCATGCTAGCAGCCAGCCAGCCAGCCATGCATGCTAGCAGCCAGCCAGCCAGCCATGCATGCTAGCAGCCAGCCAGCCAGCCATGCATGCTAGCAGCCAGCCAGCCAGCCATGCATGCTAGCAGCCAGCCAGCCAGCCATGCATGCTAGCAGCCAGCCAGCCAGCCATGCATGCTAGCAGCCAGCCAGCCAGCCATGCATGCTAGCAGCCAGCCAGCCAGCCATGCATGCTAGCAGCCAGCCAGCCAGCCATGCATGCTAGCAGCCAGCCAGCCATGCATGCATGCTAGCAGCCAGCCAGCCATGCATGCTAGCAGCCAGCCAGCCATGCATGCTAGCAGCCAGCCAGCCATGCATGCATGCTAGCAGCCAGCCAGCCATGCATGCATGCTAGCAGCCAGCCAGCCATGCATGCATGCTAGCAGCCAGCCAGCCATGCATGCATGCTAGCAGCCAGCCAGCCATGCATGCATGCTAGCAGCCAGCCAGCCATGCAGGCATGCTAGCAGCCAGCCAGCCATGCAGGCATGCTAGCAGCCAGCCAGCCATGCATGCATGCAGCAGCCAGCCAGCCATGCATGCAGCAGCAGCAGCCAGCCATGCATGCATGCTAGCAGCCAGCCAGCCATGCAGGCATGCTAGCAGCCAGCCAGCCATGCAGGCATGCTAGCAGCCAGCCAGCCATGCAGGCATGCATGCTCGCAGCCAGCCATGCAGGCATGCCACTACAGTGGCTCACAAAAGTTTAAGTGGTAGTCAAATTAGATTTTGCGAAGTGTATGCCCCTAGATACATCTCATGGTGCTCCCTGCATTTTGGGCCTCTCCGTGTCCAGGCTGGAAAAGTCTTTCACATGTGGTAATTGTGACGGTCGTCGAACATATCCCCGTCAAGCATTCCCTTCTTCTCCCATAAAAGAAATCACCCAATATTCCCCGACTAGGAATATCCCTGGAATCGCTGAATAATCCACACATGAGCCATGGGTTAATGCTGAATGTAACAGGACACACTTTATTGAAAGTACACAGCACACTTTATACAGGATTTGGAACATCCCGCCCCCAACAACCGCTTTCTTATTGGTCCATTGTAAAGTATGCAGTCTTCAATCTGGTCCTCTTAAACCATGCAAATGAGGACTTGAAAATGTCTCAGCAGAGATTGGTCCCAAAGCTTGAATAGCCTGAATATGTGTGTTCAGACAAAAGCCCCAGGGGGGGTCAATCAATGTACACAATAGCCAGCCACAGAACAATGGAACTGTCTGGAGACCAGAGACAGGGCAGAAGTCATTTACACCTGATAATAGAAAGGCTTTAGATAGGGTTATCACACAATGGACAATAAGTATCACTTATGAGTCTGTTGACCTGGCTGGGGTTCAGAATCAAATCTGTAATACATGAATTAGGATTTCAGTATTTCATGGTCCATGACAGTAATCACCGTACTCAGTAGGAGAATCTATTTTGGGGTGTAACTTTTGGTTTGTACATGCTATGTGTTAGAAATATTGTGTAATTTTACAACTTTGTGTGTAAAAGTGTTGTGGTGTGCTTGACAATTTGTTTATGGGTGGGGGGGGGGGACACAACTTCAAAAATCTCACCATGCCTCTTAACTAAATGCATTGGAATGTCTACTTTCCAAAAAAGGGGTCATTTGGGGTTAATTGTACTTTCCTGGCATGTTGGGGGAAATGATAGGCCATCGGTACAGGTGTGATCAATTTTCAGAGATTGGCACCATAGCTTGTGGACTCTCTAACTTTCTCTAAGATCAAATCATATTCTCCAATTTGGGTTCTTTCTACCAAAGATATGTAGCAGTATAAATGTTGGCCAAAATTTATGAAGAAAAATTACTAACCTGATTTTTATTTTTTAAGCCCCGGACCAATATGCAGCTAAAGGTCCAAAGGTGTTTTTACAAGTTGGCACTGCGCTGCTTTAACTGGTAATTGCGCGGTCATGCAATATTGTATCAAAACAAAATTTGTGTCCTTTTCTTCCCACAAATAGCTTTCTTTTGTTGGGATTTGATTGTCTTTGCGATATAAACGGAAAAAGGCTGAAAATTTTGAAAAAAAAAAATGTATTCAGCCACATGTCTTTTTTAGTAAAATAAAAATCGCAATAAGCGTATATTTATTGGTTTTCGCAAAAGTTATAGCGTCTACAAACGAGGGTACATTTTTCTGTAATTTACACCGCTTTAAATTTATGACTGCCGTACACACGGTCAGACTTTTCCACGGGAAAGCAAAATCGCTCCTCCGCCCCTAATGTCCCCATGCTCCTACAGCACTGGAGTCGCAGCTTTATATATTGTGGGAGGAAACGCTGTTGCTGTCAAAATAAATAAGTCCAACAGCTGAATGGCGTACCTGAAAAGAGTAAAGTAAATTGCATACCTGAAAAAACATGACAATAGAAACTTTTCAGAATAGAATACAGTAAAAAAGAGCAGAACAATAGAGAGGGAGAGAACAATAAAACAATATTTTTTTTTTTTTTTTTATCTTTTACTTGGACGCTTCCAAAAAAAACTTGGCGATCGCAGGGATCAGGCCTGTCTCTGCGAACGCTGCAGTTATGTGTTTTGTTTTGTAAGTGACCGTGATCGATTGATACTGCACTTGGGTGGGTTGGGCTGGGCGGAGGGGCAAAACGCAGGTGCTAGCTGGTATCTGGGCTGATTCCGCTAACAATGCGTTTTTGGGTACCCTAAACTGCTGGGTACGCTAGTATAGATCTGATCAGGTATCGATCCGTTCAGATACTATACCACTAAGGGGGGTGTATGCTTTGCGCGTGGGTGTAAGCGTTACTGGCACTAACCGACCGCTGCCTGGGGACTAACTGGCTAACCAGCATCACCATTGACAATTATACGGTGATCACTGGTGAAAGGGTTAACTCTAGGGGCAATCAGGGGTTAAAACCTTTATGGGGGTACCTAACGCTATAGAAACCTGGCGGCGAACCTAAACAAACCTTGCTTCCTGGCGGCACCAATGATTCTAATACAGTGATCAGAAAATTGATTGCTTAGTGACACTGGCAATAGGGGGTGAAAGGGTTAACTAGGGCGGTGATCAAGAGGTTAAACCTTTATTGGGGGGGGGGGGGGTAGGGGGCTACCCTGGACCTAAAGGGGCCTAAAGCTGACTGCCTTAACACTTTTTTTATTTTATTTTTTTTTTCTGTCACAAATGACACTAAATGCAGTGATCAGAAAATAAATGATCACTGCAATCCGTGACACTGGGGCTAGGGGGTGATTTGTGTGCCTGTGTGTACTGGTGTTAGTGGTCTGTTGGTGCAACTTACTGTGAGATGTCTTTTCTCTCCTCAGCGCCGGTTGAAAAGACCGACACGAGGAGGATGACATCACTTCCTCTGCCTGTGTTTACAGTTTACAGGCAGAGGAAATAGGTGATTCGCTGGGAGCGATCGCGAGGGGGTGGCTAGAAACGAATAGCCGTCCCCTCATCCCGGATCGCACCCACGGAATTACCGACCGCCGCAAGTACGGGGGGGGTGCCTGATCGGACCCACGTCTAGGCAGGTACGTTGATCTGCCTGTCCGTGCCATTCTGCCGATGTATATGTACATGCGGGGGTCATTAAGTGGTTAAATATATAGCGCAAAAAAAAAAAATCCCAGCGGTGATTAAATACCACCGAAAAAGGGACAAACATTTCAGTGTTGCATGACTGAGTAATTGTCATTCAAAATGTGAGCGCTGAAAATTGGTCTGGTTAAGAAGTGCCCCTATAGCAAGCCACAAAGTATACTTGTAGTATAGAGTGCCCCTACATCAAAGTAAAAAACAAAATGTGCCTTTTTTTTTTGAATCGTTCACTTCCCAGGACTACATGTCCCACTAGGTCAAGGGTGCCCAACATTTTAAAGAGCGTTTGCATTCCCCGGCGCTGGCCGCAAAACTGTGCCGGCATGTCACGGGATGCCGATGCGCGTGCCTGGCGGCCGCGATGTCCTCCAGGTACCTGGAGTTGGCAGTGACAGAAACACAGAGCTCCACATCCTGTCAGGGAGAGAGGAGACCGATGCTGTGTCCCTTGTACATAGGGACACAGATCGGTCACCTCCCCCCACAGTAAGAATCACTCCCAGGAAATACATTTAACACATTCCTCGCCCCTAGTGTTAACCCCTTCCCTGACAGTCACATTTATACAGTAATCAGTGCATATTTATAGCACTGTTCGCTGTATAAATGTGAATGGTCTCAAAATAGTGTCAAGTGTCCGCCGCAATATTGCAGGCCTGACAAAAAATAGCAGATCACCACCGCAGAGATGATCAAATACCACCCAAAATTCTATTTGTGGGAAAAAAAATGATAAAAATATAATTTGGGTACAGTGTTGTATGACTGCGCAATTGTCATTCAAAATGCGTCAGCGCCGAATGCTGAAAATTGGTCTAGGCAGGAAGGGGGTTTAAGTGCTCAGTATGGAAGTGGTTAAGCGGAGCTCCACCCAAAAGGGGTCTACTCCTGTTTTGACAGATACCTGCTCCCTGCTGACTTTGCCGCGGTGGACTCATTCGGAAGTTTTGGTTTGCCTTTTTCCCCTGAATGGCTGTTGGGCCATTTACAAAGTGCAGCACGCTTTGCACATGCATAGTAGGGGACCGGCTGGAAAGCCGCAAGACTTCACTGACTGTTTCCCTTACCCGAGGTGGCAGCACCCAAGAGCAGATTGAAAAATCAGCTTTGGTGAAGACACCGCTGGGTTTGTGGACAGGTAAGTGTCCTAGTATTAACAGTCAGTGGATACAGTATTTTGTAGCCGCTGACTGACTTCTTTTTTTTTTTTCCTTCTGAAGGAACTTTTTTAACTTTAGCTTTTAAATTGACAGTCTAAAGGGCTCTTTCATCGGATCGCTTTGTTGTTCCCTTCTGAGCTGGTGGATGACAGGTCAGTCTTTACTCACTGTGGAGAGACGGACCTGTCGGATCTCCGCTTCCCGCTATAAAGGATCGGATGAAAACTGATCCGCCTGTCTGTTTTCATCCTATACAGTACTACGGCGCGACCGATGTCAGCGATGACATGTCTGCTAACATCCTATTCGCTAAATAGAGACGGATGGAAACCCTATTTGCGTCTCTATTTATCGGTCGCGCCGTAGTACTGTATAGTGTCCATTCAGGTCCCCCTAAAAAACTGACTGGCGGACCTGAACAGTCCGCATGTGTGAAAGGGGCCTGAGGAAAGTGGGATTTCTAGTTGAACACTAAAAATTGTAAATTTGCATGGGGGGGGGGAAAACATATTTGTAGCTGACTGCCACAGGAAAAATCCATTAAGGGCTGGAAAGTTTGTATAATATTTGCCTTGCTATTGGTTTATTACTAAACTTTATTTTTCTCACCAGTCATGGGTC
This sequence comes from Rana kukunoris, assembly GCA_029574335.1. Lineage (NCBI taxonomy): Eukaryota > Metazoa > Chordata > Amphibia > Anura > Ranidae > Rana > Rana kukunoris. Next base: position 41,976,583 of record CM056058.1, on the reverse strand, counting down.
CTGTGGAAGCTGCTCCTGAATATAAAGTGATTGTGGATGCAAATAATTTGACTGTGGAAATTGAGAATGAGTTGAGTAAGTTTCATGTGTGTTTTTAACTTTGCACTAAAATTACAATTTTTACTTTGCTGCACAAATTCTAGTTCATAGTCCTGCAATATACAGTATATCCAACGATTTTCCGCTTTGCAAGATATTTTCAGCCTGAAAGTGTGTATTTTGACCCAAAGGGTGGTTGATGACGTAATTGGGGTAGCCACACTAGGGTGTCCCCATATGTTACAAAATCTAGCATAGAGACATAGTTCTTGGTACTCCAGTTTCCAAAGTTATCTTCCAGGAAGGCTTACAGAGAGAATCCTCCCACCTAGCCCAGGAAACGATGATCCACATTATAAAAGACAACCCACAGGCAGTAGCCCCTCAGTATTTGTTTTCCTCTGGCCAGACAGGAACTCCTGTGTGTGTGTGTGTGTTTTTTTTTTTTTTTTTTAACTGCAGGGGCCCCCCTTCAGCATGCCTGTAGATTCAGGTACCCTGGCAGTGTCCTGAAATTTGGTGCTCAGCTCAGGAGCACAGACCACTACGCTATTACCTTGAAAGCAGAGCGGAGGAAGTGGCTTAGCAGCCATGTTTTTGGTAGCAAACACTGACCTGGTGGTCGGGGCTATAAGCTCCATGCACTGTTCCCGGGGAGGCGTCCGATCCACAGCACCAGACCAGGATCCTCATTGCTCAACCTTTCAGGACTACAGAGAAGATGGTGGAAGCTATTTTGTCCTGCTCTGTTAAGTCACCAGGGAGGAGACTGTAAGCAGGTCTAGGACACCTGCCGTCTCTAAAGTAAGAGAGGCAATTGGGGGTTCCTTTTTTCTTTTTCATACATCATGGGACACAGGCAGGCTAATCAATACCTGCTGGGTTATACTTCATCAGGTAAATGGACAATGGTAGACCAGTAAATGTTTTCGAAAAAGAGTAGCGGGACTAACTATGAAGTTTGGTGTATGGAATTGTACTGTGTTTTTTTTTTTTATTTTATGTGTTTATTTTTTATGGTTGAACTGGATGGACTTGTCTTTTTTCAACCTGACTAACTATGTAACCCTACAGTTCCTGATGAACCTAGTCGTATCCCTAGTGTTGTATCCCCTGAAAGATCAGAATCTTCCAGGAAATCGGAGATGCTGTGCCTACAGTCAACGCTGCTGCTTCATCCTTTATAACCAAGGATGAATTTGCCTCAGCCCTAGCCGGGTTAGCGCACAGGATTACTGGCATGATTGCCTCCATCCTGCAGGGTGCCAAAAAGCGTGACAGATCCCCCCCCTCCCTAGAGCCTCCTAGTCTGGAGCAGGAATGGGTTGAGGATGGGGAAGTGCTAAAAGCTCAAGATTCTGTGGAGCGCCCAGCAGATGAGTCTGCTTCTGAGCAAACTGGACAAAAGGAGATCCAGTTGATGTCCGTTTGTCGCAGAGGCTTTCATCCTGAATCTGACTAAAATGGTTCATTCTGCCTTTTTAAGTTGCCTCTTAAAAAAGCAGAGGTGACTGAGCCCCCTTTGTCCTCTTGGGATCCCTGAGGCGGCTTCAGGCTGCACAGGCTTCCCCCCCCCCCACATCCCCTACTGGAACAGGCGGTGTATGCTGATTGGGAATATCCTGACAGGATTTTTGTTCCTCCTAAGAGGGTTTCCCTTTTATATCCCATGGATCAAACTTTTATGGCTTAACTGGTCAGCAGAGCTTCATTGTGAAAAGTTATTGGCAGGTACCCCTTTTCATGGGGAACGTTTATTTGATGATCATTTGGACGAATATATCCGGAAGAGTTCTCTGCTTCCTGTGGGAGGAAAAAAAGCACCAGACGTTCCTCTTTTAAAACCTCAGCCACTACTTCCTCAAATGTCTCAGCGTAAAGGCGGTTCCGCTGCCAACAGGGCGCTAGGGCCAGGGGCATGCCCCAAGGCCAGAAAAAGCCCTGGATTCAAAAAAATTCTAAACCCAGCACCAAGCCCTCCACTCTATTGGGTGGAGGAAGGCTACTGCACTTTGTGGACATTTGGAGAACAGTAATTCAGGATGAGTGTCACCTCAATTGTATCCCGTGGTTAAAAGCTGGAGTTGCGGGGGTTCCCCCTCAGGTTTTTAGGATCCAGCACGGATGCATTTTTTTCCTCTCAGTTGTAGCCTCATTCCAAATGGAAGACTTTTTTTTTTAGCTTCCATCAATATAAAGGATGCATATTTACTCATACCTATCTTTCAGCCTCATCAGAGATTCCTGCGGCTTGCAGTAGAGGAACATCATTTTCAGTTTGTGGCACTACCATTCGGTCTTGCTACCCTTCGGGTGTTAACAAAGGTCCTAGCGCCAGTACTGGATCTTTTAGGGGCCCAAGGGATATTGGTGCTCAGGTATCTGGACGACCTCCTGCTCAGATCACTCACTACAGGCTCTAGAACAGAGCATAACATGTACAGTGCCGTACTGGAAAGCTTAGGCTGGAGCATAAATACTGATAAGTCAACCTTAAGACCCGCTCAAGGTCTAAAGTATTTAGTTCTGATCCTAGATACGGCCCAAGCAAAAATATTCTTGCTTACCCGCAGGGATCTGTGCCATGAAGAATCGGGTGCATCAGATAAGGGGCACCAGACAACCCTCTATTCGGCTCTGTATGAGTGTTTTAGTGAGGATGGTATCCTCCGAGGCTGTGCCCTATGCCCAGGTCTGTACCAGGCCTTTACAACAATACATCTTGTTGGCTTGGAACAGGAGAGGCCAAGCCCTGGATTATTCAATGTGCTTATCCCCTCAGGCACGCTTAAGCCTAAACTGGTGGTTGCAGGGTCAGAACCTGCGAAAGGGAAAATCCTTTCTCCCGGTAACTTGGAGAGCACTGACTACAGATGCCAGTCTCTCAGGCTGGGGAGCAACCCTAGAGGGGCTCATGGCTCAAGAGAAATGGCCAAAGAGCAGATCTGTTCTGTCCATCAACGTCCTGGAATTACAGGCAGTACAACTGACCTACGGTCATGAATGGTGGAGCTTCAGGACTGCTCCATCAGGGTTCAGTCTGACAATGCCACTGCAGTGGCTTATATAAACCACCAAGGTGGTACCAGGAGTCGTTCAGCTCTGAAGGAGTAGAACAACATACTAGCCTGGGCAGATGCACATGTGCTGATTCTATCAGCAGTCCATATCCCAGGAGTAGAGAACTGGAAGGCAGATGATCTCAGCCGCCAGCAAATATGCTCAGGGGAACACCCAAGGGTGTTCAGGAAATTTGCCAATGTGTGATTGTGACTTAAACTTGGGGCTGTCTGTGTTAGAGAAGCAACCATTTAAACCTATTAAAGAAATTCCATTCGACTTGCTGTCACGCAAGCTAAGCTTCCTGATGGGTTATCTCTTCGACTAGAGGCTTGGCGGCCCTTTCATGCAGGGAACTGTACTTGATCCTTCGCTACGACTGTGTTCTTTGGACATTGTCTGGGCAGTTGAGGTCTATTTTACTGGATGTGCAGAGATCTGAGGATCGGACTCTTTTGGTAAAAGAAAAAGGGCATCAATTGGTCATTCAGGCCTATGGTCTGCAACCTAAAGCTCCTCCCTTTTTAGGGTGAGCGCTCATTCTACCAGGGGTGTAGGAACCTCCCTGGGCTTTTCGCCATCAGGTATCTGTGGCTCAGATTTGTATGGCTGCTACCTGGTGTTCAGTGCTTACGTTCACCAAATTTTTATCAAGTGGATGTTTGAGCAGCCGGGGATTTGGCTTTCGGCTGTGTTGTACTGTGGGCTGATGTATAAATATTCTGATGGCTATTGTTTGGCAGGGTGTCTCCCTCCCCTCAAGGCTATTGCTCTGGGATGTCCCAGCAGGTAATGAATATTAGCCTGGTTATGTGTCCAATGATGTACTCCAAAGAAAAGGATTTTACAGGTAAGTATGACAAATTGTGTGGGGTGTTTTTTCCTTCCTTTTTTTTTTTCTTCTGGTGAAGGGGCATCAAGGGTTTTGAGGTGATTCTCTGTACTATCCACTGACCAGCGGGGCTGGTGTGTGTGTGTGTGTGTCCCCCTTTTTTCCCCCTATTAGGGGTGAGACTTAATTTGGACAATGGCCACCTTCACTCTCCTCTTCACTTATTCCTTCCCCCCCTTTTTATTTATTCCTAGTGTGTGTCACGTCTTTGTATTTTTATGTTTGTACACGGTTTTCACTGTGACTGGTTGGGTGTGATTCCTCAGGCCTGCCCTGAAAGTCTTGGGAGGGGGTGGACATGGCCTTATGGCTTGGTTCGCCCTCTCTCATGGGGTCTCCCTTCGGGGGAGCCCCACCTAGTACTTGTTTGTGTCTGTTTTGGCAGACCCTCCAGAGAATGGGGTCCGTCTGGTTTCGGCCAGATGGACCAAAGTACCCTTTTTCCTGTAAGGGGCCTCTCACCCCCCGGGGGATTTATGGCAAGGCCTTCTGATTTCAGAGGGCTTGTGTACACCCGTTGCATGTTTTTGTGTCACCTCTATGTTTTTTTTTGTGTTTCACACGCCATTGGGCTTTCAATAAAAGAGAATGGGCTTTCAATAAAAGAGAATGGGAGTCTGGATATGGGCTCCAGTGCTGCAACGCTCTTTTTGAAATGGAGTCCAGCTGAAGGGATTCTTAGGCCCCTTTCACATTGAGGAGTTTTTCAGGCGGTACAGCGCTAAAAATAGCGCTGCTATACCGCCTGAATAACTCCTGCCAAGCAACCTCAATGTGAAAGCCAGAGGGCTTTAACACTGAGGTGATGCGCTGGCAGGAGAGAAAAAAAATCTCCTGTCAGCAGCATCTTTGGAGCAGTGAGAGGAGTGGCATGTATACTGCTCCTTCCCATTGAAAACCATGGTAAATCGCGGCAATACCGCCCGCAATGAGCCTCTAAAGAGGCGCATTGCGGGCGGTATTAACTCTTTCACAGCTGCTAGCGGGGGGTTAGTACCACACCGCTAGTGGCCGCAAATCCGACTGTATAGCGCCGCTATTCTATACCGCCAGCGCGGCTCCCGCCGCAATGTGAAAGGGGCCTTTAAAAAGCATTGGGGGGGAAAAAAATGACACACTTCTTCTTTTTTCTTGGTTTTTTTCACAAAGGCTGCTTCTCTGCTGGAGAAGCAACTATCCTCGTGAGCGCTGAGGCTCAAGGGGAGCCCTCCTTTACTCCAATTTTGGTCAAATGCCAGACCTTCTGTTGCTGGCTTAAATCCTGATGTTTTCTGCTGATCAATATGGATGGATCACAGCCGCTGGCTTCCCCAAATCTTTTAAAGAGAGTACTGCATGGCTGTACAGCTAGTGGGGTCTGATGTGGTTTAATCTGGACTTTTGTACTGGAATTTGGCCAATAACCCACCCCTAAGCAGAACTAGAAACAAATTATGGATCAGTCAATTGACAGTCCCCTGGGCGTAACCATTCTATTGCATGGACAAACCTGTGTTAAATGATTGCTCGTTAATACTCTCAGGTATTGGCCTTCTGATTGCTCCTGTTGCATGCTTCAGGGCTTGTTCAAAAGTGTCATGTTTTTGATCACTAGATTTGGACATGTCTGTCTCCCACCTTTTTAGCATAGGCTATATATAAAAAGCAAGTTAAATGTACAGCAATATCTGTTAAACTACATATTAATGTACAGTATGTTAAGGAGCCTCACTTTTACTTCTGTTCCAAATAAAATATTTGGTTATGTCTAGGAGCTGAAGCTATTAATATTACTGTTAATAATAATAATATTATTATTATTATCTTCTATGCACTCCAGTTTGTGTGCCTAGACTTCTATCACCTGGAGTTTTCTGGGTTCCTCCACTAAATAGATGTATAATTGGTAGCCAGAGATTAGGCTACATCTATGACATGTGTTTATACGACTGGTTGACATTAATTGCAAATGAATTTGTGTGTGTGTGGTATTGGACTCTGACCTCACACTTTTCCAAGTATGTTATAACTATGTATTTAGAGTTGAAAATATATTTATTGGTAGCATAACAAACGATACAAAGAGAAACATCCAGTGTTGCATAAGGGTGACAATCGTGAGCATACATGTATCTTGAGTCAGCCCAATGGCTATTGCCCATAGCATAACTCCTATTACCTTTTATAGAATATAATGAACATCAACGCTTAGGAGCAAACAACGACTCCTGTCAAGAGTGTCCTTGTTTCTAATCTGGTAAAATATAAAAAAATTCAAGAAAATTAAAAAGGAAAAAGAGAGAAGGAGCGGCCCAGAGGCGGACGTGGGAAGGGAGAAAGGGGAGAAGAGGGCAGAAGAGAGCCAGGGAAGAGCACAAGAACTGCCATGAAAACATTTGTGGGATAAAGTTACCAAATAAGACAGCGCGGATGGGGGGGGGGACATCCAGAGGTACATGCCCTGACCAGCCCAGTGTTAGGTTCGTAAATTTAGGATGATTGTGTTGGGGTTGATTAACATATTGGTGAGAGTATCAGAGGCAGAGAAGTGAAGCCAAGTGGACCACGGCATCTTGAATTTATCAAAGGTGTCATTGTCAAGGGCCAACATCTTCTCCATTCTCATGGTATCCTTCATAATCGAGACCCATCGTGACAAGGGGGGAGTGAGTTTTCCAAAATGAAGGTATGAGCTGTCTCGCTGAGGACATAAAAAAAAAACGGAGAAGACTTTTCTTCTGTGATGTAACTGACCCAGGGAGTATGGAAAGGAGAGCAATCTTAGGGGAGGGTGTCAACGCTTCATCATAAATTTTATTATAACAAGTAAATAACTGAGTCCAGAAGGGGCGCATCCTCTCGCATTCCCACCAGATATGCAGATAGGTCCCTGTAGAGGAAGTGCATCGCCAACATGTGGCTGGAGTAGATGGGAACAGTTTGTGCAGCGTGGAGGGGTCCCTGTACCATCGTGATAAAACCTTTTAGTTTTCCTGGGAATAGCAGGATATCGTTGATTTGTGTGTAAAAAAAAAAACAAGGTCTTCCAATCCGACCTGGGCATGTCTTCTCCCAAATCTGCAGACCACTTTCCGGTGTAGGGAGGCAAGTCGCCATGTGGGAGACAGTATATGATAGAAAGGAGGTGTCTGGGTGTTTCAGAAAGGGAGCACAGTCGTTCAAACTCAGTATAAGTGTGGTGGACCTGGGAGGAAATGAGGAGGCACTTCGCAAACGTAGAGCTATAAGCCAGTCTGTGGGGCCTGTCTGTGTGACCGGAGTCCCCTGTAGTGGGTCTACAAAGGAGTGTGCTTGGGGCCAATCGGAGCGTTTAAAGGGCCCTATCGTTGCCGCTCCTATGCCCTATGGGAATACAGGGTTATCAAACAGGGGGGACAGGGTGTTGCATAGACCCCTATGGAGTGGCGAGGGAGAGGGCAGGCAGGAAAAATTGGACCCATAACCCCAAAGAAGTGCCCGGAGGTCTACAGGCGCTAGGTCCTGTTCAATGGCGACAGAAGCCTTCAAAAAAGGGCGGGGGAACCATTCCAGGATGCGTGACACATGAGTAGCTTTGTAGTAAGTCTCGAAATCGGGCAGACCTGCCCCACCTTGTAGCTTTGGGAGTGTAATGTAATAGCTTTGGGAGTGTGTTGATCCCTCCAAACCGCGGCAAGGGGGAACCACCCCACCCCTCCAAGTCCTTCCGTATGCGAGAAAGTAAGGGAATATAGTTTAAGGAGAACAGGTTGGAGGGGATCGTAACCCCCAGGTAGGACACTCCTTTTGCCTGCCATTGAAAGGGGTAGTTTGAATATAGGGAGGACATCATAGGGGTAGGGAGGGAGATGTTGAGGGCTTCAGTCTTGGAGACGTTAAGCTTAAAATTATTAAAGGACCCAAACCGCTGGAATTCATGGATAAGGGAAGGTAGAGAGGTATGGGGGTGCTGCATGTAAACCAAGAGGTCATCGGCATAAAGGGAAAGCTTATGGTGAGCGGAGGGTGTTTGGATACCCTGGATGGAGGTGTTCTGCCAAATAGCACAGGCCAAGTGTTCTATAACAATGACGAATAGGAGAGGGGAGGGGAGGCAACCCTGCCGGGTGCCTTTTGGCAATCGAATGTCAAATGGCTCAGAGGTAGTGCCATTCACCAAAACTGAGGCAGACGGCCGGAAGTACAAGGACATCACTTTAGAAATAAAAGTAGTACCCAAACACAATTGTTCCAATGAGAGTTGGAGAAGATTCCAATTAACCCTATCGAACGCCTTTTCGGCGTCGAAGGAAAGGAGACAGGCTTTCAGGTTCGCACGCTGGATAAGGGATATGAGATGAATCGTTTTAGTGGTGTTGTCTCTTGCCTCACGGCCTGGGATAAATCCTGCTTGGTCATTGAGAACCACACTCGGGAGAAGAGGGGACAATCGGTTGGCCAGCACCTTGGCGAACAATTTAAGGTCAATGTTGAGCAAAGAAGTTGGCCGGTAGCTTTGACATTGGGACTGATCTTTGCCCGGCTCAGGGATTACAGAGATGTTAGCGGAAAGGAGATCAAGGCAGGTAGGAATCATTTATGGCGTTCAAAGCATTCGTTAAAAGCGGCACCAATTGAGAAGCGAAACTTTTGTAAAAGCGGTGGGCATTTGCATTCAAGGCCTTGATGGCGCCCAAAAATTCGAGCACTGCCAAGGGTTTGTCTAGCTCCAGGGTATCCAGTTCTGAGATAGTAGGCAATGCCGTTTCCATAATGTAGTCTCGCATGGTGTCACCCTTAGGGGCGGTACAGGTGGATGGGGTTGCAGGGGAGAGTTTGTAGAGTCGGGAGTAGTAATCTCTAAAGGCGGAGGAGATGCCTTTCGTATTAAACATCTTGGAGTGATCGAGATGGGTAATAAAAGGGATGGAGGATCGGGGCGGTCTGGGGTGAAGGACCCTTGCCAGGTGTTTGCTACATTTGTTGGCCAGGGAGTAGTAATGGTTACGTGCCCTGTCTCGAGCTATCAAGGAATGCGTATCTAAAAGTTGCAACAGGTCCCTACGCGCATTGGAGAGCTGTACAAACGCGGTGGGATCCAAGTTCTGTTTATGGAGGGGTTCGAGGTTTGCTATGGTGGAGAGGAGACAGCGGATATCATCCGCTTGAGACGGGAGCCGTGCTGTATGAGCACTCCCCGGATCACGCATTTCAGGGCATCCCATTGGATAAGAGGGGAAGTGGAATCGGAAGAATGGTCGACTACATAGTTCCGAATGGCCGCAGAGATGTCCGCCACACAGACGGGGGCCCTCAGCAGATGGTCATTGAGCCTTCAGTGCATACCGATACAGGACGCCGGAGGGCGGGCCAGGGTCAAATAAATCGGGGCATGGTCGGACCAAAACAGGTGACCAAGGGAGGCCTGGACTGGAGTGTCTAACAAAGATTGTGATATCAGGAAGTGGTCTAAGCTGCTGTAAGAGTTGTGTGCAGCTGAGTAATGACTGTAGTCCCTCTCTGTGGGATGTTGGACACGCCAAACATCCACCAGGCGAGACGTATACAATAATGCTTTGATGCGTGTCAAAGAGAAGGAAACGGGAGACTTGCCCGAGGAAGATTCTGCAGATGGGGACTTAACAAATATGATAAACAGGGGCCCCTAAATGCTGACAATCTGGTGAGAATGGATGAGAGGGACCGAGCCTGATCCACGTTGGGTACATGTTTACCACTGTGAAGAGAAAGTAATTTAGTCTCAGTTTAAGAAAAACAAATTGACCAGTAGTATCAAAGGAATGTAAGATCTCAGGTTTGAAGGACTTATGAAAAGCGATGGACACCCCTTTGGACTTGGCCTGAGGATTAGTGCTGTGAAACCATTGCGTATAGTACTTATTGCGCAAGGCTGGTAAAGCGTTCATACAGAAGTGCGTTTCTTGGAGCAATAGAATATTTGAGCGCATTTTGTGAAAGGGGTATAAAGTCTGGCTCCACTTCTCCGGCTTGTTGAACCCCCTACAATTAAAGGATGCTAAAGCAAAGTAAAGGGTCACTGTAGCCATAGGGAGGGATGGTAGGCAGCACAATTGTCCCAAAAATCAGCAGCTTTTGGTTGGAAAAGCAAAGTTAAGAGAGGCACAGGGAGAGAGAAAAGCGGAAGAGGGGGGGAAAGGAATTGAAGTAAGCAGCGAGAGAAAGAGGGAGAGAGAGTGAGAAAGATCAAGAGGACCCCATACACATGAGGGTAAACATCTACAGCTTGATCACCATCCTCCAAACCAAAAATGGGAGGCAAGAACAATGAAAAAAAAATATCTCGGTTCAGGGGAGGAGGTGACCGACAAACAAATCTTGGAAAAAAAGTAGAAAAAACAAAAAAGGCCACTAGGTGGCTCCAAAAAAACATGGGTAAGGAATAAAAAGACCTTACCTCTTGACATACAACAGTATACCACTCATTGTCCAATATGGCACCGAGAAAAAGAAAAACCCTTAAAGGGGGGCGGGCAAGGGATGCGAGGAAAATGAGGCATAGGCCTCGAGCTGCTTTTGCGGCCCTGTTTCTGCCATTGAGGTGCAAAGGGTAGGCCTGGGGTAGTAGGCGTGAAGGGCCAATCTGGTAGAGAGACCTGTGGAAGCTCCAGCATGCTGAGGAAGAAAGGCAGGTCCCCTAAGGTGCGGAATATGGCGGTTTTGCCCTCGTGGTGTACCCGGAGATGGAAGGGGAATCGCCATTGATACTTTATCTGTTTAGCTTGCAGCAGCTGTGTAAGCAGCTTCAGTGCTTTCCTCATCAGCGTCTGGCGAGATAGGTCTGGAAGAAGCATCACAGGGGGGCCGTTGAAGAGAATTGTGCTCGGAGAGCTTGCCGCTGTCATGATGTCCTTGATCCTGTAGAAGTGAACTCGGCATAGTGAATCTCGCACAGAGGGGTCAGGGGCCCGGGGCTCCGAGGTTCTGTGTACTCGATCTAGTTCAATGGGGTCGTCTTTGGGGCGCTGCAGCAGTTGGTTGAAAATCGCCATCACAGCCATGGGCAGATTCTTGGGGTCAACAGTTTTGGGGATCCCGCGTATAATGTTGCGATTTTCAATGTCGTCTTGTTGGTAGGCAAGTTGCTGCAGCATGACAGTGTGAGTGTTGCGGATTCTGTCATGGGCCTGCACAGAATTGCTGAGGCTATCAGTGGTGCTGTCTATGTCCTCATTGCGGGCCCCCATATCTTTCTTAAAATCGGAGATCTCCTTTTTTGTATGCCTTCTCAATTCTGTGGACACAGTTCTCAAAGTCAGCTTTAGTGGGTAGGGCCCTGATGTAGATGTGAAGAGACCTCATCTGGGATTCCATGTCCCAGCCGTCACCCGAGCCCAGGGATGCATTAGACCTGATCCTGGTGAGCATAGAGGGGAATACATTGTCCTCATGGAGTGAAAAACGGCTGTGGGAGCTCACCTGTGTGTGGATGGAGGATTCAGAGCGGGCTGGAGACGGCGGGGCCGGCGCCATCTTGGAATCCGAACGGCGCTGTGCAGCAGCCCTAGACCTAGCAAAGAACTCCTCGATCGCCGCTTTTGCGTGTTCCCACAGGTGCCTTTTGGTGTCCGGTGCTTATCTTTCCCCATAGGCGGTGATAAAGGCGGGTTTCCCATCGTGCATGCAGTCCGTGGAGCCGAGGGGCCCGGGAGCTGCGAGCAGACACGTCGTCCTACAGCTCCATGCGTCAGGCCATGCCCCCATAACTATGTATTTAAATACACAACATTGATTATTTTGGTACCATTGCATTGTGGTTCATGCCTAATATGTGATCTTATGTATGGGCTCTGTGGCTGCATTTCCGCTGTTGAGACTTTGGAGTGCAGCTCTGATCCAACTTTGCAGCCTCTGGACCAGGGTTGCATCAGAGCTTGAATCAAGCTAGTGCTCGGACCTTTTCTAGGTTGTTTTAACTGTTGAGTCGCATACATTGGAACGGGTGCCATTAAAATCAATGGGCCGTGACTTGTCATGCAACTGTGTCCAGGGTCACATGGCGTTTTGCATTGGTGGAAACTGAACTGAATAGTTCTAATGACCTGCTTGAAATTTAGCCCTCATGTATATGTGGCTGTATGAATTGGGAGGCTTTTACCTGACCTTTAGATTGTACGGGACAATCTCCAATTGGTTGTCTTAATGCATTAATGTTCATAGACAGCAGGCGTGTAAATGGTTTAGAGAAAAATCTCTGGTCACTGAGACCCTACCAAGGTATTTTGTCTTTTTTGCAAATGTACAGTATTGAGGGTCTTTCCCTCCTTTTTGGAAGTACAGTAATGTACGCCAAAAAAAAGCTTCCGGAGGCTACGTATTGGCAGCATTAAAGTAATTGCATAGTGGTTTTACCTGTTTGCAAGGCTACTATTACTCTGCTCAACTCTTCTTCTACTGTGATTGGATGTTCCATTACTGCAGTAATGGTCTCCGGTAGGTTGGGCATTGATGATTCCCTAATAATCTTGCACCTCTTTTCTTCTTTGGTCCTCCCTATCTTCTAATTGTGAAGACTAAGGTGTCTGAATATTATATAAGGCTTAATAGAATCTGTGAAATTTTGTCGCTATAGCCTGGGTTTCCACTATTTATTTATTATCTCGTATTAACCACTTAAGACCCGGACCAAAATGCAGGTAAAGGACCTTGCCCCTTTTTGCGATTCGGCACTGCGTCGCTTTAACTGACAATTGCGCGGTCGTGCGACGTGGCTCCCAAACAAAATTGGCGTCCTTTTGGTGGTATTTGATCATCTCTGCGGTTTTTATTTTTTGCGCTATAAACAAAAATAGAGTGACTATTTTGAAAAAAATTCAATATTTTTGACATTTTGCTATAATAAATATCTAGCGGACGAAAAAGATAGGACGTAGAGCTACGTGCTCTCGCCTAGCAGTGCCGACCTGCCACAGTAATATGACGGCGGCTGGTCGGCAAGCAGTTAAACATTTTTTCAAAAAATATACATACATATATACATCAATACATGACATACATACAAATTACAAACACGGTCTCACTATCTTTCAATAGCCCTTTAAAACCTTGATGGATATAATAATCTAATCTGATACAAGCCCCTCACTCTTCACTTGATATATCACACACGCATAGACATCTTTGGCATGAGTTATTCTGAGGTGTCTCGCATCTTCAGATTCACCCCTCATGCCATCCTGGAATTAACCACAAACCTGCAGGAGGACATCACCAGCCCAACACATGACACCACCCATGACAGCTACATATATAATCCTAGCCCCATCCCCACAGATTCGAACAGAACATGTATGGGGACAGCTGGCTGGTTGGTGAGTGACATGGGTGGCAGGCATGACTGATACCCCCCCCCCCCCCCCCCATGATGCTGAAATCACAAGGGGCACATGCACTACTAACATCCTCTTGTCTTATCCCTTCAGGGTGACTCTGCATATGCACTGGGACCCCATCTCATGACTCCTATATGGTACCCTGTTGTATTCCCCAAACTTTGTATGCCAGATCATCGGTGCATGTTGCATGCTTCACAACTTCGCAGTGAGAAAGGGCCTGGAGATTGACATAAGTGATGACCTGACCCCTGAACCAGAAAATCACCCCCCCCCCCCCCCTAACCGAGGCTACCCAGTCTTCTGAGGGAATAGCAGCCAGGGGCCAGCTCACATTAGGCATCTTTGCACGTTAAACACACACATTAATCATGGCACAATGAGAATGCATGCATGCACACCACTGTGGTCCCTAGCACAGACACATCACATTGGATTGGCACAAGCCCACCATGCAGGACTTGTGAGCAGCAACGCCATGCCACGGCTCCAATTATGTCACTGTACATTCATACACCATTCACACGGACCTGGGGATCACTTCTCCACCACAAATGAGGGTGACACCCCTTTTCCGGCAGGAATGTCACCCCCACATTCCAAAATTATTCACAAACAGAACCAAAAAAAATGCCCAGCAAAAATATAATAAAAAAAAAAAAAAAAACAACAAAGAAAACACAAAAGACAAAAATCACTCTGCAAAACAGTCCCCAAATATCTTAAAGACACGTCACAAACAAACAAACGCTAATAAACAACAGAACAAAAGCACCTTGCTGTATAGGAAGGCATACAAACAGATGTACTTTTGCAAAGGAAGGGCGTTTGTCTCTGTCTATTTAAGCTCTGCATAGTTCACTAAGTTGCCCGGGTCCACTTTCAATTTCGCTGATTGCGCCGTTCCCGAGTTGTGAGCATGCACACAGAGGTGCTGACCATGGTCTGCTTCATGTGCGCATGCGCGATCAGGCTGGCCCTTCATTTGCATGGGGTCACGGCTCATTTCAATGCAACACGCCCACGTCCTTCCCAATTAGAATTACTCCGCCTTACGCCTCGGAATTTACGTTACACCGGCGCAAATTTCTGCGCAAATACTACGAGGATACGGTGATTGCGCCTCTACATTGCGCCGGTCTAACGTAAAGGAGGTGCGCTACGCATGTCAAAATATGCGCCAATGTACGTGAATCTGGCCCTTAGTTTTTTGGTTGCAGGAACCTCAGCAAGGAGAGTATCAGAATTGGCAGCTTTCTCATGTAAAGAGCCATACTTCATTATTCATAAGGACAAGGTGGCCCTCGCCCAACCTTTCTACCTAAAAGTAGTGTCCAGTTTTCATCTTAACAAGATGTCTCCCTGCCTGCCTTTTTTTTTTTCAGATCCTCCGTTCTCCAGACGAAAAATTGGTCCATTCTCTTGATGTAGTGAGAGCTGTCGGGCTCTATCTGAAGGTGACAGCTCAGATATGGCAAACTGATGCTTTGTTTGTGCGGCCAGAAGGGCCCAGGAAAGGACAGGCAGTGTCGAAATTGACTAAAGTGGATTCGTCAGGTTATAATCCAGGCTTATGGTTTGAAAAAGGTTCCGCCCTTTCAAGTTAAAGCACACTACTAGAGCAGTGAGAGCTTCATAGGTGTTGTATTACCAAGCCTCTATGACTCAGATTTGCAAGGCTGCAACTTGGTCGTCGGTCCATACATTTACAAAATGTTGTCACTAGGGTGTAAGACTGCAAGAGGATGCTGCTTTTGGGCGCAATGTACTGCAGGCAGCCGTATAGATCCTCAGGTCTGATGGCGGTCTGCTTTGT
Source organism: Rana kukunoris (assembly GCA_029574335.1). Taxonomy (NCBI): domain Eukaryota; kingdom Metazoa; phylum Chordata; class Amphibia; order Anura; family Ranidae; genus Rana; species Rana kukunoris. The sequence continues at coordinate 41,961,447 of CM056058.1, read as the reverse complement.
CTCTCTCCCCTCCAGAGGCATTTCTTTAGGACATCCCACATAGTAATTACTATGGCTGCTCTGTGTCCCCTGATGTACGATAAAGAAAATAGGATTTTTGTAATGGCTTACCTTTTTAAAATCCTTTTCTTGGAGTATATCACGAGACAGAGGTCCCTTCCCTTTTATTGGAGGTACTTCCTAAATAAAAGGAGGGGTTATATAAAGGGGGACTTCCTAGCTTGGATTTTCAGTGTCTATTCACCTATAGCTGACGTAAAAACCCACATATTAAGTACTATGGCTGCTCTGTGTCCCGTGATGTACTCCAAGAAAAGGATTTTTACAGGTAAGCTTTTTTTGGATCATTATTTTTTTTCTATTGGGGAAGAAATCTCGCTGGATAATTACTAGGGCTTATTATGTAAAATGTCCATGGGTATCTCATTGAATGAACATTTAGGATGATGCCAAAGAGATCTATAGATTGGAGATCAACCTCTAGTTTGCTTGTTTTGGAGCCCAGATAAAGGCAAGAAGGCGTCAATATATTAATATCACAAGGTGTTTGCATATTTCAATGATGGAAGCCTACCAGGTATCACTGTTTCCTCTGAAAAACATCAAAGCTCATTCAGACAGAACAGGGGCCATTTTTTGGGATGGAAAGGTCAGTGATTCTCCTTCCCAGATCTGTAAAACCGCATCTGGGTCCAGCTTCCAAAACCTTCATAAACTGTACCGAGCAGGCCTGTTCTATAGAAAACAGGCTGTCGGGAGGAAGGTGCTTAAAGCTGTGGTCCCGCCCTGATCAGGTAGTTCTATTTTGTCCTCTCTGTAAGCTGTCCTGAAAGATGACATGGGGGGAAAAAGAGTTATTACCTGTTAACTAATTTTCCAGGACGGCGTCCTAAGCTGGTTGCACTAATGGGAATTTTTATGTTTTATCTGTGCCTTTTGGTTATACTGAGGGTTTTACTTTGCTAGGAGTCTCTCGCGTTTGCTTTTTAGTGAACAGGTAATAACTTGTTTTCCTCCTTCCATACAAACATTTTTAAGGATTTTTATTCCTTAAATTGTCAGATTAACGTACTAATGGCGTACTGGCATAAGCTGGGCATCTGCTGTTAGTTGGATCTGTAAATTGCATGTGTTTTGATTTTTTCATCCTTTGTCTTGGGTTTATTTGTACTAAAGAAGAAAAAATCTTTTAATAAAAATGTATCTGACAAAAATAAATTACTGGAAGGGTAATTGGTTTTCATTCACTGTTGGCTTTGGAGTGTGGTCATGTGTGTCTTTAGGAGTCTGGTAGGCAATTGCACTGAGGGGGATATGTAGCAGATACCTACTACATTCCAGGAGCCTATCTAGTACAAGAACTGGATGATAATGCCAGCTACAGTTTTATTTTATATATATATATATATATATATATATATATATATATATATATATATATATATATATATATTATTATACATACAAGCTTTGCTTTGTGATCATTGCAGTGCTCAGGCTTTGCATTTCCCAACGTAGGAAAACAATGGTTTGCAGCACTGTGAAATGTAAAATCCATTGCAGGTTAAGTTGAGTATGAATTCTGCACATATGTGTTGTGTGACAGTTTACCCGATAAAATATCTTATTGCAATCTGAATTTAAATGCTGTAATCGGGAAAGGTCAGTGCTCCTCCTCCCCAGATCTGTAAAACCGCATCTGGGTCCAGCTTCCAAAACATTAGTTTTCCTTGTATCATAATTTAATACTTTTTATATTTCTGCAGATATCATTCACAAGTTTATCAGAGACAAATACTCTAAAAGATTTCCAGAATTGGAATCCTTGGTTCCCAATGCTTTGGACTATATCAGAACAGTGAAGGTAGGTGTGTGTGTGTGTGTGTGTGTTGTATGCACAGCATAGGATGATCTATACAACCATGGACAAATTTGTGTTTTGTACCCTATAGCTCATTGAGTCAATGCTTCATTCCTCCTGAAAAGTGATACAAATTAAAAGCATGTGTCTCCATGCATACTTTTTGGTATATCGGAGCAAAGCAAAGAAGGTGTGACGAGACACATTTTCTACAGAGATATTCTAAAAATATCCTTAACCGATTTTTATTAGTACCCCTAGAAAAGATTTAAAATGTGGATTGTAGTGATATTTCATACTGTCTTCTGTAATGGTTATCCCACATTTTTAATCTTTCAACAAGTCCGCCTATTTATCCACTTATCAGGCCGTTGTACTTGGACAGGTCAGTTCTGAAGACATAATAACTTTCGCTATTTGTGGCACTTTGGCCACAGCAGTTTACGGCAGGGAGAGCTCAGAGGATTTGTATTTTTTTATTTTTTACACAATATTGGTGGAACCTCGGATTACGAGCATAATCCGTTCCAGGAGAATGAGCGTAATCTAAAGTACTCGCATATCAAAGCGAGTTTCCCTATTTAAGTCAATGGAAACAAATAATTAGTTGCGCATTGACTTCAATGACATTCTATACCAAATGCGGCCAGAGGGGGGAGGGCAGGGGCCGAGAGCCTCAGAAGCGGCTGGAAAGACTATTCCTGAGGTCAGCCGTGCTGTCCTAGGGCCTTTCCATGCATTTACGATCAGCGCCGTTTGGCTCGGCACACCCACCTCGGGCCAAACGCGGTACTGCACACCGCTTTTGGTCTGAATCCTGCTAGTTTGCAAAACGAGCTAGGATTTTTTTTATAAAGTGCTCCTATTGTGAAACGCTTGTTAACCGCGTTACTCGCAATCCTTGGCGCAAGGTTCCACTGTACCATTAGAGTAGACTGATCACTAGGCACACCAGTAAAGTATCATAACAATGCAGCCAGCAACAGAGTTCCTGATCACTGCCACACAAGGCCATTGCGACCATATCATTATAAGACATCAACCATGTTCCTAACGACTGGCACATCAGTACAGTGTCTCAAGACTAACGTAAACCAGCATCAGTGTTCTGATTGTATCCAGCATTAGCATTCCTAATCCTCACCACGCAAGAGCAAGTGAACCAATTTTTAGTGCAGCCAGAAACGGTGTTCCAGATCGTTGCCACACCAGTGCCAGTTTGACCACTGCTTTTGCCGCCAGCATATGTCCCTGGACCCTGAGACAGGAGGGCCTCCCAAAAAGGTAACCGGCAGGGAGCGTCCATGACCAGCAATGCCTTGTTGGCGTACCACGGACAACAAGGCCAGTCCAGAAGACCCAGCATCACTGAAATTCCATCACCCTCTCTCCTGCTTAGCAGAGGAGGAATCTGCTTGAGGGGAGGAAAGGGGAAATGAGACGAGTACTGAGCCCGCTGCTCCACTAGCTCCTCTGTGTTTCCTCCAAAAGAAAGTTCTGGTGTCTTTAGTGACACACCTCCATCCCTAATAGTACAATAAAAACCTAGGTCTCGTCCTTTGGGACTTTATATGTGTTGTGCACAATTGGCTGATGAAATTGACAAATATAAATACAATAAAAAGATCTATTGCAGAAATCATCACACATGAAAGGGTAGCATAAAACAAGGCAACGCCGATACAATTTTGCACATGGGTAAAGATTTCATTACATTTAAAATGCATGAAGTATACATAATTTCTAATACACTGATGCATTTCACGAGATGTGACTCGCTCTTCAGGGTTGGATTCATGTAGTATATATCTAAAAAAATTAATGACCAAAAAGGTAATGTAACACAGGAATTAAATAATGGACAAATGGTAAGGGGGGTCTTACAGAGAAGGAAAAGGCCCCATAATCAGCAAGGTCTAAGTGCCTGTGGCCTGGCCATGTTCACCAAGGATGGCAGCAATATAAGCTTCGCTCCCTCAGATCTCTTCCCAAGCATATATTGCTCCCATCTTCGGTGAACATGGCCACAGGCACCTAGGCCTTGCCGATTGAGAGGTTTTGCTCTGTCAGTGGTTTATTTAGAATACTATACAAAGAAAAGTGTAGCGCTAAATAAATGTGAAAGATATCCTGGAATGGATATCACAATTGGTGTTAAGAGTAATGATTGACACCACATGTGACAATGATTCTTACTCTGAATGGTCCAAGGTTATCAGCGGTGTACCCCAAGGTTCAGTGTTGGGTCCCTTACTTTTCAATATATTTATAAATGATATTGGGTCTGAGATCAAAAGTAACATTTCTGTTTTTGCAGATGACACCAAGCTATGCAGTGGAATAATGTCCTTGCAGGATGTCTCCAATTTACAAGCCGACCTCAATGCTCTGTCTAATTGGGCGACTAAGTGGCAGATGAGGTTTAATGTTGATAAATGTAAAGTTATGCACTTGGGGGCTAAGAATATTCATGCATCATACATGCTAGGGGGAGTACAACTGGGGGGATCTGTAGTGGAGAAGGATCTGGGTGTTTTAGTTGATCATAAGCTCAATAATGGCATGCAATGCCAAGCTGCTGTTTCCAAAGCGAGCAAAGTCCTTTCTTGTATTAAGAGAGGTATGGACTCCAGAGATAGAGATATCATTTTGCCCCTGTACAAATCATTAGTAAGACCTCATCTGGAATATGCAGTCCAGTTTTGGGCACCAGTTCTCAAAAAGGATATCGGAGAACTGGAGAAAGTGCAGAGAAGGGCAACCAAACTGATAAGAGGCATGGAGGAGCTCAGCTATGAGGAAAGATTAGAGGAACTGAATTTATTCACTCTTGAGAAGAGGAGAATAAGGGGGGATATGATCAACATGTACAAATACATAAGAGGTCCATATAGTGAACTTGGTGTTGAGTTATTCACTTTAAGGTCAACACTGAGGACAAGGGGGCACTCTTTACGTCTGGAGGAAAAGAGATTTCACCTCCAAATACGGAAAGGTTTCTTCACAGTAAGAGCTGTGAAAATGTGGAACAGACTCCCTCCAGAGGTGGTTCTGGCCAGCTCAGTAGATTGCTTTAAGAGAGGCCTGGATTCTTTCCTAAATGCACATAATATAACTGAGTACTAAGTTTTGTAGGTAAAGTTGGTCCGGGGTAAATCCGATTGCCTTTCGGGGGATCAGGAAGGAATTTTTTCCCCTCCGGTAGCAAATTGGATCATCGCTCTGCTGGGGTTTTTTGCCTTCCTCTGGATCAACTGTGGGTATGGAGTTGGGTGTATGGGAGGATGTACTGTGTTTTACTTTGTTTTATTTTTATTTATTTATTTTTATTTATTTTTATGGTTGAACTGGATGGACTTGTGTCTTTTTTCAACCTGACTAACTATGTAACTATGTAACTATGTGACCACTGTAGTGCAAAATATTGAGTAAACAAACTAAAGTGCCAGCAAAATATAAAAGTCAAACTATTAAAACATTGACTGAAGAAATTGTTAGAAGGTCCAACACCAGATGTCTCAAGGCTTACCGGAGAGATTGACCTAGTGGGTATGCGCTCATCTGGTTTCAATCTGGCTTTTTTTTTATTTTTATTTTTTGATCAGATAATGTTTATTGAAAAAAAACACACACATACAATTTCCAATGTGCTTCAAAATACAATGGCCACATATTATCGGGGACACAAATATCAATACAGCATAGTCATACTCTCCAGTATCGCATTTATTCCATCCACTACATCTAAAGACAGTGGTACCCTTGGGTATATAGGTCCTGAAGCCCAGCATAAAATTTGGCTCATGGTACAGAAGGTTCAGCGAAGAAGCTCCAATTCATAAATTGAATATCATATCAAGGTATCCATTTGGTGCATATTAAGAGGAAGGGGAAAGAAAAAGGGGCGCACATAGCGTAATTCTGCAAATGTATTTAATAGTATTTAATAAAATGGAATACACTCACATTTGCAGTGATGTAAAAAACGCTCATAAAAACAGTGGCATCAGTGGTCCTTTCCGATGTGTTTAGTTTTAGTGAACATCTGGGGTACTGAACCACTGTTGTATGTACATTTTAATATAGGTATGGAGGCCCCCAGAAACAAATTATGTCTCCAATGGGAAAGCAGCAGAAATGAGCTTACCACCTCTGGGTTCTCTAAAATGGTGACTAAGGCTTGCATTCCGAGCCGCTTTCTTGCTGTGGCTAAAACCGGAAGTAACGGGTATATCCACTATCCAGAAATGGACTACTAATCGTTGGTCTGTTTCATCATGCATTCAGCATTCTAAATACTATTGATTATAGGTATTTTTATGTCGGTTTTTTAACAATTAACTGCTTGCCGACCTGCCGCCGTCATTTTACTGCGGCAGGTCGGCTCTCCTGGGCGAGAGCCCGTAGCTCTACGTCGGCTCTTTTAGCGGCCACTAGGGGGAGCGCGCTGCCGGGCACCCGCGATCGCTTGGTACAGAGCGAGGACCGGGAGCTGTGTGTGTAAACGCAAAGCTCCCGGTCCTGTCTGGGAGAGAAACGCTGATCTTCTGTTCATACAATGTATGAATGGAAGATCAGTGATTTCCCCTAGTGAGGCCACCCCCCCCCCCCCATACAGTTAGAACACACCCAGGAACATACTTAACCCCTTCCCCGCCCCCTAGTGTTAACACCTTCACTGCCAATGGCATTTTTATAGTAATCCAATGCATTTTTATAGCACTGATCGCTATAAAAATGCCAATGGTCCCAAAAATGTGTCAGAAGTGTCCGCCATAATGTCGCAGTACTAAAAAAAAAAACTGATCGCCGCCATTACTAGTAAAAAAATATTAATAAAAATGCCATAAAACTACCCCCTATTTGGCATACCAAAAGCACTCGGAGGATGGGAACAGGAACTGAATCAAAACATTTCAGATGACAAGAAAAGACAGGTACTAGACTTCGTCTATACTTCATCAACTGACTCAAAAATAAAAGAAATGAATTATAAACTCCTTATGAAATGGTACTACGTTCCAACTAAGCTTAATAAAATCAATATTGATGCATCACCTCTCTGTTGGAGAGGTTGCGGAATAGAGGGCACACATGCCCATATTTGGTGGCAATGCTCTCTGATACAGGGGTTCTGGATCAAGATCTTAGAAATGATTAAAAAGATAAGCGGACAAGAGGTGAAATTAGACCCCTGGCACTGCCTCTTCCATGGAACGGAAGTAGCTAGGAAAAAATATAAATGATCATTGATCCCATTTTTCCTAAACGGGGCTAAAGCCTTAATACCTAGGAGATGGAGGGAAAAGAAGGTCCCATCGATAGGAGACTGGATAAGAGAACTGGACAAGACCTGTAAGATGGAGGAATTATTATCGAACCAAAATGAGTGTAGGCCAGAATTTGAGCGTATCTGGAAGAAGTGGAGAGAATTTAAGGAACAGGAAGACTAGAAATGGGGAACACGAAGTAATGGAATTCTGCTGGGGAGGACGGAGGGGAGGGAGAGAGAAAGTATTTAAAAGGGTAGGGGAGGGGGGTTAGGGGAGGAGGGAGAATGAGAGAGGGTTCTACAGTGTATGATCACCTTCTCCCCCCCCCCCTTATATAATCAACGCCCACCCCCTTTTTTTTTTTTTTTTGACTGGCACAAGCCAGTCATTCTAGTAGCTCCGGCTTGGCCCCGGAGGACTTGGTACTCACTAGTCCTGAAGATGGCAGTGGGAGACCCTTGGACTCTTCCTCTACAACCAGACCTACTCTCACAAGGCCCGATCCTCCACCCTACATTACAGCGTCTAAATTTGACGGCCTGGAGGCTGAATCCCTGATTCTCAGGGGTAGAGGTCTGTCTAGGCAGGTAATTCCTACCCTGATTAGGGCTAGAAAGCCGGTCTCCAGGGTGATTTATTACAGGGTGTGGAGGAACTACGTAGGCTGGTGTGAATCCAAAAGATGGAATTCCCGCAAATATACTATTGATAGGGTGTTAAGTTTTCTCCAGCTAGGAGTGGATAAAGGCCTGGCATTAAGCACAATCAAGGGACAGATTTCAGCTCTGTCAGTGTGGTTTCAGAGGCCGCTGGCCACCCACTCGCTGGTAAAGACCTTCTTACAGGGGGTCTTGCGTATTAATCCTCCTGTCAAGTCACCAATTTGTCCATGGGACTTAAATCTTGTCCTGTCCACTCTACAGAAACAACCCTTTGAGCCGTTGGCTGAGATTCCTTTAGTCTTACTGACAAGAAAGTTGGTTTTCTTGGTCGCCATAGTTTCGGCCAGGAGAGTGTCAGAATTAGCAGCCTTATCGTGTAAGGAACCATATCTCGTTCTACATAAGGACAGGGCAGTTCTCCGGCCCCATCCTTCCTTTCTACCAAAGGTTATATCCAAATTTCACTTGAACCAGGATTTGGTACTTCCATCCTTCTTTCCAAAACCCACATCTAGAAAGGAGGGGTTGCTGCATACCTTGGATATTGTCCGGGCCATGAAGGCCTATCTTAAAGCTACAGAAAAGATCCGGAAGACAGATGTGTTATTCGTTCTACCAGATGGCCCCAAGAAGGGGCAGGCAGCTGCAAAATCCACCATCTCGAGATGGATTAGACAATTAATCATTCAAGCCTACGGTTTGAAGAGGTTGCCTCCTCCTTTGTCGGTAAAGGCCCATTCTACCAGGGCCATGGGCGCCTCCTGGGCAGCACACCATCAGATCTCTATGGCTCAGATATGCAAGGCGGCGACGTGGTCATCAGTCCACACATTTACAAAGTTTTATCAACTAGACGTGAGAAGGAATGCGGATTCTGCCTTTGGACAGGCAGTACTACAGGCTGCAGTTTAAGATCCTCGGGATCAGAAGCACCCTTGGTTGTAAAAAAGAAGAAAAAAAAAAAAAAAAAAAGTTTTTTCTTGACTAAGTTGGAATTATTATTATTATTATTTGAGTATACCTCTAAATTGAATCCTTCTTTGGAAGATGTCTCCCTCCCCTCATTAAAGCATTGCTTTCGGACATCCCATATAGTAATGAATATGCCGCTCTGTGTCCCGTGATGTACGAGAAAGAAAAAGGGATTTTTAAATACAGCTTACCTGTAAAATCCTTTTCTTGGAGTACATCACGGGACACAGAGCTCCCACCCCTCTTTTGGGGAAACATTTTGGGAGGCATACTGCTTGCTACAAAACTGAGGGACTCCCTCTAGGGGAGGGGGTTATATAGGGAGGGGACTTCCTGTTTGAGATTGCCAGTGTCCACACCTGAAGGTACTCCATATAACCCATATAGTAATGAATATGCCGCTCTGTGTCCCGTGATGTACTCCAAGAAAAGGATTTTACAGGTAAGCTGTATTTAAAAATCCCTTTTTTTTTTTTTCACCACTTAGAGTTCTGTTTGAACCGTAAGGAACACATTATTAAACCCCCCTGCTCACAGTTCTCCAATTAGTATTCGCATTTTTTTTCTCACCACTTAGAGTTCTGATTGAACCGTAAGGAATACACTATTAAATCCCCCTGATCACTGTTCCCAATTAGTATGCGGATTTTTTTTTTTGTATTTCATGTGTTTATGCCTCACATTTTGAGGATCTTGCTTCACTTGTCTCCTGTTTCACTTTACTTAGGATCTAATAATCCAAGGATATTACTTATCCCCTATACCTTAAACATAATTATATCACACATTTCCCTTTTAGGGAAGAAGGAGAGAGGGGGGAAATTTCTTTTTTCTCTCCCCCTTCCCCCCTTTTTTTTTTTTTTTTTGCACTCCAAACTCACATTCACCTTTCCCTATTTATTCAACATCCTCCTTCCACAGAACCTTTTTTATTAATATTTATCTTTATTATTCCAATTTATTTTATTTTTTTCACACAGGAGTTTAGGCTCCAATTATTTGAGAATCACTAACTGTCCTTATCCTTTGTACTCCTAGTATAATCTATAGTCATCTTAAAATATTTTTTTTTTTTTTTCTTCTTCTTCTTTTTTCTTTCTTTTTTTTTCTCTCTCTCTCTCTTCTCTCCTGCTTCTACCCCCCCCCCCCCCGGTTGCCCCTTAAACCCGCAGGAGTACCCCAAGATAAGCAACCTCACTCTCTCAAAAAATCCTGCCTACCCCTATTAATATCTCAGAGAAGGAGTGGTAAAAGGGAGGTAAATAGTTAGAGAAGTAAAAACCCCCAGATAGGGTAGAGTGCAATATAACTGATAGGCAGTATAGTCAGTAGTTGGCTGGGAATTATCATTTTGAGACTATGTATGTGTGTGTAATTATTTAATTGTTGTGTAGTTTTATATGTAATGTGTAATTATGTGTTGTACAGTCGGAAAAGGTGAAAATTTGTTAATAAATATATTTTTGGAAAAAAAGAAGTGTCCGCCATAATGTCGCAGTACTAAAAAAAAAAAAACTGATCGCCGCCATTACTAGTAAAAAAATATTAATAAAAATGCCATAAAACTACCCCCTATTTTGTAAACGCTATAAGTTTTGCGCAAACCAATCAATAAGCGCTTCTTTTTTTTTACGAAGAATACGTATCGGCCTAAACTGAGGAAAAAAATTGTTGTTTTTTTATATATTTTTTGGGGGATATTTATTATAGCAAAATGTAAAAAAATCTTGCATTTTTTTTCAAAATAGTCGCTCTATTTGTTTTTTTTAGTGCAAAAAATTTAAATCGCAGAGATGATCAAATACCACCAAAAGAAAGCTCTATTTGTGGGGGAAAAAAGGATGCCAATTTTGTTTGGGAGCCACGTCGCACGACCCCGCAATTGTCGGTTAAAGCGACGCAGTGCCGAATCCCAAAAAGTGCTCTGGTCATTGGGCAGCAATATGGTCCGGGGGTTAAGTGGTTAAAACAAAATGTGTTTTTTTGTTTTTTTTAACTATTTACACTTTTCTCATTTCATATCTGTCGCTTCTTTGTTAATATTATACCATGACATAAGACTGGAAAGTATAATATTCCTTCCAGGTTCTGCAATGGTAGACATGGAGCGCACGTATGGCGCTCTGTGAGACAGTGTGTGATGACAGCCGCCCACGTGGGTTGGAGCGCACGTGTGATGCCTTGGACAAACGTCCAATTAATATATTATTATATGTGAAGTGTTTATGGTGGAAGTGACATATTTCTGGATAGTGGGTATACCCATTACTTCCGGTTTTAGCCACAGCCAGAACGAGGCTTGGAATGCAAGCCTTGGTCGCCATTTTAGAGAACCCGGAAGTGCTAAGCTAATTTCTGCTGCTTTCCCATTGGAGCCATAATTTGTTTCTGGGGGCCTCTATACTTGTATAAATGTACTTACAACAGTATGTACATACTTACTGGAGCCGTCGGCAGCGGCGATCTGGTGCTGTGTGGGGGTGCGAGTGAGGGCAAGATGGCCCCCACCCGTCCCCATAGCATAGCGGAAGTGAAGTGAAAACTGTGCTCAAACCACACAAGTGAGGTATCACCACGATCGTTGGAACGAGAGGAATAATGCTAGACCTCCTCTGTAGCTCAAAAGATGCAACCTATAGAATTTTTTTTTAAACGTTGCCTGTGGAGATTTTTAAGGGTAAAAGTTTGGCGTCATTCCACGAGCGGACGAAATTAAGCATGACATGTTGGGTATCATTTTACTTAGCGTAACATTATCTTTCACAATATATAAAAAAATTGGGCTAACTTTACTGTTTTTTATTTTTTAATTAAAAAAAGTGATTTTTTTTCCAAAAAAAAGTGCGCTTGTAAGACTGCTGCGCAAATACGGTGTGACAAAAAGTATTGCAATGACCGCCATTTTATTCTCTAGGGTGTTTTGAAAAAAATATATGTTTGGGGGTTTTAAGTAATTTTTTAGCAAAAGTCTTGTAAACGCCAAATCTGAAAAACAGCCAAGGTCCTTAAGTGGTTAAACTACAGGCGATCCTCTGGTTATCAACAAGATGGTGACTGTAGGTTTAAGTCGGAACGTTTTTCTTTCTTTTTTTTTTTTTTGCAACGCCAGACAAAACCCTACAGGAGTGAATTTCCCTTCCTAGTGGTAGATCTTCCTCTCACTTCCTGTTGTCTCAGGAACAGGAAGTGAGAAAAACCTCAGTAGCTTGAACTCCACACCGTACAGTACTGTACTAGCCAAAACAAATCAATAAATGCAACTTCGTCAGATGTGTGCTTTTATCATATTTTTATGTTTGGAAATGGTTCAAAGCGGAGTTCCACCCAAAAATGGAACTTCCGCTTAATCCACTCCACACCCCCTTACATGCCACATTTGGCATGTAATTTTTTTGGGGGGGGGGGGGTGGGGGCTTCAGGAGGAGTGGGACTTCCTGTCCCACTTCCTGCTTCTGCCGAGGGGCTGGTTAGGTGATTAAGCTTAATCGCCTACAGCAGCCCGTCCCTGTAGGCGATCGCATGGGACACTGACAGGTCCCATGCGATCGCCTGTCCAATCAGCGGCGGGCCGCGCGCATGGGCAGTACCGCTCGCGCATGTGCAGTGGGTGCCCGGCCGTTAAGCAGAAGGCTGTCACGGTCGGGTGCCCACAGTTAGAATGAAGATGCCTGCCAGGGAGGGGGGGGGGGGAGAGGAGCGGACCCCCGGCCGGCGCGTCGCTGGAACGTGGAGCAGGTAAGTGAATGTTTATTAAAAGCCAGCAGCTACACTTTTTGTAGCTGCTGACTTTTAATAAACACAAATTTTGGCTGGAACTCCCCTTTGAGTGTAAAAAGACAATTATGCCAAAAAGTAGCGCTGTGATTAAACCTTTTTTTTTTTTCCACTTCTAACCTCCCCAAATTTATCAAAGTGAAATAATAATAAAATGAAAATAACGTGTGAAAAAAAGTAAAACTAGTCCACTATATGGTCTTCTCCCATTTGAAAATTACATCAGCCACAAACCGCCTCGCGTGCACTGGTGATCCCTCTTCCCAGCAGATAACGCACTCACTAAAATTCAATGACTCCCACTCCTATGGTCGGCACAATGGTCGGCACAAAACACTTGTGTGGAAAATACTGCTGTACAGATCAAGTTGTCACCATGTGTCTCTGTAGTAATCAATATTGGGCATTTAATGTAAAAGGAAATGGAGGTACAGTAACCAAATGTATCAAAAACTGTAGAAAGCCACTGCCATATTAAAAACACAAATTTTGCGTTTGGTATAATACGAAGTGACATCAGATACTTTGCTTAGATGATAGACTGTGAGGGCTCATACCACCTCCAGACACCACTGGTGAGCCTCCATGTTTCCTTAGGGTCCTGACTTCACCATGTTACACCTGACATGTTTTGTCACTTCCAACTTCATCACAGGTGAGGGCTACATGGTGCAGCAACCTCACTTATGTATCCTCCTTTCTTTAGAGGTTAACACGATCGCTGCTACTCGGGTACTAGTCCTTTATTGAGTGTCTGTAATGAACTGCATAGTTTCCTCTGCAGCCAAATTGGCCAACTATGCAGTTGACCTCTAAATTGCCAATGATGTGTGTGTGTTTTTTTTTTTTTTTACAAATAACGTGGTGTTTTATTAGTTAAAAGGAGAAGTGACATACAGAATACGTAATGGTACATCTTGTGCAGGTGAAGCAAATAAAATACAGGAGTCGATGCATATATTGAACATTGAAAATACAGTGCAGATGACATTACAATACCATTAAGCAGTCATAAGAATACAGGGACACGGGAGATCAAGGGGGCCAGCCAATCGCTCATTAATAATTCACATTTGGGCCAGGGGGGAGGATCAGCAGGCTCTGTCATGCAGGGCATTGCATGTAGCAGCATTCTTCACCCAGTCATCCCACACTTTATTATATTTGGCCAGGCAGCCTCTATGGGCATAGATTATTTTATTTTTTATATATACGGTAACACAGCAACCCTCCATTCCTGGAGAAACTGGGGCATGGATCGAAGCCACCTGCGAGCTATTAGCAATCGTGCCGTGAATAGCGACTCTTGGAGGAATACTTTGTGGTATTTGTCCAAGTCCAGGTCCGGGAACACCCCCAGCAGGCCTTGTTTAGGGCACAGCATCAGGGGAGACCCCATCTCGTCATGAATGCATTTCACAATCTGTGACCAGTAGCCCTGTATTACCGGACAGGACGACATGAGGTGAAAAAAAGTACTGGACGGGCTATCACACCTGGGACACAGCGGGTTGTACCCAGGTTTGTATTTGGCCAGGCGGGCGGGTGTTGGATATGATCTGTGTAAAATATAAAGGTGCGTAAGGCGGTCCAACAGCTTTGGCGAGACCTTCTTGGTAGCATCCTTCCACTCATCATCCTCCAGCTCCCCCACATACCCCGACCAGCGAGCTTTAAGTTTTATAGGCCAGAACAGCAGCGTAGGGCCGAAGAAGAGAGTTGTACAGTATCGAGATTAATTTACGGGAGTCTCGTCCTGTTACGGTGCGAAGAACCTCAAGTTGTTTAACACCTGGGGGTGTATCCCCAAACTGGGCATGACTGAGCTGGAGGTAGCGAAAGTGCATGGAGTTGGGTAGGCTAAATTTGTCTTTAAGCTGTTGAAACGACTTTAAGCTAGTGCCGTGGTACACGTCGGTTAGGTATCTCACTCCCCGGTCAAGCCAGAGCACGCAGTCTGGAATGGATAGCGGCTCGCTCAGGCCCGGGTTGTCTCATAGGGGGGTGTGAGTGAGTAGCTGGTGCCCTCAATTTGCGACCCACCGCCTCCCAGATCTTGCAGTGATGGTAGAGCAGGCCCTTGTGGCTACCCAACGCCCAAGCACCCCCCAGGTCCCTAAAGAGGAACTGAAAAGGGTGAGTGAGCCTGGGAGCGCGATGGGAGCACAGTAACACAAGGTATCGACATTGGTCATGTTTGTCCAAGTAAAAAAAGTGGGATAACTGTGCCGCCAATGCAGCTCCACCCAACTCGGTGGGGTTTTTCAACACCTGCCAGGAAAGCTTATGTCGGAATGATCCCCGCACAAATGAATTGAGGATCGATTCGATGGCCTTAATTTTAAGAGGAAGGTAAACTGGTGAATGCCACAAAACATATAGGAATTTGGGGAGGAGGACCATCTTGATTAAGTTCACTTGGGCCCACACTTGTGTCTTGGACTTTAGGAACGTCATCAGTGGTTCTATGTTCAGATGGACAAAATCCTCAGCAGATCTAGAGATCTGGATCCTGAGATATTTCAGGGAAATTACCCTAAGGAGATGTGAAGATGCCTGAATTTCAGAGGGCACACTCACATCAATGGGAAGAATCTTGGAGAATTTGGAAGTGTGAGTTCTCGTCCCAGGTGGCAGCACTGGGGGTGGGGGGGGGGGCATCTCGCCAACTAGAAACAAGCAGGTAAGATAGTGGATTCCTTTAAATATTTAGGGATCCATATAACGAGACAATCCCAGGCGGCATTGGAGGCCAATGTTAATCCATTGATGGAGTATATTAAAGTCAAGTTGAGGATTTGGAGTAAACTCCCTTTGTCAGTGGTGCGAAGAATACATTTAATTAAAATAATCCTACTACTAAAGTGTTTGTACATCTTCTCACACTCCCCGGTAGTAGTGCCTAAAAAAGTTCTTTAAAAAGTTAAATTCACAATTTATAAAATTGATATGGGCAAAAGGTAGATGTAAAGTAAAGCTGACAACATTACAGCGCCCAAAGACCGAGGCAGGGTTGGCGCTGCCAGATGTCTATTTGTATTACTTGGCAGGACAAATGAGACATTTGCCTAACTGGTTTACACAGGAACAAAGCTCGGGAGTAGAGAAGTATTTTTGTTAAATATATTACAAGCTGAGAACTTTTTGGTAGTATTAGAGACAAAATGTATACATACACTAGGGGTCAAGGTACCGATGCTCTTATTGGTACGATCAGTATGGCGGGTGGTCAAAAAATTTATGGGCTTCAGGGATATCCCTGCTGAGCTATCTATGTGGGATAATCCCTTGTTTGGAGAACTATATATACATTCGAGAATAGTATATTTTGGAAGCAAAAAGGAATAGTAGCTTTGGAACAGGTATACCAAAGTGGGAATATATGCTCATTTGATTATTTGAAAACACAATATAAACTAGTCGATGCATTCTTTTATAGATTTTTACACTTAAGACATGCATTAAGTGCCCAATTTGGTAGTAAAAGTATAGGTATATCTAGATTCCACCTTCTAGGAATTATGAGAACTCAAGGACCAAAGGGATTAGTATCCAAGTTGTACACATATTTTATGCAGGTCAAGATACGGGACTCTCCGCTTCAGATTAAGAGGAAGTGGCAAACGATATGTCCATCTTTGACGGATGAGATTTGGGGGGAAGCCTGCAAATCACATTTGACAGTATCACCTGCAAGCAATAATAGATTGATACAGTTTTACATAATACACCAGGTTTATCTTACACCGTATAAACTAAGCCTGATGGGGGGGAAAGTAGTAAACGCGGAGTGTGCAAGATGTCATCTACCACGGGCCGACTTCGAGCACATGATGTGGTCTTGTCCGGGCATCAGTAGATATTGGAGACAGGTTTTGGATATACTATCAGAAGTTGTGGGAGGATGCGTCCCATCTACTCCAGAGGTATGTATATTGGGGTTAATTGAGAGTCAGAGGTGGAATGTATATACTAAGACTTGTTTTACAAGACACTTTATTTATGGCCCGCAAACAAATTGTACTTGGATGGATGCAACCTACGCCTCCTTCGAAGGGACAATGGCTTGGGGCGGTAAATCAAATCCTTCCATATGAGAAACTTGTACGAGCATAGAGGAACACCCCAGAAATATTGTAGAATTTGGAATGAGTGGTTGAACTCGGAGTCAACTCTTAGTGGTGAATAAGTAGAAGAGGGGCACTAACAGAAGGATATTCTGATTATTGGAAGTCAGTAAAGAGGGGGAGGGGCGCTGCAACCAGGGTAACGAGGTAGTTTGTCTTTTTATTGTTTTTTGTTTACTTTTTGTTATCTGTTTTTCTTTTCTTCTTCAATGTGGAATGTAATGTATAATTATACCTTTTCTGTTGATTTGGTTGTATTTTTGAAATGGAAAAAGATTTAATGAAGAAACATAATAATATTGACGGATGTAGACATGTGAAAGAATAAAATAAAAACGTATTAAAAAAAAAAAAAAAAAGAGAGAAACAAGCAGGTAGGGCATCAATGCAATTTCCTCAGCGTAGCGTCCTGGGGGGAGCAAAGGGAAAGCAAGGATGGGGAGGCTAGGGAGGACATAGCCGGGATGGAGAACAATCGGAGCAGGAGGAAGAGCGAGGGGGGGAAGAGCGGAGATGCATTGCGGGAACAGGGCCACGGTATGGGTGACACGGGGAGTTCCGCCCAGGGGCGCACAGTGGGCAACAGGGTCTCGGGCAAAGGATAGTGTACACAGTACCTGAGAGTGATGCAAACTCGCGGCTCAGGGTATTGCAAGGAGAGTCTCGTTCCCCCGTAACCACCAGCCGCGATCCAGACGGGGGCATCTCCGGGCCTACACGGGCTGTCTGAGCGGCGGTCCCGCATTCTCCAGCCAATCAAATACAGCCTTGGGAGTCTCAAAAAAGTGTGTTCGGTCCTCACCGACGACCCGGATCCAAGCCGGAAAGAGCATGGCATAGGAAAAGTGGGCCCTCTTCTGAACATCCGTAGAGAAATCCGGGAAAACCTTGAGCTTGGTATTCTTGAAGGGGATATTTCCCTTCAATCTGGTGAGGCGGAGTACTGCATCGCGGTCCAGGAAAGGGGAAGGCTTGGCAGACAACCTGTGTGCCCTCTCCACCACAAAGGATGAGGAAAATTCAGCCCAGGCCAAACGTGGACACTAACAGGTTTTCCAGAAATGTCGGCGGGTCAGGGCCTTCCGCACCCTCAGGTAAGCCGATGAACCGCAGGTTACACCTTCTGACGTGGTTCTCCATATCTTCCTGCTTCGCCAGGACCATGGTAAGTTGGTGTTGAATGCGTTCGGTCACAACCTGTAATGGTGGCAGCTCATCCTCCACGCGGCCAGAGTGGGTCTCCACCTCAGTAACCCGGTCTCTAAGCTTCTGCAGGTCTTGTCTGATGAGAGGGACATCCACTTTTTTACTTAATTTTACAGGTCAGGGAGCTCTTACAGTCCGAGATGGCCTCCAGTACCCGCGCCGTATTATCGGCTGCCAAATCCACAGGAGCAGAAGGGCCGGCGCCATCTTCCTCCACAGCCTCCTTGTCCGAGAGCCGGAATTTAGCGAGTTTAGCGATCGCGTCTGAGGATTTTTTGCGGCGACATGTTCCCCACAAGTGAGGGGTGCAGTACACCCAAGATTACGCGTTTTATCAGGCGATATAAGCCCCAGGATAATCCATTACGGATTCTGGGCGAGCGGGGCTCCCACGAAACACTCCTTACACCATGCCGTCCAGGCCACGCCCCCCCCCCGCCAATGATGTTTCTACCTCCTATCTCAACTTAACTGATTGATAGAATACTAGTGGGGTATATGTATTCAAACTCTGCTTCCTGCTGGGTAAAATCTGATGGGAGGATAGTATACGCACAACATTCACAACACATAAAACTACAAATGATAAAATCGATTGTATTAATAGAATACCAGGATCTCATAATCTCAATAATTCATATTGGTTTAGCCACTCTATATACCGCAAGTAAACCTGATTGCAATATAAATGTATATACAGTATAATAGGTTATGCCTCACATGTCATGCTTTTAAAATTGCAAACACTCGTGGAATGGCACCAAACTTCGAGACTTTAAAATCTCCATAGGCCATGCTTTAAATTTTTATAATTTTTTTTTTTTTTACCTTTTTTTGAATTCGAGAAGGTCTTGGGCTAAAATTGGTGCTCTCTCTAACGTTTGCAGTGATGCTTCACACGTGTGCTTTGAACGTCGGTTACAGGTATATGTATCTTTACGTATACCTGTAACTGCAGGCATCATTTGGATATGAAAGAGTAACTCTCCTGCGCTCAGGTGTTTGGCTCCAAGGAGGAAGATAATAATCACTTCCAATGAGGAAGATTAATAATCCTTATGTTTAATGTCTACGGTCTTGCCACCCTCTCAGGACCATGGGTGTCCACAAGTAATAAAAGGGGCACCAACCTAGTGCATTACCATTAAAATCATTTTATTATTTAAAACCATTTATTCAAGGGTAAAAAGTGTCCGCGATGGCTACACTATTGTGTTTTTTGAACCAGGCTCTGAGGAAGAAGGTTCTCCCTTGCAACGTGTCAACCCAGCCATCACGGATGCCATCAGGTCTCCTTCCATCTTTTGGAGCTTTCTAGCTGTCCTAGAGACGATGGGTTCACACTGTGACATGTTTTTACTGAACATGTTTGTGACTCCCTTCATCCTTGAATAAATGGTTTTAATGGTATTGCACTAGGTCGGTGCACCCTTCTCGTTTTGGCAACAGGGTACACAGCATTTAGGTGGCTATCTTGCGCACTGCTTTTTGTGTAAATATTCAACCAGCTGGGGCATGTCCAACACATAAATGCACATAAATACAGGACAAGCAAATGGATTGTTTAATGCTCAAAACTGAGACTGACATGTCGCATGATTGGAGGTGTGTGTGTGTGTGTGTGTGTGGCCTACCCTCCGGGGGGTGCATGTGATAACCACGCAGGAGGCACATAGGGAGACACCTGGTGGACAATGCAGGCATGGCAGCCAATAGAAAAAGATCACATCACCAGGATACCATAGCACATAAAATGAGACTGGGATACGACAGACAAAAAGAGAAAAACGAGAAAATTGTGTGTGTGTTTGAGATTGCCTCCCCTTTTGGTTTGGGTGAACGCGATCCAATGCTAGAAAGTACACCTTGGGAATGGAGTCTGCATGCCATATGTCAGCCAATAGGTAGAGCTGGATTTAGTTTGCGTATGCTTAGGATGTGTCTGTAAATCCGTTTACAAAACTGTCACCGTCTTCCCGACACTTGCACGAGAGTGCATATACTATGCTGGTAGTCCTGGCTCCAATCATGTGCCATGTCAGTCTCGGGTTTTGAGCATTGCCAAAATGGACACGCATACACACCAGGCCTTTTAAAGGTAAAATGTTCTTTGACAGGGAGACTTTTCTTTTGTCTTTGTATCACCAGTGCATCAGATTTATTTTTTCGGAGGCATTGCAGGGTGAAAACAAAAAATGGGGTGTGAAGTGAAGACAAGAGTACAGCAGCCAGAAAATGTTAACAATTCTAATTAAACTGGCGTTGATCACTAGAGCTGCACGAAAATATAAAGAGTTGGTGATGGGGGAGGGGGGGGGGGAGAAAGTGGGGGGGACCAGGATATAAAGATACACAGGGAATGCACTCACATAGGCCACATCTGTGTATATAGTAGAAAAAAAGGGGGGAAACCAATAACTATGAAAAGGTATTTGATGGTCGGACTTTGAGGCCAAGGAAGTAGTTTTGTTTAAAAATTCAACATTTTTATATCAGGTAAAAAATAAAACATAAATTACAATAGTTACAAAAAAAAAGAGGTACAAGTATATGGATTAACTACTGTACACAAAAAGGTCCTTAAAGTCGCCGATGCACGTTTCGCCGTGGGGCTTCTTCAGGGCGGTTTGGTAAGGACTTTGTAGCGATAGTATATAACAAAGCACACGTAGTTTTATGGCCGACGATCATACATCGAGTGCATCCAAGGTCAATTCGACAAGTAGGTTATAGGCACGTAGATAAGGACGTATTTAGAAGGTCCTCCAATGAATATATAAAAAAATACGGGAGATCTTTACTAAAGATCAGGGCTGCTTACAAAAATTTCCTGTAGAACCGGGCATCGTGTTGCAAACAGTTTCCACTCAATTAAGGAAAGATTTAGCCGCCAACTGGGACAGGGGGCCTTCTTTAGATGGTGTATAGCCGTGTACACCCTGGGAATGTGACAGGACTCTCTACAACCACAGGATAACACAGTGGCCAAACTGGCGTTCAAGTTCAATATAGGAACCCTCACTAAGGTTGTTTAGGACAAACGAGAGGTCCCGAAAATGGCCATCTTAAGAAGGCCCCCTGTCCCAGTTGGCGGCTAAATCTTTCCTTAATTGAGTGGAAACTGTTTTTTTTTTATATATTCATTGGAGGACCTTCATTGGCTATTGGATTAGCTTTCTTTTTTATACTACGTCAGACTTTATATATATATATATATATATATATATATAATTTTTTTTTTTTTTCACTGAAGGATATTTGACACATTGGATTTTTCACTGGTTATCTAAATATTTTTTTTTTTTTTGTATAAGTGTATTCCTATCCACGTAGAGTTCACAAATATTTGTCGCATTCATATGTAGCATATGCTTCGCATTCAGAGCATGCGTGCCCCTTGGGCTTAAAGCCTTCTTTTTATTCTACTGATCATGTGCTTTTAGAAAATATATTGTTGGGGGGGGGGGGGGGGGTCTGAAAGCTATAAGTGGAAAATAAAGCACTGGAAAAATTGCAGAAAATGGTCTGGCCACCTGAGTGTACAAAATGGAGCACAGGGCCTGGCAGCGAAGGGGTTAAAGTCTATAAAAATAAAATTGGCTTTGAGTGAACTAATTCTGCTTGGATGCATAGGGCATTTATGTCTGAAGATTGTTTTTGTTTTGTAATATGTGATAAGAAGCTTCTCCTCAAGTCATTAAGTCTTTAAAATGTTTGAATTGCAGGAACTGGGAAACTGTTTGGCTAAATGCAAGAATAATGAGAACCTTCAGCAAATATTGACCAATGCCACTATAATGGTTGTTAGTGTGACCGCCTCCACCACACAGGGGTAATTTAATGTGACTTCACTTTTACATCGTTCGTATTTTCTGTTTGTTTTTATTATTTAAAACTTCTTGGAATCTGTGTCCATATAGCCAGCAACTGACAGAAGAAGAGTTGGAGCATATAGAAGAGGCATGCAACATGGCACTAGAGCTGAACCAGTCTAAACATAGAATTTATGAGTATGTGGAGTCTCGAATGTCCTTCATTGCTCCCAATCTATCTGTTATCGTTGGAGCCTCTACTGCTGCCAAAATTATGGGTAAGTTACAGGCCCAAATTGCATCTCTGATGTTGAATGCTGCTAAAGTTCATGGGGATATTTAACCACTTAAGGACCGGACCAATATGCTGCTAAATGACCCAAGGGGTTTTTACAATTCGGCACTGCGTCGCTTTAACAGACCATTGCACGGTCATGCGACGTGCCTCCCAAACAAAATTTGTGTCCTTTTCTTCCCACAAATAGAGCTTTCTTTTGATGGTATTTGATCGCCTCTGCCTCCTTTTTTTTTTTTTGCGCTATATACAAAAATAGAGCAACATTTTTGAAAAAAAAATATTTTTTGTTATAAGAAAAATCAAACTAAATTTTAGTCAAACATTTAGGCCAAAATATATTCAGCCACATGTCTTTAGTAAAAAAAAAAAAAAATTGCAATAAAAAAAAGCTACCTAGCGGGAACAACGACACTAATACAGCGATCAGTAAAATGATCGCTTAGTGACACTGGCAATAGGGAGTGAAAGGGTTAACTAGGGCAGTGATCAAGGGGTTAACTTTTTTTAGGCGGGGGGTACGGGGGCTACCCTGGACCTAACACTAACTGCCTGTCACACTGACACTAAATGCGGTGGTGATCCGTATATATATGATCACTGCATTTAGTGACACTGTGACAGGGGGGGGGGGGGGGGGGGGCGATCGCAAGGGGTTAATGTGCCTGTGTGTACTTGTGTCAGTGTAGTGTTGTGCAGACTCACTGTGTGATCTCTCCTCAGCGGCGGTCGAAAATACCGCCGAGAGCATCACTTCCCTCTTCCTGTGTTTACACAGGCAGAGGAAGTGACACGCAGGGGGAGCGCGCGGATTGGCTGGGAGCGATCCTGAGGGGGCGGACAAAAACGAACAGCCACCCCCTCATCCTGGATCGCTCGGACAGCCACGGGAACCGCCGCATGTACCGGGTGTAGTGTCTTCAGTTGTGTCTCTGTGGGAGAGAAGATTATACAACTGGTGCAGTTTGTAGTCACTGTGGCAGAGGGTGTTGGTTTTCCCAGTTTTTTTTATTCTGTAGGGACTGTAACCAGATTCCATAGGAAGACTGGAGCGGGGCTAGCCTGTAACATTGCGACTGCGCTGAGGCCGGCGGTATAGGCAAAATTCTCCCAACTTCCTTTCTCATTGAAGAGGGGGCTGAACCTAACCAAACTAGGCAAAGTAATTCTGTTTTGTCCCTGAGGGCACTTAAAAACACAGGATGTTGTAAGTCAGGTGCTTGCCCATTATAAGCAGATATGATGGTCGATGGTTTGGCACTGACGGGGTTCTTGAGTGGGCAGATTACAGCCAGGGACCTTGTGGTGAACCATCCATCACTCCTTGGGAGGCTGAGTCTAATTTGACGAGCAGACCTCCATATCTTCTACACTTCAATCTTGAGCGATCTGTCGCACGTGGGAATCCGTCATCTTATCTAGGGCGCAGGTACCATCTTTGCATGTTCAGGTGCCATTTGCGCTGGGAGCCTGTAGCAGCAGGGCTGTCTCCTATTGCATATCTCCCAGCTGGGCTGCCTTGCATAGTATCAAAGAGCTGTGTGGCGCTTTCAGTGGGTTCACTTTCATGAAACTGGGCATTGTGTGAGGACTCTAATTCTGATACCAGAATGTGGGAGTACCACATAAGGGAAGACCCTTTTTAAAAATGGAGCAGGTGAATGAGCTGTGCTAAAAACGCAATGGCATGTATAGAATTCCAAAGTGAACAGAAAACCAATATTCTAAAAATGGAAATTGAAAAATGTGTGAATCTCTCATCGAAGTGTGTGACTGTTGTATGTCACAGTGATGCTACTAGCGTCGGCTCAGTTACACTGCTGCTGGCAATTTATTGTACTATTGTATTTTTATTTCTTTGGCGCAAAGTCTTCTTTTTTAGTTTTTTATGTTGTCACTTAACTTGGACCCCTTTCACACTGAAGCGTTTTTGTAGCATTTTAGCGTTAAAAATACTGCTCTTAAAATGCTCAAAACGGGGGCGTGGCCAAGACCGGCATGTGAGAAGACGTGTGTCTCACAGCTCCTCCGCAGCACCTGCTATTGATCCTCTCCCAGCAGCGATCCGACGGATCTAAACGGCTCTCCCGCTGGCTACCGACCCGGTCACCCTCCCGGTCCACCCACCGGCTCTCTGCACCGCGGAATGGGAAAAAAAAAGGAAGATTGGCGGCGCTAGAAATCCAAGATGGCGCCGGCGCGGCCCAGGCTCTCCGCACACCACGAGGCGCCGACAAGCCCAAGGAAGGGACCAGCAAAAAGGCTGCAAAGTTACAGGGTAAGGAGTACCCGAGGGACATGACCTATTATACCCAAAAGCTGGGGGCCACCCGGATCAGGATGAAGGGGGGGGTGCGGAGCCGCAGGCCTCTTCAGGGACACCTGGATGGGGGGGCTGGGGAAGTGTTGATCGGGCTGATACAGGGGATCAATCTATGGCATTCCCGGCTGCTGCTATGTGGAGACTGGGGACCCTGAGCAAGAGCAACCGACCCTAGCTGAGATACTAAGAGCGGTTCATGTCTGCACCGCGTCAGTGAATACTCTTAAGGAACAGTTTGGGGGCCTCAGAGAAGACGTGTCCCTGCTGAGACAAGATCTACAAAAGATCCGGGGAGGGAACGCACAACGGCTGTGGAGAGCAGGGTGAGTGAGGTGGAGGACAAGCTGCCCCCAGTTGCTCGTGAGGCACATGCAGCACATCAGCTAGCCAGAGACACTAATGCTAGAGCAGATGACATCGAGAACAGATTACGCCGGAATAATGTACGCATAGTGGGGTTGCCGGAGAAAACGGAGGGCCGGGACCCCACCACCTTTATTGAAAGTTGGCTGGTGGAAGTATTTGGAAAGGAGG
Organism: Rana kukunoris; assembly: GCA_029574335.1. Classification (NCBI taxonomy): domain Eukaryota; kingdom Metazoa; phylum Chordata; class Amphibia; order Anura; family Ranidae; genus Rana; species Rana kukunoris. Next base: position 41,936,608 of record CM056058.1, on the reverse strand, counting down.
CCTTCTCCCCATTTTTTACAGTTGAACGGGCGCACCGCACACCTGGTCGCCCACCGCAGCCTGGCGCACCCCCCAGACCCATCCTGGCCCGTTTACTGCACTATAGGGACAGGGAGGCGGTGCTGAGACATGCCAGGGAGAGAGGCCAACGTCCGGGTGAACGGAGTACGGGTGTCCTTCTACCCGGACTACTTCTCAGCAGAGGTACAGCGTCGGCGAGCCAATTCTCTGACGTGAAAAGGCGTTTACGTGCACTACAACTACCTTACGCTATGCTCTACCCCGCTAAGTTGAGGGTCACCGCTGACCGGCAGACCCACTTTTTTGAATCGGCCCAGGATGCTGCTGCGGTATGGCTGGATCGCAATGAACAGGCCCTGCGCCACCGAGACAGAGAAGAGGAGGGAGAATGATCCTGCGGAGGCTGTGGTGGGCTCCTTTGCCATGCCTCTTTAGTGCACTGTTTGCGCACCCACGTATGGGGGGATTGATGGATGCCCCCCCCCCCCCCCTGATGGAGGTACTCACTCTGTTGCCTACACTCTTACAGTTCCACACAAAAGTGAGTTTCTATCTTTTTCATGTCACCTGTGTATCTGCAATGTTCTGCTGGGAGAAGTTATATTAGGATGTGAACTCTGAGTCATCTTGTGAAGTTGCAAGGAAAATGCGATCTCTCCACATGAAACGTGGAGGAAATGTGCCTTTTGGGGGTCCGCTCCCTGTTGGAGCCGCGGGGGTCTGCCCGGTTGGCGGCCTGGACTCGTTTCTTTTCTTTTTTCAGACTAATGTGTTGTTTACAGATTGTAGGCGGAAGTACGGGTCCTGAACCGTTGTCGGCCCGGGCCTTTAGTTCTTTGCAAATTTACCTTCTTCATCGAGAAACACTGTTTGACTGCTACTGCACCATGGAACTATGACTGTATATTCCTAATCATGCCCGGGACTCCCAGTACCTGCTTGAAATTGCCATCCCTTGGGGGGGAGCCGCCCCCACTCAGAATGTCTTTGCCAGTTAACCCATGTTTTTTTTTCTCCAATGGCTGAACTGCCCATAATCTCTTGGAATGTGAGGGGCCTAGGCTCCCCACTGAAACGTATGATGGTGTTTACTTGTTTGAAGAAGTATCATCCCATGATCCTGTGTATGCAAGAAACGCATTTAACCACTGAAACACAATGTTGCCTTAAATATGCTTGGGTGGGCAGGGCCTACCATTCTACTCACACCTCGTACTCTAGGGGTGTGAGTGTAATGATACATGCCTCAATTGACTTTCAGGAACTAGATGTGCGGGTAGATGATGAAGGTCGGTTTGTATTCCTGCATTGCCGGGTGGGTAAACTGCACTGTATATTGGCTTGTATTTATATACCACCCGCCGTTTACGGTGGGGTGCTCCGGCTGTTGCTCGCCTATTTGGAGAGCAGGCCGGACCTGCCGCTACTGATAGTGGGGGATTTTAACTGTTGGCTGAGTCCCTCCGCGGACAGACACCCCGGTTCTGGGGTCTCTGCCACTTCGAGGGAATCTCCGTTGCTAAGACTGCTCAATGAGGTGGGGTGGGTTGATGTGTGGAGGTTAAGGTACCCGCTAGAGAGGCAGTTTCCTGCTTCTCCAAAACGCACGGGACTCTGTCCAGGATAGACCTGGCAGTGAGTAACTCTGCAATGCTCCCATCCATCTCAGATGTGGTTTATAAGCCCCGTAGTGTCTCAGACCACTCACACTTAGTGACTAGACTAATTATCTCCCCTCCATCTACACTTCCTAGGGCCCCATGGAAGTTTAACGCCTTTTGGCTGAAATTATTCCTGTCACACGAGGAGGTGGAGCGGAGCATGCGGGAGTTTCTTGATAATAGAGAGTTTGCCGAATCCCCAGCTGAGCGGTGGGGACGCATTTAAGGCGTATGTGAGGGGGTTACTTATCCGTGAAATTACCAGGGTGAAAAGGGACTCTTCCGGGCTCAGAGAGGACCTTGAAAAACAGGTTGCGGCCCTGGAGGAGACTTTTGTGCAAACCCGACGGAGGCTGCCAGGGAGGCATGGCAGTCCGCTCAATCAGCATATGAGCGGCTGCTGTCCTCCAAGGCAGAACGGAAACTATTTTTCTCCAGACTGGCTTTCTTTGAAGAGGGCGAAAGTACAGGGCGCATGCTGGCTAGGATAGCCAACTCCCAACAAAGATCTCCCAGTATTGGGGCAATCAAAACTAGGGAGGGCAAGATAGTGAACTCCCCAGACCTGGTTTTGGCAGAGCTAGCACGATTCTATGAGACGTTGTACCTCCCCACGGAGCAGTTTACCCGGACAGACCTACTGACCTACTTACATGACATTGACTTCCCCCCGACTGGGACTTGCACAGCGGAGGGCTGGACGCCCCCTTACCTTGGAGGAGCTGCAGGCGGCGTTAGCCGAGTTCCCCAACTGTAAAGCTCCGGGGGCAGATGGCTTGCCCATGGAGATATACAAACACTATGCGGACATCCTCCTCCCAAAACTTTTAACGGTCTTTAACGCAGCAAGGGAGCGACAGATTTTGCCTGCCTCTATGGCTACGGCAAACATCGTGTTAATACTGAAACCCGACAAGGACCCTTTAGACCCGGGCTCCTACAGACCGATATCGCTGCTACAGAGCGATATCAAGCTATTAGCTAAAATGCTAGCGATTAGGCTGAACGGGGTCATCACTAGCCTGGTCCACCCGGACCAAGCGGGCTTCATGCCTAACAAGTCGACGGCTGTCAACTTGCGTAGACTGTTTCTTAATATGCAGTCCCCGGCTGATAATATGGGACAAAGGGCTTTGCTCTCACTGGACGCTATGAAGGCCTTCGATAGGCGTCGAGTGGGAATACTTATGGGAGGTCCTCGGGAGGTTCGGGTTTGGAGACGCTTACATTTCCTGGGTCCGGTTGTTATATTATAATCCACAGGCTGCCATCCGGTCGTCTGGGGCGGGCGTGGTGTCGTTGTCGCAGACTTTTTTCCTGGGACGGGGCACGCGGCAGGGATGCCCATTATCGCCTCTACTTTTTGCCCTGGCGATAGAACCCTAGCATTTAAGATTAGAGCCAGCCCGGAGGTAGTAGGGTTTAGATACGGAGACAAACAAGAGAAAATTATGCTATATGCGGACGACACTATGATTCTGCTTGGAGACGTAGAGGGCTCGCTGAGAGGGGCCATGGCCCTAATAGGAGAGTTTGGTAGATTTTCGGGGCTACAGATAAACTGGACAAAATCCTCACTGATGCTTATCGATAAAGGGGGGGCCCCACCGGCCTCTCTTACGGTGCCTTTGTCTGCCTCATTCAAATACCTGGGTATCCAGGTGACGCCCAGGATATGTGAGTATGGAAGACTGAATGTGTCCCCGCTGCTGCTAAAATTCCCGTGACCGCATTAAGACGTGGAATTCGCTCTGCCTGTCAGTTGCAGGTAGGGTGAACCTGATCAAAATGATCCTCATGCCCCAGTTGCTTTATGTGCTGCATAACGCCCCCATAGTGATAACCTTAAAAGTATTTAGAATTGTTAACTCACTGTTTCGCTCGCTCATATGGAAAAAACCGCACACCTAGGATTAAATTGGAGCATCTCCAGTGCCCAAAGGATGAAGGAGGGCTCGCCCTGCCCAACCCATGGCTGTACTACATAGCCGCTCAGATGCAGCATTTGATAGGTACAGTCCATACTGGGCAGGAGAGGGAGGGGGAGGGACCCGGCTCCTCAGAACTGGTGATGCTTCACACAGTTGGGGGTGAGTCGGTGACGTCTGCTCTGGAATCACTAGCGTTTGGGAAACCGAATAAACAATACCCGACATATAACCTTATTCAAAAAGTTTGGAACAAGGCTAGGTATCTACAGGGGGTGACAGGATTCACAGACTACAGTCCCATTTGGTCCAATGACTCATACCCGGAACTCGCTAGACTGCAGCATGGGGCACTTTGGAGGAGGTATGGAGTGGTCTATCTGGGGCAGATATTTAGAAACGGGGAACTGCTCTCCTTCGAGACCTTGCAGGGCCTTTTTGGGCTTCCTCAGTCGATGAGGTTCTACTATATGCAACTCAGACATGCAGTGAAGGCCCAGAGTAGAGCCTCAGAGTGGACCCCCTCCCCTACCCCTTTGTTTAACTTGATTGCAAGGGCAGCTAATACCAAGGGGTTTATATCTCAATGCTATATTATGCTGCTACATAGCTTCTTGACCAAACACCCGCTGAAAGTGAGGGCCAAGTGGGAGGGGGAAGTGGGCCCGATGGACGGCGAGCAGTGGGAGGAGGCACTCCGGGTTGTACCAATTTGCTCTCTGAATGTTTCCCACAAGGTGTCGCAACTGTATTTACTACTGAGGGTGTACTACACCCCTCACAGATTGTTTACCATGGGGCTACGACCCACCCCACTATGCACTAGGTGTAAGAGAGATCATGGGGACCTGATTCACCTACTGTGGAGATGCCCGAAGCTCCACACATACTGGAAGGGAGTGGTGGACACCGTGAATAGGGTGTTCCAGGTCTCGCTGCCCACTGACCCAAAACATTGTCTGCTGCTCATACTGGAAGAATTGGAATTGGAAGAGGGTACTAGAGTGGCGGTAATTAGGTCTCTATTCACAGCCCGTAAGCTAATAATGTCTCATTGGATATCGGAGGAAGCCCCTAGTTTGAAAGAATGGATCAATGTAGTGGGGGAAATGCTCAGGAAGGAGAAGGTAATATACCAGCACAGGGGATGCCCTCAGAAATTTGAGAAGCTGTGGGGTGCTTGGCTGGATGTACCGGGACTGGCCCCGGTGGATCTGGTTATGGGCAGGCTCCTGGGCCTGGTCAATTAACCCTGGGGAGTACACCGAGACAGGACCCCTTTAAGGAGAGTGGGGAGATGCATACAATGGGAGGTGGAGGAGAGCATGGTTGGGCTATGTGAATAATATGTATATGGATGGTGCAGTGGGCAGGTATTTCTCTAATAGAATATGTGACTGATTGTTTTGGATCTTATCTATATATTCGAAATCTCGATGTATGTCTCTTTTTTACCTGTGTCTCAATAAACTTTTTTCTGGATAAAAAAAAAAAAATAAAATGCTCAAAACGCTCTCCATGCATCTCAATGGACCCTTTCACACTGAGTCCTGCAAGCAGCATCTTTGGAGCAGCTTTTGGGTGCTGAAAAACGCTCCAAAAATGCCCCTCTCCATTGAAATGAATTGAAAGCGCTGTAAAAACGCCTTACCCTTTCACACTGAGGCATTGCAAAAACACCCTAAAACTTTAGGGTCTTAGCTGTGCTTTACCAGCACATTGGGATTGCAGATGAGGCTACGATCGAATAACGCTTGAAAAACGCCCCAGTGTGAAAGGGGCCTTAAGTGATTCATTTTAGCAGCCATGGATCTATTTAACTTTCACTAGCATAAATATAGATGTAGGATTTTTTTTTTTTTTTTTTTATAAGGCGATGTCTCGTTTCTACTACAGGCACAGACCTGGATCAATGTTTTAAACAATTGAGGTAAACTATGAACAAACAAATACCTGGTGAGATATTGTCACACTTGAACAAGAAATGCATGAAAAAATTGCACCTAGAAGCCTTAGGTGGAATTTGGGTCCAAATGATGGGATTGTGGAATAAGATTTAATGGGTGGAGTTTTTTAGTCCATGTGGACAGAAGTTACTGGGGATTATCATTAATAGGAGGAATGCATACTTAAAAATCGCGGTAAAAATAGCGCTATTAAAACGCTCCCCGAGCCCCTCTCTATTGAAATGAATTAAAAATGCGGTCAAATCGCAGTGTTTTACCGCGTTTTTACAGCGTTTTTTTTTATTATTATTATTCATTAAAATAAAATGTAAAAAAATCTATAAATGGCAGGAAAACATCTCAGATCCTGAGGGCAACCCGGTTGAAACTAAAAATACTGTACAGGTGATGCAGGACGGTTTTTCGAGACCCCACCTTACACACGTACTCTACAAAGTAGACCATCACACAAATATCGCATCCCCACTTACATTGTTCTAACTGTTGAAGGTCGTATTGAATAAAGCCGACTATGATCAAGACATGGAACGTGTTCTTAGCGATAAGTGTACTTGCCAAAAAAGAAACAACCCCATCAAGAGTTTAAAAACCTCATTGCAGGAATTGATAAATCAAACACACAGATGGTTTTCTAAAAAATAGAGAAAAGGGATATCTGGTTCCGGTTACCATTTATGCCAGTGCTGTACCAAACCACCAGGAAACCCCATTCTGAGTGGCATACATTCTTTGCCCTCTAAATTAGGGGAGTATCTGGATATTTATCTCCAGCCTCTTGCAGCAAACGGTCCTATGTAACCGTGTATGTGGAGTCACTGTATACCAACATGCGACAAATTGCCGCCATGAATGCAGTTTCATGTGTATTAACCGCTTCAGCCCTGGAAGATTTTACCCCCCTTTCTGACCAGAGCACTTTTTTTTTTTTTACTTTTTTCTATAATATCCCACTTTTTTTTTTTTTTAATACAAATTTTTTCCTCAGTTTAGGCCGGTATGTATTCTACATATTTTTGGTAAATATAGGGGATAGAATTATGGCATTTTTATAATATTTTTTTTTTTCACTAGTAATTGCGGCAATCAGCTATTATTATTATTATTTATTTATTTTTTATATCGGTGTGGGTCTTTTGGTTTTTTATCAGGACTGTGATGATATTGCGGACACTTGACACATTTTTGGAACCATTGACAATTTTACAGCGATTTGTGCCATTTAAAATGCATGGATTACTGTAAAAGGGAAGCAGTTGACACTAGGGGGCGATCAAGGGGTAAATTGTGTTACTGCTGCATGTTCTAACTGAAGGGGGGATGGGACTTACTAGGGGAAATGACAGATCGTATTAAGAACTGACACCAGTAAGCAGAAGAGTACACCATGGTCAGTTTTCTAGCTGTGCTGAGAACACTGTGTACTAAATGGTTTGCCTTTAACAAGGTGAATGTTTACAATCACTTTAACTCTCTTGTCCCTGAAGCAGGCAAGCTTCACTGTTTTATGGCCCCTGAGATGTGTATTGCAGTTTGGAGAGATGTCTGCCATGCCGATCAAGGTTGTGGATAGCATAAACTGACAGGGAGGGGGAGATAGAGGAAAAGGTCACTGTGCTTATGCCCTTCACATGGTTGCGATGAGCTGAGACATGAACAAAATGGCTGACACACACACACACAGCTATTTGTGTGCCCCTGTACACACAGCCATTACTCTTAGCATTGATCAGTATCAGGGATGGCTTCTATGTAAACCTTCAGTAAAGCACAACAAGTCACATAGATCTCATCTATGATGATTCTGGTGACCCCAAATTGGCCAAGAAGGGCTTGATTATTTACCATTCTTATGTTGGTGAAACTGCATGCCCTCTTCCAAATCATCCAGACCTTCTGTCAACGGCTTCCATTTACCACCCTAATTTACTATCACTGGCTTTAACTGCATGGCTCCTGAGGCCCATGTACCAAAGAAAAAAATGGCATCTCAGAATCGGGGATTCTCAAAAGGTAACAAAAAATCATACCAGGAAGAAGTGTTTCTATTTGTGTGAGCAGACAAAATTTCTCCGCTTCCATTGTTCTATGGGTCAGTTGTTTGCCAACCTTCAGTCAGGGGTGAATCAAAACTTGGCTATTAGTTCCCTGAAAGGTTAGGAGTCAGTCTTGGACATTTTTCTCTAGACACCTTGTCTCTCTTGGTGAAAGCCCTTTTGTTGCTGACATACTCTACCTCATCACACCCCAGTAACACTAGGTCCTCCAAAAGTCACCCCTTTGAACCAATCTGGGAAATTCCTTAGACGGCTCTTACCCGTAAAGTGAGTTTTTTTTTTTTTTTTTTTTTTTTGCAAGTACCTCCGTCTGACAGGTTTCAGAAGTTGCTGTCCTCTCCTGTAGATGGCCCCTTTTTTGGCATTACTACCGAATGTGAAATGTTAAATATGAAAAGTTAATGCAAGCAGTTCCTGCCCCAATCCAGCCCGTGATACTGGCTGCTGTCCAATAAAGAGGAGAGCAGCGAAAATGTCCATAAAATTAATCATGGTCACCGACGGGCTGGACATCTAGCGGTGGTGGGCCGGGTGCCGTAGGTTGCCGATCCCTGACATACTGTATGTTTTGTAATTGTGATTTCACTGTATGTCAATACTTTTGTAAAAAGTTGTAGTTATTCCATCTTTTATACCCTACACCCCAGAACACCTAAGAAATTGCTAATTATGAAAAGCAAGAGTGTCCTTAAAAGCTTTGCCAGTGTCCTATGAGTCTTTTGCCCAGGTTTCTATGAATACTTGGTCTGTGTCCTCTACTGTACTCCCAAGATATGCATTTTACAGGCAAGTCTAAATTCTTTTATTTTTTTCTATGAGCTTTAGCTCGGTCTAGTTGCCCTAATGCAGTGGTTCTCAATTCCAGTCCTCACACCCCCCCAACAGGTCAGGTTTTCAGGATTTCCATTATTTAGCACAGGTGATTTGATCAGTTTCACTGCCTTAGTAATTCCCACAGCCTTTTCATCCGGGAAATCCTGAAAACATGACCTGTTGGGGGGGCGTGAGGACTGGAATTGAGAAACACTGCCCTAATGCAATATTTTTCTGAACCCGTCTATTTTTATGAATGAATAACATTTGCATATTTGATTTTTGCGCCATTCACACAGAACCATTTTGCTTTAGTATCAAAAACTTTATTTTTTTTACCAAAAAAAAAATATTGCAGTTGAACACCTTTTGGTCATCTTGTGCAGCCAGCAGATGGAGCACTAGACCCAGCTGACTGCACATTTTCTTAATTCTATTTTTTCTATGCTATAGATTTTGCAATGTGTTCCCTGCTGTTCAGTAAAAAGAAAACATTGGCTACTTATTTTATTTTTTATTTTATTTTTTTTAGGTATAGCTGGTGGTCTTACAAATCTCTCAAAGATGCCTGCATGTAATGTCATGCTCCTGGGAGCTCAGAGGAAAACATTATCGGGTTTTTCCAGCACCTCTGTTTTACCTCATACCGGTTACATCTATCACAGTGAAATTGTCCAGTCTTTACCATCAGTAAGTACAGCTGTGTGTGTGTGTGTGTGTGTGTGTGTATATATGTGTGTGTGTGTGTATATATGTGTGTGTGTGTGTGTGTGTGTGTGTGTGTATATATATATATATATATATATATATATATATATATATATATATATATATATAGTGTATATTAGTGTATGGCCCTCCCTAATCTCCTTTTTTTTATTTTATTTTTTATTTTTTTTCAGGACTTGCATCGGAAAGCAGCTCGATTAGTAGCAGCCAAATGCACGTTGGCTGCTCGTGTAGACAGTTTCCATGAAAGTTCAGAGGGCAAGGTCAGGTTTTAATGTTTGTGTAGCTTATACATTTCAAGGGAATATATCATAAGTCATTTCTTAACCTATTGCTCCCCATGCAGAGGCATATATGCGGCGACTTAGCGATTTACTTTAATGCCCAGACATTGTACATATACCTCCTATAGTGGACATAGATTTCTGTGCTGAAAGTGCCCTCACTGCACACTCCAGCACAGGAACTAAAGGGTCAAAGACTGTTTTTTTTCCGTCTTTACTAATAATCAGTAACAATTACCATGAGACTGATCGTCTTGCTTAAAGGTTCCTAGAAGGGACAGGTTGCCTCTGAAAAAATAATTGCTATGTACCTGTAAAGGCCCACTTCACCAGAAGTGTCAGTGCTTCATCGGATTTTCAGCATCTGGCCTTGGTTTCCCTGGTCTGTATGGCTGTCACCTGGTCTTCTGCACACACCTTTGCCAAGATTTGGTTCACTCCAGTAATGTTTTGCTGACCTACCTGAAGCACTGCTGGCAGTGAGAGGAAGCTTGCTGTGTCAAGCTTTGCTATTTGCCAGTGTCCACCCTGGAGGTGGAGAATAACTAAGCATTAACTCTACACTGTACTTAAAAAATAAAATCCTATTACCAAGGCAATACACCCATATATAAATTGTAAAAAATGCTCTGGCCTTTAAGGAGCATACAGGTACAGGAGCTGAGGTAGACCTGAAGTTTGTCTACAATTTATGGTACTAGCTAGCTCATGAGTGCCTAGAGATTATTGTGCTTTTTCTACATTCTAGGTGGGTTATGACTTAAAAGAGGAGATTGAAAGAAAGTTCGACAAGTGGCAAGAACCTCCCCCTGTCAAGCAAGTGAAACCCCTGCCAGCCCCACTTGATGGACAAAGGAAGAAACGTGGAGGCCGCAGGTAAGGATGATGATCTCTTTGTGCATAAGCATACATTTTGAGGGTAATATTGCATGCAAATAACAATACCTGCTTTTTTTCTCTAAGATACCGTAAGATGAAAGAGCGACTGGGTCTCACAGAAATTCGCAAACAAGCTAACCGCATGAGCTTTGGAGAGGTATGTTCTCCCACTAGTAATTAGAAATTGCAATCTTGCACACAATTAGTAAAGCATGTTGCCCCCAAACACTTCATATTCCTTTATGTGTATGTTTTACTATGTACTTGTGTTAAGTATTCTGTGCTCTTTTTATTACTTCCTTTGTGTAAAAATACCTGATGATCCTGTCTGTTCCCCTGCTTTCCTGTATCAATATGTGCTGGCAGTTACTCGATAGCAGGAAGATCAATGAACTATGAGAGCACTCACCAGTTCCCTGACACTTCATTGAGAGCTAGAAGTCATCAATCGCAAAGGCTGACTGTGCTTGTCTGTTCGTTCACAGAAAACGCCCACACTCCGGTCCAGTTCCTTCAGCCCACTCTCCCCCTTTTTGGGTCTGGTCACCTGTCCAAAATCCCTTTCTATCGCAACCCCCTCTGGTCCAGTTCCAGTGCTTCATGCCTCTCTTCCAAACTCCCTCCATCTTAACCTTCTCCCTCTAACCCCTGGTCTCCAAACTAGCCAACTCCCTCCCACCCTCTAGTACAGTCATGGCCAAAAGTTTTGAGAATGACACAAATACTAATTTTCCCAAGGCGTCTTCCAGGACAGCCCTTGAGAGATGGAGCTGCTCCCTGGACAGGAAACACATCACCTCCAGCTCTTAAAAGGTGGTCCCTCAGGCATCTGGTCAGTTTTATGTGTTTCCTCAGTTGGAGGGGACATGTTACCTGAGGAACCGTCTGTTAAGAAGGGTGATGGATCCGGGAGAGATCCATCTCTAGGGGTGGAGGGAGACGGCCTGGGCCTGGATTTCCTCACCTGACTAAATCTCTCCGCTTGGGGCATGGAGTTCCCCGTTGCTTCTTTCCTCCGGAGCCCGGCAAGGGAGTGGGCGATGGTGACTAGCATGGCGGCGGCGTCTGCAACAGGAGAACTCGCTCTCTTCGCTGTGGGCGCCATGACCCGGAAGTCGCCGAGCGTTCTCTCAGGCCAGGATGCGCGTCATCACCGTGCGCCGGAAGCTCTGGTTCTGGTTTTCGGCGCGGGAAACTAAGGAAGGCCGAGACGGCGCCAATAAAGGCAACAAGCAGGGGTTGTACATTGCCTACATCCACCCGAGTATCATGGATGCTTCACACGCTCCCAAGGGGAGTCTGGAGCCGGCTCTTCACAAGTAGGCTGGCCATGCCAGAACCTTTTTTTTTTTTTTTTTTTTTTTTCCTGTGTATTTTCACCTATATAGAAGGGGAGCTAGATAGGGCTGTGTACCTATTCAGAGCTTAGTGGGCACCTTAGGTTAGGGAAGGAGGGCACTATTTTGTGTTTGTCATCTTAAAGAGATCCCTCTCTCCCTCTTTGGTTCCCTGTTCAGAAAGATTCAAAAGATGTAACGGTCCCTTCCAAAGACAAGAGGAAGTGCCCCCGTGCAATGCAAGGCTTGCATCTGGTTATACCAAAGGCCTATGTGGCCCCTGTATCACAACAGTGCTAAACAGCAAGGGGTATTCACCACTTACCAAATTCCTTGGAGCTTTTAAAGATGAAATGCAATCCACCTTTCAATCTTTCAGAAAACGTATTGCTGATACGCAAATCCCAGGCATAACTGCCAGGCAGCAAGAGGTGCCCACCTCTCCCACTCCGGTAGCTTCAGGATCAGGTGAACCTGTGGAGAATGAGGTGGTTTCCCTTTAGAAATTCTGATTCAGATTCCTCCCAGTCAGATTCTGGGCAAGAAAAAGATCAGGATGACTCCCACGCCCCCACCCGATTTTAAACTCTCCCAAGAGGAAGTAGACAAATTGATAGGGGCCATTCATGAAACATTAGCGTTGAAGGAAGAAAAAACCTTGCTTTCACGACATGATAAAATGTAGAGACTATGGCTAATCTTAAACCAGCCCTAGCAACTACGTGTGTAGCCTGTAATTTTGAATTTTGGCTTAAACAGTTACAGGAACACCTGACAGAGTTACTAAAATCCTTCCCCATGCTTTTTAAAGCGGTAGGTTTTATCACAGATGCCTCGGCAGAATCGGTAAAACTTTCAGCCAGGGCGGCTTCACTATCAGTAGCAGCTAGGAGAAACCTTTGGCTCAAAACCTGGCCGGGGGATACCGCCCCTAAATTGCGCCTTTTGTAACGTTCTATTTTCAGGTAAATTCCTGTTTGGCACTCCGCTAGATGAAGCATTAGAACGCACTGCGGATACGATGACTTTTTTCCTGAAAAGAAAAGGCCATTTAACAGGAAGTTTTTTCCTCCCTTTAAAGGGCAAAAGAAAACCCAGGAGAAAGGGAAACCAAACAGACCCTGGGCAGCACAAGGAGGAATGTGCTCTTTAACCCTCCTGACAAAAATCCCAAGCTACAGTGATGTCAGGATCCAGGTGGGAGGAAGACTAGGGGACTTCCTTCCACAATTGAAAGAACTGACCTCCAAGTCCAGGGTCAACACAGCCATCTACCAGGAGATTTTGGAGTGCTTCCATTCGGCAGACGAGCTCTATGGGGATGCTGACTTCATTTTCCAGCAGGACTTGGCACCTGCCCCCACTGCCAAAAGCACCAAAACCTGGTTCAATGACCGTGGGATTACTGTGCTTGATTGGCCAGCAAACTCGCCTGACCTGAACCCCATAGAGAATCTATGGGACATTGCCAAGCGAAAGATGAGACAGACTGAACAATGCAGAAGAACTGAAGGCCACTATTGAAGCCTCCTGGTCTTCCATAACACCTCAGCAGTTCCACAGGCTGATAGCTTCCATGCCATGCCGCATTGAGGCAGTAATTGCTGCAAAAGGGGCCCAAACCAAGTACTGAGTACATATGCATGCTTATACTTTTCAGAGGTCCCATATTCTTCTATGTACAATCCTTATTTTATTGATTGCATGTAATATTCAAATTTTCTGAGATGGTGGATTTGTGTTTTTCATGAGCTGTAAGCCATAATCCTCACAATTCTAACAAATCACGGCTTGAACTATCTCGTATTAGTTTCACCGTTTAAAGGGGAGGTTCCCCTAAAAATAAACTTTTAACATTGCCTGTGTCTTCTTAATAATAATTAGAATCGGCTGGTACTTTTTTTTTTAAACCCCCGTACATACCATTTTCGGCATGTACTCTCACCGCCGCTTCCGGGTCTGGCGGCCGGGGATGGGAGGGCCTGCTTCATTGACAGGCATCTGGCAGCCGGGGACAGGCATCCGATCGACGCATACAGCGCGTCACGGGATGCCGAAAGAAGCCGAACGTTGGTGCGCATGCGCCGTATAGAGCCGCACCAACGTTCGGCTTCTTTCGGCATCTCGTGACGCGCTGTATGCGTCGATCGGATGCCTGTCCCCGGCTGCCAGACCCGGAAGCGGCGGTGAGAGTACATGCCGAAAATGGTATGTACGGGGGTTTAAAAAAAAAAGTACCAGCCGATTCTAATTATTATTAAGAAGACACAGGCAATGTTAAAAGTTTATTTTTAGGGGAACCTCCCCTTTAAGTTGCATTGGTGAAATAAATTAAGTTTTGCACAATATTCAAATTTTTCGAGTTTCACCGGTATATCTACCACCAGGGCAGCACCAGGAGTCATGCGGCTCAGGAAGGTGAACCACATTCTGTCTGAAAAAGTAAAAGTGCTGGCTCTATCGCATGTACATATTTCAGGTATAGACTGCCAGGGGGAACTCTGCAGATGGATCTACAGGTTGTGTCTGGGACGAAAGTCCCACCGGCAATAGGGTCAGATGCACGGGTAACACCTTAAGGACCAGTTCTCCCTTATTTGTTCTCACTCTGTTTCGACTTTTCTTTTGCAAAGAATCTGGGAGGTGGCAACACTGGTATTATTAGCCGAGTTGACCTAGAAGGGCTTGGTACACTGGCATAGCGAGTTTTGCGGGGTTCACTTCCTGGTCACTCTTGGTCTCAAGCTGTTAAAATAATGATTTTGAATTGCTAGTAAAAAGGCTTGCTTTAAATCATAATACTTAAAGAGTAACTGTCATCTCTGTCCTGCAGCGTTTCCTCCTCCTGACCCGCTGTTGACTCACTGAAAGTCCCATTCATTTTAATAGGGTGGCTGGTGATGGGGCGTTGACACAACAAGGTGAGGGATGTGGCAGCAGCAGGTGAGTGGATGCCCGCTAACAGGCGCTGCCATGATGGATCTGAAATGACAGGTTCTCTTTAAATGTAAGGACTTATTCTTATTCGTAGTTTAGAATCTTAAATATTTGTAAACAAAATTAAGGTTTCCTTTTCCAGGTTAGTAAAAACTGCAATATCCGAACCGATTCCAATCATACAGTTTGGAGTGTACACAGATTTGCAAAACAATGGGATAAAGGAATATTTCTGAATTTGTTTTATCTCATGGTTGCTGTGAAATTGTGTGAAGGCATCAGTGCAGTGCATGTTATCTCAGCTTTGATTCATTGAGTTTATCAAAAATGTATATTGTATTGCAGAATATACAGCCTCATGCTACATAACTAATCACCATTTCATGCTGAATAAACTAAATTATTAATGAAATAAAATAGTGAAATCCTTTGCGCTAAAACAATCAATATGACAATAATAATGCTCAGATTGCAGCAAAAACTAATCGTGTTTACCATACACAAGTGAAGCATAAATATAAAAGTGAATTTGCGCAAAAAAACACATCAATCAATATAAAACACATGTGATAAATATGTAATAGGTAATAAGTGAAAAGTAGATAAATAAATTAAAATAGAAATAAAAGTCCATATGTGTTGGAAAAGTCCATATAGTGCAAACGTGCAGTGCACAAAAGTTGCTCTCAGTGAAGTTGTAAAGCTGGCAATAAAGTGCTAGTGCTCCTCCGTGCATTCAGCCTCTCAGGCCTCTCACCTTGGTGGCATATATAAATGCCGTGATAATGGGTCAAACTAGCCCGTGCCACTCCAAACACACAGCCTCACAGGCCTCTCACCTCTCAATAGATCAATTATTATTGTATCTTGACAACTGGGCACTTGAACCCCCTTCCTAACCAGACCAATTTTTCAACTTTGGGTGCTCACAAATTGAATGACAATTACTCAGTCATGCAACACTGTACCCATATGACATTTTCACATAAAAAAAAATGCTTTCTTTTGGTGGTATTTAATCACTGCTGGGTTTTTGTTTTTTATAAGAGAAAAAAGACTGAAAATTATGTAAAAGATTTTTGTTTCTGTTATAAAACTTGGCAAATTAGTAATTTATCTTCATAAATTTTGGCCAAAATGTTTATACTGCTACATATCTTTGGTAAAAATAACCCAAATTGGTGTATATTATTTGGTCTTTGTGAAAGTCCACAAGCTATGGTGCCAATCTCTGAAAATTGTATCACACCTGATGTATTGAAGGTCTATCATTTTTTGAGACTCTAACATGCCAGGAAAGTACAAATGCCCCCTTTTTTTTTTTTTTTGGAATGTAGACATTCCAATGTATTTAGTAAGAGGCATTGTCAGTGTTTTTTTTTTTCCCCGTTCACAAAATTGTTGAATTAGCAGGTTATTTCTCACACACAGCATATGCATACCACAAATTACTCCCCAAAACACATTCTGCTATTGCTCCTGAATATGGCGATACCACATGTGAGACTTTTACAAAGCATGGCCACATACAGAGGCGCAACATGCAGAGCGCACCTTCAGGCGTTCTAGGAGCATAATTTCCTGACTACCTCCTTAAAATTTTGAAGGCCCTGGAGCATCAGGACAATGGAAACGCCCCAAAAATTACCCCATTTTGGAAATAAAACACCTCAACTGTGTATGTATGTGTGTGTGTGTGTATATGTGTATATATATATATATATATATATGTGTGTGTGTGTGTGTGTGTGTGTGTGTGTGTATGTATGTGTGTGTGTATATATATATATATATATATATATATATATATATATATATATATATATATATATATATATATATATATATATATTGCACACCTCTCCCTGACAAGTCTTGTTGCTTGTGTACAAATTGACTTGAAGTGCCACTAAAATATATTTCTAATCAAGATTTTGTTACAAGAAATGGGTCATTTTAATCCCAACAGCTTTTGTAATAATGTTTCAGTGCAAAACGAAACTAATAAGTATTCTAATATTCACAGCTTGGTAAAGCCCATTGAGTACATTTTTGCCAAGATATGTGTTGTCGCCTTGTCATATGAGCTTCACCTGTGACTAATAATGGATCAATTAGGTGTGTATAAAATGAAACCCCAGTACACTAGACCTTCTCAACTAGACCTCTGCAAACATGCCCAAGATTCACCCAGAGACTAAAGTGTTGATTATCAAGAGGCTGATGACCAGATCCAATGCTGATGTGGCAGACACCTTCAATTTGTCTCAGCGTCAAGTTCAGAGGATAAAAAAAGATTTGAAGAGACTGGAGATGTTTTGGACAAGGTCAGGCCAAACCCGCAGGACAACTGCTCGAGAGGACCGTTTGTTGGCTCGAAATTCCAAGGCCAGCCCATTTTCCACTGCAGCAGAGCTCCACGAGACCTGGTCACCTGAAGTCCTTGTGTCAACCAGAACAGTTTGTCGGATTCTGTCTCGAAATGGCCTCCAAGATGCAGCTAGCAGGACTTTTTTTTTTTTTTTGTGTGTCCTACTAGCGCACCGCTCCAGTGTGAAAGCCCTCTGGCTTTCACACTGGAGAAGCGGCAGCAGCTGTTTAGGGTAGGTTTACAGGAGCAATTTTTTTAGCCTGCAACCCGCTCCAGTGTGAAAGTGGTGTTGGTGGGGACTTTCCAGATGTGCAAGCTGCCCATTGCATACGCACTAATTCACCCCCATACCATCAGACATGTAGGCTTTTAAACTTTGCACTGATAACGAGCTGAAAGGTTCCTCTCCACTTCTCCATGAAAACCAGTAGAAGAAAAGTGTAATAATGGGTTCTCTTGGGTACTAATAAAGGTAGACAAATGCGGGTCAGACCCCTGCCCTTCTCACCAACTTCGAACAAATGACTGGTCACTCTCACACTACGCTATCACTGATTATGCAACAATGACGCCCTCGGCCTCCCCCTGCATAAAGTTTTTCCAGCAATCCACAATCTTATGGCCCGTACACACGATCCGAATATCGTACGACGGATCGTACGACTTTTTTCGCTTAATAGTCACAAGTAAAATGAAATAGGTTATTAAGTCACAAATTCTCGTACGACAGAAAAAAAAAATTGGAAATGATGTCATGTGTTGTAATGTATTTGTATTGTATTGTCTGACAACTGTACTGACTAAACGAATATCGTACGATCTGACATCGTACGAGGAAAATTTTCGCGCTTGTCCGATCGAAAAATATCGGATGAACGGTCGTGATCGGCTCTCGAAAGTAGTGTACACACCAACCCGAAAATCGTACGATCCATCAATTTTCACTGGGTGTATTTAACTAAGCAATTAACCCTTTACATCACAAGCTGCCACCAGATAGAATTTGGGCCCATCAACTCTTCACAGTATTGGCAATGACCAATACGATTTTAAAACAAACGGGTATATTTGGAGACTAATACTACAGTAGTGCTCTTCAAGAGACAGGCATTCTTTTGAGCAGGGCCGTTTGAAGAAATTTGGGGGCCCCAAGCAAAAAAAGAGAAGCGGTTGGCGGCTTACCTTTTATCTTCCGCCTCACACGCACACACCGGCATATGTTGGTGTCCGCACAGGGGCCCCAGCAGGGAGGGCCCTTGCCGCATCGCTGCGTTGTCCTGCAGCCCGGTCGGCCGTGTACCATAACCGTGCGCTACAGGAGATTCAACAGGAGTTTGCTGTTCCCAGGGCCGGAATGAAAGGAAGTGAACACTCAGTGTGTGCACTTCCTGTCTGTCCAGCCGGGAACAGGAACCCGAATCTCCTGTACTGCGCGGTTATGGTACACGGCCGACCAGACTGCAGGAGGATGCAGCGGTGCGGCAAGGGCCCTCCCTGCTGGGGCCCCTGGCCAGCTCTGGGACCCAGGCAATTGCTTGCTTTGCCTGTCGGGTTCCGACAGGCCTGGTTTTGCATTAGAGAGTTTTTAACACACTTCAAAATTATGGTTTAATGAAAAGGTAAATGCATATTATTGTCTTGCAAGAAATTAGCTTGGATAAAAAAAAGGGATGTTTTGGATATTTACCTGACCTAGCAGGGTTGTCTTGTTGGCTCCCCATATTGTCTAATATAGGGGTGTTCAGACTGAAAACGTTACCATGTAACTGAGGAAAGTAAATATAGCCTTACTATGGCTTTGCTCTTATTTCATGAGTTATAATGTATTCTGAAGGTTTAGAAAGGTCTTTTGGTAATAACCAGTTAATCAGGAATGTGTATTGGTTTGCCATAGCATTGCTGCAGTGGTCAAAACTAATGGGTTGATTGGTTATACCCAGGGCTTTTTTTCTGGGGGAACTTGGTGGAACTCAGTTCCACCACCTTTGGCTCAGACCCTTTGGTGCCCGCTCACCACAATCACTTGTGAACACAGAAGTCTGGTTTCTGTGTTTACAAGTGACTGCTTTGTAACCCCCTGAACTCTGCACACTGTATGTAATGCAATTCTGGTATTTAATGCCCCTTTAAGACCCTTCTACTGTTTGTGAAATCTGAACGGGTCGTGGTTGAGTTCCTGCACCTATTTTCTGAGAAAAAAAGCTCTGGTTATACCTGATGTGTTTCAATACTTCAGAGCAGTTGCGCTCCAGTGAATTCTTAACTGGCGTGTTCACATCTCCTCAAAACTGGGTTCCCCTAGAAAAAAAAACGATTGCTGGCCGCAAATTGTCATATGCTCCCTGGGTTCCATCAAGAAATCGAATGGTATCCCCATTGGATCCTGGGTGGGTGATGGGGATGTCGGCCTGTTTTTGATTTCTGGAGGGCTACAGACTAGCCCAGCCCCACTTGCTCCCTTTTTAGAGATCGACATGGTAGTTTCCGCTTTGGAGGCACCGTCGGCATGCTGACTTTATTGCATCACATCCTGTGTCTCGGGTTCAGTCTACGTGTACTTAATTTGAAAAGCGTTGCTAAAGATCTTCCTTCTCCATATGATTTTAGTCCTCTATAAATTGCGGAATATAACATTTCTATTCTAGAAGACCCCTTTCACACTGAAGCGTTTTTACAGCGTTTTTGCATTAAAAATGGCGCTATTAAAACGCTCTCCATGCATCTCAATGGACAATTTCACACGGAGTCCTGCAAGCAGCATCTTTGGAGCAGCTTTAGGGCACTAAAAAAATTCTCCAAAAACACCCCTCTCCATTAAAATGAATTAAAGCGCTGTAAAAACGCCTTGCCCTTTTCACTTCACACTGCAAAAACGCTCTAAAATGTTGGAGTCTTAGCGGTGCTTTACCAGCGTTTTTCGGGCGCGGGCCGTGTGAAAGGGCTCTGGAAAAGCACTCGGGCTTTCACATTGGGATTGCAGATGAGGCGTCGCCTGAAAAACGCCCCAGTGTAAAGGGGCCTAAGGATTGGGTTGCAGCACTTGTGCCATAGATCTGAACCTGGAAAGCGCTTTTTGGGGGTTAACAAGGTAAACGGATGTCTAGAGTGCCAGTATTCGGAGCCCAAAAGTTCCGAACGGGCCCTGTAGTTGCATAAAGAGCCAGCTCAGCAGCATATAGTCTTGATCTGAAAAAAGAGCGAAGATAACTTATAAAAGTGTGTGTGTGTGTGTGTGTGTGTGTGTGTGTGTGTGTATATAATAAAAAAAAAAAAAATATTTTTATATATATATTATATAGTGTGTGTATGAATATATTTATTGCTGTATATGGGGTGTTTGTGGGTGGGTTGCAATGTATTTTTTATTTTTTTTAGCTCAGTGTTTGTTTTTTTATGCAGCTTGTACAGTATTTTGAATAACCTGGTCTTGTTTCAATAACGTGAACAACTCAATAGCTGTAATGCCTCCCAGTCCTGGATTAGAAGATGGGCTGTAATGTTTATGTATAAAGTATTTTTTTTTATTTATTTTTTTGCTATTAGATAGAAGAAGATGCATATCAAGAAGATCTAGGTTTTAGTTTGGGGCATCTTGGAAAGTCTGGAAGTGGAAGAATACGTCAGGCTCAGGTTAATGAAGCTACGAAGGCCAAAATCTCCAAAACCTTGCAGGTAAGTGTGTGTGTGTGTGTGTGTGTGTGTGTGTTTTACTTTTCCCAGGAGGAAAATTAAATATATTTTCAAATGGTCTTTTTAGTGCAAAGTAAGTGATTGTTTAGATCAGTGTTTCCCAACTCCAGTCCTCAAGGCACACCAACAGGTCATGTTTTCAGGATTTCCATTATTTTGCACAGGTGATTCGATCAGTTTCACTGCCTTAGTAATTACCACAGCTGTTTCAATTGAGGGAAATCTTGAAAACATGACCTGTTGGTGTGCCTTGAGGACTGGAGTTGGGAAACACTGGTTTAGATGTTTACTTTTAATAACCCAATTTCACTGGGCTTCTTAGTTGGAGCTAAAGCTGTCCAATCAACGGGGAGCATGAACTTTTTTTGGCAAGCTCTAACTTTGCAAAGGATGTGTCTGACCTCTACAGAGAGCTCTGTTTCTTCTCTGCTGTATGCTGGCAAGAGACAGGTGCCACTGTAGCTCTGTGATGGACAGCACCAGGCAGACACATGATAGTTGGCTAAGTCCGTTCAGTTTTTAGATACAGATCCTTGAACATGAGTTTCCCGCTGAGCGTCCACATATATGCGACATCGGCTTTCGGGGGTTACACCGGGAGCTGCAGGCATGATCCCTGTACTGTTGTTTAGAGCAGGCGCTTGGCTATCCAGGCATAACAACCAATGCAGCTAAAAGCCGCTCGGTTGTTGAGCGGGAGGGGACATCCCCCCCCCCCCCCCGGGAGACCCGATCCATGATCCGGCGCCTTGTGTCAGACTGGCATGAAGCCATAAACTGTTTTCTGCAGGTCTCCTGAATGTAAACACGGAAGCGGCGTCGCTTCCAGTTTACTCGGCTGCCAATGGCGCCGGTTTAAAAAAAAAATACACAGTATTCATCACCGTTTTACGATGATCTGAATACTTTGAAGTGCAAAAGAGGGATTGGGGGTCTTTTAGACCCCTGATCCCTCCATAAAGAGTACCTGTCGCCATCTATTGCTGTCACAAGAGATGTTTACTTTCCTCATGACAGCAATAAAAGTGAACACTATTTTATATTATTAACCACTTAAGACCCGGACCATTATGCAGGTTAAGGCCCTTTACCCTTTTTGCGATTAGTGTAAAAATATTGTCAGATGGCGCAAGGAGAGGTAGATAACAGAACAACCTTAGCAAATCTAAATATTAGGATAAGGTGACTGATTGTTCATCAAAATATATATATAAAGTTCATAAATCCAGAATGTCCAAATAAACACTTTAGCGGCGGCAATCCCAGAAGAGCAGAAGCATACTCTGTGCATGGGTAGACAAAGAAAAAACAAGGATGCGCCCAATTTAAGTGCAGTAACGTTTTAATGGGAGAAATTGAAATAAAAAGAGACACAGCCAAATGGCTACTCACACATTAGGGTGGATAACAGGCATATATAAAAAAGCGTGGATGTAGTCATCGTCCGGTGCCTAGGAGGTGTCCGCATATGATGGTGAGATGCTGTAGATGGAGAACAGCCAGGGAACGGAGAGACTAGGGGTGCTTGCTAAAGCGCCGTACAAAGCGGCGTGCGTCTCACGATGGGACGCAAGCAAGGATCGGTCGCACCGGAAGTGACGTGGCGTAGCTAATACGTGGGGACCAATAGGATGACGCGTTTCACAGCCCAGCTGCTGATTCAGATCCATGCTTGGATCCTGCATCCTTTTTATTTTTTTCACAAATAGAGCTTTCTTTTGGTGGTATATGATCACCTCTGCGGTTTTTATTTTTTGCGCTATATACAAAAATAGAGTGACAATTTTGATAAAACCTCAATATTTTTTACTTTTTGCTATAATTACCCAAAAAATGAAAAAAAATTATATATATATATATATTCCTCAGTTTAGACAATTACATATTTTTGGTAAAAAAAATCGCAATAGGTGTAATAAACACCTATTGCGATTTTTTTTTTACCAATAAGCATGGTTTGCGCAAAAGTTAGAGCGTTTACAAAATAAAGGATAGTTTGGTGTGTTTTTTTTGTGCCTGCGACATTATGGCGGACACATCGGACACTTTTGACACATTTGTGGGACCATTGTCATTTTCACAGCGAAAAGTGCTATAAAAATGCAGATTACTGCGAAAATGGCAGTGAAGGGGTTAACCACTAGGCGCTAAGGGGTTAAGTGTGCCCTAAGGGAGTGATTGTTACTGAAGGGGGCGTGGCAGGACGTGTGACGTCGCTGAACATCGTTCCCTATAACTGGGAACAGACAATCAGTGACACTGCCCCACAAGAACGGGGAAAGTGTGTTTACACACACCTCTCCCCGTTCTTCAGCTCCTGTGACCCGATTGCGGAACACCAGCGGCAATCGGGTCCCACGGGTGCGGTCACAGTTTCGGACCGGATTGCGCGCGTGACCCACGGCTAGGGTCTTAAAGGCGACGTACAGGTACGTGCCTGTGCCCAGCCGTGCCATTCTGCCGATGTGCAGGAGGCGGTCCTTAAGTGGTTAAAATAAGAAAAAATATAGAAAACACCTCCGCTAGCTCGCACAGCAAAGAAGTTGCGCCTGCATATGTAAACTGTGTTCAAATCACACATGTGTGAGGTATTGCTGCGATAGTCGGAGCGAGAGCAATAATTCTAGCACTAGCCCTTCTCTAACTCTAACCTGGTAACCGTAAAAAAAAATGAAAGTGTCGCCAATGGAGATTTTTGGGTACCGTAGTTTGTCGCCATTCCACGAGTGCGTGCAATTATAAAGTGTTACATGTTTGGTATCTATTTACTCGGCGTAAAAAAATTCACATTCTTCAAAAAAATTGGCTAACTTTTTTGCTTTTTTTTTTTTTTTTTTTTTTCATGAAAGTGTCTTTTTCTCCAAAAAGTTACATTTTAAAACACTGCTGCAGAAATACTGTGTGACATAAAATATTTTTATTCTCTAGATTCTCTGCTAAAAAAAAAAATATATAATGTTTGAGGGTTCTAAGTAATTTTCTAGCAAAAAATATGGATTTTAATTTGTAAACACCAAATGTCAGAAATGGGCTTAGTCATGAAAGGGTTAAATCAAGAGCAACCAGTATGTTTGATAAATGAACACAACCAGTTAGTCACTTAAGGACCTTGGCTGTTTTTCAGATTTGGTGTTTACAAGACTAAAACTGTTTTTTTTTTTTTGCTAGAAAATTACTTAAAACCCCCAAACATATATATTATTTTATATATATATCACCCTAGAGAATAAAATGGCGGTCATTGCAATACTTTTTGTCGCACCGTATTTGCACAGCGAGCTTACAAGTGCACTTTTTTGGAAAAAAAATCACTTTTTTTAATTAAAAAACACAACAATAAATTTGGCCCAATTTATTTATATATTGTGAAAGCTAATGTTGCGCCGAGTAATATGTAATGATACCCAACTTGTCACGCTTAAAAATTGCGCCCACTCGTGGCATGGCGTCAAACTTTTACACTTAATCTCGATGGCGACGTTTAAAAAATTCTATAGGTTGCATCTTTTGAGCTACAGAGGAGGGCTAGAATTATTGCTCTCACTCCAACAATCGTGGCGATACCTCACTTGTGTGGTTTTGAACACTGTTTTTCATATGCGGCGCTACTCACGTATGCATTCGCTTCTGCGAGCAAGCTCGACGGGGCTCTTTAAAAAAAATATATATATATTTTATCATTTCTTACACTGAAAGAAAAATCACTTTTATTCCTATTACAAGGAATGTAATAGAAAAAAAGCATGACAGGTCCTCTTAAATATGAGATCTGGGGTAAAAAAAAAAATTGAAAAATAACAAAAAAATGTGACTTTTAAGACACATGGGTGGAACTGATGTTTTGACGTCACTTCCGCCCTGTTATGCTATGGGGACGAGTGGGGGCCATCTTGCCCTCACTCGCATTCCCACATATCAGGCTGAAGGACCCGATCGCTCTGAATCCGCCGCAGAGACCACCATTAGCATTTACAGGACCGCTCATGCTAAAGATGGATACCTTGGTTGTGGCAGCAGCTGCTGCCGTTACTGAGATATCCATCTTTAGAAAACCCAAGTATATGTACAAGATGGCTAATGCCATACAGGTACTCGCCACTTAGAGTTCCATAACTAAGGAATTGGGCAAAAGAAAAGCAGTCGGATAACCGTGCAGGGGGTACTGTAACACATGTAGCACCAAGTCTAACCGACCTTCACCCAGGAGCCTAGCGTTCCAGCCTGCAGGAGAAGGTCCAGTAGTGAAATATGTAAGTGGTCTGCTCTGTGATATATCCCGTCTGCCGGGTGAGCAGTCTTCAAAGTTCAGCAGCAGTAATATGCAGTTTATATGGAAGCTGATCTGAGGGTATTGACAGGAAAGGGCGCTGCAGATTGCAACTTTTCAGCTGGTCAACAAAATATCCTAGTGCAACTACAGCAGCCATTCATCCCCTGGCCACATGGGCCCTTAGGCTTTATAACCTTTCTTTAAAGGTATGTATGGGGGGGGGGGGGTCTCTGACTGCCCACTTCTATTTCCTTGCAGGAACACTTCCAGAAAGCCAAAGTAACTGGGTAAGAAAAGCTTACCAGAAAGACTACCAGAAAGCTGCAAGTGAATTTTTAACCTGTCAAACCATGCAGCTTCTGTCACAACAGGTTTTTCTACCCAGGCTGTGGCTGCTTTCTGAAAAAACTAATTTTTTGTTTTGATATACTTAAAATGTATTTGGCTCATTTAAACTAAAATTTAATTTGCTCTTAAATTATGTTTGTGTGCTTTTTCTTCTTAATAGCGCACTTTACAGAAGCAAAGTATGGTTTACGGAGGCAAGTCTACTGTCAGAGATCGGTCTTCAGGTACAGCATCCAGTGTTGCCTTCACACCTCTGCAGGTACGTTTTTTGCATTAGCGGCTTCCTTTGGATGATCATTAAAATGAATGTGTTGCAGTTCAACACCAGTGTTTTTCATGACACACTCTATCACACATTTAATGTTATCCTTTTCTAATGAATAGGTGGAACTAGATTGTGTCCTTTTTTTTTTTTTCCCCTCAACATGACTAGCTATGCCTTATTTTTAGTCACAATAAAAGGAAATGGTAAAGGGGAGAATGATAGAGGAAAAATCGGGTCCTCTCTAATTCAGCATTCAGTCATTCTCTGATCTTTCAAACACAAGGCTTATCTTATCCATAAAAGGCTTGACTAATACCACCAAATACCAAGGTGCCAACAGAATGGCGATGCCAGCAGAATTTGGATACACAGGAAGATTTAGTGCAATTTTTGCGAGGAGGTAACAAAGTATCTCAATTGGCACAGCCAAATTATACATACACCATATGGTTATAAGCTCAAGTGATTGCATGCTGGCAATGGCAACCCTTAAGTATTTTTTTAAAATGCTTGCGGGAAATACCTTTTTCAATCTAGATGATGAACGCGGCTTCCGGGTATGGTCGTCCGGGATGGGCGGTCCTAAGTGATTGACAGCATCCCGACCGCATACAGCGCGTCACAAGTACCCGAACGTCAGTGTGGCTCTATACGGCGCCTGCGCACCGACGTTCGGCTTCCTTCGGGTACTCGTGACGCGCTGTATGCGTCTGTCGGGATGCTGTCAATCAGGAACGCCCATCCCCGACGACCATACCCGGAAGCCGCGTTCATCTTCTAGATTGAAAAAGGTATGCCCCGCAAGCATTTTTAAAAAACAAACGCCGATTCTCATTTTAATAAATAGCCTTAATGCAATGCTAAAAATGATTTATTTGGTGAACCTCCACTTTTTTTTTTTTTTTTTAATTCTTCAATCAATTATTACTGTCTTAAGCCTACAGAAGCAGTATATATCGGTGAAGGCTTGGTAATACCTTGGGACCTATACCCAGACCCATTGCTGTGGGGATGGCCTGTAAAAATGTTGCGTCAGGCACTGGACCCTGTGTAGGGCGCTTGGCGTATCATGCAACATGTTACACGCCAGATGCTTTACAGGGCCATGGTCTATCTTGGTGGAACCCAGTCCCTGATGACCCTTTCAGGTGTATGTCCACCATGATGGGAAACCTGTATAGTTGACCATTACTTTGTAAAACGGGTCTGTGTTTGAAATGTGTTCACTTTACAGTACAAACCTTTTAAACTTGGAGCTAAAATCAACCACTCCGAGCTTAGGATGATCGGGTGTTATGTTGCACCGCTAATTGCACACTTTACCACCACTTCCACCTAGAGTCCTTTTAGAAGATGCTTGGTACCTTTATTGTAGCTATGGCAGAGGCCAGACGAAAGGGAGCCAAATCTAAACAGCAGGTGAACATTTACCCTGTTGAAGGCCTGAAGAACACTCTGCTCACAGTGGTAATGTGTGTCTTGCATTGGAACAGTAACCGTCTTAAAACCAGTTTCAGCATGCAGTTCAAGCTCTATGCACGCAACAAGCAGCCTATTTGATAAAACTTCTCCTATATATGTTTTCCCCTATTCCCATTTCCCCACCAAAAGTCAGACATTGATATCTACCCCCACACTGTTTTTTTTAATATTAAAGTGAGAGCTTCCCCACAATATGCTTGCCAACGCTGAAAAGAATATTCCCTGAAGCCAACAACTCTGTGGCCTATTTCAGTGTCCGAGGACATGTCTGTCAAGTGGTGAATTGAACAAGATTGCCACCATGGCCCAGAGGTCCCGATATTTGGTAGTCTCCAGTATGCCAAGAATGCATTCTTCCTGCGGCTCCTATTTTCACCATGGTCCCCTTTTAAGTCTGAGCAGTGCTAGGACTCTGGGATGTGCCGCTTGTCTCTTCTAGTACTGCAAGTCTGGTATCCATAGATGTTTTAGACTACTCTGATATCCACTTAAAAACCTGTTGCTGTGTTCTCTTTTCAGTGCTCCTTTTAGCAGGTCTCTGGCGGGTTCTCCAAATGAAGAGGTAGAGCATGGCTGTGGAGGGAACCTTTTAGCCCGCGCTATATTGTTTTTGATGCCATTTGGTTTTGCAGGTGTCTTTTGGAAGAAATGTTTTAAGGCAGAATTTTGGGCAAATTTTTTAAACTGCTAGTTTTTGTGTAGGGGATTGCAGAGCGGAGATGGGCTCACTAATCCGCCGAACCTCCAAGCAGAAGACTTGTGCTCCTGCCCCCCCCCCCCCCCCACTAGTGGTTTTGTGAATGGGATTGTTCATGACTTCATCATGCCCATAGAGCAACAGTCCACTGCTGGATGTGGGCGAGCATCCTCCTCATCCTCCTCCATCATCGCTCATGCACATATTCTTACCAAGTAGATGAGACTGCATCTGTGCATATTTGCTTTGCCCACAAGGTTTTGCAGGTTGTGGTGATTAATCTGTTGTAGGGTGAGGGATTTATTTTTGGTAAGTGTCTGCCCCTCATTGCGTTATACTTGTGGATGTCCTATAGCGGGGGTGCCCAATCAGTGGCCCAGGGGGCCACATGTGGCCTGCGGAGCCCTCTGATGTGGCCTGCGGAGCCCTCTGATGTGGCCTGCGGAGCCCTCTGATGTGGCCTGCGGAGCCCTCTGATGTGGCCTGCGGAGCCCTCTGATGTGGCCTGCGGAGCCCTCTGATGTGGCCTGCGACCTCCTGCTCTGGGATAGATAAGAAGACTGTTATTTTAAAGGTCAGTTGATTACTAAATTCAGTGTATATGGGCATATCTGTTCTGCAGTGGTTACTGGTCTGCTTTCAAACTGATCCGCAGAAGCAGAGCAGTGAACCTGCTGGTTACCTGCAGTGAGCCATAGACTTCTGTTATTACCTGCGAGTTTGGTGAGCTTTCTGAAAGTGCACCAAACGTGCAGAATAGAATAGAAGTCTATTGCAAAGTGCAGGAAAGCCAAAGGTACACTGTGTTGCACCCGCGGTGCAGGTAAACTGCAGCACATCAGAGTAAAAGCAGCCTTGGGCCCCTTTTCACATGGTCAGTCCGACATTCCAACCAATTAGACCCTCCATTCACCTTTAAGTAGTGGCAGACATAAATCTACTTCTGTCCTACCTCCAATCCGATCCGCAAAAAAAGAGTATAGTGGGCTGTGTCCCCTGTGCACATGCAGAGCAGACATGGACATGCCATCCACCCTCTGTTCATTGTGGCCCGCGACCAGTTACCAAGTTGCTTAAGTGGCCCTCGCTCTTCAAAAGGTTGGACACCCCTGTCCTATAGACAGGTTTTAATGAACTTGGATCTTTGGCTTTGTCAATTTAACCACTTAAGACCCAGATCATTATGCAGGTAAAGGACCTGGCCCCTTTTTGCGATTCTGCACTGCGTCGCTTTAACTGACAATTGTGTGTTTGTGCGACGTGGGTCCCAAACAAAATTGGCGTCCTTTTCTTTCCCCCAAATAGAGCTTTCTTTTGGTGGTATTTGATCACCTCTGTGGTTTTTATTTTTTGCGCAACCCACGGCTGGGCACAACATGCCTGTGCCCAGCCGTGCCATTCTGTCGCCGTATATCGCCGTTAGGCGGTCCTCAAGTGGTTAATGAGACATTTTTACTACCCATTAAACAGTTTTCTCTGACTACATTAGGGACGGGCCTAAAAACTAGGTGCAGTTTATTTTTAACTGCTTGTTGCCACTTTGACAGTTGTGGGGTTTAGCCATAACATGGTTATCCTGCATGAGCTAAAATCTATAGCAGTCTTAAAAGATCACCTTCGGAAACCTTTTACATGTTCCACTCATTTTTTAATTTTTTTGGAACATGTTGCATCTTCCCGCTCGTGACAACCCACAAAGCAACGTCATTCCTTTTCCGAGTTCTACAAGTACTTTACATAGTTATAGTAGGTAAGGTTGAATTAAGACAATAGTCCATCCAGTTCAACCTGTGTAGGTGCACATGTGTCAGTGTCTATAATTTCCCATATCCA
Source organism: Rana kukunoris (assembly GCA_029574335.1). Taxonomy (NCBI): domain Eukaryota; kingdom Metazoa; phylum Chordata; class Amphibia; order Anura; family Ranidae; genus Rana; species Rana kukunoris. The sequence goes on along the minus strand of CM056058.1, from coordinate 41,907,042 downwards.
TGTTTGTTAGGGAGAGAAATGCTGATCTTCCGTTCATACAATGTATGAACGGAAGATCAGTGATTTCCCCTAGTGAGTCCATCGCTCATACAGTTAGAACACACCCAGGAACATACTTAACCCCCTCCCCGCCCCCTAGTGTTAACCCCTTCACTGCCAATGGCATTTATATAGTAATCCAATGCATTTGTATAGCACTGATCGCTATAAAAATGCCAATGGTCCCAAAAATGTGTCAAGAGTCCGCCATAATGTCGCAGTACTGAAAAAAACCGCTCATCGCCGCCATTACTAGTGGAAAAAAAATATTAATAAAAATGCCATAAAACTACCCCCTATTTTGTAAACGCTATAACTTTTGCGCAAACCAATCAACGGTAATTGCGATTTTATATTTTTTTATTTTTTAGAAAAATATGTAGAAGAATACGTATCGGCCTAAACTGAGAACACTTTTTTTTTATATATTTTTTGGGGATATTTATTATAGCAAAATTTTAAAAAATATTGCATAAATATCGCTCTATTTTTGTTTATAGCGCAAAAAATTAAAACCGCAGAGGTGATCAAATGCCACCAAAAGAAAGCTCTATTTGTGGGGAAAAAAAGGACGGGAGCCACATGTCAGTTAAAGCAACGCAGTGCCGAATCGCAAAAAGTGCTCTGGTCATTGGGCAGCAATATGGTCCGGGGGTTAAGTGGTTAAGATGCACATCCAAGAGCCAAGAGTCTCTTAAAAATATCCATACTCCCTGTAGCCACTGCCAATTGTGGAAGAGTTCCACATCCTTATTGCCCTAACAGTGAACCCCCCCTACGCAGTGTAAGCCTAAACTGCTTCATCAATCTCATTGTGTGGCCCTGTGTCCTCTTGCACTCCTCAAAACTGAATAATTTTTCTCCTATGCTGGAATCGCCATTGAGGTATTCGTAAATTGCTGTCGTGTCTCCAGCGAGAATAGATTTAGTGTTTGCAGTTGTGCCTCGTAATCGAGGCCCTCCAGTCTCCTTATTAGTTTTTTGTTGCGGTTCTTTGGACTCGGTGACCCGAACTGGACAGAATACTCCCATGTGTGGCCTAACCAGCATTTTTTTTATAAAGGGGGCAGGATTATAGTTTTATCCCTGGAGTATATAACCTTTTTTTATGCATGCTAATATCCTGCCGGCTTTGGTAGCTGCATCTTGACGATGCATTTGTCATCTACTAGGACCCCCAGATCTTGCGCCATCCTTGGTTCTCCCCCTAGTGAGTAGTTTGCATTTGTTTTTTTGCCCCCAAGTGCATTACTTAAAATTTTTGGACATTAAACCTCATTTGCCATGTATATGCCCACTCCATTTTGTTCAGGTCAGTCTGTAAAATTTTGATATCTTGATGTGAAGTTATTGCTCTCCTTTATTTTTGTGTCATCTGAAAAAACAGATTGGGCTATTTATCCCACCCCATATGTCATTTTTATGAATAAATTAAATACAATTGGTCCCAAGAAAGAACCTTGGGGCACCCCACTTGTACTCAGACTGACCTGGAGTGATATTCATGACCACCCTTTTTACCCAAAAATAGACCTGGTTCACACCTGCCCTTTTGGAGGACTGTGTATTGAATGCCTTTGCAAAATCCAGGTACACAGGTCTCCCCCCTATCTAGATGGCAACTCACTTAGTCCCTTATCCCCTCCAATAATTTTACCACCGATTGATGTTGGGCTGACTGGCCTGTAGTTTCCAAGGATTTGTCACTGTCCTTTTTTTGAATTTGAAGTTGGCGGCAGGAGAGCGATCGATCAGGTCCTTCATGCTGCTTGGTGTGGATACGAGTGAGGGCAAGATGGCCCCCACCCATCTCCATAGCAGGGCAGAAGTGACGTCAAAACCTCACTTCCGCCCATATGTCTTAAAGGCACATTTTTTTGTTGTCTTTTCAAATGACAATTTTTTTTTTTTATTATTTATTTATTGCATTTTTGCCCCCAGATCCCATATTTAAGAGGACATGTCATGCTTTTTTTCTATTACAAGGGATGTTTACATTTTTTTTTTTTTTTAACCGTGTAAAAATAAATCAAGTAAAATAAATAAGAAGAGTCCTGACGAGCTCGCGCGCAGAAGCGAACAAGTACGTGAGTAGCATCTGCATACGAAAACTGTGTTCAAACCGCAAAAGTGAGGTATTGACGCAATCGTTGGAGCAAGAGCAGTAATTCTAACCCTAGACCTCCTCTGTAACTTAAAAGATGCAACCTATAGAATTTTTTAAACGTCGCCTATGGAGATTTTAAAGGGTAAATGTTTGACGCCATTCCACGAGCGGGCAAAATTTTGAAGCGTGACATGTTGGGTATTATTTTACTCAGCGTAACATTGATCTTTCATAATATAAACATAAATTGTGCTAACTTTTTTACTGTTGTTTTTTATTTTTTAAATTAAAGTGTTTTTTCTTTCCCAAAAAAGTGCACTTGTAAGACCGCTGCGCAAATACGGTGTGATAAAGTATTGCAATGACCGCCATTTTAGTCTCTAGGGTGTTCGAAAAAAAATATATACAATGTTTGAAAATCTGTTTTAAACTTGTAAACACTTAAAAACCTTTTTTTTTTTTACATTAGTTACCCAGGTTTAACTTTCGCTCTTCTTTATTGCCCGTTGGAAAGCACTGTGTGATACCGTTACTCACTGTGGCGGCGTCCTCAATTTCGTGATCCCTTTTATAGGGCGACACAATCAATGACGTCACACCTACAGCCACACCCCCCTACAGTTGTAAACACACATTAGGGAACACATAACCCCTTCAGCGCCCCCTTGTGGTTAACTCCCAAACTGCAAATGTAATTTCCACAATAGACAATGCATTTTAAATGCATTTTTTGCTGTGAAAATGACAATTGTCACAAAAATGTGTCAAAATTGTCCGTGTCCGCCATAATGTCGCAGTCACGAAAAAAATCGCCGATCGTCGCCATTAGTAGTAAAAAAATAATTAATAAAAATGCAATAAAACTATCCCCTATTTTTTGTAACCGTTATAAATTTTGTGCAAACCAACCAATATGTAGAAGAATACGTATCGGCCTAAACCTAAACTGATATAAAAAATATTTTTTTTTTTTCCTTTTTTTCGGGGGATATTTATTATAGCAAAAAGTAAAAAATATTGCATTGTTTTCAAAATTGTCGCTCTATTTTTGTTTGTAGCGCAAAAAAAAAAAAAACGCAGAGGTCTTCAAATACCAGCAAAAGAAATTTTGTTTGGGAGCCACGTCGCACGACCGCGCAATTGTCTGTTAAAGCAACGCAGTGCCGAATCACAAAACCTGCCCGGATCCTTTAGCTGACTAAAGGTCCGGGTCTTAAGTGGTTAATGACCATTTTTTGTGATGTGGCACTGTGTTGCTTTAACTGACAATTGCGCAGGCATGCAACACTGTACCCAAACAAAATTAACATACTTTACTACTTTTTTACCCACAAATGGAGCTTTCTTTTGGTGGTATTTGATCGCCTCTGCGTTTTTTTTTTTTTTTTGCTATAATGCATATCCCCCCCCCCCCCCCCCCCCCAAAAAAAAAACCACAATTCATCAGTTTAGGCTGTTTATATATTAAAGCCCCATTAGTCCCCCTAATACTTGCCTGAGCCCATCTCTGTCCAGTGATATCCACAAGATTTTCGGCCATCCTTGTTTGTTGACACACAGTAGCGGCACCATTGACTCCCGCTGCTGGCAATCAGTTTTGGCTCAGTGTCTGAATGGACACAGATGTGACTTGGCTCAGGTGCCCCCATAGCAAGCTGTGGGAGCACTCACCAGGAGGGAGGAGCTGGAGAGCAGAAAGACACAAGAGGAGGATCCGGGCTGCTCTGTGCAAAACCAACTGCACAGAGCAGGCAAGTATAGCATGTCTGTTAAAAAACCTTTACAATCATTTTTCTGGCATGTGTAAATCAAGCTGTGGATACCTCCATAATACAGCATTTTGCTATTCACCTGTAAATGCAGGTTCTATTGCATAAAGTTTTCTGGCAGCAATGCACAAAATTTGGAGATGTGTTGACAAACGCAGAGAGGTTAGAAGGCTTTGCACCAGGCCGTTGCTGTGGCACTATCTACTGCCTTTTTTTTTTTTTTGCAGTACTACTGAGGATTTTTCACAGCCCTATATTGTTCAAAAGAAAATGATGATTGCAGTTCTTTTATATTGTATAGAAGGAGCCTCTGAACACATTAAAGATTCATTCATTTCTGTTTTATTTTGTAGGGTCTAGAGATTGTAAATCCTCAAGCTGCAGAGAAGAAGGTGGCAGAAGCCAATCAAAAGTATTTCTCCAGTATGGCAGAGTTCCTGAAAGTGAAAAATGAAAAGAGTGGGACAATGACACAGTGACATTCAGGCCTGCATAATGGAACCCTACGTCCAACATGAGAGAAACCACCAATTTTAATTAACTCTTTTTAATCCTATTTTGGATGATTTATTTCTTCATGGTTTATAGAATAAATTTGTTTATGGAATAGAAATTTTGTAGTACAGTAAACAAAAAAGTATTGATCAAATTATGTAACACCTTTTACATTGGCTAAAGGTTATATTGTTTTTGATGGTGAATACCCAGAGAAATCCAGTTGAAGAATAAGATAGGAGTGAGTTGCAATTGATGGTCTTGTAACCGTTCCCAAAACCTAAATAACAGCAGTAAAAAAGAAAAAGTATTTCCATTTCCTAGTCTGAATACTTTAAGGGGTTTTAACCACTTCAAACCCGCGCTATAGCCGAATGACGGCTACAGCACGGGTCTGAATATCCAACCTGCCGTGAAGACGGCTGCCCCTCTGGGCGCTCCCAGCGCGCACTCGAGCGCGCTCTGTGGGGAAGCCCTGTGTTGGCCGTGTCCCTTGGACACAGCCAATCACAGATCGCGGCGAACGGCCAATCAGAGTGGCCGTTTGCGATGCGATCTGTGCGGCGAATGAGAGATGATCTCATAGATCATCTCTCATTGCCATTTTACACAGAGACAGCGTCCTGTCTCTGGAGAGGAGGAGACCGATCGTACGTAGGGACAGAGATCAGTCACCCCCCCCCTCCCCCCACAGTTAGAACACACCTAGGATACACATTTAACCCCTTCCTCAACCCCTAGTGTTAACCCCTTCAATGCCAGTCACATGTATACAGTAATTAGTGCATATTTATAGCACTGATCGCAGTATAAATGTGAATGGCGCCAAAAATGTGTCAAAAGTTTCTAAAGTGTCCGCCATAACGTCGCAGTACCAATAAAAATCGCAGATCGCCGCCATTTCTAGTAAAAAAAAATAATAATTCTGTCCCCTATTTTGTGAGCTTTAACTTTTGCGCAAACTAGTCGCTTATTGCGATTTTTTTTTTTTTTTTTTTTGGAAGAATACGTTTCGCCCTAAACTGAGAATTTTTTTTTTTTATTGGGATATTTATTATAGCAAGAAGTAAAAAAATTTTGTATTTTTTTTCCAAAATTGACGCTCTTTTTTGTTTATAGCGCAAAAAATAAAAACCGCACAAGCGATCAAATACCACCAAAAGAAAGCTCTACTTGTGGGGGAAAAAACAAAGTCAATTTTGTTTGGGAGCCACGTTGCACGACCGCGTAATTGTCAGTTAAAGCGACGCAGTGCCGGAAGCTGAAATATCACCTGGGCAGGAGGGTGGTATATGTGCCCAGTAAGCAAGTGGTTAAAGGAAAACATTTTTCTTCTCTAAATAGCTTCCTTTACCTTAGTGCAGTCCTCCTTCACTTACCTCATCCTTCGATTTTTGCTTTTAAATGTCCTTATTTCTTCTGAGAAAGCCTCACTTCCTGTTCTTCTGTCTAACTCACCACCGTAATGCGAGGCTTTCTTCCTGGCGTGTAGAAAGCTTCTTGAGGGGGGAGGGGGCGAGCAGGCAAGTCATGACAATCTCTACTTTGCAGATAGAGAAAGGAGCTGTGTGTTAGTGGGCATCCTGACACTCCTGCTCGCCCCCTCCCCCCTCAAGAGGCTTTCTCCACACCATGAAGAAAGTCTTGCATTACGGTGGTGAGTTGGACAGAAGAACAGGAAGTGAGCGTTTCTCAGAGAAATAAGGAAATTCAAAAGCAAAATGGAAGGATGAGGTAAGTGAAGGAGGACTGCACTAAGATAAAGGAAGTTATTTTTTTTTTTTTCCCTTTACAACCCCTTTAAGAGTATCTGTGTATTGTACAACTGGGTTATATGCAGCTATCTTCAGGTGATTGTACACTGGCAAAAAACGACTGTAAAGATGTCCCCTGTATAACTTTAATGAAAAAAAGAAAAGAAAGGAGGGCGCACCGACCTTGTGCATTACCACTTATACATTTTAATATACACAAAATAAAAAGCAATGGTCCTACTTACAAACATTCAGTAGTAAGCGCATTAAAAACAGCTGAACCTGGACCTCACGGCACCTGCCAGTCAGACCCTAAACACCAATGTGGCTGACGCGTTTCTGGGGCGTACCCCCTTCTTCAAAGCCTAGGTGGTCTGCAATAGCTCTCTCTTCCTGCAAACCATCCCTTTATGGGTGCATGTGTGCATACAGGCGCAGCCATTCGTCACTAGCTGACTGGTCCCGCCTTTCTTACGGGACTCCGCCCACCCCATTAGTCACCCAAATGGGCTCCATCTGTGTGGAGGGGCAAGTTGATCTAGGTGCCCATCCTATACGATGGGGTACACAGCAAGTGACACAAGACTGGCAATGTAGCAGTGCAATGGGATCACCAAACTGTCTATTGCAATATGTCTACTGGCAGCTCTACTAAGGCCTGGCCTACTCGCCAGGTCCTACCACAGGGCCTTTAATGCAACAGTAGGCCGAGGGGTACAACATGAAGGTACCCACCTGGTGAATCTTGTGCCCAAGGAGACAGCCACTTATACCTCAGGTTGCCACCGCTCCACCGTCGGCGCCCTGGTTTAGCTGGAACGCACGCCATTCACAGTCAGGAAGTGCGGGGCCTTCTGCGTTCCATCCCGCACTTCCGGTTTCACTGTGCATGCGCGCGGGCATACGCGCGCACGCAGATATGCGCGCGCACACAGATATGCGCGCGCATAGCATGTGGATTGTGTTCCACGATCACAGGAAGTGCGGGTGTTTGCGTTCCACCCGCTACTTCCGGTTTGGTGCCAGCCAGTGAACGGGCTCCCATAGCTCTAGATGGCGGTGCAGGGTGCAGGAACTAGCCTCCCACATTAAAATGATGAAGTGTAGCCCAAAAGAAACCCCTTGCACCATATATGCACACATATCCCCACAAAAGGATAATGGCAGCCGTGCCAGAGTAGGCATATCTAGTGGGAGACGGGCGCAAGTCCGTCTCCTAATCCTACTAGACATCCCTCTTAAAGGAGTATAAGACTTAATAAAAAGCGATATATTTACACGCATATATAGTGAATAAAATAATACATAGTAAATACAGGCAAATATATTAAAAACATATATAACATACTAAAAGCACACTATATAAACTGCACATTTTTTAGGATACATATAAGAAGCATTCGTGGTCTAATCTGTGTGATCAGGCTATCCTGGAGTATAATACACTAGTAATAATATTACCGGTACTATCTACATACGAGTTTGAATAAGTATATAAATATAAATATGTAGAGAATGCAAAAAGGCCCAAACGTAGGAATATACCCAATATTAGCATATATATCGCTACGTAGGGGCCAGTATCTGTGTACCAATAGCACTTAGTGACAGCCCTCCTTGCACGGAACCCATGGGACTGGTCCCATGGGAATAGAGAGAGAGAGAAATATATCGTTTTTAGGACCACCTCATTTGGTTATATCATATAGTTACAGTCTACTTGTACAGTATATATAAAAAGAGAACCCTATACTAAAAAAAAAGCGACAATGTCGTCCACTAGATTAAAATAAATTAATATTCACTCCAATAAAAGCTCCCTATCTATAGCAAGAATAAAAACAGAACTTCTCAGGATAGAACATTTTATCCCCCCCTCCCCAGCTCTCCAGAACATCAGCTCAAAACCGTACTACAGATGGGTGGACCTCCACTGACTATACCAGTGCCAACCCGGCTCAGTTGAACTCTATTAAATTGTGTTATGTTATATTATGTAGCTCAATCTCTTCGTTGAGACCTTGCGGAGCCAAGGTTTTTAAAGTGAAGATCCAATAGGCCTCCCTTCTGCATAGGATCTGAAACTTTTTACCACTGTCAAGGTCACTTGGCATAGCTTCTATGCCAAACACTTTGAGCCCGTCTATGCTGCTGTCATGGAACTCTTTAAAGTGTCTCGGCACCGAACACTTATCTTTCTCTGTTGTAATGTTACTTCTATGTTCGGTCATCCTGATTCTCATCTGTCGGGAAGTACGTCCGATATACAGTAGCCCACATGGGCAAATCAGGCCATACACAACATAGGAAGTACCACAATTGATAAATTGTTTGATCCTATGCTTTGTTCCATCGGCTCCTACTACCTCCTTTTTTCTATGACACATATGCGCACAGTTGCCACAATTCCCCCCTCCACACTTGTAGCTGCCCTTTTGATCGAATATACTTGTCCAAATCTTATTTAGCCCTTTATCTTTGCTTTTCTTTACTCTACTTGGAGCAATAATGCTCCTCAGGTCTTTGGGTCTCCTAAAGATTAGATTGGGGTGGGGCGGTAAGCATTTATTTAGCACGGGATACGACTCTAGGATTTTCCGGTTTCTTTTAAAGATTTTTTGGATGGTTGGCACTTTGTTGTTGTACCTAGTGCAAAATCTTATTTGTGGAAATTCATCTTTTTCACACTTTGTTGTTCCTTCTTCCCCTTCTCTTATGTCGGCCTCGCTGTATAGTTTTAAATACTTCTGATAGGCTTCCTCTATATGCTCGTTGTCGTATCCTTTCTCCTTGAACTTATTCCTTAGAATAAGGCTTTGATCTTTGTAGTCTCTTTCCAGGGTACAAGTCCGTCTAAGCCTACAGAATTGGCCGAAGGGCACATTTTTGATCCACCTCGGGTGGTGGTGGCTGCGGGCATGTAGGTAAGAATTGCCCGCACTTGCTTTAAAGTGTGTCTTTGAATAGATTTTCCCATTCACATCCACTCCTAGTTCAAGATCCAGGAAAACCAAGTTGCTCTCGTCCATTACATGCGTGAATGTAATGCCATAGGGGTTCCTAGCGCAATGTGACAGAAAGCCATCCAAGTCCTTGTCAGTACCATCCCAAATTATGAGTATGTCGTCAATATAACGAGAATATAGCACAAGGTTTTTTCCAAAAGGGTTATTGGCCCAAATGTAATTCAATTCCCAAAACCCCATGAACAGATTTGCATAGCTTGGGGCAAACCTGGCCCCCATGGCTGTGCCTCGTACCTGCCTATAGAAGCAGTCCATAAAGGAAAAATAATTGTGAGTTAGGGTAAATTCAATACTCTCATAAATGAACTGAGCCTGTTGGGGACTAAAAATATGTGCTTCCGCCAGGTAGTGCTCGATCGCTCTCAGTCCATATTCATGTTGGATAGACGTGTACAAAGATGCTACGTCAAGCGAGAGCCATCTATATCTGCTTTCCCATTTGTAGGGGCTTAGAATCTCTAAAGCATGGCCTGAATCTTTGATGTACGATGGTAGACTTGTGACCATTCCTTGAAGGAAATGGTCAATATAGCTCCCAAGATTGCCAGGTAGACCAGGTTGCCAGGTAGACCCATCATCGCTGGCATAGATAGTTTGACTAGCAATCTTGGGAGCTATATTGACCATTTCCTTCAAGGAATGGTCACAAGTCTACCATCGTACATCAAAGATTCAGGCCATGCTTTAGAGATTCTAAGCCCCTACAAATGGGAAAGCAGATATAGATGGCTCTCGCTTGACGTAGCATCTTTGTACACGTCTATCCAACATGAATATGGACTGAGAGCGATCGAGCACTACCTGGCGGAAGCACATATTTTTAGTCCCCAACAGGCTCAGTTCATTTATGAGAGTATTGAATTTACCCTAACTCACAATTATTTTTCCTTTATGGACTGCTTCTATAGGCAGGTACGAGGCACAGCCATGGGGGCCAGGTTTGCCCCAAGCTATGCAAATCTGTTCATGGGGTTTTGGGAATTGAATTACATTTGGGCCAATAACCCTTTTGGAAAAAACCTTGTGCTATATTCTCGTTATATTGACGACATACTCATAATTTGGGATGGTACTGACAAGGACTTGGATGGCTTTCTGTCACATTGCGCTAGGAACCCCTATGGCATTACATTCACGCATGTAATGGACGAGAGCAACTTGGTTTTCCTGGATCTTGAACTAGGAGTGGATGTGAATGGGAAAATCTATTCAAAGACACACTTTAAAGCAAGTGCGGGCAATTCTTACCTACATGCCCGCAGCCACCACCACCCGAGGTGGATCAAAAATGTGCCCTTCGGCCAATTCTGTAGGCTTAGACGGACTTGTACCCTGGAAAGAGACTACAAAGATCAAAGCCTTATTCTAAGGAATAAGTTCAAGGAGAAAGGATACGACAACGAGCATATAGAGGAAGCCTATCAGAAGTATTTAAAACTATACAGCGAGGCCGACATAAGAGAAGGGGAAGAAGGAACAACAAAGTGTGAAAAAGATGAATTTCCACAAATAAGATTTTGCACTAGGTACAACAACAAAGTGCCAACCATCCAAAAAATCTTTAAAAGAAACTGGAAAATCCTAGAGTCGTATCCCGTGCTAAATAAATGCTTACCGCCCCACCCCAATCTAATCTTTAGGAGACCCAAAGACCTGAGGAGCATTATTGCTCCAAGTAGAGTAAAGAAAAGCAAAGATAAAGGGCTAAATAAGATTTGGACAAGTATATTCGATCAAAAGGGCAGCTACAAGTGTGGAGGGGGGAATTGTGGCAACTGTGCGCATATGTGTCATAGAAAAAAGGAGGTAGTAGGAGCCGATGGAACAAAGCATAGGATCAAACAATTTATCAATTGTGGTACTTCCTATGTTGTGTATGGCCTGATTTGCCCATGTGGGCTACTGTATATCGGACGTACTTCCCGACAGATGAGAATCAGGATGACCGAACATAGAAGTAACATTACAACAGAGAAAGATAAGTGTTCGGTGCCGAGACACTTTAAAGAGTTCCATGACAGCAGCATAGACGGGCTCAAAGTGTTTGGCATAGAAGCTATGCCAAGTGACCTTGACAGTGGTAAAAAGTTTCAGATCCTATGCAGAAGGGAGGCCTATTGGATCTTCACTTTAAAAACCTTGGCTCCGCAAGGTCTCAACGAAGAGATTGAGCTACATAATATAACATAACACAATTTAATAGAGTTCAACTGAGCCGGGTTGGCACTGGTATAGTCAGTGGAGGTCCACCCATCTGTAGTACGGTTTTGAGCTGATGTTCTGGAGAGCTGGGGAGGGGGGGATAAAATGTTCTATCCTGAGAAGTTCTGTTTTTATTCTTGCTATAGATAGGGAGCTTTTATTGGAGTGAATATTTATTTATTTTAATCTAGTGGACGACATTGTCGCTTTTTTTTTAGTATAGGGTTCTCTTTTTATATATACTGTACAAGTAGACTGTAACTATATGATATAACCAAATGAGGTGGTCCTAAAAACGATATATTTCTCTCTCTCTCCATTCCCATGGGACCAGTCCCATGGGTTCCGTGCAAGGAGGGCTGTCACTAAGTGCTATTGGTACACAGATACTGGCCCCTACGTAGCGATATATATGCTAATATTGGGTATATTCCTACGTTTGGGCCTTTTTGCATTCTCTACATATTTATATTTATATACTTATTCAAACTCGTATGTAGATAGTACCGGTAATATTATTACTAGTGTATTATACTCCAGGATAGCCTGATCACACAGATTAGACCACGAATGCTTCTTATATGTATCCTAAAAAATGTGCAGTTTATATAGTGTGCTTTTAGTATGTTATATATGTTTTTAATATATTTGCCTGTATTTACTATGTATTATTTTATTCACTATATATGCGTGTAAATATATCGCTTTTTATTAAGTCTTATACTCCTTTAAGAGGGATGTCTAGTAGGATTAGGAGACGGACTTGCGCCCGTCTCCCACTAGATATGCCTACTCTGGCACGGCTGCCATTATCCTTTTGTGGGGATATGTGTGCATATATGGTGCAAGGGGTTTCTTTTGGGCTACACTTCATCATTTTAATGTGGGAGGCTAGTTCCTGCACCGCCATCTAGAGCTATGGGAGCCCGTTCACTGGCTGGCACCAAACCGGAAGTAGCGGGTGGAACGCAAACACCCGCACTTCCTGTGATCGTGGAACGCAATCCACATGCTATGCGCACGCATATGCCCGAGTACGGCGAAACCGGAAGTGCGGGATGGAACGCAGAAGGCCCCGCACTTCCTGACTGTGAATGGCGTGCGTTCCAGCTAAACCAGGGCGCCGACGGTGGAGCGGTGGCAACCTGAGGTATAAGTGGCTGTCTCCTTGGGCACAAGATTCACCAGGTGGGTACCTTCATGTTGTACCCCTCGGCCTACTGTTGCATTAAAGGCCCTGTGGTAGGACCTGGCGAGTAGGCCAGGCCTTAGTAGAGCTGCCAGTAGACATATTGCAATAGACAGTTTGGTGATCCCATTGCACTGCTACATTGCCAGTCTTGTGTCACTTGCTGTGTACCCCATCGTATAGGATGGGCACCTAGATCAACTTGCCCCTCCACACAGATGGAGCCCATTTGGGTGACTAATGGGGTGGGCGGAGTCCCGTAAGAAAGGCGGGACCAGTCAGCTAGTGACGAATGGCTGCGCCTGTATGCACACATGCACCCATAAAGGGATGGTTTGCAGGAAGAGAGAGCTATTGCAGACCACCTAGGCTTTGAAGAAGGGGGTACGCCCCAGAAACGCGTCAGCCACATTGGTGTTTAGGGTCTGACTGGCAGGTGCCGTGAGGTCCAGGTTCAGCTGTTTTTAATGCGCTTACTACTGAATGTTTGTAAGTAGGACCATTGCTTTTTATTTTGTGTATATTAAAATGTATAAGTGGTAATGCACAAGGTCGGTGCGCCCTCCTTTCTTTTTTTCATTTTAGCCATATGAACACCCTTTGTTCTGTGGAGGGCTGCAAGACTTAAGACTTTGCCTTTATACCATACCATACCATACTGATACACCCAGTTTGGCGATACACCAGAGCGCAGGAGGATTTTTGTGGTACCCTGTATAACTTTACCCACTCCCAGCTAGCCTTAAGTCTCCCTTCTCGCGTTGGCCACAGGGTGCTTTACAGGTTAATGGCTGCAGCTGAGCCTTGAACCTGAAGACCACTCTAGAGTTATGCTCATTGTAGAGGGGGGGAAAAACAAAAATTGCTTTAATCTGTTACCCCTGCCTGCTAGATCTCTTGTGGTAATTACAGGATGGAAGACCTTTAACCCTTTTGCTGTTTTTTTTTTTTTGCACGTCTGCTTTAAAAAAATTATATATATTTTGGGTCTGAAGATTACATCCAGGATCTAATGGATGTCTCCCCTGTGTTCCACTGAATGTAATGCAATACATTCTTTCCCAGCCATGCTAGCCAGGGACACTGACGGGCGAACCCACATGTGACGTTAATCGATTCGCTTTCCAGGTCAGCAACAAGGAGTGGAGAAGAGTGGACGTGTGCCTGCTCTGCTCCCTCCCCTCTAACTGGCAGCACCCACTATGCCTGTCCCAGACCCCCAGATGGGCACACAGAGCTTGGGATACATGGTGGGTGCGCCATTACTGGGGGTGTGTGGGAACGCAGCCAACCAAACGCTTCCACCTGAGGCAGGAGTTTACTTGTCGGATTTACCTACATTTCTAGTGTCTGCAGGATCTTGCAATCTAAGGTAAGGTGTCTTGCTTTGGGATGTTTAGGAGCCATTGACCACCCGTGGTCGTGTCAGGGTGCCAGGAATGCTGCTGTTGATATAGAAGTACTGTGCATATGTTTTTAGGCAGGTGTGAAAAATGCTGCAAGTTAAGAATGCTGTCAAAAATTCAAGTGTTAAAAAATAAATATATATATAATATTAATTGGCAAAATGAAAAGGAAATAAACAGAAGAGAAATCCAAATATCAAAATTTGGTGTGACCACCGTTTGCCATCAAAGGAGCATCACTTCTAGGTACACTTGCACTCTGTTTTTGAAGAAACTCGGAAGCTAGGTTGCTCCAGACATCTTGGAGAACTAACCACTGATCTTTTGATCAGGGCCCTATGGGAGACAAACCAGGACTCTTTGTTCTCCTTTACACTGGAGATTGTTTTTAATGACATTGGCTGCATGTTTGTGATTGTCCTGCTGCAACATAAATCTGGGGCCAAACACATGCCTCCCTGATTGTATGCCATGATGGTTAAGTATCTGCCTCTATTTATCAGCATCAAGGACACTATTGATCCTGACTAAATCATTTGTAGAAATGCATCCCCAAACTTGCAAGGAACCTCCACCATGTTTCAACACTCATTGTACTGCTCTCCAACCTTTCTTGAAAAAACTGCATTTTGCTAAAGCCAAATATTTCAGATTTTGACTCTTCGGTCTAGAGCACCTGCTACCATTTTTCTGCACCCCAGTTCCTATGTTTTTGTGTGTAGGATATGGAAACCAGGCTAAGTGACTCAACTATGCACAAAAACATAGGAACTGGGGTGCAGAAAAGTGGCAGCATTGGGTCTATCTGGAATTGTGTGTCAGAGTTCTGATCTCAACATCAAGTTTATCTGGGATCACATAAAGAGACAGAAGGATCTGAGGCAGCCTACATCAACAAAAGTTTTGTGCTTAGTTCTCCAAGATGTTTGGAACAACCTACCTGCTGGGTTCCTTCAAAAACTGTGTGCAAATTTACCTAGAAGAATTTATGTGGTTTTTAAATACAAAGGGTGGTCACACCAAATTAATATTTGGATTTATATACTTTTCGTTTACTTTCTATTTTGGTAACTGATCAAAAAATTAATACTTGCCACATGTATACAACAATGGAGCAGTTGTTGGATAAACGGCACCTTTAGGCAGTTGGGAGATGATCCCTTGAGAGCCAATGCACATGATATATTAAACAGTAATCTGAATAATGGGGCGGACTCCATCAAATTGCTTTGCCGTCAGCTTGAATGCAGTATGACTAAAGAGATCCGGACTTATTGGGATATCACTACACTCAGAGTATTTGTCTACAGAATGTTTCCCTAGGGGTCCAACAATGAAGACCTTTCCATCTGAACTACAGGATAAGGCTCTTAAACATTGGACAGATGCTCTGTCAACTTGCTTGAGCACTCTGTTAAATACCAGTATCGTGTCTAAAGAAAGAGATGGATGCATTACAACAAATATCGGATCTGCAATAAGCCATCAGATGACCTCTAATCCACAGGACGGTACATATACCCCAGGCCAGCAAAAAAACTAAAACACGGGAAGGGCTGGAAAAGGGACATAAGGAAGGCAAGAAGTGGAGACACAGGAGACCAGAAGTGGTATCCATCCCGACATCTGCCACGCTAAGTCCAGAGGACACTTTTTAACCTGTTTGATACCATCTTGAATATTAATGTTTCATTTACAAATAAGCGTATTATTTTGCAGCAGAAAATGGAGAGCAGGCCGATTTTTGCATTCAATCCTCGAACACATCTGATTCCACGGAGTTCTCTTTGAGGGAACACTGTGCTATCAGCAACCTGCAATATTTGGTTCAAGATAGCAAGCCCTCTGATTTATCCAATATCGACGGGAGGTCAGTCCAGTCTGTGGCTTTCCCAAGGGCTTGAATTTTGAATGGGACGCAATTATATTTTATGAGTAATTTCCATCCCCTTTCTACGGCTTAAGTGTCAATCTCTATATGGGTGGTCTATCAGGAGATTGGGAGTTTACATGTACGAAATACAGTTCCACACATGGTGTGATTTTCACTGCCGTGTCTGGGCCTGTGTAATGTTTAGAGTGTATCAACAAATTAGTCCCTGTATTGGTTATTATATAACCATAAGACGTGCACACAACTGAGGTTGATTTTGTATTAATGCACACATAAGCATTATGTATTTTATGTTTGTTTTACTATATTTCTAGAGAATATTCATGCTTTTTATATGCATTTTTCTGGCCTCGTTTCCTGTTTTGTTAAATAGAAATGTACCTTTTTGTTTGGACATGTGGTATGTCTACTGATGCCCACAGACACCTGTGGTACCTTTCATTAAATATTTAATAAATGGACTTCTATCCAGTCGGTGTGCAGCCAATTTCTATTATATTTGCTAAAGGATGGATACCACCAGGGCCGGCGCTAGGCATAGGCAAGTCAGGCGGCTGCCTAGAGCGCCAGGGTAGGGGGAGCGGCAAAATCTGGATCCCCAGCCACTCGCTGGGGATTCGGTGTAAAATGCCTCCAGGATCGGCGTTTTTTTTTAAACATGCTTTAGGGCGCCAGCCGTCAGGCTAGGGGGCGGTTGCGCCGGTGAAGACCTCACACTCTCTATCCCAAGCCTGCAGACAGTGCCACCGTAGCAGCGGCAGTGAGAAGATGAGGGGAGAGAGCTGGGACTACAAGTAGCAGCCGGCCGGAAGTGCTGCATGATAGGTAGATGGAACCGGCGGGGGGTGAGATGGAAGCTTGGCTCTGCATGTAAGTCCTGCCCGAGATTGCTGTGATATCCAATCCCCCTCCTCCTCCTAGTCAGGGATCTGTTGAGAGGAGCGGTGCCGTGGACAGGCAGACAGGAGAGGACAGGCAGCAGCGCCGCACTCCTTGAGGAAAGCCTTCACCGCCGCTGGCTAAGGTACATAGTGTAAGCACAGTCAGGCAGCATGATCTGTGTTGCATCCTGCACCCAGTCACATGAAATAAAAAAACGGACTTTGCTGTCAAGTTTTTAGTGCCACAAGAGATACATATATATATGTATATATGTGTGTGTGTGTGTGTGTGTGTGTGTGTGTGGGGGGGGGGGGTGGTACAGAGGGGAACTGATGGGGGTGTTCAGAGGGGGAACTGGTGTGTGTGTGTGTGTGTGTGTGGGGGGGGGGGGGGGTACAGTCTGTACCTCCCCACACACCAATTCCTCCTCTGAACCCCCCCACCACCATCAGTTCCCCTCTGTACCACCCCCCCACACACACACACACACAGCAGCCGCCTGACTTGCCTATGCCTAGCACTGGCCCTGGGTACAGAGGGGGAACTGGTGTGTGTGCGGGGGTACAGAGGGGGATCTGGTGGGGGGGTGAAGAGGGGGAACTGGTGTGTGTGTGTGGGGGGGGGATACAGAGGGGGAACTGGTGGGGGGGTACAGAGGGGGAACTGGTGTGTGTGCGGGGGATCTGGTGGGGGGGGGGGGGTGAAGAGGGGGAACTGGTGTGTGTGGGGGGGGTACAGAGGGGGAACTGGTGTGTGTGCGGGGGTACAGAGGGGGATCTGTTGGGGGGGTAGAGAAGGGGAACTGGTGTGTGTGGGGGGGGGATACAGAGGGGGAACTGGTGGGGGGGGGTACAGAGGGGGAACTGGTGTGTGTGCGCGGGGGGTACAGAGGGGGAACTGGTGGTGGGGGGAGGTTAAAAGGGGGAACTGGTGTGTGTGTGTGTGTGTGTGCGGGGGGGTACAGAGGGGGATCTGTTGGGGGGATAGAGAAGGGGAACTGGTGTGTGGGGGGGGGATACAGAGGGGGAACTGGTGGGGGGGGGTACAGAGGGGGGGAACTGGTGGGGGGGGGGAGGTTCAAAGGGGGAACTGGTGTGTGTGCGCATGCGCGGGGGGGTACAGAGGGGGATCTGGTGGGGGGTAGAGAAGGGGAACTGGTGTGTGTGGGGGGGATACAGAGGGGGAACTGGTTGGGGGGTACAGAGGGGGGAACTGGTGTGTGTGCGGGGGGTACAGAGGGGGATCTGGTGGGGGGGGAACGTATGTGTGTGTGGTGGTACATAGGGGGGATCTGGTGGGGGGGTACAGAGGGTGAACTGGTGTGTGGGGGGGGTATAGAGGGGGATCTGGTGGGGGGGTACAGAGGGGGAACGTGTGTGTGTGTGTGGTACATAGGGGGGATCTGGTGGGGGTGTACAGAGGGCGAACTGGTGTGTGGGGGGGGGGTATAGAGGGGCAACTGGTGGGAGGGGAACTGGTGTGTGTGTGTGTGGCAGATGTGCGGGGGAACAGAGCGGGAACTGGTGGGGTGGGTAGAGAGGGGGATCTGGTGTGTGCTGGGGGTACAGAGGGGGAACTGGTGGGGTGGGTAGAGCGGGGGATCTGGTGTGTGCGGGGGGTACAGAGGGGGAACTGGTGTGTGTGGGGCAGGGGTACAGAAAGGGAACTGGTGTGTGTGTGGGGGGGGGGGGGGGCAGAGGGGGAACTGGTTGGGTGGGTAGAGAGGGGGATCTGGTGTGTGCGGGGGGTACAGAGGGGGAACTGGTGTGTGTGGGGCAGAGAGGGAATTGGTGTGTGTGTGTGTGGGGGGGGGGGCGAGGGGGAACTGGTGGTGGGGTACAGAGGGAGATCTGGTGTGTGTGTGGGGGAACTGGTGTGGGGGGGGGCAGATGTGCGGGGGTACAGAGGGAACTGGTGTGTGTGGGGGGTACAGAGGGGGAACTGGTGTGTGTGTTGGGGTGAGGAAGTGAGCCGGTGCCATCCCCTAGTGCAGAGATCCTCAAACTACGGCCCTCCAGCTGTTGTGGAACTACACATCCCATGAGGCATTGTAAAACTCTGACATTCACACACATGACTAGGCATGATGGGAATTGTAGTTCCTGAACAACTGGAGGGCCATAGTTTGAAGACCCATGCCCTAGTGGTCTTTGGGCCAGGGGCACTGGTGCAGGCATGTGGACCATGGCTGAAGTATAGGTGAAGGGGAGGAGCGAATGGGGGGGGGGGGGGGCGCAAAATGAGGCTACGCCTAGGGTGTCAAAAATCCTTGCACCAGCCCTGGATACCACTGCGACAGATGAGCGGGTTGCTCTTCCGGAGGCTCACATTTTGGACTAGCAAATTGCTGAGGAGGGGTAAGTCAGGATTATCAGGTAGGAAGATGGGTTACTGTAGTCAAAGGGAGTGGTAGGGGTTAACAAAATGAAGGCCAGCTCTGGGTTTAAGGCACTCAAACATATTTGCCAAGTTGAGTGAAGATGTGGGGGTGGCAAACTCCGAGTTTACAGCCCTAGTTGTCACTGCTACACCTTGTTAGGGAGAGCAACCCATCTTGGTAAGGGTGAAGAGGGTAGTGTGGGAAGGCATAGACATGGTATGTGTGTGCGTGGTATGGCAGGAGATAAGGTTCTCCTGTTATAAACAACCATTGGAAATGGTACTATTTCTGTACTAAAAATAAAAATGCGAAATGTGACAATGTATTAAGGTACTTCCACCCCTCCCCCCCCCCCAGCCCAGACCAATTTTCAGCTTTCAGTGCTGTCACATTTTGAATGACAATTGCGCGGTCATGCAACACTGTGCCCAAATTAAATTTTTATCCCAATGAATAGAGTTTTCTTTTGGTGGTATTTGATCACTGCTGTTTTTTTTTTTTTTTTCGCTACAATAAAAGACCAAATTATGTCTTTGCAAAACTTTGTAAATTATGTTTTTTTTTTCACTGATGAGGCAGTACTGGTAGCACTGATAGATAGCACTGTGGGGCAGCACTGATTAGGTTTCCCAACAACTGTAGGCGAACACACTGCAATGTATATTTCCATGGGCAACACCTTTTATAGGGCTAAAAGTCAAAGTTAAAAAAAAATATATATAAATGGTAACCGACAGACCTAGCCGGGACAGAGGCTTTTGGAGAGGACTGAATGCTAGCCTCTTGCCTTCCGAGTATGGGCCCTGGATTTTAAGGGAACAATACTCTTTGCGAGGTGTATGCCTGGGGATCTTGAAGTAATGTTACTTTGGATTCAAGTCCATATCCCCCCAAAACAGACTCTGGGAGCCCTGTATATGCCATATTATAAATAATGACTTATTCATAATGTTGGGCCTCATAGAAGATGCTATCAACTCCAGCCACCTCTCTGTCTTGTCTGCTATAATGTGTTTATTGTAAATAAGGCTGGTGTGGGCTCTAAGGCCCCTTTCACACGAACAGATAGAATGGTGCTTTCTACCGCAGCTAGAAGCACACAATGTTTTCCTATGGCCCCCTTCACACACTGCCTTTTAGCTGTGGTTTCGTTGGCTGCAGTTTGGTGCATAGAAAAAATAGAATTGACTGCGTCCAGGAGCGATTTGGCACAGCTATCTGCACATAACAGCAGATAATCCCAGTGCACTGTGTCGGCTGTGTTTGGTATGAATCTTGAGGGGGAACTCCACGCCAAATTTTAAATAAAAAAACTGGCATGAGTTCCCAACAAAGACCATGCCAGGCCCTTGGGTCTGCTATGGATTTTAAGGGGAGCCCCTATGCTGAAAAAAACAGCACGGGGGTCCCCCCAAAATCCTTACTAGCCCATTATCTGAGCATGCAGCCCGGCCGGTCAGGAAAGGGGGTGTGGACGAGCAATCGCTCCCCCCCCATCCTAAACCGTACCAGGCCTCGTGCCCTCAACATGGGTGGTGGGTGCTCCTGGCATTACAGTGGGAGGAAGCGATGTGTGGACATCGAAGAAGACTGCAGAAGACCGGCCCCCGCTAGTAAAAGTGCTGCAAGAAGATGGCGGAGAAGGAAAAAGGCATTGGAGAGCAGAAGAAAAGACTCAAAGTCGGAAGAAGACCCACGGAGTTGCCTAATGACTTTTAAAACCTGTGTAGTGTGTGGAGTTTTTTCTTTTCTTACTCCAGGTGAATGGGTAGGGGTACGATGTATCCAACAGCTTGAGAAAGAAGTGCGGCAGCCGCATCACACACTGCCTGACCACTCGAACGCGTCGCACACCTGGTGACGCCTGCTGTCCACCAGCGTTCCAAGCCTCGGTTTGAGGAGCTCCTATCGCAGGCAGTTCTTCACTAGTGTTGCTCACGAATATTCGCATTGCGAATATTCGTTACGAATATTGCATATTCGAGTATTCGCGAATAAATCGAATATTGCGGTGAATATTCGCTATTGCGAATATTCGTATTTTTTCAAATTTATTTTTAAAACAGATCACATCCTAGTGATCTCCATCGACGTCTAAAAGCATTGCTGGTATGATTAGAGACCCTGGGCCGAGTAGCTGAGGCGATCCTTTTATGTTGCCGAATATTCGCAATGCGAATATTCGTATTACGAATATTCGCGAATACTTTCTCTGCCCTTCTATGTTTTGTGTAGAAAAAAACAAAAACAAATTTGCTTTAGTTTAGTCATATAAGTTTGTGTAAGTAGAGTTAGTGTTTAGTGCATATTAGTTTAGTAATCCAGGAAATGCTCTCCGTTTTCGCGTGTTGATGAGAATTTCGCAATCAATTTCGCATTCGCATTAGCGAAATTTCACAAAAATTTTTTTTTTATAAAATATCACGAATATTCGATATTAACGAATATTTTGCAAATATTCTTCTATAAATTCGTGAAATATCGCGAAATCGAATATGGCGTATTCCGCTCATCACTATTCTTCACCAGCGATGGAAAGATAACCTCACCACACAGCGATCCAGCAGGACCTGGAAGTGAGCGACGGCCGGATGACACCCTTCCCTCCCTGGGAACTATTTACATGCTTGCCTGTCACTTCAAAAATGTGAGTGACCATTACATGTGCTTGTATTAAATTGTGTTTTAAACTACTACACCCAGA
Organism: Rana kukunoris; assembly: GCA_029574335.1. Classification (NCBI taxonomy): domain Eukaryota; kingdom Metazoa; phylum Chordata; class Amphibia; order Anura; family Ranidae; genus Rana; species Rana kukunoris. The sequence continues at coordinate 41,885,195 of CM056058.1, read as the reverse complement.
GGCGCCTCTTCCTTTGTTTTTTTTTGTTTTTATAAAATTGGAACATGGTTTCTGTTCCCCTCTGATGGCAGCCCTGAGAGTGTGTACTCCCATCAAACTTTACAGACTTTTTTACCTCTCTTGTCAGACCTTGTCATTTATTGCTTGCTGACACTGCGCATCTTGTGTATACCTATGGTGCTGATTTGATGCCTGATGCATTGGCTTTTCTGTGCATTTTTTACTTGTTTTGTAGGGGTACGATGTACCCCATACTCAAAATTGCAACAAAGGGAATTTGGGACTTTAAATGAAACAGTGGGGTATATGGGGACAAAAAATGAGAAAACAAGCCATAAGCAAAATATTTGTGTATTGAAAGAATAGAACATATGGTAAACAAACAATTAGCTTGTACAAAAGTACAGAACATACATTTGATACCTAATACAATAGTTGGTATAAAAATACAAAGTGACAGTCAATGGCAACATATATAACCACATAGAGGCTGAGCATAGCCACGCAGTAAATAACATATAAAATATAAATAGATCAGAAAAGTACTGATTAATCAGAATGGGTCCCATAAACGCGTATAGCTACATCTTTGTAAGCCCGACGCGGCGTTTCGTGTATATGAAAACACTCCTCAGGGGCTGATGTGGTGGGATATCTGGAATACAGATTTGATTAATGATCAAAGTATTAAAATTAAATCCACCAGAAAAGATAGTAAATCAATTCTGGTTACTTACATAGTATGCCAAAGTTCTACAGTAATTAAGACCAAACATATTCCCGTCCCGGGACAGAGGTGGCAGACCAGCAAACAAACAACAGAGCACACAAAGCATCCTTCCCAGACAGCAGGCGACCATAAGTAATGAATTAAAATGTATCCTCATAGTGCAGGTGGATGTCTGTAATGAGTAAATAAATAGGTCCATCAAACCGTGACCCACATAGTAAGGGAGTAAAGGCATAAAAAATACTTGGAGATTAACAAGGGATACCTGGAATGCGAGTTGGATGGTCACAGCTAGTAACGGCTGTAGGGACTGCATGGAAATGGCCACTGGCTGAATAGGTGGGAAGGTGCTTTATGATGCATCCAGCAATTGCACCAGACTGCCCCCAACGTCACGTCAGCTGGACAGTGTGGGGGGCGGGGCCCTCAATCAGACGGCACAATTGCCTGTGCTGAAGAGCCACTGCACACACCCACTCAATCAGCTGTGATGGATACTAACCATTCAACAGGGCGACACCCAACAAGGGCATCATCCGGATGGCACGTGACGCCGATGCACTGACGGTTACTGCCCGTACCCCCAAAAGGGGAGGAAGGGAAGCACAGTGAGTGCATCGCTGTCCCAGGATACAGAAAAAAAGGAGGTCTAAACAATGCGTGAAAGGGGCTAAGTGGTGTGTTCAGCAACTGAGTGGCAAATTGAACCATAATAAATAAATAAATAAACGTATGCCGTTTGTGTGAACAAGTAATGCACACTTAATACGGACAGCCCCATATAAAACTGGCAGGGGAGCACTGCCAGTTTGCCAACCACTGTTTCCATCCCTGGTACTATAAGGAAAAAAGGGGGGGACACCCGGAGGTGTTTGGGACTTTAAATGAGAATACCTCTGTGATGTATCTCCATCCTAGTGTGTGGACTTTATATGAGATTACATCCATACTATATCTCCATCCCATATGCGGAAAATTGCAACAAAGGGAATTTGGGACTTTAAATGAAACAGTGGGGTATATGGGGACAAAAAATGAGAAAACAAGCCATAAGCAAAATATTTGTGTATTGAAAGAATAGAACATATGGTAAACAAACAATTAGCTTGTACAAAAGTACAGAACATACATTTGATACCTAATACAATAGTTGGTATAAAAATACAAAGTGACAGTCAATGGCAATATATATAACCACATAGAGGCTGAGCATAGCCACGCAGTAAATAACATATAAAATATAAATAGATCATAAAAGTACTGATTAATCAGAATGGGTCCCATAAATGCGTATAGCTACATCTTTGTAAGCCCGACGCGGCGTTTCGTGTATATGAAAACACTCCTCAGTACCCCATACTCATTCACATAGGGTGGGGTGGCCGGGATCTTGGGGCCCCCTTATTAAAGGGGGCTCCCGGATTCCAATAAGCTCCCTGCCTGCAAACACCGACAACCAACATCCAGGGTTAAAGAGAAGAGGCCATTGTCCCCATCAATATGGGGACATGGTGCTTTGGTGTGGGGGGCCGCATGGTGCCCCTCTGCCCCAAAGCACCCATTCGCCATGTTCAGGGCATGCGGCCTGGTACGGTTCAGGAGGGGGCAGCGCTCGTCCCCACCCCCTTACTGACCGACCGGGCTGCGTGCTCGGATAAGGGTCTGGTATGGATTTTGGGGGGACCCCCTATGCCGTTTTTTCGACGTAGGGGTTTCCCTTTAAATCATAGCAGACCTTTAGGACCTGGTATGCTCTTGGAGGGAAACCCATGCAGGTTTTTTATTTAAAATTTGGCGTGCAGTTCCCCCTCAGGATTCATACCATACACAGTGCCTGGTATTGAACGGGGATCCAAGTCGGATCCCCGTTCAATATTGTTCCGCTGCTTAACTCAACTGCAGCTAATCGCACTGTACAAATGCAGCTGATTGCTGTGCCTGGAGTCTTGATTTTCAGCAGAAAATAAACATTATTTTAACTGCGGCAGAACAGCCATTCCGTGTGAAAGGGGCATTAGTGTATTTCACCCATTGTTTGTGTTTGTGTTCATAAATTGCTATTGTGAAGTTTTCTGGGTTTCTATTTGATAATGTTGATTGTGTCCTCTGAGCTAAAAGACGGCAAGTCTGTCCTAATGGTCTTGCCTCTGAGTCACCTAGGCTGTCCAATTAGCTCATGTTAGGTTTCTGGTTACAGTTTGTACTGTCATCCTTGTGTATATATTTGTGTCGGATCTCAAATAAAGAGGCTATTCCTGATGTACTCCAAGACTGGTGTTGTCTGGTGACTGGGTGGGCTCTTGGATAGTGCTGGTTCTGGACAGAGGAAGCATTGACGGCAGACATAATCCTGGGTTCGTCACCGTAACAAAAGAGCTTTTATAAAATTATACAAAATAAACGAACACCATCATTTAAATGTTACAAGGAATACAACCAAATATGTTAAGAAATTTCTTGTGAAAAAATCAAGGCTGCAAAAATTCTAAACGAGCAACATTGCAAAAAAGAGTAAAACAAACCCAAATAAATTCCTCAAATACAATTCTAGTAAAGGTCCGGTCTGAGCATGTAGGCCCCTTACAAACTACTTTACGAAATAAAGACTTGGTGCCTGAGGGTAGAGAGAAGGCAAATGTATTAAATATTTTCTTTAGCTTGGGAGAGCTCATGTTCATAATGGGGTTGATATTGCCCCAAATTATCCACTATGGCTCAAAATTGATATAGTCCAGAAATGGTTGGACAGCATAAAGGTGACTAAAGCCCAGATGGCATACACACAATGGATCCTAAAATAATTAAGCTCTGACATTTTAGAGACTTTCTAAATGGGGCTTTTTCTTTTGGGGGTATTTGATCACCTGCGTTTTTTATTTTTTTTGCGTTTTATTTTTTGCTCTATAAACAAAGACTGATTATTTTGACTACTTTTACTAGTAATGACACGGCGATTAGCGACTTTAAGCTAATTTGACACTGACACTTTTCGGGGACCAGTAACTAATAGTGATCAGTGCTAAAAATATGCACTCACTGTACTAATGACACTGGGAAGGGGTTAAACAGGGGCGATCAAAGGGTTAACTGTGTGCCTAACATTTTTTTTACTAGAACACTGGGAGATGCTTTTAATAGAAGACATGGTTCCTAGTCCCTGCTTGGCAGAGACGCAACATCTATGTCTTCCCTCCTGTTGAATGGTGATCTGCAGTGTTTACATATACAGTGTGTGTGTGTGTGTGTGTGTGTGTGTGATATTACACGCCCCTGTTTAAAATGTTTCTGTGATATAATAAATTAGACAAAGATAAATCATTTCAGACCTTTTTCCATCTTTTTTATGTCCTTTATAAACTTTACTACTACATTGAAAAACAAACTTTTAGAAGGGGGGGGGAGTCGAAATAAAAAAACAAAAATAATGTGGTTGCATAACTGTGCACACCCTCTTTTATAACATGTAGTGTTGCTCACGAATATTCGCATTGCATATTCGAGTATTCGCGAATAAATCGAATATCGCGGTGAATATTCGCTATTGCGAATATTCGTATTTTTTCAAATTTATTTTTAAAACAGATCACATCCTAGTGATCTCCATCGACATCTAAAAGCATTGCTGGTATGATTAGAGACCCTGGGCCGAGTAGCTGAGGCGATCCTTTTATGTTGCCGAATATTCGCAATGCGAATATTCGCGAATATTTGCGAATACTTTCTCTGCCCTTCTTTTGCGTCAGAGTTCTCCTACCACAGTTGTCAGAGGTTAGCAACCTCCATAGCAACCAATAGGAACCTGCCTGCACGACCATTATATAAGATCACTCCCAGCAGTATTTCAGTGCACATTCACAAGGTGGATAGAGAGAGTGGAGTGTTTGTTTTTCTGTGTATTGAGATCTTAGAGCTTAGCATTGTGCTTCCTATAGTGCTTTCAGTTCTGAGTTTGCTGCTTCCAAAAACAAATGCTTTTTTCAAAGCAAAAGACCCAACAGCTTTTCTAAAAGCTCAGATTTGTGTTGTTTTGTCCAGGTTAGTGTAGCTTAGTGTTAGATAGATTTCTGTGTAGTTCGTGTAAGTGTACATTTCTTTAAGATAGCTTAGTTTATTGTGTGTTTAGTCTCTGTGTTTTGTGTATAAAAAAAATAAAAAAATAGCTTTAGTTTAGTCATATAAGTTTGTGTAAGTAGAGTTAGTGTTTAGTGCATATTAGTTTAGTATTTGTAGTCCTCGTCCTTGTCTGCGTCCTTCAGTCTAAAAAAAAAAAGTTTTAGCTGTAGTATTTTAGTTCCTGTTTAGTAGCTGTCCGTGTTGTAGTCTGCTTCTTTGTCTGCTTCTTTGTCTGCGTCTTTGTCTGCGTGCCTGTCTTGCTAAAAAAACAAAAAACACTCCTTTCTCACATTTCCCCCCCCCAATAAAGTCCCCCCCCCCACATCAGCAAGTATGAGCAGCATACGTGGCCGTGGCAGCAGGGGTAGGGGAGTTACTCCCAGTGCTGGGTCGCTGCCAGCATGGGGTACCTCTCGCGCCCCTACTAGTGGTAGTGGATCAGGTGGAAGGGGAGTCCGCCTCATCCGCAAGTTTTTTCCCTCGGGCAGCCGCCCGATATTGCCTTCTCAGGCTCCAGCAGTGTTGGAGTATATGGGGCACAGCAGTGCCACAGAGTCGTCAGTCCCGACTCCCAGTAGCACCACCACCAGTACACCGGTGCCTTTAGGACCCGCCCCCAAGGGTCCAGCCTCTTACTGTTTGACAGCGATAGTGAGAGGGATATCTTGGGGGAGGTCCTGCATCAGGCAGATGTCCAGTTCTGTACTGATGGTCAGGACCTTTTGGAAGGGATGATGGAGGAGGAGGATGGGGTACCTGCTGTCAGTATCCCAGAGACATCCCTTCCAAGTTGTGCTGGTGTTTTTGGGCAGGAAACACCCGCACCTAGTCAGACCCAGGCGTCGGTGAGGGGACAGCGGAGCCAGGATAGCGGCTCCATGTCAGCTATTTCCCTCAGACCACCACATTTCAGCCCTGGGTCTGACATATCTGGGGGCGAAGAGGAGGGTGACCCAACATGGGTGCCACCTGACTTGTCGGTTCACAGCAGCAGTGACGACGAGGAAGGTAGGCACCCTGGGGAAACTGTGCGCCAGGTCACCAGGGAGACCAGCGTCAGGGTCTCCACTGGTGATGGCAGCAGGAGGTGTCAGCAGCAGCAGCAGGCAGCTCCACCTGTGCGCACCGAGTCCCAGCAGGTGCAAGTCAGCGGCACCCCATCTGACAGGAGGGCGGCGCTGAAGTCACCTGTCTGGGCCTACTTCACCCTGGTAGCAGATAACCATGCCATCTGCCATATCTGTCGTGCCAGGGTGAAGAGAGGGAAGTGCTTGGCTCGGGTGGGTACCACAGCTCTGAACCAGCATCTGCGAATCAACCACTGGCGGGAGTATGACCAGATGAAGCATGGTGGTGGTAGCACCGCCACCACCACAAGTGTGCAGGGTACAGCAGCCCCTGCCACAGCTTCATCTGTTCCCAGCAGGTCATGCCCCCCCGCTCCCTCTAGTAGAGGTACTGGTACCGGCAGCCAGACCTCTACTTCCACAGCACTCTCCTCTTCTGTGTCCTGCACTGCCGTCCGGCGCCAGGCGTCGCTTTCCGACGCCTTGGAACGCACCACTCCCTTCCCCCCTGGAGACCGACGTGTGCGTTCCCTCAATGGGCTCCTGGCAAGGGTTATTGCCCAACATCTGCTTCCCTTCAACATTGTTGACTGCAACCCCTTCAGGCAGATGTTGGAGCAGGCCCAACCCCAATGGCGTGTCCCCAGCCGCCATTTCTTTGCCAGGACTGGTGTCCCTGCCCTACACCAGCACATTGTGCAGAATGTAACCCTGTTGCTGCATCACACTGTCAGCGACAGGGTGCATCTCACAATGGATGGCTGGACCAGCATGCATGGGCAGGACCGGTACATCAGCTTCACGGCCCATTGGGTTTCCCTTCGAGGCGCCGGGGAGGGATCGGCGGCATCAGATTTTGTGGTGCCGCCCCGGGGTGTCCAGGGGAGAACTGCTGGTCTCCCTCAAGCCACTGTCTCCGCAGCTGCTGAGCCTCACAGCAAGCGCCCCGTAGCTACTCAAGTGTGGGGCACGTGCGCTGTCAGGCCGTGCTCCAGCTTGTTAGTTTAGGGGACCGGAGGCACACTGGACAAGAAGTGCTGTCCGCACTTCAGGCTCAGGTCCAGAAGTGGCTGACACCCCGAAGGCTCCAGGCAGGTATGGTTGTCTGTGACAACGGCAGCAACATACTCTCCACCCTCCAGGCTGGCAGTCTGACCCACGTGCCCTGTCTGGCACATGTCCTCAACCTCGTGGTGCAGAAGTTCCTGCGCACCTATCCCGGGTTGAGTGACATTGTGCTAAGGGTACGTAGGATTGCCAGCCACTTCAGGCACTCCCCAACCGCTACCGCGTCCCTGTCCAAGTTGCAGCGGGACAACAGCCTGCCCCTTCACAGGCTGATTGTGGACAGTGTGACGCAGTGGAACTCCACCCTCCACATGCTGGAGAGGTTGTGGGAGCAGCGAAGGGCGGTGAAGGAATACCTGCTGGAGCAAGGCACTGCCGGGCCATCAAACACTCCCGTACATCACCAGTGCGGAGTGGGGGCAGATACACCAGGTCTGCCATGTGTTGGCCCCTTTCGAGCAGGCGACCAAGATGGTCAGCAGGGAGCATGTCGGCCTCAATGACGTGCTCCCTATATTGTTACTGCTGGACAGGGCACTAGATCGCCTGCTCGAAGCTGGGGAGAGTGCCTTGGTGGAGCAGGAGGAGGCAACACTGCTCCACCAAGACCAGGCCGCCGAGGAGGAGGAGGATGATGATGATGATGAGGAGGTTACTGGTGACGTCCTGGAGTCAGGGCCTGGTCAGGAGGGAGAGCCGGTGTTGGAGGCATCGATAGTCCGGGGGTTGGGCATCTCTGAGCGCGAGCAGCAGCGCCTCCAGCATGAAGACTCGGATGTCATGGACCCGGTCAGCCATGAGGAGTCACAGCGGGCTGTGCTCTTCCCCATGGCTGCCCACATGCTGAGATGCCTCAGGAGGGACCCCCGGGTTAAGACTATCAAGGAGAGGGATGGCCACCCTTTTAGATTCAAGATGCAAGGGGAAACTGGAGCAGTTCCTCCCAGCCAGCCGGAGGCAGCACCGGATGGAGGAACTGCAGGCACGTATAGTCAGCCGGTTGGAGCAGGCAACTCCCCGGCCTCCAGTTGTCCCCCCTCATCCCACCCAGCAGGTGGCTGCACCCAGCAGCAGCCGAGCAGGGGACCTAATGGGTGAGATGAGGATGTTCTTCCAATATGAGCGACCCAGTACCAGCAGCAGCCTCAGTCACCACCACCAGCGGCTGGCCCACATGGTGGCAGACTACATGGGGTCCATCTGTGCTTCTGACAGTATGAGCACCGACGTCCCCATGGAGTACTGGGTTGCCAGATTGGACACCTGCCGCGAGCTCGCTCAGTATGCGCTGGAGTTATTGTCTTGCTGCCCCTCCAGCGTACTATCTGAGCGAACATTAAGCGTGGCAGGTGGGGTGGTCACGGACAAGAGGACCCGTCTGTCCACAGACTCCGTGGACAGACTCGCATTCATCAAGATGAATGAGTCCTGGATCGGCGGTGACTTTCTGGCACCCGCCGTCGGTTCAGGGCGCTGAAGGGTCCCTTGTCATTCATTCCCTCTCCTTGGCTCTCCCTCCACTCTTAACCGAGTGATTCGTGTTGCAGCTGGTCCTTATCCAGGGGAATCAAAGCAGACTTAGACCAGTTTATCTTGAGGCCCGAGAACTCCCCAAATCTGACAACCGTCTCCATTGTCGTGCTCAGGGATTGCTTGGTATCCCCCAGCAGGATCATCGTGTCGTCGGCATATAGCATCACCTTCTCCTGCCTGTCTCCATAGCAAAAGCCAGTGATACCCCTATGTTCTCTAATCTGAATCTCCAGTGGCTCTATTGCCAGGGCAAACAGCAGGGGGGACAGTGGACACCCCTGCCGCGTACCCCGGCCCAGAGCAAAAGACAGCGACACCCTTCCAGCCTCTCTGATAACCGCCTGGGAGCAATGATACAACAACCGCACCCAGGAGATAAACACCTCTCCGAATCCGAATCGCCGCAGCACCTCCCAGAGATACGGCCACTCCACGCTATCGAAGGCCTTCATAGCGTCAAGTGACAGCAGAGCTCTCCTACCCACATTATCACCCCTGGACTGCATGTTAAGAAATAGTCTTCTGAGGTTTATAGCTGTGGGTTTGTTGGGCATAAATCCCGCCCGGTCCGGGTGTATGGCTGAGGTGATCACCTTATTTAGCCTGAGGGCCAGTACTTTCGCCAGGATTTTGATATCAGATTGCAACAGCGAAATCGGCCTGTACGAGGCCGGATCCGCTGGGTCCTTACCCGGTTTAGGAATTAACACAATTTGCGCCCTAGCCATTGAGGGCGGGAGGGCATTGGACACCCTAGCAGCATTAAAAACTCCCAGCAGCCTGGGCAGTAAGGTCTCGGAGTATTGTTTGTAAATCTCCATTGGGATTCCGTCACCCCCTGGGGCTTTACAGTTGGGGAAGGCCGCGACCGCCTCCTGTAGTTCCTTCAGAGCCAGAGGGGAATCGAGCTCTAAGCTCTGAGAAGGGGAAAGACGCTGAAATGTAATCCCGTCCAGGTAGTTGGACAGCTCCTCAGCACCATACTCCGAGTCCGGGCGATACAACCGTTCATAAAAGTCTGCTAGTGTCTGTATTATGAGATCAGGGGAATGAACCATCAGCCCAGCAGCGGTCCGCAATGTCCCGATAACCGGGGACTTCTGTTCCGAGCTCGCTATCCTAGCCAAAAGTCTGCCTGTCACCCTTGCCCAAGTGTTTAGATGATATCTAGTACTATTACCACTACTGCTTGTAAATGTTGCCTGTGTGATAATTACATTATATTTTAATACTACTGCTGCTGCCTTCATGCTGAGTAATGCTTCATGACCTCTGTGGCACAGCAGATCCACCAACAGCCTCCGCTACAAGCTACCAGACCGGATTGTAACTGCAAGTGTGACTAAAAGACTGAACTTTATGTTAAACCCTGGTTTGCGGCCTTTATACTGCAACCATTAAAAGGGGGGGTGGGGTTGGGACTTTGAATGAGGCATGTGATACTAACTACCACAGGCCTCCATCCCTGTAAATGTCTAAAAAGATAAAATTCACAGCTAGGACTGCAATACACGGAGTGCCTTGACGATGGCATTGCAGCTTAAACAGGTATTTGCAAATGCATGTAACTAAACCTCTGTTTTTAATTGCATATAGTTAGACAGATCAATTTGGTTTAGTGCTTTTTTGTTTAGCAACCTAGAGCCTGGCCACTATGGAATTGTTCTTTTTTTATATTCCATATTTATATATTTAATCGCATAATGCGATAAAGCGCATCTCATTCAAAGTCCCAATTTTATCTTTTTATACTGCAACCATTAGCCTGTCTGCAAGAGCAAATCAGCACTCTCTCTCTCTTACTCGCTCTCTCTCTCTATATCTATATATATATTGTAGCTTTTGTTATAGTAATTTTAGATGTGTTGATGTTGATGTTGATGTGTTAGATGTGAAGTTAGATGTGTTGAAAAACCTAACAATCTCAATAAGAAAGGAAACATTTTAAAAGAATAAAAAATTTTATAACAAGAAAAAAAATGTACAAGTATTTTTGCATGAGCTTGTGAAGCTCAGCCATCGCGTCAAAATTCTTCCTCTGCTGTTGCTCCAGCTGTTGGTTTTGGAGGTCTAATAATCGCATTTTCCGGCGATTTGAGAGGATTTTCTCATTGGTCCTCTGGATGATAGTGTAACTTTCCTCCATCTTTTTGAAAACTGTTAGGATATAAGAAAAAAAAATTAGGATTAAATGCTGTCCATTTTTATATCTACATCTTATTGTTGAAATGTTATTAATCTTTGTGCACATATTTACCCTCCTGCCTGGGGCTCACAGGAACAGTCTCATCCTCCTGCTCCTCTTCTCCATCACCCGATTCACCAGGAGTTTGGGGGGGGGGGGGTTGCAGCTCCTCCTCTTGCTCCTCAACAGGAGCTGGGGGTGGTAAACACTGGGAGGGCCCTGGCTGCTCCTCATCCCTCTCCTCCTGTGCATCCTCCTCCTGCTCCTCCTCTTCATCCTCCTCCTCCTTCTCCTCCTCTTCATCCTCCTCCTCTGCGGCCTGTCGCCTTGTGCGCTTGGGGCGCACAGATGGTAGAGGAGCTCCTATAATAACACAATGTTCATATATGTAAAAATGATTTCTAATAAAGTATGCAAATTCTGTGTACTCTGCTGTATTGTATATTAATACAAATTTATTTATATAGACAGTTAACCAATGGGATAATGTTATACTAAAGGGTCTTGCTGGCACTACAGGGGACTGAGTGTGAGCTGGGCTGCTACCATGGTAAAATGAGCTGTTTGTGTTTCCTTTGTATTATTCTGACGATCTCATGGTAAAAAAAGGGCCTGATGGAGTACACGGGATTACTATGATAACCCCACGCCTAGCACAGGAATTTAGTGGTAATTGAGTTATAAAATACCACCCCTTCCCCTTTAACCCACCACACCACCACTTTAATTCCATGGTTTAACTTGATGGAATAATGTATTTTTTTCAACAGTACTATGAATACCTTGGGTGGTGATATATGTTACTACAACATGGCGTCTGGGTTAACAACATCTGCCCTAAGGTTAATTACATATGACCTTACATAACTGTCACCAATAACTTACCTGGATGAAATTCATCTCGGATCTGTCTGACCCAAGCCATGTGGCGCCTCTTTAGGTCTGACCACTTTTTTAGGGTGGCCATGTGGTCATGTGTGCGGCCATAAACTTGTCGTAACTCCCGCAAGAGGGAGCGGACTATTTTTTTTTTGTCCTGCTGGCTCCGAATTTGGTCATATCCCTGTTGCAGCAACCTCTGCAAGAGGAAGAACAAAGTATATTATAATACTTTTGTTTAACCACTTTAGCCCCGGACCATATTGCTGTCCAAAGACCAGAGCACTTTTTGTGATTCGGCACTGCGTCGCTTTAACTGACAATTGCGCGGTCATGCGACGTGGCTCCCAAACAAAATTGGCGTCCTTTTTTTCCCACAAATAGAGCTTTCTTTTGGTGGTATTTGATCATCTCTGCGGTTTTTATTTTTTGCGCTATAAACAAAAATAGAGCGACTATTTTGAAAAAAATGCAATATTTTTTACATTTTGCTATAATAAATATCCCCAAAAAAGATTTAAAAAAACATTATTTTTCCTCAGTTTAGGCCGATACGTATTCTTCTACATATTTTTCGTGAAAAAAAAATCGCAATTAGCGTTTATTGATTGGTTTGCGCAAAATTTATAGCGTTTACAAAAAAGGGGGTAGTTTTAAGGCATTTTTATTAATATTTTTTTTTTTTTACTAGTAATGGCGGCGATCAGCGTTTTTTTTCGGTACTGCGATATTATGGCGGACACATCGGACACTTTTGACACATTTTTGGGACCATTGGCATTTTTATAGCGCATTGGCATTTTTATAGCGATCAATGCTATAAAAATGCATTGGATTACTATAAAAATGCCATTGGCAGTGAAGGGGTTAACACTAGGGGGCGGGGAAGGGGTTAAGTGTGTTCCTATTTGTGTTCTTACTGTGTGGGGGGGATGGACTCACTAGAGGGAATCATTGATCTTCCGTTCATACATTGTATGAACGGAAGATCAGCGTTTCCCCCGCTGACAGGAACGAGAGCTGTGTGTTTACACGCACAGCTCTCGTTCCCCGCTCTGTAACGAACGAGCGCGCGCGCCCGGCGGCGGGACTCGGGGGCGAGCGGGGGGTTAGCGCGCGGGCCGCCGGCGGCGCGCACGCGCCCCCTAGTGGCCGCGAAAGTCCCGACGTAGAGCTACGGGCTCTCGCGCAGGAGTGCCGACCTGCCGCCGTATAACTGCGGCGGCTGGTCGGCAAGTGGTTAAACCCTTATGGATATATGACGTAAATGTATGGTATTCAACAATTGGAAGCATTCTCGCCTTATTAATCACTGACAGGGGTAACATGACAGATTTTATATCTTGCCATTTTGGTCGCCACCTTTTTTGCATAAATATAGCAGCCATTACCATTTGCATAATTATGTATATATGAGTAACATCACAGGATACACGTATAGGGGAGAAATGCGTTGCTATTCATCTGACCGCTATAATTATTTTTTGACCCTTATACTGGGTCTGTACAATAGATTTTTTTTCATCCCTATCTTTATATATGAACAATAATATGTTTGTTTCTTTTGACTTTTTGATTAATTAATTTTGAATAAATAATGGAGTTAATGTTATTTAAAAACTACAACTACCAGCATGCTCTGATACACCATGTAGCTCACCGTCACCAGCTGTACCGCAATTATACTTTAACTCCCAGCATGCCTGGACAGTCAATGGCTGTCCGGTAATACTGGGGAGTTGTTTTGCAACAGCTGTAGGCTGCGTTTAGTAAACAGTGCCGTACCAGACGGTTTTCTTTTTTAGTGTGGAGGGGAGGGGGGCTATGTAGGGGTATGTGTATATGTTGTGTTTTTTAATTTTTATGTAGTGTAGTGTAGTGTTTTTAGGGTACAGTCAGAGGGGCGTGGGGTTCACAGTAGTTTCCCGCTGAGGGTTTGAGCTGCAGCGCAAAATTTGCTTCAGCTAGAAGCACACTGTAAGCCCCAGCCCATGTGAATGTACCCTGTACATTCACATTGGGGGAGAGGGGGGGGGGGGGTTATTGCAGTCAGTTGCATGCAGGGAGTTGTAGTTTTGCAACAGCTGGAGGCACAATGGTTGCAAAACACTGCGAGTTTGTTACCTAACTCAGGGTTTCAAGACCAGTGCGCCTCCAGCTGTTGCAAAACTACTACTCCCATCAGGCATGGTCTGTCAGTGCATGCTAAGAATTTTACTTTTGCTGCATCTAGAGTGCCACAGTTTAGAGACCCGTGTATAGTGGTCTGAAAAATGTGGGCCTGCAGAACTTGCAAAACTAGAAGTCCCAGCATGCCCAAGCATGCTGGAAGTTGTAGTTCTGCAACATCTAGAGGGCAATATGTATTTGAACGTCTTGGGCCTTAAGGACCCTGAAGTCAGGACGTTCGCATACGTCCTATGTCCACAACATATTAATTATGCTAAATAGCAAGAAAAGTGCCTAAATACACATTTACCAACCAGGGTGTCTGCAGCTGTCCAGGCATGCTGGGAGTTGTAGTTTTGCAACAGCTGGAGACACACTGTTTGGGAAATACTAATATTTGATCTTATATCCTAACTTTTAAACTAGTCTAAAATGCAGTTAAAGATAATGAAATAACAGTGGTGAAATTACTTACACTAATCAGCAGTTTTTCCTCACTGGATGAAAAGTTACTCCCCACCATCTTCGCTTCGCAGGGCAGCACAAAATAGCGATCCGAAAATAGACTGGCAAAGATCCAGGAAATGATCTCCGTTTTCGCGTGTTCGCGCGCGCATGCGCTGACGAGAATTTCGCAATTAATTCGCATTAGCAAAATTTTGCTAATTTTTTATTTTTTGATAAAATATCACGAATATTCGATATTAACGAATATTTCGCGAATATTCTTCTATATATTCGTGAAATATCGCGAAATCGAATATGGCGTATTCCGCTCAACACTAATAACAGGATGATTTTTTTTTTTATTATTTCCTAGCCTAGAGGTGAGATGTGAGGTCTCACTGTAAAGAGGACCTGTCATGCTATATTCCTATTACAAGGGATGTTTACATTCCTTATAATAGGAATAAAAGTGATCAAAAATGTATTTTTGGGGGGAAAAAGTGTCAAACTAAAATAAAAAAAATAAAAAAAATCTATTGTTCATTTTACTTTAAGAGCCCCTGTCCCCGTGTGCTCGCATGCAGAAGCGAACGCACACGTAATTCCCGCCAACATATGAAAATGGTGTTCAAGCTACACATGTGAGGTATCGCTGTGAACGTTGGAGCGAGAGCAATAATTTTGGCCCTAGACCTCCTCTGTAACTAAAAACATGTAACCAATAAAAAAAAATTAAAGCGTCGCCTATGGGACTTTTTAAATAGGAAAGTTTGGTGCCATTCCACGAGCTTGTGCAATTTTGAAGGGTGACACGTTGGGTATCTATTTTACTCTGCGTAACTTCATCTTTCATATTATGCAAAAACATTGGGCTAACTTTACGTTTTTTTTTTGTTTGTTTTTTAAACACGTTCAAAAAATTGTTGCGCAAATACTGTGCAAGATAAAGTTGTAATGGCCGCCATTGTATTCTCTAGGGTCTTTGCTAAAAAGCTTGTGGTTTTATGTAATTTTCTAGCAAATAAATTATGATTTTTACATGTAGGAGAGAAATGTCAGAATTGGCCTGGGTGCTCCAGAATGCCTGAATGTGCTCCCTGCATGTTGGGCATCTGTATGTGGCCACGTTGTGTAAAAGTCTCTCGCATGTGGTATCGCCATACTCTGGAGTAATGGCAGAATGTGTTTTGGGGTGTAATTTGTGGTATGCATATGCTGTGTGTGAGAAATAACCCGCTGATATGAAAATTTTGTGAAAAAATAAAAAAAAATCTTGATTTTGCAAAGAATTGTGGGGAAAAATGACAACTTCAAAAAGGTCAACATGCCTCTGTCTAGATACCTTGGAATGTCTTCTTTCCAAAAAGGAGTCATTTGGGGGGTATTGGTTCTTTTTTACTTAATTTTACCAAAAATATGTAGCAGTATAAAATGTGGCCAAAATCTTTGAAGAAAAATTACTAATTTTCTAAATTGTATATAAACGAGAAATGCCAATCTGCTATGCCTTTATTGCAGCCTGAAACACGTGAGCTTTTGGAAGACCCTATCACGTTGACCGAACTTCAACAAGCCTTAGATAGTACGAAACCGGGCAAAGCCCCGGGACCAGATGGTCTTACTATTGCATATTACAAGGCCCTGTTTCCTTTTTTAGGACATCGTTTAGTAGACCTGTTTAATGGCCCGGGGAAAGTCTTTCACAAAACTACATTACAAGCACAGATATCGGTTATTCCGAAGGAAGGCAAAGACCCGAACCAATGCGGGAGCTATCGGCCTCTCTCTCTTCTTAACACTGACTTTAAGTTATTTACTAAAATCCTGGCCGTTAGACTCCAACAGCATCTAACGTCTCTCATTCATTTAGATCAGGTAGGTTATGTCCCGACTAGGGAAGCCAGAGACAATACCACTAAAGTCTTAAACCTGTTACACATTGCAGTAGATAAAAAAACACTATGTCTTTTCCTTGGGACGGATGCCGAAAAGGCGTTCGACCGGGTCAATTGGGCGTTCATGTTTGAGACACTGCGATATATAGGCCTGGGGAGTAAGATGCTTCGTTGGATAACTGCAGCTTACACTGAACCTACGGCCAGTGTTGGAGCTAATGGGGTTCTCTCAGAGACCTTCACAGTTACCAACGGCACTAGACAGGGCTGTCCCTTATCACCCCTCCTGTTTGCAGTCTCCCTGGAACCCTTCTTGTGCCACATCCGACTGAATCCAAACATTACAGGTATAGGAGTGAACGAAAGGCAATATAAAATCTGTGCCTACGCTGATGATCTGATGTTCACCCTTACAAACCCTATGACCTCCCTGCCAAATCTGTTACGCAAATTCAAATTATATGGTCAGCTTTCTAATTTTAAGATCAACTATAATAAATCAGAGGCAATGGGCATAGGAATTTTACCTACTCAACTTATTAGACTTAGAGATAGCTTTTACCTGAAATGGACAGATACGGCTTTGTTGTATCTTGGTATTCATATACCTACGTCCTTTTTTCCAAGTTTTTAAGTTAAACTTCCCACCTCTTTTGAAGACAATTCAACAGTCGCTGGACCAATGGAGTAGTGGTCTTCACTCCTGGCTGGGCCGCTGTAATATTCTTAAAATGGCAGTGCTCTCTAAACTTCTTTATCATATGCAGGCCCCTCCAATTCATATTCCTAGGAATTTCTTTAAACAAATTCATTTTATTTTTACTCGTTTCCTATGGTCAGGGAAACACCCACGACTGAGTAGGGCGACACTTTCACTACCTAAATTACACGGGGGGTTGGCATTACCAGACATGCGTCTTTATTATCAAGCATGCCACCTTAGTAGACTTCTCGTCTGGAATAGGCATAAGGACATCAAACTGTGGACGCAGCTGGAACAAGACCAGAGTGAAATCCCTCTTATCAGAGCTCCCTGGTGCTATACAGCTTTACAAAAAAAAAGACCATCCCACCCCCCCCTGACGTTTTGCAATACCCACTTACGACTATAGAAGAGCTTTGCTCAAAGACTGGGACGATTGCCCATACATTATCTCTGATGTATGCTGTATTGATAACACCTCAGGGAGACCACCAACCCCCGACTCTATTGAAATGAGAGAGACTTAGACCGTCATTTTACCTCGAACGAGAAAAAACGGATAATTCAGTTAACTCATAAGTCTTCCAGGTGCTCTAAGTATCAGGAAACCAACTATAAACTTTTTACACGTTGGTATAGGACCCCTGCCCTTTTACATGAACTATTCCCGACGTCCTCAGATCTTTGTTGGAGGTGCCAGAATAATGGGGGTACTCTTTTTCATATATTTTGGTCATGCCCCCGTATTAGGGGGTTCTGGGAGGGGGTTCGTGGAATTGTGCAACAATTCACGGATTGTACGATCCCGGAAGACCCGGCCTTTTTTCTTTTACATGTAACTGATATCACTATGCGAGTTTATGAAAAATCAATTATCCGTCACCTTCTCGACGCAGCCAAACACTGTATCCCACTCAACTGGAAGTCACCGCATCCTCCGTCTATAGCCTCTTGGCTTCGGAGGGTTGACGAAATCGGTCGGTTAGAGGATTTGGTCCTCACTGGACAAAAACGACAAGAGAATTACAAAGATACCTGGCAACCCTGGAATATATTCAGGTACTCAATAGAGGGCCAACGCCTCAGAGAGTCCGCTACGCCAAACTGATCGTTCCATACATACCATTAGTGGGTCCATATGAATCATATGAACCATATTCCATAAATGACACCTGGGAAGTGAACCAGGACAATATTGTATTGAAGGACTGATATTTAAACTTCCATGCCTGCAAACCCCTTCCCTTCTTTTTCCCCCTTTTATATTCCTCACTTTTTTATGTGTGTATGTGTATGTGTATGTGTGTGTGTGTGTGTGTGTGTGTGTGTGTGTGTGTGTGTGTGTGTGTGTGTGTGTGTGTGTGTGTGTGTGTGTATATATATATATACCGTGTTTCCCCGAAAATAAGACGTACTCCGAAAATAAGCCGTAGCGGGATTTCAACACACGATCGAAATATAAGACACCCCTCCGAAAATAAGACGTAGCGATGTAGTGTCGAATCTCCGAAAATAAGACGTGGCGAATCTCCGATAATAAGACGTAGTGTCGTATGCGTAACGGCGCGGCGCGGAGCGGGAAACAACACGTGATAGGCGTACAGTACTGTACTGGAACTAAAGTGAGGAGAAGAATGCTGTGTAAAGCTGTAAAGCTTCTCCCAGCACTGACCAGCAAACCCCTCTCTCACCCCACACAAACACCAGGGGATAGGGGGAAAAGCTGCTACTGAGCCCAAAGAGATCACCCCAGCTCCACTTTGCTCCACATCAGCTTTGCTGGCCTATCTTTCTGTACAGCCAGACAAGATGAGTGCAAAGAGAAGAAGTTGGATATCCGAATGGTCCAAAAATGGCGTGCAGAATAAGATAATCTCAGTCTACAGGTGGACAGAGGAAATGCTAAGAAGCGCAAGTGTGGTTCAGGTAGGCAACCTTTATTTTCTGTAATAAAAATAAGACACCCCCTGAAAATAAGCCATAGTGTGATTTCTTGAGGAAAAAAAAATATAAGACGGTGTCTTATTTTCGGGGAAACACGGTGTGTGTATATATATATATATATATATATATATATATATATATATATATAATTTTTTTTTTCACTTCCCTAAGAAAATGGAAAATAAATACAACTGTTAAGTTTGTTATCCATGTAGGTGCATGAGCAATATCATTATTATCTATTCGTATTTGTTATTTTCTTTGTAATCCTTGTGGACTAATTCCCTCAATATAAATAAAATAATTTAAAAAAAAATAGACGAGAAATTCATTTTTTTTTACAGAATTTTCAGTCTTTTATTTCTTTTTGCACTATAAAAAAAATAAATAAAACAGTGATTAAATACCACCAAAATAAAGCTCTATTTGTGTGAAAAAGGGACAAATTTCATATGGGTACAGTGTTGTATGAGTAGTAGTCTCAAATTGTGAGAGCACCAAAAGCTGGAAATTGATCTGGTTAGGAAGGGGGTTTAAGTGCCCAGTGATCAAGAGGTTAAAGGAGTTTCAGGAATATCTAGCAAGTACTTGCTAAGTAGTACATGTGGCAACAATCTCCAGTATTCTTCATATGTCTGGGCTATGGGGTAGAATGGCAAGACTGAAGCCTTTGTTAAAAACAAAAACAAAAAAAACATCCAAGGCCAAATTTGAAGTCTCCCAAAAGCATGTGGGAAAATGTGTTCTGGTCTGATGCAACCAAGGTTCAACTTTTTGGCCATAATTCCAAAATATGGTGCAAAAACACTGCACATCAAAAGAACAGTATGAAGTATGAACAGTTCTAAATACCAGTCAATATTGGCACAAAACCTTCAGGCTTCTGCTAGAAAGCTGAACATGTAGAGGAACTTCATCTATTTCATCATCATAGAACGACCCAAAGCATACATCCAAATTAACAAAGAAATGGCTTCACCAGAATACGACCTGGATACCATTTGAAAATCTGTGGGTTGATCTGACGAGGGCTGTGCACAGGAGATGCCATCGCAAACTGACAGATTTTGAAGTGTTTTTACAAAGAAAATTGGGCCACGCTGACCGACTCATGCCCAAAAGGACAGCTGTGGGGGCGTGGCCAGGATCGGCATGTGAGCAGCCGCTTTTCAGAGCTCCCACCAGTCACCTTGTAATTGTTCCTGTTCCTGGCTTTGCCGATTCAATATGGCGGTACCGGAACCCCAGCTGAGCAGCCTGACCCGTTGTGAGCCTGATAGCAATAATGGTTACTCGCAAAAACAAGAGGCGGACCGGCCTGAAATCCCCAGCAGCGTGGCATTGAGAAGGACACAGTGAGTAAACCTCCCAAGTCCTCTAAAACAGCAGCCAGTGACTAGCCTAGGGACATGAGATATTATGCCCAGAAACTTGCAGGGCAGGCTGATGAGACTTGTGCCTGAGGCTATGGCAGAGGGAGAGGATATGGAGCCTGAGGAGGGGGATGGTGAGCTGACAGAGCCATTGCCAATATATTTAAAAATTCTTTAAATATATTAATAGTAAAAAGGTCAAGTCTGAGCATGTAGGCCCTTTACAAAATAATCTAGAGTGGGTGACTGAGGACATAGAGAAGGCAAATTTATTAAATGCTTTCTTCAGCTCTGTGTATACAATGGAGTATGGGGGAGCTCATGTCCATAATGGGGGTGGGAGTGACACAGCCCCAAATCCACAATGGCTCAAAAGTGATATGGTCCAGAAATATTTAGACAGAATAAAGGTGGATAAAGCACCTGGACCAGATGGCATCCACCCACGGATCCTAAAAGAATTGAGCTCTGAAATTTCAAAGCCACTGTATCTAATATTTAGGGACTCATTAATGACAGGAATAGTACCACTGGATTGGCGTAGAGCCAATGTGGTGCCTATATTTAAAAAGGGAACAAAGTCTTTACCAAGTAACTATAGACCTGTTAGTTTAACTTCTATAGTTGGGAAGATACTGGAACGTTTAATAAAAGACCACATGGATGAGTTCTTGCTGGAAACAAACTATTTAAGCAGCAGACAGCATGGATTCATGAAAGACAGAAGTTGTCAGACAAACCTGATTTCTTTTTATGAAGAGGTAAGTAAAACCCTGGACAGAGGCGTGGCAGTGGATGTGGTATACTTGGATTTTGCAAAAGCGTTCGATACAGTTCCCCACACACGGCTCATGTGTAAGGTAAGGTCTACAGCAGGAGTCTCCAAACTATGGCCCTCCAGGTGTTCAGGAACTACAATTCCCATCATGCCTAGTCATGTCTACGAATGTCAGAGTTTTACAATGCCTCATGGGAAGTGTAGTTCCACAGCAGCTGGAGGGCTGTAGTTTGGAGATCCCTGGTCTACAGGATTAGATATATCAGTTTGTAAATGGATAGAAAACTGGCTGAAAGACAGGATTCAGAGAGTTGTGGTTAATGATTCTCACTCTTAATGGTCCGAGGTTATCAGCGGTGTACCCCAAGGTTCAGTGTTGGGTCCCTTACTTTTCAATATATTTATAAATGATATTGGGTCTGAGATCCAAAGTAACATTTCTGTTTTTGCAGATGACACCAAGCTATGCAGTGGAATAACATCCTTGCAGGATGTCTCCAATTTACAAGCCGACCTCAATTCTCTGTCTAATTGGGCGACTATGTGGATTCAGGTCTGGACTTTGACTTGGCCATTCTAACACCTGGATATGTTTATTTGTGAACCATTCCATTGTAGATTTTGCTTTATGTTTTGGATCATTGTCTTGTTGGAAGTCAAATTTCTGTCCCAGTCTCAGGTCTTTTGCAGACTCCTACAGGTTTTCTTCCAGAATGGTCCTGTATTTGGCTCCATCCACCTTCCCATTAATTTTAACCATCTTCCCTGTCCCTGCTGAAGAAAAGCAGGCCCAAACCATGATGCTGCCACCACCATGTTTGACAGTGGGGATGGTGTGTTCAGGGTGATGGGCTGTGTTGCTTTTACGCCAAACATAACGTTTGGAAAGTTGCCAAAAAGTTAGATTTTTGGTTTCATCTGACCAGAGCACCTTCTTACACATGTTTGGTGTGTCTCCCAGGCAGTGTTGTAAGTAACTGAGTTAGAATAAACGCAGTTACCTAACGCAGCCCCTTTTGAGGGTAACGAGTAATCTACCTGATTACTCTTCCCCTCACGCTAACGCAGTTCCAATTACTTGGGGGGCATTACCACAATTACATCTACCGCCACTAGATGGCAGCAGAGTAATTGCTTCTGCCAGCGCTGTGAACATAAATATGGGTGGAACTCCGCTTTAGAATCATGTGACCGCTGTGATGGCCTGTCACAGCAGTCTGAAAACTCCTAATCGCAAGGAGCCCTGGATACAATGAGCCCCACTGACCTATCACCGGGGAACAACTCACATCGATCACACACACTGTGTGCGCAACCTGATCAATGATCCGGGGAACACATGGCCGGAACAAAATGTTCCACAGAACAAACATTCCCTATACAACACAGCGTACACAGCGACATCTAGTGGTCAACATGGTAAGTGCAGGACACCTATACAGACCAATGATCAGCGGGTTATTTTTGGTCAGTGATTTCATCTCTTCATCAGACAACAAAGAAAAATCTGACATCCCCATTCCAGATCCCTTGCATCTAATAAAGCTTATATAAGATAAATTAAATAATAAACAATAAACTATAGAATATTCTAATAAAGCCTAATATAAGATTTTACATTACAGACTCTGTAAACATCAAGAGAATGTATATTATAAACATACATTTTAATCCAGCTTATAATTTGGATGTAATATGTAGCAGATGGATAAGGGTTTTAAGTCCTATCAGCTGCACATACATGGTGGGACGGATGCACCTAGGCTGGGATATACACGAGATCACCGTTTGTTTCCGGTTTTCTTCTCTCAAGGATCTGGCATTCTTTTGTCTTGGAGTATTAACTCACTGCTCTCTGGCAAGCGCCCGTCATCTGCTTCTCAACAAAGCATTGTAGAATATTAAAAAAAAATTCAGTTACTTTGCTGAGTAACTAATTACTTTTTCAATGTAGTAACTGAGTCACAAACGCAATTACTTTTTCGGAGAAGTAATTTGTAACTGTAACTAATTACTTTTTTAAAGTAAGATGAGCAACACTGCTCCCAGGTGGCTTGTGGCAAACTTTAAACAACACGTTTTATGTATATCTTTAAGAAATGGCTTTCTTCTTGCCACTCTTCCAAAAAGGGCAGATTTGTGCAGTATACGACTGATTGTTGTCCTATGGACAGAGTCTCCCACCTCACCTGTAGATCTCTGCAGTTCATCCAGAGTGATCAAGGGCCTCTTGGCTGCATCTCTGATCAGTCTTCTCCTTGAATGAGCTGAAAGTTTAGAGGGACGGCCAGGTCTTCGTAGATTTGCAGTGGTCTGATACTCCTTCCTTTGCAATATTATCGCTTGCACAGTGCTTCTTGGGATGTTTAAAGCTTGGGAAATCTTTTTGTATCCAAATCCAGCTTTAAACTTCTCCAGAACAGTATCTCGGACCTGCCTGCTGTGTTCCTTGTTCTTCATGATGCTCTTTGCACTTTAAACGGACCTCCTGAGACTATCACAGTGCAGGTGCATTTATACGGAGACTTGATTACACACAGGTGGATTTTATTTATCATCATTAGTCATTTAGGTCAACATTGGATCATTCAGAGATCCTCACTGAACTTCTGGAGAGAGTTCGCTGCACTGAAAGTAAAGGGGCTGAATAATTTTGCGCGCCCAATTTTCCAGTTTTTTATTTGTTAAAAAAGTTTGGAATATCCAATAATTTTCGTTCCACTTCATGATTGTGTCCCACTTGTTGTTGATTCTTCACAAAAAAATACAGATTTATATCTTTATGTTTAAAGCCTTAAATGTGGCAAAAGGTCGCAAAGTGCGTGTTTGGGAGCCACGTCGCACGACCGCGCAATTGTCAGTTAAAGGGACGCGGTTGCCGAATCACAAAAAGGGGCAAGGTCCTTAACCTGGTGCGGGTCTTAAGTGGTTAAAGGACACAACATACAGGGATATAGAAAAGCATTATAGACACTGATACGCATGCACCCACGCAGGTTGAACTTGATGGACTATTATCTTTCTTCAGCCTTACCTACTAACTATGTAAAAGGTAACTTCTATCACCCTGTTTGATATGTAGTTTCCTTGTAAGCCATCTGCAGAATATATTATTTGGTCCTATTGTCCCACAACCTATGATCTGCCATTAGTAAATTAAAGCGGAGCTCTGGCCTTTTTTTTTTCAAATAGTGATAGTCGCAGCTTATGCGATCTGTTTTTTTTTTTTGTACGCGCTGTCCTCTCAGGATCCAGTAAGCTTACATCCTTCGTGTGGGCATCTGAAGCCCTCTCAGAGTTTTTTGGGAAATGGTGCTGCTGGGTACCCAGCATGCACCTCCCAATCGTGCGCCTGTGCATTGTGAACAAAGTGTGGCGCATTCAGTGTGTTGCAGGATGCCATAACAATGACACCAGAGCCAACGGGCGAGGTACAACAGAAATGGGCATATTTATGTCCCTTAAAAGATAATCAGCTTGAAAAAAAATTAATAAATAAACTTTCAGAACCTTAACCACTTGCCAACCAGCCGCCTCAGTTATACCGGGGCAGGTTGTTTTGGCATAGGTGTATGTCGAGCTCGTACACGGCGATCTATGCGTGCACATGGGCTTCCTTGGGCCACTCAATGCCACTTGTTCCCCACAGGGACAGAACAGGGATCTGCCTGTGTAAACAAGACAGATCTCCATTCTGACACGGAAGATCACACAGATCCCGTCCTTCTGCTATGCAGGAAGACGGATCTGTGTGTTATCCCAATTAGCCCTTCCCCAATACAGTTAGAACACACAGTGAGAAAACACAGTTAACACCTGATGTTAACCCCTTCCCTGCCAGTGTCATTATTGCAGTGCATATTTTTAGCACCGATTACTGTAGTAATGTCACTGGTACCCAAAAAATGTTGTTAGATATCTGATCTGTCCGCTGCAATATCACAGTCCCTCTAAAAATCACAGATCGCCGTGATTACAAGAAATAATAAAAAAATAAAATAAATCTATCCCCTATTTTGTAGATGCAGTAATTTTTGCGCAAGCCAATCAATATACGCTTATTGCGATTTTTATTACCAAAAATATATAGAAGAATACAGAGCGGCCTAAACTGAGGAAAAAATTGCTTTTTTTAAAAAAAAAAAATGGGGATATTTATTATAGCAAAAAGTATAAAATAGAGTTTTTTTTTTTTTTTTCAACATTGTCACCCTTTTTTGTTTATATTGCAAAAAATAAAAACCGCAGAGATGATCAAATACCGCCAAAAATAAGCTCTATTTGTGGGAAAAAAAAGGATGTCAATTGTGTTTGGTTACAGCATTGCATGGCATGTGCAATTGTCAATTAAAGTACAGTATCGCAAAAAATGGCCTGGTCATTAAGCAGCTAAATCTTCCGAGGCTGAAGTGGTTAAATTCTTTCGGTGTTGAAACGATTCGGCACACCACGTGACCTGCGAATTGTGAGCTCCGCTGCCTCGGCCATAGGCTAGGCCAGTGATGGCGAACCTTGGCACCCCAGATGTTTTGGAACTACATTTCCCATGATGCTCCACTACACTGCAGAGTGCAAGAGCATCATGGGAAATGTAGTTCCAAAACATCTGGAGTGCCAAGGTTCGCCATCACTGGGCTAGGCCGTGGCTTCAGCCTAGCTCTCAGAGCGGCGGCCATCTTAGTTCACCCGGTGGAAGCCTAGGTGAGCATGCAATGTATGGTGGCTGTGATGGGGGAATCTGATGTATGGGGGCTATGATGAGGAAATCTGATGTATGGTGGATTCTGAAGTAGGGGGACTCTGATGGGGGATTCTGATGTATGGGGGCTCTGATGTGGGAATCTGATGTAGGGGGCTCTGATGGGGGGGGATCTAATGTTTACTGACATTCTAAAATATGATGGAAACTCATATTAGAATTAAACAAATTAACCACTTCCTGACGGCCATACGACTATATACGGCCGCAGGGTGGTTCTTAATCTCCGGGTGGCCGTCTATATACGGCCGCCCCTTTCCTCGTTCCCCACGCGCGCTCCGGAGCGCGCATCGGGGAACTTCTGTGCTGGCCGTAATTACAGATCACAGCGGCTATTTACAGCACGATCGTCGTGGCCAATGGGAGATGATCTCAAATGTAAACATATGAGATCATCTTTCATTGCCGTCTCTCCCTCCTCACACAGACAGCACGTGTGAGGAGGGAGAACTTCTGTGAGTTTTGCTACAAAGTTACAGTGCCATACAAAAGTGCCCAGTGCCCGGGAAACACTTGGTGCCCACCAGTGCCACCTGTGATCAGTGCACATCTGCCGCCTCAGTGCCCACCCGTGCCACCTCATTACTGCCCACCTGATCAGTGCCCACCTGTTCCGTAGTCAATCAGTGCACATCTGTGCCGCCTCATCGGTGCACATCGGTACCCATCTCAGTGCCATCTGTGCCACCTCAGTGCCATCTGTGCTGCATCAGTGCCATCAATCAGTGCACATCTGTGCTGCCCCATCAGTGCACATTTATTCCACCTCATCAGTACCCATCTATGCCACCTCAGTACCCATCTGTGCTGCCTTATTAGTGCTCATCTGTGCAAACAATCAGGGCCCATCTGTAACGGAATGTATTTTGGGGTGTCATTTTTGCTATCTAAATGCTATGTGTTGGAAATATCTTATCAATGGACAACTTTGTGTAAAAAAAATAAAATGCTTTTTCAGTGCCGCCTCAACACACATCTTTGCCACCTCATTAGTGCCACCTGTGCTGCCTCATCAGTGCAAATCTGTGCAATCAGTACACATCTGTGTACATCTGTTCCACCACCTCAGTACCCATCTATGCCACCTCATTAGGGCACATCTGTGCAATCAATCAGTGCACATCTGTGCCACCTCAGTGCACACCTGTGAAGTTGCATCACCACCGCCAGCAACCATGTCAAAATGTTGCTTTTCCGTCAAGGAGGCATATCAAATTATTTCCGTGCCTGACGAGAGCAACTGGGAGCTCTCTTTTTCGGATTCTGAGTTGGATGTAATCTATGAGCCAGTCTACAGTAGTGGAACAGTGACAGGCTCAGAGGGGGAAGATAGTCAGCCCACCAAACGAAGGCGCTCTGGTGAGGAGGCAGTTGCATCCACCAGCACCGACGTGCCATCCACCAGCACCGCAGTACCTTGACAACAAAGGCCAAGGACCCATGCCAGCCTTCCCTATGCCCTTCAGAACCCCTTGTGGCTTCCTCCAAATTCAGGAGAAGCCAACATTCCCTCTTTCACTGCCCAGCCAGGACTCCTGGTGGACACGGATAATTTTTCCCCAATTAATTTTTTTGATTTATTTTTTACTGAGGAACTGCTATCTAGCATTGTGGCCCAGTGCAACCTATATGCACAACAATTTATTTCAAATAATCCAAAATCTTATTATGCCTGTCCCTTCGAGTGGAGAGACCTATCAGTGGAGCAGTGTAAGGTTTTTTTAAGACTCACATTTTGCATGTGACTCAACCCAAAAAATGAAATGCGATCCTTTTGGTCCAAATGCCCCATCTACCATATGACAATCTTCTCTGCATCAATGCCCAGAACCAGATACTTTATGATCATGAGGTTCCTCCACTTCAACAATAATAACCAGTATATAAAAAATATAAATTGATAAAATCACATGTAATCTCTATCAAATCATACAGCAGCGCTAGTTGTCACTCAAGTCCTGAATTAGAACATAAAAGTAAGAAAGTTCTCCAGAGATGAAGAGGTGTGCCAAAGTTCAGTGGGAAAGGTGTTCCTAAATAAATATTCAACTGTCCACCGTTAGTGAGACCACTCGTGCACAATCCACCCTGGCTCGCAGTGTGAGTGTAGCTTGTGCAGGGACTTGAATTGCAAGCAGCACCGGATCGGGAGTGGGGCTCGGTGATCGGAGTTGGGGTGACATGCTGTGGACCCTGTGCTTGCCAAGCTCCTGGGTATAAGATCACAAATGAGGAATATAACACGCTGGTCAGTTCATGGTTCCCTGGAGCTGGAGAAGATCAGATGGATTGGATGTTCAGAGCCTAATTTATTACACTGTCTGGTGAGTAGATGCCCTTGAGGGGACATTGGCACGGGAGACAGTTGAATATTTATTTAGGAACACCTTTCCCACTGAACTTTGGCTCAGCATAATGTATTTTGGGGTGTAATTTTTGGTATGTGCATGCTATGTATCTCTGGAACACCTGACGGTGGTTCCTTGCATGTTAAATCTCTGTATGTGGTCAGGCTGTGTAGAAGTCTCACACATGTGTTATCGTTGTACTCAGGAGGAGTAGCAGAATGTATTTTGGGGTGTCATTTTTGCTATCTAAATGCTATGTGTTGGAAATATCTTATCAATGGACAACTTTGTGTAAAAAAAAAAAAATGCTTTTTCATTTTTTTTCCACATTTTCCAAAAACTGCTGGAAAAAAATAAACCGTTCAAAAGACTCATTATGCCTCATAGATTATACGTTGGGGTGTTAGCTTTCCAAAATGGGTAATTTCATTGTCCTGGTGTTCCAGGGCCTTCAAAAGTGTAATAGGTAGTCAACTAGTTAGATGTGCAATTTATGCTCCTAAAACCCCTGAATGCACTCCCTGCAGGTTGGGCATCTGTATGTGGTCAGGCTGTGAAAAAGTCTCACACGAGGGGTATCGTTCTAATCAGGAGGAGTAGCAGAATGTATTTTGGGGTGTCATTTGTGGTATGCACAAGCCATGTGAAAGAAATAAGCTATTACAATGACAATTTTGAGAAATGTTTTAAATAAAAAATAAAAAATCTTAATTTTACAAAGTATTGTGGGAAAAAAAATACAACTTCAAATAACTCACCATGCCTCTTACTAAATACCTTGGAATGTCTACTTTCCAAAAATTAGTTATTTGGGGGGTATTTGTAGTTTCCTGGCTTGTTAGGGTCTCAAGAAATTATATAGGCCTTCAGTACATCAGGTGTGATCAGATGTGATATTTTTTTATGATTTGCACTATAGCTTACTCTAAAAAAATTTACACAGACCAAATAATTTCCAAAAATGTGGGGTTATTTTTTATCAAAGACATTTAGCAGTATAAATTGTGGCCAAAATGTATGAAGAAAAAATAATAATTTGCAACATTTTATCACAGAAACTAAGAAAAAAACATTTTTTTTCAAAAAATGTCAGTCTTTTTTCATTAATGGTGCAAGAAAAGACAAAAAAATCGGTGGGGGACAGTGTTGCATGACTGAGTAATTGTCATTCAAAATGTGAGAGCACTGAAAGCTGAAAATTGGACAATGCTGCGCTCTCTTCTTCACCACAGTAACCAAGTATGTAATTGCATGTAAGTGATGGTAGATCCCCCCTCTGAATACTATGGTGGACATCACTTTCAAAATTAAAATCTGAAGAAACCTTATATGAGGGTGGATTTTATCGGCAATTGCACAGGTGGACTGTAATCACACATTGACGTTATAAACGTTTTTTTTCATCTTTTCAATTAACTTTTATGTACATTTATAAATAGTTTTTTGCTGATCCGAAAAATTATCCAATCCATGACTCTGATCCGAGGAACGGTTCAAACCATGAGTTTTTTGATCCATTGCACCCCTACTTGATAGGAGAAAAAAAAAAAACACATAGCTGTTATGCTACTAGACTTCTCAAATAGGATATACTTGCCCTAACAAGCGGTACCTGTGCCCACTGTCATATATGTATTTTGTCTGTATGTTGTTCAGTGTGAAGCCCCACTGGGGTGACCGCAATTCACAATCCCCCCCCCCTTGTTTTTATTGCAACCCCTTACAGGGGAGTTCTGGCGTTTTATGTGTAAAACTTTTGAAAAGTCACCAAAAATTTAATTGAAAAATAAAAAAATCTCATACATTTAAACTGCTTGCACTGAGAAATACTAGAGGCAATTATAATAAAGGCACCACAAAGTTAATAATTCTTTAGTCCTCTGCATATAAAATAGCATTGTTTGCTATGCACTGTGGTTTACCTTTTTTTTAAAAGCCATGAACCATGTCGCTTGGCCTACTACTTGCCTGTCACATTGGCCATATCCCCAACAGGGTCTTGGAACCAAAGAAATGGACCATGTCCCTGGACTTGTATAGCACCTTGTGACTAACTTCACATGTTCTTGTGCCAAGGTGAGTGCTTAACAAATGATCCAGCGCCCAAAGTAAACATTACATGCCTGAACCCCTCCCCCCCCCCATCACACAGTGGGATCCAGGTACTGTTCCCAAGCTACACACTGAGGATTACTGACTGGGAAACTTCTACATAACCCAGGGCAATAATCAGTCAGCTCTTGATAGAATTGTCACAAAAAAATTGCATTGTTAAAAAAGAAAAACACTTCTGCAGAAGGAAACATGTCCATCACTTAAAGTGGATATAAACCTTCCATACACCCAGTGAAGTAAACAGCCTCAGGTGATACACAGAGATTAAAAACATCTCCCTACACAAGTTTTACATCCATATCTGCTGTCTTCACATTTATATACTGTTTAGAATGTTCAGATCGGGTTAGGAAATGTTCTCTTCCTGTTTAACACAGAGTGTGATGTCTGGGCATAAAGCCAAGATAGCTAAAATTGCTGATTGGAGAAAAGGCACACACCCCCTCTCATGAAGGCAGAGACTCTCAGAGGTGTTTTGTAACAGGGCCAGCTCACTGCTAATATATTTTAGCAATCTCCCCTGACAGAAATGTCAGGCTGCTTTTATCTGATGTGTCAGAGAATTTGTCAGGCTGATAACAGACTGGAATGAGGAATGAGCTATGGGACTTAGCTCTTTGAAGAGAGATAACAAAATACTGCAGATAGCAGCTCAGAATTCATGAATTGGGTTTACATCCACTTTAAGGATAAAACCAAAATACTAGAGTCTCACAGGGAGGACAGAGTTACATGCACAGCTTTTTTTTCTTCCTTTAGAGAACTGATGGCAATCAACATTTTCCACCGTAGGGGGAGAGCACACCTCAAAGGGTGGGAGGGACTTACAAAGGCATTGTTAAACACTGAGTTATGCACAGGGTTCAGGCCTGCACTACATACAGTTACAGCCACGGGTTTTTTTTTTCTTTTGGGATAAAGGTTTTACATGAATAAATAAAATGTGTAATAAATATATATATATTTGTGCTTATCCAAAAAGTAATTTAAATGGCTGTTGCGTATGATAGCAGGAATACTATAGCTAATGGTGAATTTTGGAAAAATATAAGCGCGCTACCCAGTATTCCAGTGCAAATAAAGTGATTACAAGCAAATTAAACATGGTAACTGTCCATATAAGAACTGAATTTTGTCCTTCCGTGGATGTTATTCTAACTAAGCAATTAGTTAGATGGAATAATGCTGTGAGAACTCTTAGGCCGCGTACACACGATCAAATTTATCTGCTGAAACCGTTCCGACGAACCGTTTCAGCAGACAAATCTGATCGTGTGTACGGGCGAGCAGACAGGTTTTTCCAGCAGACAAGTTTTAAAGCATGCTTTAAATCTTGTCTGCTGGAAACCCATCCGTCCGACATGTCCGCTGGTTAGTACGCCTAACCAGCGGACAAAAATCCCCCGCATGCGCCGAATGGATTTGACGCATGCGTTGAAATATTTTACTTCCTGGAGTGGTGACGTGGGGGTGTCAACGTCACCGCGCTGTCTGCCGGCGGGGATTTTGGTTTGATGGTGGTGTGTACAACCATCAGACCAAAACAGCTCGGTAGACATATCCGATGAAAACGGTCCGTCGGACCGTTTTCATCAGATAAGTTTGAGCGTGTGTACGCGGCCTTAGTCTACTCCCAATGATCAATTCCCCCCAATCAGCTTTGAGCATTTCAGACAACCTATAGGGCTGGCTTAGCAATTCCACATACTGTATAATGAGACATGAGGTGTACCAAGATGGCACCACTTCCGACGTCTGATGATGAAACGCGAAAGTCTCAGCTTGGAATGCGATCACGTCACTTACAGCTTCACGTATTAGGTCTGTGGAATACATGCCATCCTAGATCTGTTGAATGGACTCTGTTTATGCTTTTGCCACTAGTGAGTTCCTTCTTTTGTAAATTAAAAAAAAAATACTTTTTATTGGATTTACACTGAGTGTCCCTCCTTTCCATCCATCCACATGCTGATATCCCATTATCTAATACACAATGGAAGAGGTCCCTGAATTGAACACCTGGAACAAAGCTTGATCTGATGTGTTTTACCCCTGTAGGGGTGGAGTTATCTGGCGAGTGCGGAACCAAGAGGGGAGCATAAGTGTTGATCACTTTCTGCATAGAAGTTGTGGGAATTGGCACCAGTCACTTTGGAGAGTCACGTTTATGGACATTGATTTAACAAGTCACTTTAGAATACTACATATACATTATATATATTTTTTGTTGCCGTTTATAAATATATATTCTCTTATTAGCACTTTATAATTTTATTTATGGATGAAGATTTTGGTACACAGTAATATTTGCATATACATGTAATCAAATCATATAGCAGCGCTAGTTGTCACTCAAGTTCTAAATGTGACAGCTCTTTGTATTGGTACATAAAAGTAAAAAAAGTTCTCCACCCATCAAACGTCTCCCGTGCCAGTGACCCCCCAAGGGGATCTACTCACCAGACAGTGTACAACAAAATTAGGCTCTGAACATCAATCCCTCCTGCTCTTCTCCAACTCCAGATAACCACTGACCAGCGTGTAATAATCCTAGTGACCACCGGGTGTCAGGATACATAAAAAAGACTGGATATGGTGTAATACCGTTTCAAGTCTTTATTTAACAAGCTGTGTCAGTGTACTACAGCATTCATTTAAAATGAGGAACACTTAAAAAGACTGGTTCCAGGTTCACAGTGGGGTCGGTTTTGCTTGTGCCTGTTTAGCGTCCACTGCAATAGCATACACAGCTCCACCACCTAACACTGGAGCACAGATGGAACGCAGCGTGAGCTTCCTGTGTGTCGTGAGGTCACGTCCTGATGTTTCGTCTACCGACTTCCTCTGAGGGCGTGGCCTCACGGCGCAACAACACAGTTTAAATAGTGATCTACATAGGTAAGGCATGCCTCCAGCGTTAACCCCTCACTTCTACTCCATCACTCACGGACACCCGAGAGGACGGATCAGGAGTTTATTCACTGGGGATCTGCTGATAGCAATGCCTAATAGCTCCAGCACGCTGTGAAAGCATCAATAAAAAACGGGCTATACCTGCATTGTTCTCTCACGATCCCGGAGCAAACATTAATCAAGCCTATGATATGATTCATTCAAAATATGACATGGTAATATTTCACATATTCTCCAGATTACATATTAAAATAGGGGGGTGTGAGATCAATGCTAGGTAAAATCAAATTACAGATATTATACAGGTCGTTCTCAAAAAATTAGCATATTGTGATAAAGTTCATTATTTTCTGTAATGTACTGATAAACATTAGACTTTCATATATTTTAGATTCATTACACACAACTGAAGTAGTTCAAGCCTTTTATTGTTTTAATATTGATGATTTTGGCATACAGCTCATGAAAACCCCAAATTCCTATCTCAAAAAATTAGCATATCATGAAAAGGTTCTCTAAATGAGCTCTTAACCTAATCATCTAAATCAACTAATTAACTCTAAACACCTGCAAAAGATTCCTGAGGCTTTTAAAAACTCCCAGCCTGGTTCATTACTCCAAACCGCAATCATGGGTAAGACTGCCGACCTGACTGCTGTCCAGAAGGCCATCATTGACACCCTCAAGCAAGAGGGTAAGACACAGAAAGAAATTTCTGAACGAATAGGCTGTTCCCAGAGTGCTGTATCAAGGCACCTCAGT
Organism: Rana kukunoris; assembly: GCA_029574335.1. Taxonomy (NCBI): domain Eukaryota; kingdom Metazoa; phylum Chordata; class Amphibia; order Anura; family Ranidae; genus Rana; species Rana kukunoris. Next base: position 41,851,414 of record CM056058.1, on the reverse strand, counting down.
GGGAAGTCTGTGGGAAGGAAAAAGGGTGGCAGAAAATGCTGCACAACGAGAAGAGGTGACCGGACCCTGAGGAAGATTGTGGAGAAGGACCAATTCCAGACCTTGGGGGACCTGCGGAAGCAGTGGACTGAGTCTGGAGTAGAAACATCCAGAGCCACCATGTACAGGCATGTGCAGAAATGGGCTACAGGTGCCGCATTCCCCAGGTCAAGCCACTTTTGAACCAGAAACAGCGGCAGAAGCGCATTACCTGGGCTACAGAGAAGCAACACTGGACTGTTGCTCAGTGGTCCAAAGTACTTTTTTCGGATGAAAGCAAATTTTGCATGTCATTCGGTAATCAAGGTGCCAGAGTCTGAAGGAAGACTGGGGAGAGGGAAATGCCAAAATGCCTGAAGTCCAGTGTCAAGTACCCACAGTCAGTGATGGTCTGGGGTGCCATGTCAGCTGCTGGTGTTGGTCCACTGTGTTTTATCAAGGGCAGGGCGAATGCAGCTAGCTATCAGGAGATTTTGGAGCACTTCATGCTTCCATCTGCTGAAAAGCTTTATGGAGATGAAGATTTCATTTTTCAGCATGACCTGGCACCTGCTCACAGTGCCAAAACCACTGGTAAATGGTTTACTGACCATGGTATTACTGTGCTCAATTGGCCTGCCAACTCTCTTGACCTAATCCCCATAGAGAATCTGTGGGATATTGGGAAGAGAAAGTTGAGAGACGCAAGACCCAACACTCTGGATGAGCTTAAGGCCGCTACCGAAGCATCCTGGGCCTCCATAACACCTCAGCAGTGCCACAGGCTGATTGCCTCCATGCCACGCCGCATTGAAGCAGTCATTTCTGCAAAAGGATTCCAGACCAAGTATTGAGTGCATAACTGAACATAACTATTTGAAGGTTGACTTTTTTTTAAATTAAAAACACTTTTCTTTTATTGGTCGGATGAAATATGCTAATTTTTTGAGATAGGAATTTGGGGTTTTCATGAGCTGTATGCCAAAATCATCAATATTAAAACAATAAAAGGCTTTAACTACTTCAGTTGTGTGTAATGAATCTAAAATAAATGAAAGTAACGTTTATCAGTACATTACAGAAAATAATGAACTTCATCACAATATGCTAATTTTTTGAGAACGACCTGTAAATACTATAAATTACAAATACAATAGATATATTATAAATATAATATAATAAATACAATAAAATCTCATAATGCAGATGCTCATTCCAATTAGCAAAGGATATATAGAAATACAACAAAATATCAGGATAAATCATTAGTAAATAATTATTCTACAACCAAAATACAGAATAAAAATCTAAAAATAGATTACCACTAGGGGGAGCCATACAATATCAGTTCTGTCTCTATTTTAAAATAAAATTTAGTAATCAAAGAGGGGAATTGATTAAGAGTCCCTTATAAAAAATGTATGTCAAGTTCAACATTCAGGCCCTTAGGGGTGAGTGTATCTAATAAATATATCCATAATGTTTCACGTTTGGATAATTCCCTGATCATATTATTTCCTCTCCCAGCTGGTTTTATTAAATCAATACCCCAAAATTTCAACACCGAAGGGTCTTGATTGTGATGCAATTTAAAATGGAGCGAGACATTGTGGTCCTTGTAGCCGATCCTGATTTTTTTTTTTTTATGTTCACCGATTCAGATTTTTAAACGCCTTTTGGTTCGGCCTACATACATCAGCCCACATGGACAACTTAATACATATACCACATGTGTGGCATTACATGTGATAAACTCTTTGATATTGTGCTCCTTATTATTAACTGTAGATTTAAAATTGGCTATGCCCCTCATAGGCCTCCTCCAATGTCGAACAATTTCTCTTCACCCGCATAAGTTGGCCTTTAGGTATGTTTTTTAGCCATGCTGGGTGGTGTGATGTTTTGGATTTTTGTTTATCACACAATTATTTTTGGTTTGATAGTTGTTTTTATACGCAGAAGAAAGGTGTGGCGATGGGCGCTAAGTTCGCACCCAGCATCGCTAATCTTTTTATGGGGGAGTGGGAAGATAAATATATTTTTACTAACCGGCAAATTGAATTATTGTTTTACAGGTGTTTTATTGACGATGTGATATTTTTATGGGAAGGGCCAGAATCCTCCCTGTGAGAGTTTTTAGATTTTCTGAATTTTAATCCTAACAATATTAAACTGACTAGTAAATATAGCCAGGAGAAAATTGACTTTTAGATGTAACTATCTATAGGAAGGGAGACATTTTTCAAACAAAAGTTTATTTTAAAACCCACAGACTGCAATAGTTTTTTACCTATACAGAGCGGTCACCACCCAGCATGGCTAAAAAACATACCTAAAGGCCAACTCATGCGGGTGAAGAGAAAATGTTCGGATTATAATGCTCAATCAGAAAATCTGAAAAATAGGTTCAGAGAAAAGGGCTATGATGCCCAGAAATTAAATTCAATATCTGAAGAAATCAAATTAATTCCACGAGCAGATGTCTTGAAGGATGTGGTCAAAACCACTAACCCCAATGATCACAAATGGAATTTTATGTCCTCCTTCCATGCGCAATATAAAGAAGTGGAAGCTATATTCCAGAATCATTGGCATGTTCTGTGTCTCGATAAATCCTTGAGACCCGCACTTCTGGGAAATCCCAAATTCATTTATCGAAAAAGCACCTAGTATGGGTGATAAGGTTGTGAAAAAAAGTATTGGACCAACCGAAGAAACCGATATCGTTTTGGGATCAAAAGGGTTTCTTTGCATGCCGAAGGTGTAAATGTTGCAAAACAGTTCTTGAACCTATGAGGGGCATAGCCAATTTTAAATCTATAGTTAATAATAAGGAGCACAATATCAAAGAGTTTATCACATGTAATGCCACACATGTGGTATATGTATTAAGTTGTCCATGTGGGCTGATGTATGTAGGCCGAACCAAAAGGCATTTAAAAATCAGAATCGGTGAACACATAAAAAACATCAGGATCGGCTACAAGGACCACAATGTCTCGCTCCATTTTAAATTGCATCACAATCAAGACCCTTCGGAGTTTAAATTTTGGGGTATTGATTTAATTAAACCAGCTTGGAATGGAAATAATATGATCAGGGAATTATCCAAACGTGAAACATTATGGATATATTTATTAGATACACTCACCCCTAAGGTCCTGAATGTTGAACTTGACATCAATTGTTTTATAAGCGACTCTTAATCAATTCCCCTCTTTGATTACTAAATTTTATTTTAAAATAGAGACAGAATTGATATCGTATGGCTCCCCCTAGTGGTAATCTGTTTTGAGATTTTTATTCTGTATTTTGGTTGTAGAATAATTATTTACTAATGATTTATCCTGATATTTTGTTGTATTTCTATATATCCGTTGGTAATTGGAATGAGCATCTGCATTATGAGATTTTATTGTATTTATTTATTATATTTATAATATATCTATTGTATTTATAATTTATAGTATCTATAATTCGATTTTACCTAGCATTGATCTCACACCCCCCTATTTTAATATGTAATCTGGAATATTGGATCTGGAGTATATGTGAAATATTACCATGTCATATTTTGAATGACTCATATCATATCATGTTTGCTCCAGAATCGTGAGAGAACAATGCAGGTATAGCCTGTTTTTTTATTGATGCTTTCACAGTGTGCTAAAGCTATTAGGCATTGCTATCAGCAGATCCCCAGTGAATACACTCCTGACCCGTCCTCTCGGGTGTCCGTGAGTGATGGAGGAGAAGTGAGGGGGTTAACGCTGGAGGCGTGCCTTACCTATGTAGATCACTATTTAAACTGTGTTGTTGCACCGTGAGGCCACGCCCTCAGAGGAAGTCGGTAGACCTAACGTCAGGGCGTGACCTCACGACACACAGGAAGCTCACGCTGCGTTCCATCTGTGCTCCAGTGTTAGGTGGTGGAGCTGTGTATGCTATTGCGGTGGATGCTAAACAGGCACAAGCAAAAACGACCCCACTGTGAACCTGGAACCAGTCTTTTTAAGTGTTGCTCATTTTAAATGAATGCTGTAGTACAGTGTTTTTCAACTCCAGTCCTCAAGGCACACCAACAGGTCATGTTTTCAGGCTTTCCATTATTTTGCACAGGTGATTTGATCAGTTTCACTGCCTTAGTAATCACCACAGCCATTTCATCTGAGGGAAAACCTGAAAACTTGACCTGTTGGTGTGCCTTGAGGACTGGAGTTGAAAAACACTGCTGTAGTACACTGACACAGCTTGTTAAATAAAGACTTGAAACAGTATAACACCATATCCAGTCTTTTTTATGTATCCTGACACCCGGTGGTCACTAGGATTATTACACGCTGGTCAGTGGTTATCTGGAGTTGGAGAAGAGCAGGAGGGATTGATGTTCAGAGCCTAATTTTCTACACTGTCTGGTGAGTAGATCCCCTTGGGGGGTCACTGGCACGGGAGACGTTTGACGGGTAGAGTGCACACGAGTGATCTCACTTGCGATGGACAGTTGTATATTGATTTAGGAGCACCTTTCCCACTGAACTGTGACACACCTCCTCACCTCTGGAGAACTTTTTTTACTTTTATGTACCAATACACAAAAAAGAGCCATCACATTTAGGACTTGAGTGACAACTAGCGCTGCTATATGATTTGATTACATGTGTTTGTATCAATTTATATGTTTATTTATATGGTTTTTATTTGAAGCGGCTGCTTAATCAATGTTTTAGACCTTTTAATATTGATTCTTATCTACACTGCTGTGAATACTTTTTAACCCCATAGCGCCGAGATAGTGGAATTGGGCCATTTCTTTCACTTTTTTTGTGCAAATATTTGCATATAATTCTCATAGTTTTACAAGGTAGTATCTGGATGTGATATAGTGTGCACAGACATTTATTTGGCCCATTTATCCTCCCTTGGATCATGTTATTCTAATTAAGCAATCTGCTAGATGGAATAATGCTGTGAGAACTCTTAGTGCACTCCCAATGATATACATCTAGGGTTGCCACCTCATCCCTTTAAACCCGAACACATATGAATTACACAGGTTCTGAGGCTAATTTAATGCAGATAAGGTACCAAGTGAGTTTAATTACCACCCTAATCAGCCACAGAACCTGTGTAATTCATATGTGTTCGGGTTTAAAGGGATGAGGTGGCAACCCTATATACATCTATATATATAAAATTCCATGCTTAGGTGTAAATGTGGCTTCTGCCTCCCCCGGAAACTTCCCCACTTGAAGTAGAGTGCAATATAAATATAAAGAGGTAGGTGGCACTGCCAAGGAACTGAGTGATATATTGACCAAAGCAATCTTGAAAAAGTGCTAAAGTGCAGACGCAAATTGTTACCAAAACTGCAAATGATCCTATTGTGCCAAAAACTTCATCAATAAAAAATAAATATTTTTTTTTTCAAAACTTCAAATGGTGCTGTGTGTCAAAATCTTCACCCATAAACAGAATTATAAAGTGCTAATAAAGGAAATGTACTGTATGTGTGTATTTATATATATGTTTGAGGAGTGCATTATGCCCAAAATGCAAGGTTCAGGAATGCGTTATGCTCAGAATGCAGGGTTCAGGAGTGAGTTACGCCCAGAATGGATTATCAGATAGGAAGATGGGTCAATGCAGTTAGAGGGAGTGGAAGGGGCTTGCATAAAAGGAAGGCCAGTCCTGTAATTTCTGCATCAAAACAAATTTGCTAAGTTGGGTGAAGATGTGGAGGTGGCAAACACAGAGGTGGCAGCACTAGATGTCACGGCGGCTGGTCGGCTAGTGGTTAAACTAGACTTGAGGGGGAGGGTGAACTAGAATTACATCGGGCACACAGGTCAGACATTAATGGAGAGTGGAACGGGGATAGATGGGGGAGGGTTATGGCAGGTGACAAGAAAGTTCCCCTGTTGCAAACAGCCATTGGAAACTATAGTGCCATTTGTACTACTAAAAATGATATAAAAAACACCAGAGAAAAATGTAATAATACATTTAAGTGTTTGTTCACCAATGTCAGAAGTCTGCCAAGCAAAACAGGTGAGTTGGAATCTCTGGTGCATGAGGAGAGCTATGTAATCGGTATTGCTGAAACTTGGCTTCAATCCTCGCATGACTGGGCTATTAATATTCCTGGCTATGCTCTCTTTCGGAAAGACAGGGTAAAAAGGAAAGGTGGCGGGGTCTGTCTCTATGTGAGAAGTGACCTCAAAGCAAGTGTGAAAGAGGACCTGGTTGATGGAGAGTGTGATTAAGCTGAAGCATTATGGCTGGGACTGCATACAGATGTGCGTAGTCCAAAGTTAATCATTGGAGTTTGTTATAGCCCACCCAATGTTAACGAGGAGGTGGAGACTCGGCTCCTTGCGCAGATAGAAAGGGCTGCAAGGGCTGGGAAGGTGATAATATTGGGGTATTTTAACTACCTAGAAATTGACTGGAGTAATGGCACTGCTGGGACAGTTAAAGGGCAAAAATGTAAAACCTATTGCAGGACAATTTTATGGTCGAGTTTATTGAGGCCCCAACAAGGAATGATGCTCTGTTGGACCTGGTAATCTCAAACCATGCAGAGCTTATTAATAATGTTCAGATAAAGGAACGCCTGGGTAGCAATTATCATAACAGGATTTAATTTGATGTTAGCTGTAAGCAAGAAATACATACAGGAAAAATAAAAACACTTAATTTCAAGAGAGCAAATTTTCCAAGGATGAGGGCTGCTCTCCAGGACTTAGACTGGGAGGGAATATTGGCATCAATGGGCACAGAACAGAAATGGGAATTCCTCAAAAAGACCGTTTATGAACTCACTGCAAAGTATATTGCCATTTGCAAAAAGTTTAAAAGGCTGAAGATAAAACCAATGTGGCTCACGGTCAAAGTTAAAAAAGCTATAAACAGTTAGAAAATAGCTTTTAAAAAATATAAAAATGAAGGAACAATAGTGTCGTTTAAATGTTACAAAGAATATAACAGGATATGTAAAAAGGAAATCAAGGATGCAAAAATTCAAAACGAACGACAGATTGCAAATGATAGAAGGACAAACCCCCAAAAATTCTTCAAATATATTAATAGTAAAAAGTTAAAGTCTGAGCATGTAGGCCCTTTACAAAATAATCTAGAGTTGATGACTGGGGAGAAAAAAAAGGCTAATTTATTAAATGCTTTCTTCAGCTCTGTGTATACAATGGAGAATGGGGGAGCTCATGTCCATAATGGGGGTGGGAGTGACACAGCCCCAAATCCACAATGGCTCAAAAGTGATATGGTCCAGAAATATTTAGACAGAATAAAGGTGGATAAAGCACCTGGACCAGATGGCATCCACCCACAGATCCTAAAAGAATTGAGCTCTGTAATTTCAAAGCCATTGTATCTAATATTTAGGGACTCATTAATGACAGGAATAGTACCACTGGATTGGCGTAGAGACAATGTGGTGCCTATATTTAAACACTTCCCGCCCGGTCAATAGTAGATTTACGGCCGGGAAGTGGTTATGAAATCGTGACTGGACGTTCTCAAACGTCTTGCACGATTTCATGCCGCGCGTGCGGCAATCGCTCATGCGGGGTGTCAGTCTGACACCCTGCATCACCGATCTCGGTAACGAGTCTCCGGCGGAGGCTCGCTACCACGTGATCAGCCATGTCCAATCACGGCTGATCATGATGTAAACAGGAAGAGCCGTAGATGGCTCTTCCTCACTCGTGTCTGACAGACGCGAGTACAGGATAGCCGATCGACGGCTCCCCTGACAGGGGGGGTTGGCGCTGATTGTTTATCAGCGCAGGCCCCCCTCGTATGCCCACACTAGACCACCAGGGATGCCCACACTGGCAGGGCAAAAGAAATAAAACGTAAAAAAAAAAAACAGGATTTAAAATAAATAAATAATACAGGTACAAAAAAAAAAGAAAGATGCCAGTCAGTGCCCACACATGGGCACTGACTGGCAACATATACATCAGTGCCACCCCTCAAAGTCCATCAGTGCCACCCAACAGTGTCCTTCAGTGCCACCCCATGCCCAGTGCCCACCTATCAGTGCCACCCATAAGTACCCATCAGTGCCACCCATGAGTGCCATTCTGTGCCGCCTATGAGTTCCCAGTGCCGCCTATGAGTGCCCATCAGTGCCACCTATGTGTGCCCATCAGTGCCACCTATGTGTGCCCATCAGTGCCACCTATGTGTGCCCATCAGTGCCACCTATGAGTGCCCATCAGTACTACCTCATCAGTGCCCATCAGTGCCGCCATATAAGTGCCCGTAATTGAAAAAGAAAACATACTTATTTACAAAAAAGTCAACAGAAAAATATAAAAATGTATTTTTTTTTTCTAAATTTTCAGTCTTTTATTAGTTGTTGCGCAAAAAATAAAAACCGCAGAGGTGATCAAATACCACCAAAAGAAAGCTCTATTTGTGGGGAAAAAAGGACGCCCATTTTGTTTGGGTACAGTGTAGCATGACCGCGCAATTGTCATTCAAAGTGCGACAGTGTGAATGCTGAAAATTGGCTTGGGCGGGAAGGTGCGTAAGTGCCTGGTATGGAAGTGGTTAAAAAGGGAACAAAGTCTTTACCAAGTAACTATAGACCTGTTAGTTTAACTTCTATAGTGGGGAAGATACTGGAGAGATTAATAAAAGACCACATATATAAGTTCTTGCTGGAAAAAAAACAACTATTTAAGCAACAGACAGCATGGATTCATGAAAGACAGAAATTGTCAGACAAACCTGATTTCTTTTTATGAAGAGGTAAGTAAAACCCTGGACAGAGGCGTGGCGCTGGACGTGGTATACTTGGATTTTGAAAAATCATTCGATACAGTTCTGTACACACGGCTCATGTGTAAGGTAAATTCTTCAGGCTTGGAAATATCAGTTTGTAAATGGATAGAAAACTGTGTAAAAGAGAGTAGTGGTTAATGATTCTTACTCTGAATGGTCTAAGGTTATCAGTGCTGGGACCCTTACTTTTTAATATCTTTATAAATTATATTGGGTCTGGGATCAAAAGTAACATTTCTGACTTTACAGATGACACCAAGCTATGCAGTGGAATAACATCCTTACAAGAAGACATCAATGCTCTGTCTAATTGGGCGACTATGTGGCATATGAGGTTTAATGTTGATAAATGCAAAGTTATGCACTTGGGGCTAAGAATATGCATGCATCATACATACTAGGAGTGGGTACAACTGGGGGGATCTGTAGTGGAGGAGGATCTGGGGGTTTTGGTAGATCATAAGCTCAATAATCGCATGCAATGCCAAGCTGCAGTCTCCAAATCGAGCAAAGTCCTTTCTTGTATTAAGAGGTATGGACTCCAGAGATAGAGATATAATTTTGCCCCCGTTGAAATCATTAGTAAGACCTCATCTGAAATATGCAGTTCAGTTTTGGGCAGCAGTTCTCAAAAAGGATATCGGGGAACTGGAGAAAGTGCAGAGAAGGCAACCAAACTGATAAGATGCATGGAGGAGCTCAGCTATGCGGAAAGATTAGAGGAACTGAATGTATTCTCTCTTAAGAGGAGAATAAGGGGGGATATGATCAACATGTACAAATATATAAGGGGTCCATATAGTGAACTTGGTTATTCACTTTAAAGTCAACACAAAAGACAAGGGGGCACTCTTTACATCTAGAGCAGGGGTGGCAAACACAAGGCCCGCGGGACCTTGTAATGTGGCCCGCACAGCAGCCACCTCATTTTGCCAGGTTTCAGCAAGCGAGCGGCCAGTCTGAGCAGGCATTGATTACAATGTAGAACGAGCGGAGGCGGGCACCAGAGCGGTATTGTAAGCTGTCTTGGCTGCAGAAAGGGAGGCGGAGACAGAACGGCAGCCTGAGACGCAGCGTTGGAGGCAGGGATGGAGCGGCACAGAGTAAAGGGAATATGTAATCATTACATATTCCCCTTACCGACTCTGTGCTGCTCCGTCTTCGCCCCCCCTCCAACGCTGCGTCTCATGCTGCTGCCACTGAATGATGTGGCAGAGATTGCTGGCAGTTCTGCACTGTGTGCTGCTATTTTACAGCTATCGTAAAAAAAAGAAAAAATAAATAAAAATACTGATAACACAGGAGATCTGCCCACAGAGGGATGGTACCACTGTAGCCCAATAAAAAAAAAGTACTATAGCCCAATATAAAGGGAGGGAGCAGCCTACACAGGGAGGTACCAGAGCTGGTCCAGGTAGGATAAAGTACAGGTGTGAGGAATTTTTAGGCGCAATCCTGACCCATGCACTGTGTACTTAGCGCAATCCTGACCCCTGCACTGTGTACTTAGCGCAATCCTGACCCATGCACTGTATACATAGTGCAATCCTGACCCATGCACTGTATACATAGTGCAATCCTGACCCATGCACTGTATACATAGCGCAATCCTGACCCATGCACTGTATACATAGAGCACCCGACCCTTTGAGGCTAATGTGGCCCCCGATGAATTTGAGTTTGCCACCCCTGATCTAGAGGGGGAAAAAAGATTTCATCTCCAAATACGGAAATGTTTCTTCACAGTAAGAGCTGTGAAAATATGGAACAGACTCCCTCCAGAGGTGGTTCTGGCCAGCTCAGTAGTTTGCTTTAAGAAAGGTCTGGATACTGTCCTAAATGTACACAATATAACTGGGTTATAGGTAAAGTTGATCCGGGGAAAATCCGATTGCCTCTCAGGGGATCAGGAAGGAATTTTTCCCCCTGCTGTAGCAAATTGGATCATGCTCTGTTTTTTTTTTTCTGTGGGTACAGAATTGGGTATATTGGATTGTACGATATTTTTTATTCTATTTTTTATGGTTGAACTGGATGGACTTGTGTCTTTCTTTATCGGACATCACGGGACACAGAGCGGCAATCCATTACTATGTGGGTTATAGAGTCTACCTTCAGGTGTGGACACTGGTGTAATTAACTACACAGGAAGTTCCCTCCCTATATAACCCCTCCCATACTGGGAGCTCCTCAGTTTTTTCATCAGTTTCTAAGGTGTTGGTCACGAATGAACATGTGCTCTTAGGAGCTCCACTGGAGGGATCCATGCTGGATGTAAAAAACCTCCATAAATCCGGATCCGTCCAAGGTGCTTCAGGGCCTCGGTACGAAGAACGAGGTTTAGCCTATAATGCCTCTCTGCGGAGGGCTGGATCCTGGGTTCCAGAACTTTGTGCCTTCCAAGGACCAAAGGTTTTTTTCTGCTGCCAGGATGCTATATAGGTCCAGGGGAGTTGGTGTTCCTGCCATGGACCCCGGTCCCTGAAGGTCTAGGACAATACCCACGGTGAAGGGGGAAGATTGGGCCTCTTGCTTGGCAATACCCTGCAGCATGGAGAAGGTAAGAGGAGGGCCTACGGGACTTGGTTCGACAGTAGGTCCTCCGTGGGGGACTTGGGTCTCGCCTATATTATGCTTCTATGCATGGGCAATGTAAACCACTATGTCTTCTGAGACAGGATGGCTCAGGGCACCCATATACCTCCCCTAGCCGGCATGCAGCCTGGCCCACCATGTCTGTTAGACAGGATGGCTGCAGTACCTATATATCTCCCCTTGAAGGGGCCGGTACGTAAAAAAAAAAAAAAAATATGCCCTTAATCCTATACAAAGGATTGTCTTCCGTGAGTAGCTGCAAGTCTTATCTGTGTTTCCACTACTATGGGCAGTAGAAGACATGCCTGATGTTTTTGCTTACCATGCTTTCCAAAAACGGAAGCTTAAGTGTTAGCTGATCTATTGTGTCCCACTTCCTCCGCTTCAGGCTCTACCATGTTGCACGTGCTCACCGTCTCAGTGCAGTCGCAGAGAAGGCTCTTTAAAGGGCCCGGACGTCAGAGCTCTGTAAAGCTAGGGGGACACAAGCGTAAGCACCTTGTGTGAGTTGAATACAGATTCATCTAAGACGCCTACTCGCATCTAGCTGTGCAGATTAGCAGGCATTGTGTCAGACTAAATTCAGCTATTTGATGCACCTGGGTTAAGTGCCTCTGCTTATAGCTTAGGACTTGGTCTCCCCATTGAATAAGGTCAGGGGTAGGAATATAAAGAGGGATCGCCACCTGAACCTGGTGGACCCTTATTCTCCTCTTTAGAGACTTAAACAGCTCATAGATTGAGCCATCAGGCCTATCAGGCAATGCAGCCTTCCCCCAACATTGCAATCACTCTGCATGTGTTTTGTGTTTTGCAAGAAAAAAAAAAAAAAGGGGGGTGCCCCCCTTTTCCTGCTTTAATCCTGAAACAAAGGGATTAGAAGGCTTGGGGATAAAAGCTTCACTGTCAGAGGACAGGAGACAGGAGCTGCAGCCTAACAAGGAGAAGCTATCAAAAGCCCTACAGGTTCTGATTACACCTCTATCTTCTCCTTGGAGTGTAAAGAGAGGTTTTCCTATGAGTGGCTAGTAAGACCTCCATATAATCCTCAGCCTGGTGTCGGCTTCAGGCTAACCAAATGCATCGGAGGGATGCACAGTTGCGGGCACACATTGCTAATGTCTCTTAATTGAGGAAACGCACATCTGCAGAGGATAATTTCCTCTTTACCAGTCCGCATGTTGCATAACATACATGAGTTTGGAATGCATGTGGGATAAAAACAAGTAACAGAGCAGATTCTATTGTGGATCGCATAAGCATACATGTTTCTGTCTGTATGGTGCTGCATGTTTCCACAAAAGAGGTTGCATAAAAGATGCTTGTATGCATAAAAATGCTGAATCGCATAAAGACATTTGTAGGCATAAAAATGCTGAATCACGCGATTACCTGATCACCCAAGTCCTTGTTTCCCCCAAGGATGTTTGGTTACACAGAAGAGGTTTGTTTCCACAGAAAGGCCTAAAATCGCAAAAAGTTGCTTGGATGCAAAAAAAGATGCTGGATCACACATGGTTAACTGATCATCAGCGTCCTGGATTACCCAAGGATGTTTGGTCACACAAATAGGCTTGTTTCCACAAAGGTACCTAAAGTCGCATAAAGATGCTTGTATGCATAAAAATGCTGAATCACACATGATTACCTGATCACCCAAGTCCTTGTTTCCCCCAAGGATGTTTGGTTACACAGAAGAGGTTTGTTTCCACAGGAAGGCCTAAAATCGCATAAAGTTTCTTGGATGCAAAAAAGATGCTGGATCACACATGGTTACCTGATCATCAGCGTCCTGGATTACCCAAGGATGTTTGGTCACACAAATAGGCTTGTTTCCACAAAAGTACCTAAAGTCGCATAAAGATGCTTGTATGCATAAAAATGCTGAATCGCATAAAGGATGCTTGTATGCATAAAGGGGTTGAATCACACAGGATTACATGATCACCCAAGTCCTTGATTCCCCAAGGATATTTGGTCACGCAAAGAGGCTTGTTCCCACAGAAATGCCTAGAATCGCATAAAGAGGCCTGAAGGCATAAAAATGCTGAATCACACAGGATTACATGATCACCCAAGTCCTTGATTCCCCAAGGATATTTGGTCATGCAAAGAGGCTTGTTCCCACGGAAATGCCTAGAATCGCATAAAGAGGCCTGAAGGCATAAAAAGGCTGAATCACACAGGATTACCCGATCACCCAAGTCCTGGATTACTCAAGGCCTAAAGGGATCGCTTAAAGATGCTTGAATGCAAAAAGAAGCTGGATCACACATGGTTGTTGGATTAACAGAGTCCTGGATTACCCAGGGATACTTGATCACATAGAGACGCTTGTTTCACAGAAATGCCTAAAGTCGCATTAAGATGCTTGGGTGCATAAGGATGCTGGAACGCACAGGGGTGCTTGGTCACACAAGGGTTCTTGTCCGCACAGTAGTGCTTAAAATGCATAAGATGTTGATCGCATGGAAGATGCTGAATCTCATGCATGGTTACTTTAAAGTTGCACATGGCGGCTTAATTAAGCAATACAGGATGCCTTGTGTTTGCATAGAGATACGTGTCTGCATGGGTTCATGTTGCACATTGTTGCATAACACGTTTATAGCACATGCTTGCTTGCAAAGATGCTCGTTCCAGAACACACATGCTATATGCATGTTTGGCGTGAGACATATTTATATGATTTCATGCTTCCATGAACACACGCTGCCATGTACACGCGCTTCCATTGAGGCATATGGATTTAACACTTGCCACATACACATATGGGGAGCCAGTTGCATATGTGTTTATTTACTTGGGACTGCAGAGGTTGTCTGCGTTTCGCAGGGGAACAGCACTGTCTCCAGTTGGTGGTCTTGCCCTTTTGGGTTAGCCTCCGTGTCTGGGTTGTTAGGGCGCTAGGGCCCGCCTCTAGCAGGTCTGTAGGCCCAGGGTATAGCAGTAATGGCATACCGAAGCAGACTCCTGCTGATGGATCAGTCAGCAGCATGGCTGGACCTAAGGGTGTCCAGCATGGTCAGGTATCTGGATCTCCTGGGTTAGGATCCAGTCTAAAGATACATTCTTCATTGACAAGAAGCTGGGTATGTTTTGCACCAGGAGAGTCCTTTTGGCCCAAGACAAGACCATCGCTATGAGAAAGCTGGTCTAGGTGGTTACGGCAAGGAACAGTTCCTTACTTTTTGCCTTCTGCTTAAGGCACTAGGGAAGATGCTGGCCTCATTCAAGACAGTTCCCTATACTTTTATTCAGGACTGTTATAAACAGTATTGTGTTGGCCTAGAAGGAGTGGATCTTGACTTAGCATTATCCAAAGAACCCGGTCCCAGAGATATGCTGGAATTCCTCTTGGTGGTTCTTAACTAAAGGGTTTGCCAGGTCAGGAAGAGACCTTGGCCCAGGGGAAGTAGTCGAGCTCCAAGGGAGCCTGATCGGTCAGCTAGAGCTACCGATGGAGCATCTGGCTTAGGGGCCTGAACGTTCAGGTGGCTGGTTGGTTCGGTCAGAGTTCAATCAGACTATACCATATTAAGTGATTTACTTCATTTACCAAGGAGGAGCTTGTGCCTTGCCTATTGACATTCGTAATTTCATGAAATGCAGAATTGGCAGGCGATTCGCTGTAGCCGTCAACAAGTGTCTCCGGGAGAATGACCTCTACACCCCGACTGTTTTCCTGACCAAGGGCCACAGAAATGGTACCCTGTACATAAGATGTATTGGCGTCCAGGCTCAACAAGAAATTGAACAGCTTGAGGTCAAGGACAAGGGATCCACCCGCATGCGGGGCAGATGTGTTAGTAATCTGGTGGGACCAGTGGTCACTGGTTATGTCTCTCCCCCCAGTGCCGTGGCGTTTGTGGCTTCCATGCAACATTAGAGGATGGCGGAAGCTGGCCTGATTACTCCGGCATAGCCCTGACGACCTTTTCTGTGCAGGGACAGTAGGGGTGGTAGTAGAGGACCCACGGTCCCTTACATCTTGTCCAGGCCTACTTCGAAAGGGGGTATTACATCCTGTCGTGCAGCAGGTGAATTAATGGTCTGGCTATTTTAGCCCACATTCTTCAGGATCAGGGTTTTTAGAATCGACGGCACTTCCTTGATTCATACAGGAAGGCTGGCCTCCAGGACCAGATATCCCAGGATCGGGAGAGCCCATGTTCCTGGTATGAAACAGATGGTGGCATCCTTGGAAGTTTGTCAAAGATAAAATTCCTTCCTTCCTGCATTTGGAAAGGAGACAGAGCTAGCCTTAAGTTACATCAAGGATCCGATCTTGGCCTTGCCTCCAAAGGTCGCTTGCTTTACACTCTTTGTTCCGAGCCATTATACAAGGGGTGACGCGCATAAGTCCACCAGTTTAGTCGCCCTTGTGCTCGGAGGATTGGCTCTAGTTTTGTTGGCTTACAGGGTCAGCTCTGTGGGCCGATGCACCATATTTCCCTTCAGCCTTTAACAAGGGAATTGGTGTTCTTGGTTGTGGTAGCCTCCAAGAGAGTTTCAGTATTGGCAACCTCTTGGTATAAAACCATACTTATTCTTACAAGTAGGGTGATGTTAATCCTCACCCAGCCTTATTTACTAGAAGGATCTAGTGTTCATTTGAATCTAGATATTCTTACCTTCCCCTTTTTCAAAACCTTGTTTTCGGAAGGAAAGGTTATTGCTTTCTCTCAGTAGAGATGAGAGCAGTTAAATATCTATCTGAAGGTTCAGATATAGAAAGCTGAATTTTTTTGTGCTGCCAGAAGACCCTAGATGTGGGCAGGCAGTGTTCAGTTCAGCTATTAAAATGGTTACACTCTCTCTCCTTTGGAGTAGAAGGGTCAAGGCCTATCTGAAGCGGCTGCTCAATACGGAAAGCTGATGTTGTTGTTACGCTACCAGGAGGCCTCAGGAAGGGGCAGGCAGCGCCTAAAATCAACTGTTTTCAAGATTGATTCATCAGGGTATTATTCAGGCTTGTGGTTCGGAGAGTGGGACTCCCCCTGTTTCTTGGGGGGGGGGTGCTCCGTACCAGGATAGTAAGCGCTTTATGCGCGATGCTTTACCGAGCCTTTATGACGCAGATTTTCAGGGCTGCAACTTGGCGTCTGTGCTTAGGTTCACTGATTCTTGTCAGATGTACATAGGAGGGCAAAAGGATGCAGCTTTTTGGCGCAGTATGCAGCATGCAGCATTATAGATCCTCACATCTGATGGCGGCCTGCGTTGTTTGTGTCTCCCTCCCCTCAGTAAGCATTGCTTTCGGACATCCCACATAGTAATGGATTGCCGCTCTGTGTCCCGTGATGTACGATAAAGAAAATAGGATTTTTTATGACAGCTTACCTGTAAAATCCTTTTCTTGGAGTACATCACGGGACACAGAGCTCCCACCCCTCTTGTTTGGGGATATTGGGACACTTATTGCTTTGCTACAAAAACTGAGGAGCTCCCAGTATGGGAGGGGTTATATAGGGAGGGAACTTCCTGTGTAGTTAATTACACCAGTGTCCACACCTGAAGGTAGACTCTATAACCCACATAGTAATGGATTGCCGCTCTGTGTCCCGTGATGTACTCCAAGAAAAGGATTTTACAGGTAAGCTGTCATAAAAAAATCCTATTTTTTTCAACCTGACTAACTATGTAATGCACTGACCTACTTGACCCCTACACTAACGTACCTGACACATACTTCCTGCACTACTCATCCCCCCACGCACACACAGTAGAATGTAGGATCCATTATCTTCCATACCTTTCCATGGCCTCATCATCCAGCTTCCCCCA
This sequence comes from Rana kukunoris, assembly GCA_029574335.1. NCBI lineage: Eukaryota > Metazoa > Chordata > Amphibia > Anura > Ranidae > Rana > Rana kukunoris. Next base: position 41,834,203 of record CM056058.1, on the reverse strand, counting down.
GCACCAGGTGAGCAGTATTGCAGGAGTCTCTGACATCCAGCCTCTCCTTGTAACTCCACCGCCAGGAGGTCAGCTTGCAGCCACTGCCATGATCTGCTCAGAGTACTGCCCCTCCCCCTCCACTGTTTCACAGGTCGCAGTGCCAGAGACACAGCCTAGATCAAAGAAATCCTGGGGCAGGTGGAGCTGAAACAGGGTGCCAAAGAGAGGCATGCCTGAATGCCTCACCAAAACTGTAGGGGTTCGGGAAAGGCAATAAGCTGCAGCACAGACCCTCGGGATGGCAGAGGAATAGCTTTACACCCCCTTAAATGCATGCCAGCTGTGGCACGTGTGCCATAGGTTTGCCATCACCGAGTTAGAGATAACGTGATGTAAAGGAGGAGGTTTTCACAGTCAAGAGTTTTTACATACTTTGCATCTTTTGCAAAGGAAAAAGCCTTTAAGACCCCCCAGAGGGTCTATTACACTAGGTGCCAAAACATCTTTTAAAGTCTTGGTTTTTCTATGACGTTAGGTATTTCTGGGAGTTTGGGTTCCAAGATCTTATTTTCCAGGATTTGCCAATGTTTTTTTTAATAGTTTTGTTAACCCACCAATGCTGTGAAGAGAAGGTGGTTCTAAAGGCCCATTCTAACTTATTGTTATATTAGCTTGTTCTCTTTTTTTCAAAAATCTTTCTTTATGAAAATAGACACATCTTGTATTTCCTTTCCCAAGATTTTCAGGTCATATCCCTTTTCTACAAATCACTTTTTTAATACATTGGCTTGGGATTTAAAGTCATCCAATTTAGAGAAATTTCTTCTAATATCTTGAAATTGACCCTTTAGTATAGCATTTAGCCAATTAAGATGGTGACAATGATCTAATGGAATAAATCCATTCCTGTCTGTGGAATTGAAATATGTTTTGGTTAATAGTCTTTAAAACTTGTATTCTTGGATAACAGTCTGCTTTGGCTTCTGTTATTGCCTGCATTTATCTGTATCTTGCGAACTGTTTCATATAAATAAAAAAATGTTAATTGAAAAAAAAAATAGTCTTTAAAGATGACTAGAAAAAAAAAATTACAGATGACCCACTAAACTCATTAGTACATTTTATACCCCATTGGATTTTAGTTACAGTATCTCATATTCATGTATTGAGTTTTTGTTTCCTTTCCATAAAAAGAAGACGTTTAGATGTCTATGTAGAGACGCCAGAAAAGGAGGCGGGACCCATAGAGCCATAAAAAGATTGGTGAGGCTGGGGTTAAATAGTATTCTCCTTCATAGTAAAAAAAAAAATTGTTTTGTTCCATAGCAAATTAGAACAACCTCAAAACAAACTCCAGATGTGGAACATCTAAGGATTTATCTTTTACAAGAAAATATCTAGCCGCTTGATACCCTATCATATGTGGAATGATGGTGAATAGGGAAGAGAGCTCTGCTGTCGCCAGCATTGTGCCCTCCTTCAAAGTTATAGCTGGAATTTCATTGATAATTTGCATGGAATCTTAAGGCGGCTGGGGTTTTTGTCCCCAAGGGTTGCAAAAAATGGTCTACAAACCTCCCTTTGCGAGGGGTGACCAAATCTATGCCACCGACTATAGGTCAGTGTGGCGGGTGTAATCATTTTTTATGTACTTTTGGTAAGTAATAAATAGTAGGCATCCTGGGTGCCAAAGGAATTAGAAATTATTGCTCCTTTTTAGTGATTATACCCTTTCTATATCCATCCTGGATCATATTATTTAGTTGCCTTTTAGATAGATTAGTAGGGTCTTTCAAGAATGGTATATGTTTCCTCATCTGATAAGAGGTTATCCATCTCACTCAAGTAATCTTGTTTATTCAGAACCAGTTTCTCCTTCCTTATCTGCAGGATGTGTAAGTACATGTTTTCTTCGACATAAAGATGTTGCACCCTCATGAATGTTTTTTTAAATGTGTGAAATAAAACCGATATTTTTTTATAGAAGGGACAGAACAAAAAAAAGAGAAAGACTAAGAAAGCATTGTAGGGCTTGAAAGTGGAGCCATTCCCAAAAAAAGAAAGATGACATGTAAAGAGGCATTTTTTATCTTAGTGGGGTAGAATTAACAAAATCAGAGAACATAACATTAAATAAAATCTGAAATATGCACCCAAAAGACCCCTTAACTAGTTAAGGACCAGAGGATTTGCCCCTTAATGACCAGGCCATTTTTGCGATACGGCCTGCGTAATTTTTCACCAACAGCAAAAAAACAAAAAAAAATTGGTTTGGGTACAGCGTGGCATGACCGTGCTGTACCCAAACCATATTCTGTTCTTTTTTTCCCCCACAGAGCTTTCTTTTGGTGGCATTTGATCACCTCCTGCACTTTTTTTGTGCTATAAACAAAAAAAGTCTTACAATTTTGAAAAAAGCAATATTTTTGCTATAAAAAGATCTCCAAAAAAAAAAAATCATTTCTTCCTTTTTTGTTTTACCAAAAATATGTAGAATGATTGGTATACATTGACAAATCCCCATTGTCTCGCGATCGCAGGTGGCCGGCGGACATTGTGGCCATCAGCCACGCACACCAGCCCTGGCGTTGCGCCTCCTAGAGCTCTTAAAGCGGCCGGCGTACAATGATGGCGATTCGCCCAGGAGAGTCTACCTGCCGCAGTACAACTGCGGCTGCTGGTCTTTGGAGTGGCTAATATGTTCCAAATGTTCAAAGACATTCACAAATATGTCAGAAAACTAAATTTCAAACAACACTTTATCTTTAATCCATCTTAAAGGGATTCCAGCCGGACTGTGAAGTCCAATATAAAGGGAACAGACTAGAGGAATGCATCCCTATTAACCCCCCCCGCCTCCCCCCGGGGAAACCTGCTCCTAATATTTCAGTTTTTAACTACTTGCCAACCAGCCGCCGCAGTTGTACTGCTCCAGGTTGGCACAGCTTTAAGAAGCTATGGGGGCGCGCGTCCACGGTGCGCCGACGGAGCGGATTCGAGTGGCCGGACTGTCCGCTGGCCACCTGAGATCGCTTTTCAGAAAGCCAGAACGGGGGATCTGTCAATGTAAACAGGCAGATCTCCGTTCTGACAGGGGAGTAGAGAGATCTGCTCTGATCAGGAAAAGCGCTCTCTCCTCCTCTATTTGTTTACATTTATTATAGTGAAAAGTAAAAAAGTAATTTTTTCTAAATTGTCGCTGTATTTGTGTTTATAGCACAAAAAAAATTAAACTGCAGAGGTGATCAAATACCACCACAAAAAAAGCTGTTTGTGGTAAAAGAAGGAACATAAATTGTTTGGGTACAGAGTCGCACGACCACGCAATTGTCAGTTAGAGAGACGCAGTGCCATATCGCAAAAAATGGCTTGGTCATTAAGGGGGAAATTCTTCTGGTCCCTTAAGTGGTTAAAAAATGTGTTAATCAGGACTTACAGCAAGTAGGTTTTAAAAAAAAGAACATCAAAAAGACATACATGAGGGTGTAGCAGCTTTGTGTCACAGATTTTTTTAATTATACATCCTGCAGATAAAGGGAGGAGGAACTGTGCTTCTGAATAAACAATATTACTTGAATGACACCCTACCTAATCTATATAAAGACAAATAAATAATATGATCCAGGATGGCTATAGAAAGAATATGATTACATAAAAGGAGCAAGAATTTCTAATTCCTCTGGGCTCAAAATTTGAAGTCCTGAGCTACTAGCCAGGCCTCAAGGGTTACTCGCCACCAGTTGCCACACCCACACCCACCCCCTACCCTGCTCCTAATCCCGCCCCCCCACCCTGCTCCTAATCCCGCCCCCCCCACCCCAGCGATCGGACAAATAGTGGAGTAAGGTCTGCAATGTTTGTGGCATGCATTATAATAGTACATAGTGTTACACTACAGTAACCTGAGAGTAGTGGGTGCACACATGTGGGGTAGTGGTTCGTGACCCTTTTCTAAAAATGTTTTGCACCAAACCACACCGTGTGTTGTGTGTGAAAATGTGTGCGTTAGCAGATGTGAGGGTGACTTTAACCAACGACGACACCACTACACGTCTACCAAAGGACTGTGCGCTTCTGTGTTTGTCAGGAAAACCACAATTGTGTGCATGATTCTGACATGCAAGTGTGTGATTTACCTGCAGTTTTAGGTGTGCTCCTGATTATTCAAATTATATTGGACTGTGTGTTTTCTGAATGTGCATCAAAGATGTAATTTGCATTCATGAAAACAGTATAATAGACTTTAATGGGAGGGCACCTACAACTGTGGGTAAACTGCACATACAATCATACCCCAGTGTAGTAGTGTGAACCAACTTTGAAATTGTGCAACTTTACCTGAAATCGCATGATTTCAAAGCTGCATCTCAGTGTGACTTCAGATAGGACTTTGAAGACATCTGTGCTTCATGCAGGGATGTCTATTGAAACCGCACCTGAAATCGCAAAAGTAGTGCATGTACTACTTTTTCAAATTGATGCAGCACCGCATTGATTTGAATACTGCCATTGCTGGCAGTCGGATGTGACGTGTCAAATCGCTCCATTATGAACAGGGGCTACGAGATTTAAAAGAAAGTGATGGAGTGCAGAGACTGTGAAAGGCTGCATGATAGGGACAGGACAGTTACAAGAGCTAAAAGCAAACTGGGATGGAAACCGTGTAAGATCGTTGTGTGGAATGCTGAGATCAGAGGCTGCCAGAATGAGTGTAGTGAAGATTTTTGGAGGGACAGCAGATAAGAGAAGTAGAAGGGAATACATTAACATGGCAGAGGAGTAAGGAGGATCAATGCCGACTTACTGTAATGCTAGTGCAGGAAGGTAGAGAGAGCCGGGTGTAGACGGGGAGGAGATGAGCTGACCACAGTGAGAGAGGGGAAGAAGGTATAGTGTCCCGGACGTAGAGCAAGTTAAGGGCAGGAGTGTAGCTTGCTGGAGGAGAGAGTGATTATAAACTGTAGAGTTTGATGAGCGGAGGAGTCGGCTGTCAAACAGTCACTCCTGTCAGTGATACAAGAGCAGGGACTGAAGCTCTCAGCGTGCCCCCCTCCCCACAGATTAAGACATCACCCAGGGCACCCCTTGTACCGTCCCTGCGGGGAACATTTGGCTAGTGCAAAGAAAGCCGCTAGTGATGTCCCTGCGCTCTGAATCATACAGCCGACTCTCTTAATGTCCACAAGTGCTGGGAGAAGGACTCCCATACAACCTGCCGGCTGGCAGTGCTCACCCCCTCTCTCCCAGGCAACCCTTCCTCACCAGACCTCAAAATCCACTCGCAAAATGCGAGCAGACGAGTGGATTTTTTGAGGGCTGTGATAGGGTGGATATTTTTTTGTAAAAGATAAATCCTTAGATGTTCCACAGATGGAGTTTATTTTGAGGTTGTTACAATTTGCTATGGAACATAACTATTTTTTCTATGGAGGAGAATACCATTTACAACATACTGGCATGGCGATGAGAGCTTTAGTTTTCCCAAAGGGCCATACATTTTTTTTTTTTGCCCAAGGAATGCCACCTCTTTTTCTGGCGTCGCTACATAGACACTGCCTTATTTTTATGGAAAGGAAACGAAAACTCATATGAATATATGAGATACAGTATCTCACAAGAGTACACCCCTAACATTTTTGTAATTCTATCTTTTCATATGACAATATTGAATAAATTACACTTTGCTACAAAGTAAAGTAGTAAGTGTACAGCTTGTATAACAGTGTAAATTCGCTGTCCACTCAAAATAACTCAACGCAGCCATTAAAGTCTAAACTGCTGGCAACAAAATGTACAAACCCAAGTGAAAATGTCCAAATTGGGGCCAAAGTGTCAATATTTTGTGTGGCCACCATTTTTGCCTTAACCCTCTTGGGCATGGAGTTCACCAGAGCTTCACAGGTTGCTACGGAGTCCTCTTCCACTCCCATGACGACGACATGGAGCTGGTGGATGTTGGAGACCTTACGCTTTTACACCTTCCGTTTGAGGATGCCCCACAGATGCTTAATAGTGTTTAGGTCTGGAGACGTGCTTGACGCAGTGGTCGTCTTGGAGGTGTGTTTGGGGTCATTATGTTGGAATATTGCCCTGCCACCCAGTCTTCGAAGGGAGGGGATCATGCTTGGCTTCAGTATGTCACAGTTCACGTTGGCATTAATAAAAAGTCATAGCATCAGGAGCACAGAGTATATGCAGAACAGTAGTTCTGGCAAGATGTGCAGCAATAGCTGCTGGATGATAACAGTCTGATGCGTGGGCACTGGTATGTGATGCATTTGGGGGCTGCTATCCTCAGAGTTGAGCCAGCTCTGTAAACACAAGAAGTTCTCATGTTGGCATTCATAATTCCCTTAATGAACTGTTGCTCCCCAGCTGGCAGCACTCATGCAACTCTCTTTGTACTCGTCACACGCTTGACATATCTGAACTGAATACGTTTATCTCGGTCTCATCAGACTACAGGACATGGTTCCAGTAATCCATGTCCTTGGTGTGCAGAAGAAAAGCAGACTGTTTGCAGGCTTTCTTGTGCATCATCTTTAGAAGAGGCTTCATTCTGGGATGACAGCCATGCAGACCAATTTTTCGACAGTGTGCAGCGTATGGTCGGAGCACTGACAAACTGAACCCCCACCCCTTCAACCTCTAAAACAAAATGCTGGCAGCACTCATACGTCGGTTTTTCAAAGACAGCCTCTGCATACAACACTAAGCACGTGCATTTAACTTCTTTGGTTGACCATGATGAGGCCTGTTCTGAGTGAAACCTGTCCTCTTAAACAGCTGTATGGTCTTGGCCACCAGGTTCCAGCTCAGTTTCAGGGTCTTGGCGATCTTATAGTCTAGGCCAGGGGTGCCCAACTTTTTGAAGCGCAAGGGCCACTTAAGCGACTTGGTAACTGGTCGCGGGCCACAATCAGTGGAGCAGGCGGATATAAGAGCGGACACAGACGCAGCCTGATCAGTTTGGAGGTAGGACACAAGTTTACATTTGCCACTCCTTAGAGGTGAATGGAGGGTCCAATTAGGTCAGACTGACCATGTGAAAGGGGCCCATGGTTGCTTTGACACTGATGCAATGCAGTTTACCCTCACCGCGGGTGCAATGCAGTGCACCTTTTGGCTTTTCTGCACTTTGCAATAGACTTCTATTATATTCTATTCCATCCCAGAGCAGGAGGGCTCCGCGGGCCACTGGTTGGGCACCCCTGGTCTAGGCCATATTTATGTTTTTATATTTATATTTTTCAGATCCTTTCTTTGCCATGTTGAACTTCCAGTGAGCAGTACGAGACAGTGAGAGCGGTAACACCAAATTTAACCGCTCCCCATTCACACCCAAGACCTTGTAATACCATGGAGTCACATGACACTGGGTTGGGAAAAGGGCAAATGGGACCCAATTTGGGCAATTTCACTTAGGGTCGTACTCACTTTTGTTGCCAGTGGTTTATACCTTAATGGCTGTGTTGTGTTATTTTGAGGAGACAGCAAATTTACACGGTTATACAAGCTGTACACTCACTACTTTACATTGTAGCAAAGTAATTTCTTGAGTGTTGTCACATGAAAAGATATAATAAAAATATTTACAAAAAATGTGAAGGGTGTACTCACTTTTGTGAGATACTGTATCTGAACTCCAATCAATAAGGTATAAAATGTTCTTTTTAGTTTAGTGCAGGGATCCTCAAACTACGGCCCTCCAGCTGTTGCGGAACTACAAATCCCATGAGGCATTGTAAAACTCTGACATTCACAGACATGATTAGGCATGATGGGAATTGTAGTTCCTGAACACCTGGAGGGCCGTAGTTTGAAAAAATGGTTTAGTGGGTCATCCAAGTTTTTGGATCTAGTCATCTTTAACTACTTCAGACCCGCGCTACCGTCAAATGACGGCAACAGCGCGGGTCTGAATATCCAACATGCCGTCTTTTCACGGCCGCCCCTTTGGGCGTTCCTAGCGCGCGCTGTAGAGCGCGCTGCAGGGAAGCCCTGTGTTGTCCGTGTCCCTTGGACACGGCCAATCACAGATCGTGGCGATCGGTCAGTCAGAGTGTCCGTTTGCGATGCGATCTGTGGGCGAATGAGAGATGATCTCATAGATCATCTCTCATTGCCATTTTACACAGAGACAGCGTCCTGTCTCTGGAGAGGAGGAGCCCGATCTGTGTTCCTTGTACATAGGGACACAGATCGGTCACCCCCCCTCCCCCCACAGTTAGAACACACCTAGGATACACATTTAACCCCTTCCTCACCCCCTGTGTTAACCCCTTCAATGACAGTCACATTTATACTGTAATTAGTGCATATTTATAGCACTGATCGTAGTATAAATGTGAATGGTGCCAAAAATGTGTCAAAAGTGTCCGATGTGTCCGCCATAACATCACAGTACCAATAAAAATCGCAGATCGCCGCCATTTCTAGTAAAAAAAATAAAATAATAAAAAATAATAATTCTCTCCCCTATTTTGTAAGCGCTATAACTTTTGCGCAAACCAGTCGCTTATTGCGATTTTTTTTTTTTTTACAAAAAATATGTAGAAGAATACGTATCGCCCTAAACAGAGAATTTTTTTTTTTTTTAATTGGGATATTTATTATAGCAACAAGTAAAAAATATTGCATTTTTCTTCAAAATTTACGCTCTTTTTTGTTTATAGCGCAAAAAATAAAAAAACTGCACAGGCGATCAAATACCACCAAAAGAAAGCTCTACGTGGAGAAAAAAGGACGTCAATTTTGTTTTTTGTTTGGGAGCCACATCGCACGACCGCGCAATTGTCAGTTAAAGCGACGCAGTGCCGGAAGCTGAAATTTCACCTGGGCAGGAGGGGGGTGTATGTGCCCAGTAAGCAAGTGGTTAAAGACCAGGACCAACTATTAACCAAAACATATTTTAAGTCCAGACAGAAATGGATTTATTCCATCAGATAGTTGTCACCATCCTAAGTGGCTGAAAGCCATACCAAAGGGTCAGTTTCAAGGTATTAGAAGAAATTGCTCTGAAATGGACTTAAAATCCCAAGCCAATGTATTAAAAAATTGATTGTAGAAAAAATACGACACAAAATCTTGGTAAAGGAAATACAAGATGTATCCATCATAAACAGAGAAAGATGTTTGACCCCCCCCCCCCCCTGAAAAAAAAGAGAACAGGCTATAAACAATAAGTATAAATGGACATTTATAACCACCTTATCTTCACAGCATTGGTGGGTTAACAAAACTACATTGGCAAATCCTGAAAAAAAGGATCTTAAGAGCCAAACACCCAATGTCATCTAAAGAAAAACCAAGACTTTAAAAAGATGTTTTGGCCCCTAGTGCAATAGACCCTCCACCAAAAATCGGTATGTTTGGGTGTCTTATAGGCTTTTTCCCTTGCAAAAGATGCAAAGTATGTAAAAACTCTAAGACTATGAAAACCTCCAAATTTAGAGTACTTGTACTCGGGGAAATGCTCCGATGCTTCACTCGATACCTGGGCAGTCAGGGTGATCAGTGCAGCGGGGGAGTTGCAAGCACTGATCTGCCCCCTTTTTAGGTGCTTTAAAAGTTATACAGCGGTGATCAGTGCTTGCAACTCCCCCCAAAGCTGCACCGATCACCACTGAATCTTCCTCTGTGCTGCTCTCCCCCCCTCTGTGCTGCACTCCCTCCCCCTCCATGCTGCTCAATGTCCTCCTCCACCCCCTCGATCTGTCAGGATGGAGAGCGGAGGTAGGAGCCGCTAAATCCGGCTCCTACCTTTTCAGAATGAACAGTCAGTGATCAACGACTCTGTCCATTCACATAACTGAGCTTTGTAACCTTTCTTTAGTCCTTTTCTCTGTTTTAAAGTGGAGATATCAGGGGTCTGTTAAGACCCCTGATATCTCACCAAAGACTCAACAGGGCTGATAAAAAAAGATTATTTTTTTTGCAATAAATAAAAAAAAAAAATGTAAATAAAAAAACACACTGACAATCCACTAAACAAAATAAAAATGCACTGTAAAAAAAAAAAAAAAAAAAATTCTGCCACTGTCACATGACATTAAAAAAAGTATCATACTTGTACTTGGTTTCAAAAAAGCGGTATCGGGACAACCCTACTCTAAGACATATAATATTGAGGATTTCATAAACTGCAGTACTAAAATAGGGGTTATTTACGTACTTACCGTAGGTGCCTGTATGGTCTCCAATATGTGGGCAGGACCATGTGTGCACGAAGAGTGAGAATAGGGGAACATTTAGTCCATATCTGTAAGGGCTTTATAGGGCATAGTGTATCCAAACATTTTCAATTGTTATAGACAATATCCCTTGTAATAGGCAAAATATATAGTAAATACATTTTGGACTCTGATTATAGGGCTCATTATGGTTTCACCAATGCCATTTTTCATCCCCCTTCTTTTAGTCGATCGTTTATTTTTGCTTATAATTTTCTAATATAGATTTTTTTTAAATGTACTTTTTTCATATTTTGTATTTATATCCAAAACAATGATCATAACTGCATATGTTAAATTTTAATAATACATTTATTGTTCTATAACATATACCCATCCGTTATGTGATAATTAATGAACTATGCTCATGAGGTTTTTTAAAGTGTAATAGAATGTAGTTCATTGGCGATTATTGCATGCCGTTTTTTTTTTCTGTATCGCGGCATACAATGGTCAAAAAATAAACTTCCTTAACGTAAGGAAAATGGGAAGATGATCAACAGCCCTTCTCCCTTGTTGTTTTGGAGGTTATATGCCTTTTATAAACCAGTTATATACTGTATATACACATTTCGTATATGTTGTTTCGGATCTTTGTGTTTGTGTTTTAGGAATATATAATATTTCTCCTCTTTGTAAAATCAAATTGGAATTTGTATATTTTATATGAATTCCAAGTATGATTTAACTATGTACTGTTGTAGTAGCATAAATGGTTGAGATGAGTAATTTACAGATATTTTTGCTGATCAAAAACTCTAATACATTCTTTGAACAGAATGACAAGACACAGGAAGAGCCTTAAACAGCTCATACGTGTCTCTCCTGCTTAATGAGTATTCATTGTGTTGCATGCAACGTCTGGGAATAGCCTCCGATTCCAGCTGATGCCTAATGGGGAAACGCATTGGATGGAGCAGCATTCCTTAGAATGTCACCAGAAATTAGCCTGTTGACAAGATCCACGGCTGAGTTTCTATTGTTATTTCACGTAGTTATATAGCGCCGTCAATTTTCGGCAGCGCTTTACATTATACAGTCACATCAGTCGCTACCCTCCTCAAGGAGCGGACAACCTAAGGTCCCTAACACACATTCCTACATATACTAGGGCCAATTTAGACAGGATCAGATTATCTTTAGAGTGTGGGAGGAAACCAGAGGAAACCCACGCTGTGCTGCATACTACGGTGATATTCACCGTGTTTGTATGAATGCGAGTACTACAATTTAGTAATAAAATAATGTTTGAATTTCTACACTATGAAGCCTCTTATTTCCATTATCTGAGATAATCTGGAGACAGACAATCCATAGCCAAGAAAGATCCTTATTCAAACAGCCTGGTCCCATCGGAGAGGAGCAGTGTGCAGAGGATTTCGAGCAGAGTTTTATTTGTACTGGCTATCATTTGCATGAGCGCATCTGATCTCTATAATTTGAGATCCAACTGCTCTGGTAAGCGGCTTTGATTTTATTTGAAGGAAGAAACATTGAATGAACACTTCTTTTCAACCTTTTTACAGTGTTTTTGAGCATGTTGGAATTTTTATGATCATTTAATTTATTTTGAATACTTACATGGCCATTAATCACGTTTAATTTTCTTGTAATCACTTTACAGCACCGAAATACTGGGTAGCGCGCTTATATTTTTCCCACATGAATAAAAAGCTGAACGTTGTAAGCACCCCTGCCAGTGTTAAATGGTTTGTCTCATCCATTTAAATTGATACATCTGGAAAAGAGCTTGTTGTTTTAAAAAAGCTATAGACTAATTGGCTGGATCACCAGATGAAGATAAAGCCCAAGAAAATAAAACATATGCAGCCATCACATGTAAGAATTGGTAAGCTGCAATATAACAAATGTTTGCTTTTGGGTTTAATACGGCTTGAAACACCCTGTCAATCTACTGTATTCCCATAGCATTTTTTTTTAACGAAGGGAGACATCAATACTCCAGTGATAGATGGACAAAACAGGTTTAACGATACCATAAATTCAAGCAAAACATGGCAGAAAGAATATGAGACATTAATATTCTTGCATGAGAAGACATCATATAAAACTATTTATTCATAAATATTTTCCAAAATGAAAATAGGTTACGAAAAATATTTTAAACCAGCTTTCCATACCATTAATTCATTCGGTACAGATAGGTGTATCGAAGATGAAAGGTATAAGTGATTGAGATGGGGGGGGGGGGGGGGGGGAGAGAAAGGGAAAAAAATAAAAACACTTTAATTCTTGATGCACTTTGTTATCAAAACAAAAAGATACAGTATCTGCCAAAAAGGACAAAATTATTGAACTCAAAACATTTTTGTTTTAAGGAGGAAAGGGTGCAAATGCCAGCAAGTAGAACCCCACAGGGTAGAGACCAGATATTCCCACCTTCAGAAATAACCACGAAGGAAGGATAGCTTTTTCTTCTCCTTACAAAGACTTTTATATGCACTTTGTTCATTTTTTTCCCATTTTAAACTAATTACATTAAAAAATTGACGTTGCCATTCATTGTCCTTTAAGCCTACTGAAGAGTAAACAGGATGTTATGGGATGCTGGCTGTATCATGTTCTTATCCTCGGTCACCTCCACACACAATCTTACTCCACTTATTGGATTATTTTTTTTAACTGCATGCACGCAAGTGTTTGTCCAGATTTTCTCTCCTCTCAACTCTTGATGGGAATGAAACTGAAGAGAAGTCTTCGGTCCCTTCCCTCATTATTCCCAATTTTGCAGTTTGCCTCTGTGAAACCGAAAGGCTAGGTGTGATGGAGAAAAGGTCACTGTAAATCACGGTCTTCCAGATAACGATACTCAAAGGTGAAACCTTCCTTCTTCCGTTGGCCCCATTTTTCATAATCAAAGTAGATGTATGTCCCCTAAAAAAAAAAAAAAAAAAAAAAAAATGACACATTGCACACTCAAAATATTATGAAACGTGGAAAATACAATCACAAATTATTTTCAAGTACTCTGCGGTAGGTGGGGTGTTCCTATTAGGCAGATTTATTTATATGCTCAAAGTCATTTAATCTGAAAATCATTATAAAATTAACTGCAATGTAGTCATAGCATTGCACATTACTTTCTTTCCAACACTTATCTTTCAGTATGAAATTGTCTTGTGACCTAGGCTTTAGGTATACATATGCAAGACACTTTCCTAAATGGCAGCATTCCTGCAGCTCCTTACTATGCCAGCCAAAGCGGTTTTAAGTCTGTAATCTCTAATGCAAAGTTAGAGCAGGCACATCGGAAGAGGGGAGAGAACAGATTGTAGATTCCTGACAACTTTACTGCATCTCTTGTGAACCAAAATAATTTGCCCAATAGTGTTTGCAGCTAGAGCTGTCAGTGTGGGCTTGTTTTAAAACTTCCTCAATGCCCCACTTGTTAATAATCTGATGTTTTACTTAGCAGCAAGTCTTTCATAGAATTCCAGTACAGCAGGGTTTGACAAATTTGCTTGGAATCTAGGAGCCAGCTAAAAAAGTTAGGCGCCAAAAAAACGGCCCCCGTCCCACCGAGCTTGCGCACAGAAGCGAATCCATAAGCGAGTAGTGCCCGCAAATGTAAACGGTATTCAAACCACACATGTGAGATATCGCTGCGATTGGTAGAGTGAAAGCAATAATTCTATCCCTAGACCTCCTTTGCAACTCAAAACATGCAACCTGTAGAATTTTTTTAAACGTCGCCTATGGAGATTTTAAAGGGTAAAAGTTTGTCACCATTCCACGAGCGATCGCAATTTTGAAGCGTGACATGTTGGGTATCAATTTAAATCGGCGTAACATTATCTTTCACAATATAAAAAAAATTTGGGCTAACTTTACTGTTGTCTTATTTTTTAATTAAAAAAATTGTATTTTTCCCAAAAAAAGTGCGCTTGTAAGACCGCTGTGCAAATACGGTGTGAAGTACTGCAATTACCACCATTTTATCCTCTAGGATGTTAGAATAAAAAATATATATAATGTTTGGGGCTCTAATTAAAGTGGAAGTAAACCCTTCAATTTGATAATTACAAAAAACAGTTAACATTCCCGGCATGCCAGAATTGCTAGCTGTCACATTTGCTTGTGCTCTCAACCAAACTGTCAAACCATCCAATGGCTGGTTTCAGAACAGATCACATGTACAGCCTAATGGCAGTTGCAGATTAAACAGAGGTCAAGATGGCTGCTTCCTTGGCTGAAAATGATAGGAGGGTTTACTTCCACTTTAAAGGGAAGGAGATGACAGTGAAAACACTGGGGAAGCTCCATTAGAATTGCCGGTTTACTTATCATGCCAACGGCCATCACAAGATGGTGACAGATCACAGAAGGAAGCTTAGGCCTGCAGAAGGCCACAAAGACGCGGCCTCAATTATCAATGGGGTATCCTGTGTCTCCGTTCACCCCCACCTCCCCGCCGCGCTGGCTGGTAATTGAGGCTGCGGCTTTTTTCAGGCCTAAGCTTTCCCGGGCTCCAGGTTGCCAATTCTAGTCGCAATTGCGACCGGGCGCCCGGATTTTGTCAAACCATGCAGTACAGGCTACTTTAAATCATTCAGACTTCGTTATATGGGGTTACCTTCAGGTGGTTAGACACTGGCAACCCCCCCCCCCCCCCCCAAAAAAAAAAACTGCTGGCATAAGCATCATTTAAACCCATCTACTCACAGAGGGAAGGAGACGTTTGTCTTGCACTGTACTACAGTGTACAGATTTTATTGGCAAGTCAAAAATCGTACATTACAGTCGTCTTTAATTACAACTGAGAAGTCTAAAAGCAATCCAGCTGGGGCGATGGCAACACAGCAACCACCAACAGGCCCATATAAACAAACCGCAAGGTAACCAACGTAATCATTCATGAGTCCCTGAAATAGTTCAATGTAACATAGTCAATCCCATATATTTGATCAGAGGGTATTGTAAATCCTTAGATACATTAAGTGACAGGTCAAGATGTCTTGAGAAGCTCGGAGAGCAACTCCTAGCACTTTATACACAAAACTGGCATCAAAAGAGACCATATCATCTGAGGTCACAGAGCCAGATTAGGCTCTGCAGGGGTCCAACAATAATGTTGGGATCTGTCCAGATGCCTGACTGGCAGCTGGCTCAGCTACTCAGTGCACCACTGAGCCAGCCGTTCCCACCCCTCCACAGCCCGATACTCCCATTAGTGCTGGAGGGGCAAAGTACACTACACAGTGGTGACTGACGGAACAGACCAGAGAACTGGGTAATCAGTGGTCTTTGATTGCTCAGTTTTCTTTAAATGTTTTTTTAAACCTGCACTTCAGACTATGGGCTCTTCTAGATAATTCCCTACCACTTTTATAGCGTCTGACGCTACGGGTAAGGCAGGGGTAGGAATTTTGATTAGACGCTCGAATACCATCAGGGTTAAATCTTCTCATTTGGACCCTTACAGGCATTTGTGATAACTCCGACTACATGGCCACCCATGTATCATTGTGAATATATATGCCCCCAACTTGGGTCAGATCGGTTTTCTTTCTTCAGTTTTGAGACCTTACAGGGTTATGCACAACCCTTCACAATTGTGAGTGGTGACTTTAATGTTGTAAGCTCTGCATCAAGGGATAGACAGACTCTAATTAACCGCAATGTAGCCAATCCAATGCAGGCTCTTTCTACCTCATTCTACCTGCAAAGTCCTTCGCTCACATCGTCTCCTGGACATCTGGCGAATCAAGCACCCTACTAGCAGACAGTACACGTTAACTCCACAGCCTACAAAATGTATTCCAGACTAGATTACTTTCTAATTTCCACCCCCTCTTCTGTCTAAGGCAGTATCTTTGGAAACAGGTCCACTCACCTGGTCTGATCATTCCCATATTTTTCTTAATCTAGCCCTGCCAGCTGCATCTTTAAAACAACGCCACTGGCATTTGAACAAATTCCTGACAAGTCATAGCTAAAGATCAGTTATCTCAAACCCTAATGGAATATTTCCAGCTTAACCAAGGTACAGTTTCAGAGGAGGCCACCCTATGGGAAGCACACAAAGCCTTCTTCAGAGGCCAATGCATTTCCACAATGCAAAAAATAATGATATTTTGGGCAAATTGCATTTCTCAGAAAGACAGCTGCTCCAACATCCCACGGTGGCTCGACTCCGAGAGGTGACCTTTCCCCATAACCAACTCAAAGCCCTACATATGCATTGAGTGGCCAGGTCTCTTATGTTGTCTAAACAGAAATCCTATGTATTCTCTAACAAACCTCATAGATTGTGTACTAACAAACACTTCACCCCTTCCACTCGGCCCCGAATTTCCTTTTTCAACCAGAGGTACACCCACATATTGCCCCCAAAATATGACCAGGGTCTTTGGGGATTTTTCAAACTTTACCCCCACCAATAACTAATTTCAATCAAGAAGCTTTTTATAATTTCTGCTCTGCTTTAAAGCTCCCTAAAAACTATCCCCTTCGAATTGTCAGTTATTAAATGCAGCAATTACGCCTGAGGAACTTGCATGAGTTTTGAAACAATTACCCACTCATAAGTCTCCTGGCCCTGATGAACATCCCTACTCTTATTACAAAAATTTCTCTCACATATTATCCTCACATGATAGATTTATACAACTCCTTTCCTTAACCACTTCAGCCCCGGACCATTTGGCTGGCCAAAGACCAGAGCACTTTTAAACTAGGGGATAGTTTTATGGCATTTCTATTAATATATAGTTTTTTTTTTTTTACTAGTAATGGCTGCGATCAGCGATTTTTTATCGTGACTGACATGGCGATAACATCGGACCCTTTTGACGCCATTACGTGACCATTCACATTTACACAGTGATCAGTGCTATAAATATGCACTTATTACTGTGTAAATGTGACTGGCAGTATCGGGGGTTAACCAGGAGGGGGCACTGAAGGGGTTAAGTGTGTCCTAGGGATGTGTTCCAACTGTAGGGGGGTGGGCTATGTGTGACACGACACTGATCACCGCTCCTGATTACAGGGAGCGGTGAGCAGTGTCCTGTCACTAGGAAGAATGCTTGTTTATATCAGCATTTCCCTTTCTTTCTTTCCGTGCAATCACACTCACGAAAATTGCGTGCGCCCACAATGCTGCGTCTTAAAGGCGACTTTGAATCTGCAGCCTAGCGGGCACGAGCTCCGTGATCGGGCCCACGGGACCCATGGACTGGATGTCTGCTGGTGTTCTGCAATCTTCCAAGGAGTGGCAGAACAGCATTTTTCCTGTTCTGCCTAGTGACTGGACAGTGATCGACTGCTCCCTGTCATTGGGAGCAGTGATCACTGTCCTGCCACTGGTAGCCCAGCACCCTCACAGTTAGAATCGCTCCCTAGGACACACTTAACCCCTTCTTTGCCCCCCCCCAGTGGTTAACCCCTTCACTGCCAGTGTCATTTACACAGTAATCCGTGCATTTTTAAAGCACTGATCACTGTATAAATGACAATGGTCCCAAAATAGTTTTAAAAAGTGACCGCCATAATGTTGCAGTCACGATAAAAAAAAATATAAAAAAATTCCTGTGCCTCCATTACTAGTAAAAAAAATAATAAAAATGCCAAAAAACTATCCGCTATAACTTTTGCGCAAACAAATTGGTAGATGCTTATTGTGATTTTTTTCTCCAAAAACGTAGAAGAATACACCTAAATACACCTCCACCCAAACTGAAGAAAAATTATTTTTTTATATATTTTTGGGGAAGATTTATTATAACAAAAAGTAAATATTGCTTTTTTTTCCAAAATTGCCACTCTGTTTATAGCACAAAAAATAAAAACCGCAGAGGTGATCAAATACCACCAAAAGAAATCTCTATTTGTGGAGGGAAAAAAAGACGTCAATTTTGTTTAAAGTGACGCAGTGCCAAATCGCAAAAAATTGTCTGGTCATTCTTCCGGGGCTGAAGTGGTTAAAATACACCTATGATAATAGCTAAAGACCCTTTATTTCTTTGAAAGTGCGAAAGTTTGCAAACGTACAAAATCTGGGGATCAGATCATGTTAGCCACTGTAAAACACGATAAAACAAAACAAGCACCAGCTACAATGTTATGTTTTTCTGATGCGCAACCAATTATGTTAATTTCTGAGGCGCAACAAAAGAAAACAAATATAGACATAATACCACAAGCATAAGTTTGAACATTGTGTTTCTGATGCACAGCAAAAAAACAAAATAAACAAATATAGACAAAGTAGCACAAGCATAAGGTCCAATATTGTGTATTTCTTATATGTGGCAATAGCAACCAATAAAAAATAGAGACAAAACAACACCGGCATATTCTTGTGTGTTATGATGCACAGCAAGAAAGTCTACTTACTCTACTGACTGGAATGGTACCAGCTGATTGGAGAAAAGCCAATGTAGCACCAATATTTAAAAAAAGGGCAAGGATACATTGGTGGTTATTACAAACCAGTTATCCTAACATTAATTGTATGCAAGCTCTTAGAGGGGATCATATGGGACTATATGCAAGATTTTAGTAATGACAACTATCATTAGCAGTAATCGGCATGGATTCATGAAGAATCGTTCTTGCCAAACCAATCTATTAGCCTTCTATGAGGAGGTGAGCTGCCATCTAGATAAATGAAGGCCCATAGACGTGGTGTATCTGGATTTTGCAAAAGCATTCAATACAGTTCCCCATAAACATTTACTGTACAAAGTAAGGTCAGTTGGCATGGACCATAGAAAGTTCAGAGGGTAGCGATAGTTTTCATGGGGAGTACTCTGAATGGGCAGAGGTGGAAAGTGGGGACCCCCAGGGTTCTGTCCTGGGACCAATCCTATTTAATTTATTCATGAACGACCTGGAGGATGGGATGAACAGTTCAACCTCTATTTGCGGACGATACTAAACTAAGCAGGGCAATAACTTTTCCGCAGGATGTGAAAAACTTTGCAAAAAGATCTGAATTAATGGGGTGGGTAACTACATGACAAATGAGGCTTAATGTAGAAAAATGTAAAATAATGCATTTGGGTGTCAAAAATATGAATGCAATCTATACACTGGGAGGAGAACCTCAGAGAATCTAGGATGGAAAAGGACCTGGGGGTCCTAGTAGATGATAGGCTCAGAAATGGCATGCATGGCAAATTATGTTTAATTTGGAAAAATGTAAAATAATGCATTTGAGTAGCAAAAATATGAATGCAAGATGAGTGGAGAACCTCCTAGATGACCTAGAATGACAGGCTGAGCAATGGCATGCCATGCCATGCCAAGCTGCTGCAAGCAAAGAAAACATTGTCATGCATTAAAAAGGGGATTAACTCCAGAGATAAAAACGAAAATTCTCCCACTTGTCTTGTAAGACTCTGGTCCGGCCGCACCTGGAGTGTGCTGTTCAGTTCTGGGCACCAGTCCTCAGGATGTGCTGGAACTGGAGAGAATCCAGAGAAGGGCAACAAAACTAATAACGGGTCTATGGAATGGTTATGAGCACTGAACTTGTTCTCTCTGGAGAGGAGATGCTTGAGAGGGGATACGATTTAAATTTACAAATACCGTACTGGTGACCCCACAATAGGGATAAAACTATTCCGCTTTTGATGGTTAAGAAATAAAATATTTGAAAAAAAAATAAAAAATTTCCGCTTAAAGGAATTTAATAAGACACATGGCCATTCACCAATATTAGAAGAAAAGCGAATTAACCTTAAACTGTGTAGAGGGTTCTTTACTGTAAGAGCAGATAGGATGTGGAATTCCCCTCCACAGGCAGTGGTTTCATAAAAAAAAAATAAAAAAAATTATTTGAAAGACAAATACCGTGTGACATAAAAGTGGAGTTACCCTTTAAGTCAGCTTTCCATAGATCAACATTTGGCTGGTTCAGCAGGGACCTGCCAAACTTTGATCCATGTATGGGCAGGCTGATTGTACTTAAGTCGATCGATCAATAGACTTGGGTCCAACCAGCATGTTGGATTTTTCTACATATGTTCACTGACAGAGGCTATAGCCACTAGCAGTAACCATTGTATTTTGGTTGCGGAAGGAAAGAAAATCGTATCATCATCTATGACCTACTTAAAAGGCAAGCTCACCTTTACAGAAAACTCTGTATGGTTTTACTTACATGGGTAAATTCCCGCTGACCTGGACCGCCAATATCTCCAGTTTTAAGCCCAGACATATCCGCGACAGGAGCCCGGGGCTTAGAAATCCCCTCTGCTGAATGTCCAAAACATCCCTCATTAGGAGGGAAGTTTAAACCATTCTAATTGGTTAGTGCGGTCACATGGGCGGCGCCAACCAATCAGCAGCCGCATAGCCGTCCTGTCCGCTATGGAGAAGTCTTGAGGAAGGAGCGAGTATTTTTAACCCCTGGGCTCCTGACGAGGATATAACGGGGCTTAAATCAGGAGATAGTGGCGGTCAAGGTCAGCGGTAGGGATGAACTTCGCGTTCGAAACGAACGTATGTTCGACTCGAACATCATCCGTTCGATTATTCGTCGAATTTCGAACAAAAACGATCGTTCGCGGCAAATTCGAGTGAAACGAAACGACCGTTTTTAAAACTCTTTTTTACATTGATACTACAATCAATGGAAAAATAATTTTTAAAAACGGTTGTTTCTTCAAGTGTCCTGCTCCTGAAAAAACGACCGTTTTTAAGACTTTTCTCCATTGATACATGTTCCCTGGGGCAGGACCCGGGTTCTAAAAGACGTTTTCCAACAATAACTTGAAAATTGGTCTTTAAAATGATCGTTTTTGAATTCGAACGTTCGAGTCCCATAGACTTAAATGGGGTTCTAAATGTTTGTGCGAACGATCGGACTGTTCGACCGTTCTGGTGCGAACCGAACGCGGGGGTGTTCGGCTCATCCCTAGTCAGCGGGACCAGGGGGGGGGGGGGGTGTGTGGGTAAGAACCTAAGTTCACCTTACACATTAAGTTTTGTTACACTGTGATCTTTAGAAGAAGCAAGAAAAAAGATGCCATCAAAGAACAATCAAAAGGAGCCAGCAACATCTTTCATTGACCATTGATTGATCATTCATTTGACTCCAAAGACATGCTGGTAGGTTAATTGGATCTTGTCCAAATTGGCCCAGTATATATGTGTGTACGACTGTCCCAAGCGTGTCGAGATCCTACGGGGTAAATTACCACACCAGCCAAGAAGACACTGGCTGCAAAAAGTGCCTAGAGGAGATTCAGTTTCCATGTGTACATAGTTAGTCAGGTTAAAAAAAAAGACACAAGTCCATCCAGTTCAACCATAAAAAAAAATAAACAAACAAAATAAAACACAGTACATCCCATACACCCAACTCCATACCCACAGTTGATCCAGAGGAAGGCAAAAAAAAAACAGCAGAGCACGATCCAATTTGCTACCGGAGGGGAAAAAATTCCTTCCTGATCCCCCGAGAGGCAATCGGATTTACCCCGGATCAACTTTACCTACAAAACTTAGTACTCAGTTATATTATGTGCATTTAGGAAAGAATCCAGGCCCTTCTTAAAGCAATCGACTGAGCTGGCCAGAACCACCTCTGGAGGGAGTCTGTTCCACATTTTCACAGCTCTTACTGTGAAGAAACCTTTCCGTATTTGGAGGTGAAATCTCTTTTCCTCCAGACGTAAAGAGTGCCCCTTGTCCTCAGTGTTGACCTTAAAGTGAATAACTCAACACCAAGTTCACTATATGGACCTCTTATAATATTTGTACATGTTGATCATATCCCCCCTTATTCTCCTCTTCTCAAGAGTGAATAAATTCAGTTCTTCTAATCTTTCCTCATAGCTGACCTCCTCCATGCCTCTTATCAGTTTAGTTGCCCTTCTCTGCACTTTCTCCAGTTCTCAGATATCCTTTTTGAGAACTGGTGCCCAAAACTGGACTGCATATTCCAGATGAGGTCTTACTAATGATTTGTACAGGGGCAAAATTATATCTCTATCTCTGGAGTCCATACCTCTCTTAATACAAGAAAGGACTTTGCTCGCTTTGGAAACCGCCCCCCTGATGACGTACACAGTTACGAAACATATGTCGGCGGCGAAGTTTGGCATATTCTAGACCCAGCTGATCCTCTAGTGTCCTGCTCCTGCCCGACTTAACATTGCAACCAGCATCCATCGGATCAACTGTGCGCCCAAGCGGGTTCCCGGTGATAACCAACATTGCGCTGTCAGTCCTAGTGCCAGGCAGGCACGTTACAAAGTAAGAGGCCACCCGGCTGTGTGTTTGTGCATTTTAATTTTTTAAATAAAGATAAAGCACTATGGGCTTTCCCCATATTCTCTTTGTTTTATTATGAGTGCTATGGTTCCAAGATCCTGCTGCATCTGAATCCAGGGCTTGCCATCAGTGAAACAGGCACTTATCCTGTCCAGCTTGCATGACCTGCTTTTAATTAAGAGGTCTTGATCTGTGGTAAGCGCATAATCATTTTCCAGCACGTTTTGGTGATACTAAGAATTTCCATGGTGAAAGGCTGCCAAGCACGTCTGTGATCAGATACCCTGCATTCCTGCACATCTATTTCTATCTCAGTTTTGCACTGGACTTTAAAATATATATACAACATATTTTCTTTTACACTATTTTTATGTAGGACGGATTTTTACTGTCCTATGAATATAACGGGTGTCACCTTCTAATTAATGCACGTCAAAGTCATTTTTCTTTAAATATATGCACAGTATTTATTACATATTTTGTAATTTTTTATAGAATAAACTATACATATATTTTTAGATTAAATAACATTTCTAATCATATGAAGTTAATAACAAGAGTCCCTTTTTACATCAAAGTCCACAGAGTTCCCCCTTTTACATTTGAACTTGCAAAGTTTCCTTTCACTTTAAGGGGAGACTCTGCCGACTCCTATTTAAGGGAGAACTCTGGGGACGCTAATATAAGGGATCCTCTGGGAACCTGATTTAAGGGGGAACGCTGAGAACTCTGATGTACGGAGAGGACTCTGATGTGCGGGGGAACACTGTGGCCTCTGGTGTAAAGGGGAACTCGGATGTAAGGGGTGCTCTGAGAACCCTGATTTACCTTAGTGTAGTCACTCAGAGGCAGAAGAGAGAAGGGGGGAGACTTCAGTCACAGACAAGGATGGATGGTGAGTTCACTCACCCCTTGGCAGTCAGCACCTCTCATCCACATGTATCTAAAGCTGCTGGACTTTAAATTTACAGCCCCAACTTAAATTTTGTGAGGTGCAGTGCCAGTGATTGAAGTGTGGGAAGACACAGAGGGGTAGGGGTGGGGGGAAGAGGTGCAGGTTGAGCCCTCTCTCCTGTCCTGTCTGTGTGTGTGTGTGTGTGGGTTTGGGGGGAGGGGGATTGTTAGTGTTGGGTTTGGGCAGTGTGAAAGAGTGTAACTGACAACTGCAGCCAGCAACCCTGCTGGGAAGCCATAGTCCAGTCTGAACAATGTGTCCGGGTTTCAGGCTGTCTGAAACCCGGACGCATGATCCCAAACCCGAACTGTCCGGGTGAATCCTGGACAGGTGCCAACCCTAACTAGAATGTGTTGCGGCAAAATCGCATTTCATGCTGGTATCCTGTGCCACACGTTAATGCACTGCCCTTGAGAAATGCGCTCAGAACCATTAATTTGTAATGTCACCCAAAATGCATCAGTTGCAGCATTCTGTTAGGTGCGGCACAATTTTAAAAAGTTGTTCTTGCGCTACTTTTTGCATGTCAAAATGGGAATGCATGTATTTTATAGTGAACCAGTGCGTTTTTGTAGTGCGACAGGCAGCTCGATTTAAGTTCTCAATAACACCACAAAAGTGACCTCCAGATTCATTTCAATTCCATTTCTGCATGCTCATTTTTTATGCGTTTCCGGATGCATTCCAGATGCTTTTTTTTACTATACTGGGGTACAGTACCTTAAGTAGCCAATTATATTTTGTCCTTATTTTATTTATCAGTTAGATGAATATGCTTTATGTTAATATTGTTAAAGTTTCTGTAAATATTATTTTTGTAGCCTAATTCTGCATAAAACATTTAACAGTGTAATTTCATGAGATAATTTGTGAGGGCGCAATTAGGGGAAGACTTAAGAGCAAGTCAGGGGAGGGGTTGGGTGGGGAAAATGGTGGCGAGTAACTCTTAAGCCCTGGCTAGTAGCTCAGGACTTGAAATTGAGCCGTGTGTGTGTGTGTGTGTGTGTGTGTGTGTGTGTGTGTGTGTGTGTATATATATATATATATATATACACACACACACACACACACACACACACACACATACATACACACACACATACACAGCCCTCAAAAAATCCACTCGCCTGCTCGCATTTTGCGAGTGGATTTTGAGGTCTGGCGAGGAAGGGTTGTCTGGGAGAGAGGGGGGTGAGCACTGCCAGTCGGCAGGTTGTACGGGAGTCCTTGTCCCAGCGCTTGTGGAGGGAAAGAGCCGGCTGTATGATTCAGAGCGCAGGGACATCACTTGCGGCTTTCTTTGCACTAGCAAAATGTTCCCCGCAGGGCTAGTACAAGGGGTGCCCTGGACAATGTCTTAATCTGTGGGGAGGGGGACGCGCTGAGAGATGAGAGATTCAGTTGCTGCTCTTGTTGTATCACTGACAGGAGTGACTGTTTATTCACAGCCGAGCTGACTCCTCTGCTCATTCAACTCTGCCGTTTATAATCACTCTCTCCTCCAGCAAGCTACACTCCTGCCCTCAACTTGCTCTCCTTCCAGAACACTTTACCTTCTCTCTCACTGTGGTCAGCTCATTTCCTCCCCTTCTACACCCAGCTCTCTCTACCTTTCCTGCATGAGCATAAAGTAAGTCAGCATTGATCCTCCTCACTCCTCTGTGTGTTAATGTATTCCCTTCTACATCTCTTATCTGCTGTCCCTCCATAAATCTTCACTACACCCATTCGGCAGCCTCTGATCTCAGCTCAGCATTCCACACAACGATTTTACACCCTTTCCATTCCAGTTTGCTTTTAGCTCTTGTAACTGTCCTGTCCCTATAATGCAGCCTTTCACAGTCTCTGCACCCCATCACTTTTTTTTTAATCTCGTAGCCCCTGTTCACAATGGAGGTGATTTGACATGTCACATCCACTGCCAGCAATTGCAGTATTCAAATCGATGCGTGCTGCATGAATTTAAAAAAGTAATACATTATTATTATACAGGATTTATATAGCGCCAACAGTTTACGCAGCGCTTTACATTAGGGAAGACAGTACATTCACAATACAAATCAATACAGGAGGGATCAGAGGGCCCTGCTCGTAAGAGCTTACAATCTAGAAGGGAGGGTCAAGTGGAACAAGGGGTAGTTAGCTGTGGGGGATGGTCAGATGGACATGCACTACTTTTGCAATTTCAGGTGCTGTTTCAATAGACATCCCTGCATGAAGCACAGAGGTCTTCAAAGTCGTATCTGAAGTCACACTGAGATGCAGCTTTGAAATCATGCGATTTCAGGTAAAGTTGCACAATTTCAAAGTTGGTTCACACTACTACACTGGGGTATGATTGTATGTGCAATTTACCCGCAGTTGTAGGTGCCCTCCCATTAAAGTCTATTATACTGTTTTCATGAATGCAAATTACATCTTTGATGCACATTCAGAAAACACACAGTCCTATATAATTCATCAGGAGCACACCTAAAACTGCAGGTAAATCACACATACATCGCACTGTGGCCAAACCACAGCACACGCTTGCATGTCAGAATCATGCACACAATTGTGGTTTTCCTGACAAACACAGAAGCGCACAGTCCTTTGGTAGATGTGTAGTGGTGCCGTTGTTGGTTAAAGTCACCCTCACATCTGCTAATGCACACATTTTCACACACACCAAAACACACGGTGTGGTTTGGTGCAAAACATTTTTAGAAAAGGGTCAGGAACCACTACCCCACATGTGTGCTCCCACTACGCTCAAGTTGCTGCAGTGTAACACTAAGTACTATTATAATGCATGCCACAAACATTACAGACCTTACACCACTATTTGTCCGATCGCCGGGGGGGGGGGGGCGGCGCTGTTAGGGGCGGGGCAGGATGGGGGGTTGGGTGTGGCAACTGGTGGCGAGTAACCCTTGAGGCCTGGCTAGTAGCTCAGGACTTGAAATTTTGAGCCCTGTATATTATATATATATATATATATATATATATATATACATATATACATATACATATATATATATATACACACACACACATATACATACACACACATATAAACCGCACACACATTTTTTAAGCATCCTGGTACATATGTATTACTATTCCCGTTGATAAATCACAGTGTTTGTTTATTTGGACCTTTTCCCCCTGTACTCCATAAATACCTGACCTCCTGTATGGTCAGATAGATCTGAAGGAACAGCGAATGCTCTGAAACACGTCATCCGATTGGTCGCTACATCACTTCCGGTTTACAGAGCTTGCGTTCCACGCTGAGACGCGCTCTTGGTTCCTGTCTTAGTCTCCCGGACGCCATAGAAACTACACGGCATGCAGCACATCTAGTCTTCCGGATACCCGTAGAGGTACTACAGCTTTTCCACCTTCCTGCGGCTGGTTACTTGATCGTTGGTCTCAGCTCCTTACATCGTGGATTGCAGAGTGACCCCGGACCCGCAATTCCTATATGCCCAATTATCTTCTCCCTGCGAGTAGCCATTTGGCTTGTTCTTGTTCTAATAAAAGAGTGCCAAAATACTACACCGAGTCTGGCACACCTTGTTCCTGTTTATTTGTCTTTCAGAGTTGCGCTTCCACTCCCAAGGTTGCTGCCACCAGTGTATACTTGAACTGACTTACCTTCCCCTCTACACACATATTTTTGAGACTTATTACAGACTTTACTTAGTTGGTTCTGGTGCCATCTTTTTTTTTTTTAACTAGTAATGACGGTGATCTGCGATTTTTAGCAGTATTGCAACAATGCGACAGACAGATCGGACACTTGACACATTTTTGGGACCATTGACAGTTAACAGCGATCAGTGCTAGAAAAATGCACCGATTACTGTGTAAATTACACTGGTAGGGAAGGGGTTAACACTAGGGGCAATCAAGGGGTTAAATGTGTGTTCCCTTTAGTGTGTTTTAACTGTATGGGGATTGGACCGAGTAGGAGAGGAGACGCATCGCTGTGCCTTACTAGGAACAAATGACATGTTTCCTCTCCTCTGACAGCACAGGGATTTTAAGAGCTGCATTCTGGTGGTTCTGAAAAAAACAACCTGTCCCGGGTTTCGTGCAGGGGAGCCATTCTGCACCCCGTAAATACATGTGAGGCGGTCGGGAACCGATTAAACTTAATTTGCCATGCAGTAGCCAACTCAATTTATTCAGGCCTTCTTGTAAAGTTTCTATATCCTGCTGTGTTATTGCCATACTATTTTTGTTATCTAGATCTGAGTATATGTTATTTATCACTACCCTTTGGACACGCCCCCGCAGTCAGTTTTCTATCCAAGAACAAACCTTAATGGTCCATGCCTGCAGACCTTAGGTTGTAGATTAAGCTTTTGGATTTCTCAACTTGAGTGAATGTCCTCTCCTGGTAAATCCCTGCTGTGATGAGTTACCAAATACAGGAAAATAAGGCTTAACTAATGACTGGATAATCTGTGAAAATCCATCTCCAGCGCCTATCTACCACTAACATTTTGACTCTTGGATGCTTTGTCAGCCGACCAACATTTAATCCATAGTACATGTGGAAGACCACATTTGAAGCTGGCGGCCTGGATGCCAAGGATATGGAATCCAATATACCACTGCAAATATTCCAGGCCTTTAACCACTTAAGGACCGCTTCTTGCACATATACGTCGGCAGAATGGCACGGCTGGGCACGGCTGGGCACATCCACGTACAGGTACTAGTACCCAGCCGTGGGACCGCAGGACTCGCGGACCCGATCGCCGCTGGAGTGCGGCGATCGGTCCCCGGAGCTGAAGAACGGGGAGAGCAGTGTGTAATCACGGTTTCCCCGTTCTTCACTGAGGCGATGTCATCGCGTGATCTCTTTTATAGGGAGACACAATCAAAGACATCACACCTACACCCCCCTACAGTTGTAAACACACATTAGAGAACACATAACCCCTTCAGTACCCCCTTGTGGTTAACTCCCAAACTGCAAATGTCATTTTCACAATAAACAATGCAATTTAAATGCATTTTTTGCTGTGAAAATGACAATTGTCCCAAAAATGTGCCAAAATTGTCCGAAGTGTCCGCCATAATGTCGCAGTCACGGAAACAAATTAAAAAAAAATCGGTGATGGCCACCATTAGTAGTAAAAAATAAAAATAAAATAAAAATGCA
Organism: Rana kukunoris; assembly: GCA_029574335.1. Classification (NCBI taxonomy): domain Eukaryota; kingdom Metazoa; phylum Chordata; class Amphibia; order Anura; family Ranidae; genus Rana; species Rana kukunoris. The sequence goes on along the minus strand of CM056058.1, from coordinate 41,805,630 downwards.
ATAAAACTATCCCTATAAATTTTGCGCAAACCAACCGATAAACGCTTATTGCGATTTTTTTTTACCAAAAATAGGTAGAAGAATTTGTATTGGCCTAAACTGAGGAAAAATAATATGTTTATATATATTTTTGGGGATATTATAGCAAAAAGTAAAAAATATTGCTTTTTTTTCAAAATCGTCGCTCTATTTTTGTTTATAGCGCAAAAAATAAAAATCGCAAAATTTGTAAAAAAAAAAAAAAAACACCAAAAGAAAGCTATTTGTGGGAAAAAAGGATGCCAATTTTGTTTGGGAGCCACGTCGCACGACAATTGTCTGTTAAAGCGACGCAGTGCCGAATCGCCAAACCATCACCTGGCCAGGTCCTTTAGCTGACTAAAGGTCCGGGTCTTAAGTGGTTAAAGCTGCTTTGTCAAGTCCACAAACTCGTGAGCCTCATTCCTCTTCTAGGAGTTTTGCCCACTCTGCTGGGTTTGTGAAACCAATGCTGATGCTACCGTTGGATTGATTAATGATCCTTCGACCACATATATTAAACAATCGAAATGCCTGCGCATTCCTATCTGAAGGATCTTTAAAAAGGAGGATCCACCACCAGATAAATTGTAGCCGTTTTTAAACAGGAGACCGGAAGATCTACCACAAGTAGAGATGCCCCCTTTTTTTAATTTCCCCTCAGGGGTAACTTACTATAAAACCCTGTGGCAAAGTAAACAGCCGAGATGGTTGCTGTCACTTTTTGAACAAAGTGATTAAAGTAGGAGTGGTACAGAAAAACTTTTGCCGAGCTACTAGTCTTGTGCGTTATGGATGCTACAGCAGTGACATATACCTTGCAAGCTGTTATTCCTGTACTGCCCCTCCTGAACCTCCTCCTCCCAGTACCCTCTCCTTCATAAGGCAAGCTCTGTGAAATCTGTGACATAGCAGTGCATTCTGATATGACATGGTAAATGTGCGTCACAGAATTCAAGTAGTAAATGAGTGGGGATCTCCACAAAGTAGGTTTAAAAATTTAAAACATCATCCTGATTAACAGGAATAAACTAAAAATAATCGAGACACAGCACAATGTAAAAATTAACAACTTTAAATGTTGACCATAGATACATTTTATTCAGTGCGGAGACCACCTCACTCTCTTGAAGCAAGGTTGAGGTGGCCTGTTCAGTATCACTGCTTCAAGGAGCAGACTTTGAATCTGACCCCTACCATTAGTAGCTGAGGACGCACCAGCTGCTTGAGACGAAACCTCAAAATCATCCTGAGAGACTAGGCATAAGCACGCTCCACCTGTAAAACAAAGCCCTCCAACAAGGCTGCCAGGCAGCTGTGACCAAACAAAAAGTGACATTGCAGGTGATGGCTTACAAGTTTTGCAAAATGCCTCTCCTGTAACACTTTACTACGCTTGGGCCAAAAAAAGATGGATCCTGAAGGCTGCCAACAGAGGACTGACCTAATAATGTTAACAGTACAGTTGGGTACAGTGTATTTCCCCCCCATAGGGGCACATAAAGACTAAGATGTAGAAGTTCCGATTGCAGTCATAATCTTCTGATGCAGCGGGGTGATTCAAAATAAGGGCCCGTCGCAGGCTATGCCTGCTCTTTCTTCTGAGCTGCTCCCTTCATAGCAAGCCACACTATAGCCTCTATGAATGAAACAGGAGCCAAGAAGGGAAAGACAGGAGGATGAGTAACAGGTCTGCCCACTTCACTTATGGTTGCAGTAATGGCTTCTATAAATGAAGGAGTAGGGAAGAAAGGAAAAGCATAGTCTGACTATCTTAATGAGAGCCTGTGACAGTCTCAAAGTTGTATTAACCTTGCCGAACCAGAAGATTATGGTGAAGGGGTGGGGGAGGCATGGACAGTTGAGATTTCAATAAAAGAAGAGATATCAGCAGAGAGAGAAGAGACACATCCTACTAAGTTACGTCCCTTGTGCTGATTTTTTGGTTTTCTTATTTTAGTTGCTCTTTAGAGCAGCACTTTTAGGATATGAAGACCCTAGCTTATGTTGGGTTTGCGCAGAGATAAGTGATCATTAATAAACCAAACATCATAGTTGTTTACCCATAAAACACAAAGGTCAGCCAGAAATTTACATACTTTGGGATTAATGACAAAAGGATTTATTTAATTATTTTTTTTATATCTATTTTTACAGGTTTAGTTTTTTGTCAAAAGTAATGGATTTTTTTCCCTCAACAATACTTACATGTGTTTACCTAAAAAGGTAACGCCACTTTCGTGAAAAAAATAAATAAAAATCAAATAAAGAAAAAAATATAGCATATATTATTGCAACACTAATCATTTTGTAATTGAAAGTCAAATTTCAGGCATCACTTGCAACAAAAAATAGGATTTCTGTACTCACCGTAAAATCAATTTCTCTGAGTTCATGGACGGACACAGCAGCAATTGACCTTAGGGTATTATATCCTTCCTTCCAGGAGAGACTAGACAGAGAAAAAAGAAAAAGAACTTCAAGTGTTAAAACACTTCTCAGTACACCTTCTCCCAGGGGGCGGGGCCCCCTGGTATATCCCTCACTCTGCCTCAGCAGCCTCAGTTCGTAACAAGCAGTACAAACAAAGGAGGGGAGGGTGCTGTGTCCGTCCATGAACTCAGAGAAATGGATTTTACAGTGAGTACAAAAGTCCAATTTTCTCTTCCGTTCATGAACGGACACAGCAGCAATTGACCTTAGGGACGTCCCCAAGCAGTCTCAAAAAATTTGAGGGGTGGGAGAAAACACAGCAAATTAAGCTTCACCCCAAACAAACCAGAGTTCCTCAACAGACGAACTTCCACCTTAAACAGCTGCCTGCAAAACCTTGCAGCTAAAGGAGGCATCCGCAGATGCACTCACATCCACCTTGTAAAACTTGAAAAGGTGTGGGTTGTTGACCAGATCGCCGTCTTACACACCTGTAAAACAGACGCCTGATGGCGGAAAGCCCAAGAGGTATCAATCGCCTTGGTCGAATGCGTCGTTACCAGAAAGGGAGGCGCCCGCCCCTTTAGGGCATAGGCCTGGAGCACGATTTGTCTGCTCCACCTGAAAATGAAGACCGACAGACCTTTCTTAGGACCAGTTACTGACACGAACAGTGAGACCGATCTCCGGAACAGAGCCGTAGCAGACAAGTACGCCCGCAGGGCTCGCACCACGTCCAAGGAAAGCAACGTGGCCTCCTTCAAGTTCTTCGGTTGAGGACGTAAGGAAAGTAAAACAATGTCCTCATCAAAAACTCGTCTGACCGAAGGAATGGCTACTAAGAAAGACCACCTTCTGGGACCGAGAGAACAGAGGAATCTCCCGAATGTCCTCAAACGGAGCCCTTTTAAAGCACCGAGAGGACCGAATTCAAGTCCCACGGAGGCAGTGGAGGACGTACCACATGCCTGACCCCCTGTACAAACGTATGCACCAGCGAGTGCGTCGCCAACGGTCGCTGAAAATAAACAGCCAAGGCCGAAATCTGACACATAACCGTACTTAAGGCGAGGGATTGATCCACTCCCCGCTGTAGGAACAGCAGAATCCGGGACAGCACCTATGTGCGGGGGTGCCCTTTCATCTCTGCACACGTAGAGATGTAGGCCTTCTACGTATCAGATCCGCGTACCAGGAACGGCGTGGCCAATCTGGAGCGACCAGGATTGCCGGTATTCCCCTCCGCTTCCACTTTGCGCAACAGGCGAGGGAGAAGCTTCAGAGGGAGGAAAGCGTAGAGATTAGGCGATAGTGACCCCACGGTGCCACCAACGCGTCCGACAAGGGTCTCTTGACCTGGCCACGAAACGTGACACCTTCCGATCGAGACGGGACGCCAGAAGGTCCATGCCTGTAGTGCCCCATTTTAGGCACAACTCTGAAACACGTCTGGGTGCAGCGACCACACCCCCTGGTTCAGTGTTTGGCGACTTAGGTAGTCGGCTTGCCAACTCTGCACCCCCGGCATGTACACGGCCGACAGAGCCGGAACGTACCTTGTGGCTCACTGGAGGATGTGTGCAACCTTCACCGCCACGGCCGAGCTCTGCGTGCCCCCTTGATGGTAGACATGCGCCACAGCCATGGCGTTGTCGGACTGGATCCTGACCGAACAGTCCTGCAGACCCAGAGACCACTTGGGGAGATGCAGCCTGATAGCCTGGAGCTCCAGGACATTGACTGGCAGACGGGACTCCACTTGAGTCCAGCGCCCCTGGGCTGACTAGACACTCCAGAACGCCCCCAGCTGGAGAGGATGGCATCCGTCGTGACCACTGTCCGATAGCACGTCAGAAATAATTTCCCGGTTCGAAGTACCGGAGATGTCAGCCACCACACAAGGGAGGACTTGACCAGGCGAATTACCCAAATCTGGTAATCCAAAGACGAAGGGAGCTTGTCCCAACGTGACAGAATCTCTTTCTTGTAACACTCGAGTGTGAGATTGGACATACGGAACCGCCTCGAAAGAGGCTACCATGGGACCTGGAATTCTTTTGCAAAAGCGAAGCGACGACCACTGCTGGGTCGCAAACCACGGCACCGCAGTTTGCAGTGTCTGGAGTTTTTCCGTCGGGAGAAAAGACTCGCTTCTGAGGAATCCATGACCAACCCCAGGTATTCCAGTCGCTGAGACGGTACCAACATTGACTCCTGGACATTCAGTAGCTACCCAAATCTTTTGGAGGGGCTGGCAGGTAATGAACCCATCCTCTCCTAAGTCTGAGCTTAAAGAAGCTCTCAGGAGAAAGTCGTCCAGGTATCCCACCATAGCGATTCCGCGCTGCCTTAGCAGGGCCAGAATCGGAGCGAGCACCATTGTGAAAACTCGTGGTGCCAAAGCCAGGCCGAAGGGGAGGGCCACCAACTGAAAATGGTCCTCTTCGACCGCAAAACGCAGAAACCTCTGGTGTTTTGCGCGTATGGGAATATGCAGGTACGGGTCCCGAGTACCCAAGGACGCCATAAAGTCCCCCTGATGGAGAGCCGCCACTACAGAGTGAACAATTTCATCCTGAATCTTTGCACTTTGACAAAAGAGTTAAGGGCCTTGAGGTCCAGGATTGTAAGGACCTCCTCCTTTTTCAGGGACTACAAACTACATTTGAGTAAAAAAAAAACTGAAACCGTTCGTTCCTTTGAAGGAACCGGTATAATCACTCCCCTGACCAGCAGATCCTGACCAGCCCCTGACAGGGGCACCCGGCCTACTGGAGGAAGCTGGAGGCAGGAAGGAAAAATCTGTTTGGTGGACAAGAGAGAAACTCTATCTTGTACCCCGAGGAAACTACCTTGCAAACCCAGCGGTCGGAAATAGTGACCTCCACCGAGCCGCGCACCCGCAAAGTCGCCCCCCACATCTGAGTGTCTGGCGGGGGCAGACCTACATGCAGAAGCAGACTTGTCCGCAGACTTGTTGGACTTGCGGTACCAGGTGCGCTTTTGATCTACAGCGGGTGCCTTAGCACCTTGGAAAACGTTTTCCTGTCGCACCTGGGAGGCGAAAAAATTGCTTAGGGGAGGTAAAGGAGGGACCCTGCTTATGACGAGGCTCCGTACCGTTCCCAGATTGCGGGAGCAGAGTGCTCTTACCCCCTGTAGCATCTATAATGATGTCATCCAGGGACGCCGCAAAAAGCCGTACACCCTTCAAGGATAAGTCCTCCTAAAGACCTTTAGAGGTTTGGTCCGCAGACCAACACTTTAGCCACACAAGGTGGCATAGTACTACCACGTAGGCAGAGGCCCTGGAGAGCAAGGGGAGCGTATCCAGGGCCAATTCACAGACAAACTACAGGCCCTGCACCAACTGGTCAGCCAGGCCCACACAGAGCTCAGGAGCATTATGCGCCTCCAGCTCCTGCAGCAGGGACTTTGCCAGCTCGGTAATTGTCTGTGACACTAGAGCACTGTCTCTCCATGCGCACATTGGGAGTTAGTTTTGTTTCTAGAACTTGGTGATTCTTTCCATCAACCAAAATGGCGATGGCGCAAGTTGATTACCCCCATTGGTGTGATGTATCACCTGGGAGGAGCTTTGTGGACCCACAGGTCACGTGTCCGTATCGTGGCGATGTACGTCAGACACCGCCGCGATGGTGTATAAAGAGCGCGGCAGCTTAGCCGCAAGTCTTGTCACAACATTGGACATATAGAGCCACAAGTATTGCCTATTAGGCTTCCTTCTCTTTTGGATGGTATGCATCCAAACTAATTTTGGGGCAACTCTCCGCAGTTTCCTTTATATAAGATTTAAAGGCTCTTCTGTCGATTAGATTAATTGGTTCTATTGAATAATATGATAAGCCAGGTATCTATATTTAAATGTTTTACCATTTGTTTTTTTAACAATGCCATAACCAGTATTTGCCTTATGTGCCTAAATCAATTGATTTATTGCTATATACCTTTTTCTTTACTAGGCTTTTTAATACACTATGGTCCTGACTATCTGTCGGCACCCCTGGACATTTGGTTTTCACCATCTAGCAACTGTGTGCTGTTTCTCATTTTCTCCATTCTTTTCATCTTATAAAGGGACTCTATTTGTGGCAAGGTGTGCCAGCGCCAATGTAGTGCACCCATGTATATGAACAAATTTTGTATTAATTTAAATTAATTGATTACCTGTATCTTCTATATAACCAAATGTATACTATGCAATTCTTTTTGCATCTACATTGTTGTTTGTTTGTTTTCTTTGATGTTTTGTATTGCCTGTGCAAAAGCTCCTGAGGAAGCTCTTTGTAGAGCGAAACATGTAGAGCAAGTACAAAGTCAATACTAAAACTGGTCTTCCTTGTATATATTTGGAGATCATCTACTTCTCATCTTATGGATGGTTTTTATATATATTTATTATCTGTATAAAATTATTTTCTATATTCCTTTTGTTGTCTATGATATTTCTATTAGCACCGCTTTAATAGTCCCCAGGGTCCTTTGGTATCCTTCCCCTCTTTCTTCATTTTGTATCACATGGGATGAGGTGCTTGGAATCTATGAATTTTTGTCCACAAATACTACCGGGGACCGTGTACTGTGAGGTCCTGCTGTTTTAAAAAAAAAAAAAAAAGTAGTGACAGAACCCCAGGAGGGCCCCCTCCCTTACAGCCGCCACCCAGCATGGGGAAGGAGGGAGAGGAAGGGAGAGAGGAAAGCAGGGTGGACCCTCATTCGACCCCTCTAGGGAAGTACCAGCCATACCAACTTGCCAGGGCAAGGGGCCACTCCTTACAATTATATATCTAGACGTATATATGATCACCGCGCTGCTCAATATGGTGATTAATAGCAGCCAACACCACAAAAAAAGATCAATTTTGTAAAGTAGAAACAAGAAAATAAAGTGTAGCGCCTAAAAGGGGAAAGAAAAACCCTCTGGGAGTCTTTCAAAAGTGGTACTGTAGTACCTAAATTGTCCAGGCAAACACTAATGTGAGTGAAACAAAGTCTGTGACAAACTCCAATTCAACAGATTATAGTGACTTATAAAATATACTGTGATTGATAAATGATTCACCACCAGCTGATGATTATTAGGAGGCTTACCAGAGGGATCGGACCAAAATAAGTGTATACTTATCAGGTCATATAGGCTAAAGTAATGCCAAGACTCCAAACGAACTCCAATAAAGGAAAAACAATGGGCCTCTACTTACCCATCCTGCGACCACCGGCTGGAAGCATTCCGGACAAAACCAACCAGCCCTCAAAATTTCCACTCGCCTACTAGCATTTGGCGAGTGGATTTAAGCTAAGGGCAAGTGATGACAGGGCTGCATGACCAATCTCCTTCCAATCTGTGCCTACACTTAAGAGTCCCAATGAGATTGGCGGCCGAAGAGGAAAGGTGCATGCTCGGGAAAAGTAGTCTGGTGAGCCGCGCACAGGCAGAGCATTACACAGGAGCCCTCGTTACAATTCTCATTAAGCCATGGGACCCAACAGTATGACCTCTCTGAGCCTGCCCCCCCTCCCCCCGACCAATGTAGATCACTTAAAGTTGCCCTGACATGAGAGCGGCAGCCTTCCAGTTTGTGCAGTTTTCTTCTCCTTGTGCTCCAACAGTGTCCAACAGTTCAGCCTGAGCACTGTGAACAGACTGGGCTCAATGTGTGCTGTGCTGTGTCAGTGTGCACTGTGCTATCGTGTCAATGGCTGTTCAGTTGTGTGGATCTCAGCGCTGGATTGTACTCCCTCCCACTGTGCTGCAGCTCCTCTCCTCACTGCCAGCCTAAATAAATAGGGGAAGTGGGGACATGCAAGCGTGGAGTCGCACACACAGGCTCCTGATGATGAGATGAATAGGAGAGGGAGAGAGAGAGAGGAGACAGCAAGAGAATGGGGAAGAGACCCAGTTCTAGTGCCCTGTCCCTCTGGTCTGCCCCCAGTGCCCTGTCCCTCTGGTCTGCCCCCAGTGCCCTGTCCCATTTTGTTAAAGTTGTTGTTGGTAATATTTAATTGTGTAACTTGATTCTGCAAAAAAATAAAAAATTAACAGTGTCATTCCATGAGATAATCTACAAAGGCGTGTTTACGGGTGCAATTAGGCGCAGGGCAGTGTATGAATTAGGTGGGGCAATTGGCGGCAAGCAACTCTTGAGGCCTGGCTAGTAGCTCAATTTTGAGCCCTGGAACCAACGTCCACTAAATGGCATGGCTGTCGGCCAGACACACTGTGACAAAGCCATAGAGACCGGTCATATATGTGCCCTGGGACATGTAGTTCCCCGGCCACCCCTGGAGCAACGGGACATGTCGTGGATGACCCAGAGGTGAGCTGAGGGCCGGCACACGCGCGATGGCCGAGCATGGGGGGACTACAAGGATGAAGATCCAGCCCGTCACCCAGTCGGTGGTAGATCTCAGGATCAAAAATGCAGGAAGAAAAAAAAATAAAAAAAATCGCAAACATTTTCCAGAGTACATGGACTCCAGAAGGCCATGTCTACTCCTGAGGCTAGGCAGAAAAAAACTGGGGCTGCTGAGGCAGAGTGAGGGATATACCCGGGGCCCCCGCCCCCTGGGAGGAGCTGTACTGAGAAGTGTTTTAACACTTGAAGTGCTTTTTTTTCTGCCTAGTCTCTTCTGGAAGGAAGGATATAATACCCTAAGGTCAATTGCTGCTGTGTCCGTCCATGAACAGAAGACAAATGTCATTTTTTGAGAGATACTTTCAATAGGAACCCATCTGAAGGGATGCAGGCCCAGCAGATTGCCACATTAGTGCTCTGTAGCACCACACCTGACAATTATGAAACCACTCCCATTAGACCTACTCAGTACAGAGGTACAGAGAAAAACACATGGTTTTCGTCAGAACAACAAGAGGAAGGAATCTGCAACAAAGTTTGTTATAACCCTTGCAATGTACGTTGATCACCCAGAGGGGAATGTTTTTTTTTTTTCTAAACAAAAGAGGAGTTACACTTTAAGTGCTCAAAAGCTTGGCACCTCACAGCCTCCATGCCAGTTTCTAGAATCACTTCTCCCATGCCCTGCTATACAGCGGAAGAGAAACCAAGTAACCAAGTACATTGATATGTTTTGGCTGGAATGAGTTGTGGTTTAACCCCCTTGCGTGACGTCCATGTCTATATGACATATGAACCTACAGAACCGATTCCAGCTGGTCAGATTCATACACCGTACAGACGTGACATGCCTCTATTTTGCTACAAGCGCACTACAGTGACCATGAGCTTATAGCAAAACTGTTCCATAGACTAAAACAAACCTATGATGAGTGGCTAACCGCCACTGGTTCTCTGACTTTTTTCTACCTGCCACATTGCAGTCAGTTAAAATGTACACACACAGACACACACAGACAGAGACACACACAGACAGAGACACACACAGACAGAGACACACACAGACAGACACACACACACAGACAGAGACACACACAGAGACACACACAGACAGAGACACACACACACAGACAGAGACACACACACACAGACAGAGACACACACACACAGACAGAGACACACACACACACAGACAGAGACACACACACACACAGACAGAGACACACACACACACACAGACAGAGACACACACACACAGACAGAGACACACACACACAGACAGAGACACACACACACAGACAGAGACACACACAGACAGACACAGACAGACACACACAGACACAGACAGACACAGACAGACACACAGACAGACACAGACAGACACACAGACAGACACACAGACAGACACACCTATTCCTCTCCTCTGCCCCAAGTCTGTAAACTGTGTTTACTATGACTCAGTTTGTGAATGAATAGGAGCCTCTATACAGACATTTATTCACACATTTGCAGTGCAGCCTAGGCTGCAGACAAAGTCAATTGAGGAAAACCACAATAAAGCAAAACAGCTGCCCTCTTCTAGGACAATATTAACTTACATACTGGACATCACATAGTGGGGTGAACTTTTTATTAATGTATATTGTCTGATGTTCCCCACTGCCAGTGTCAGTTTTGCTGCAATACGCTCCTGCGAGCTTATCCGCACATACAGGCACCGGTGAAAGACCATTGGTTGCGGTAGCCACGTCATGGTGACTGCATCTACACTCCAGCCAACAGACCCACACACATGGAAACAATATTCTAATCGTAGAAAATATGTCTCGCTGAGCCTCGTGGAGTACGGTTTGCGCCAATAGTAAATGGTGAGAAAATGCACGCGGTTCTGATCAGAGTAATGTTCGCAGTGTGTTGTATAATGTTTGCACTCGGCACAATGCGAGGCGCATTGTCTTGGATGCCTGTGTGCGGATTTCATCAGCAAACTGCACGCGTTGCTCTGCACACGAACGATCGCATACGTCACTACCTGATATCTATTTGAATGTACACAAGTGTCTGATTGGTACTTTTTGAAGGTATACAAGTGTGATTGTGAAGCCACCACCTCTCCTTGTTATCCCTGTTTAGTCCTATAAATAAATTGGCCCGTCCTAGGTCGTTAGGAGGATATACCGACCTCCCAGCCTTTGGGTCTATGTTACTTGGTTTTATGCAAGCGCTCTTTCCACCTATTATATGAAACAGCTGTAACTGTGCTCATTAGCGCAGTGGAATTACTTTCTTGTAGGCGAAGCACATAATTTCCACAACAGGGGTAAAGCAGGATAACAGCTTGATGCGCTTCACGCTAAATCAGCGCTTAGTCATGACCAAATAAGAACTCTAGGTCTTCAGTCTCTTTCTCAAAAAAAAATAAAATAAATCCGGGGTCTGTTTAGAGCGCCGATATTTCACAAAAGTCCCCCCCCCCCAATAAAAAGTGCAAAATAGAATAAAAAAAACAAAAAACATAGTCAGGCCTCATTCACACAGGGCATACAACCGCATACACCCTTGTGAGGCAGTGTTTATCTACACGGGGATGCACAGGTGTTCCGTGCATCCCTGTGCAGGCAGTCCCATTAATGTCAATTGGTATGTAGCAACTGCACAAACATAGCTACTGTTCCCAATTTGACATCTGTGTGGGTCGGGGTTCATTTGCATTTGGGGCTGTGGATCCACACCCACGTGAATGTTAGATTGGAGCTGTGGCTTTGCCCGTACAGCTGCTGCATCTTATTTGACATGCACAGAACACACCTGTGCAGCATCCCTGTGTGAGTAAACACACTTCTCCATGTGCATACACTTTAGTACTTGTGAATGAGGCCTTAGGGGCTCTTTCACACGGAGCGCCCGTTCAGATCCACCTGCCATTTTTTTATGCGGACCTGAACGGGCGCTTCGTGCTCCTCCGTGCAAATACCATGCGCGATAAAAAGTTACAACGACCGCCATTGTATTCTCTAGGGTCTTTGCTAAAAAAGCATATATGTTTTGGGGTTCTATGAAATTTTCTAGCAAATAGATGATTTTTACATGTAGGAGAGGAATGTCTGGGCGTTTTAGAACGCCTAATGGTGCTCCCTGCATGTTGGGCCTCTGTATGTGGCCACGCTGTGTAAAAGTCACACACATGTGGTATCGCCATACCGGGAGGAAGCGCAGAATGTGTTTTGGGGTGCAATTTGTGGTATGCATATGCTGTGTGTGAGAAATAACCTGCTAATACGAACATTTTGTGAAAAAAAAAATAAAAAAAAATGACAACTTGAAACAAACTCACAATGCCTCTTTCTAAATACCTTGTAATGTCTTTCCAAAAAAGGGGGGGGGGGGGTATTTGTACTTTTCTGGCATGTTAGGGTCTCAAGAAATGAGAGAGGCTGTCAGTACATCAGGTATGATCAAATTGATACATTTTCAGTAATTGGTACCATAGCTTGTAGACCCTATAACTTTCACCCAGACTAAATAATAACCATTTTTTTTTTTACCAAAGATATGTAGTAGTATACATTTTAGGCCAAATTTATGAAGAAAAAACTTTTTTGCAAAATGTTATAATAGAAATGAAGAAAAATTCATTTTTTTTTTTACAAAATTTTCGTTCTTTTTCATTTATAGCAAAATAAATAAAAACCACAGAGGTGATCAAATACCACCAAAAGAAAGCTCTATTTGTGGGAAAAAAGGACAAAAATTTAATTTGGTTACAGTGTTGTATGCCTGAGTAATTGTCATTCAAATTGTGAGAGCACTGAAAGATGAAAATTGGTCTGGTTATTAAGGGTGTTTAAAGTGCCCAGTGGTCAAGTGGTTAAACTCTGAAGACTATAAATTTAAATATCAGAATATCAGAGGTCGTAATTTGAGTCAATTTTTTTTTTAATTGAAAGTTTTGCGCAGCTTTAGTTTTCACCATCACAAAAATGCGCAGTATAATTTACAAATGTTTATTAACTCCATACAGTTTTATCTTAATTTAGTTTTCTTTAAATTTGAAGCATATGGTTATCTATACAATAGCCTGAGCAGTGAGTAGCAGTAAAACATCAATAGATCTCATCTACATTCTGTTTGGATCAAGTACAGTGGTATGATGGACATACTTATCAGATACGCTGAACAAAAAAATAAGTTACACAAACCTGCTCAAATTCATCAGTTATTGTCTTAGGCTCTTCGTGCCTTTGAAACCACATCATGTATTTGGTATGAAACCTCCAAGACTGTTTCTTCAATGCTTTAGCAGCCAAATACTGTGCTTTAGTGCCCTGAAAAAGGAACAAGAAAACAAAAAACTTGTGTGTATGTCAAGCCAAAAATATATTAGATTTTCTCTTCCTTCCTGGGGACGAACAGTTTTACTAGACAAAAATGAGGGAAAATCTGCAACAAAAATGCAAATACAACAGGGGTTCAAGCCCTCCCTTACTCCATTAAAGAAAAGCATTCCAGGTTTTGTTGCTGTTGAGTGTTCCCCACAATGCCTATCATGGTCTGGATTGCAGTAATTTTAACCCATTTTAAATTGCATCCCAAGGCACTAAAGGAATGCACAGCGATGATACATCTGCACTGCAGCTCACCATGCATAGTAGTGTGCTGTATAAGGAAAAAAGAGTTCAGGTGCATTTTTTGGTCCATGAGATATATTGGCAGTCCATTCGAATGAAAAATTTGCCTTGACGCACCAGACTGGAAAGGTCTGAATAGGTATCTGGGACACTCAGGCACATTTTCTATTAATACATTGAATATACATTGTTACTATTTATTCAAATATAGTAATAACAATATGCAGTCTTATAGCAAAAGGTAAACCCTACATAAATCTTTAATGCGGTTATTATGGTAGCCTACATATATGGTTTTCTTTATATATCCTCCATCAAAGTACTGCTACATGTCAACAAAACACTAATGAAAAAAAGAAGGAAAAATAATCTCTCAATAATGCCAGCTGTGGGGTTATGGGAGAACTGTACAATCAAACTGCCTTTTAGCCAATAAAATAGGGTTTTTGATTTTCTGGTACATTGAGCTGTTGCCTTCAGGAGATTGGGCACTGGCAAACAAAATTGCAATCTGATGGACAGCTGCACTCTGCATCTTAGCCACTATAGAGCCCAGATGGGAATCATCATACAATTTTATTCCCCTCTTTTTTCCATTCAGTTTCAGCTACTCATTTATTACTCCTCTGTCAATGACCATTTTTGTTTTTTCTAATCTATTTGACAAATATTTGAACATAGATTCTCCTATATAATGTACCCCTGACAAAGGGCTTGGACCTGAAACACATTGGATACCAAAGATTGTTCTAGGATATTGGAGAGTAGTATATACAATTTGTGCCACATTGTATGATTGCAAGGATTTATCATTTGCTTTTGCCTTGTTTTTATTGATCATCATGTGTGATTGATCCTTTTTAAATATCAATAAACATTTGTTTTATACAACCTTGGTAGTGTTGTTGCCGTTAAAATCCCAATTCAGAGGGCATTTCTACTTTAAGCTTTCTTTTGCTGGCACTCCTGAAACACTCCAAGCAGGTATGCCTCCAAGCTGTGGCTCTGCGTGTCCATTCACACACAGAGCCGTAGTTTGGCCCCATCCCTCTCTCCCCTGATTGGCTCAGTGGCTGCGATTGACAGCAGAAGGACTCAATGCCTCCCATTGCTGCCTTAGCCAATGAGGAGGCAAAGTCCACGGAAAGCCGAGGCACTTGTGCACATCGTTGGGTTGAGATGGGGCTCAAGTATGGGGGGGGGGGGGGGGCTGCTACACACAGGTGTTTTTTTTTTAGCTTCAGGTATAGCGCATGTAGGTAAAAAAAAACAACTTAAGCCTTTAGAACCACTTTAAAGTGATTGTAAACTTCTGGTGGTAAAAAAAATAATCCTGCAAGGTAATGTCATAATGTGCTAGTATGCATTGCATACTAGCACATTATGAGAGACTTGCCTTAGACCGAAGCATTCCAGCACCACAAAGTCAGCACTGAGACAGCTGACCTTTTTACTCTGTGTTTCTACCGGGTTTGTGGCCTCCAGCTACACGAGTGGCGGGGGGCGCGATGACATCCCTCCCGCACCTGCGTGTCCCACTTGGGTTCTAAAGGTTCGGCACTGTAAAACCAAACTTTGAAGAGTACATGCACCGATGAGGTCATCGGCTGCATGCACTCTGAATATTTCCTAAACTGTGCAAGTTTAAGAGATATTTACAGTACCTATAATGAGGCTTGCCTGTAGGTGCAAGTGGTGTAACCAGGGCCGATCCTAGGCAGGGTTCTCAGGGTGCATTGCACCCAGGCGCCTGCAGAGAATATATCAGAGAGGCCCCCCTCCAGGTCCCAATAAAGTACTCTGCTTCTCTTCCTGTATTTTGTTAGGAGATCATGTAAGGATCCCAGGGTTATGAAGACTTTGTAGGGGAGCTTCTCTGTGGTTGAGTCATTGCCATAGAAACATTTGTAAAGGGGAGGTGTTGGTAAAATGACGATGCCCATGTGGGGTGCCAGAAATATTTCTGCACCCAGGCGCCTGTGACCCTAGGATCGGCCCTGGGTGTAACAAAGTTTACAACCACTTTAAGTCAAAATTCCTATTATGCCAACTGTACAGCATAGGACTAGTATTCACAGACCATGGACCGTACAGAGTGTGCAATACCCCTATTCTTTAGGACTTTGAATTCAACAGCCAATCTGTTAAAGCCAGCTACTGAAAGGCAGGATGAACAGGAGGTCTTGGACGAATAGGTCTGGATGGTCTGCTTGAAAGGGGCCAAAGCTCATCTACCAGAGGTCTAAGTGTGTCTGTTTAGTATACCATATTCTTCTGGGCCAATTTGGTAAAATGAAATTCACGGGAACCCTTTCTACTTTTAACTTGTGTAACAGTCGAGAAAGGGTCTTCATGGCAAGGAAGGCATTACCAGAGCATTTACTACAAAGGCTAGAGGATCCCTGGTCTTGACTACAAACTTGTTCAGCTTGTTATACCTAAATGACATGATGTCCACATCAGTTTTACCCACCTTTAACAAAAGGTTTGAAAGATCTGTGTGTACAGAGACCAACCACCTGGGTCTAAGGGTGGACATCTTAGGAAGTCTGCCTGCCAATTGTCCACTCTAGAGATGCTGATGGCTGAGAGAGCTTGAATGTGACCATTCTGCCCAGAAGAGTATAACCTACTTTCAGGACAGCTTGACTTCTAGTAGCCTCCTGATGCTTAATGAAGGCCACTGCTGTGAAATTGTCCAAATGTACCTCAACAGTGTCCTCAATTCTGTAGCGATAAATCAAATGGCTCTTCATTCCAGAATGTTAAAAGGCAATTTTCGACTCTGGATAGTCAGAGAACAAACTCAGCCTGCAAAGTTAGCATCTGTTGCTACCACTTTACAGGTCATGTGAATGACAGATTTCCCAATTTCAGGGTGGGAATGGAAAGCTACTACTGGAGGGAGAGTTTTCCCTGCCTGGAAGCAGGGGATTGACAATGCTTGTATTGAAATTGCTTGTTCCGGGAGAAGGTTGGATTGAAGAGGTCTTGAGTGAACCAAAGATATATATTGCACCAGGTTGGCCCATACTGTGGGTGCAAGTCCAGCTTCTCTCTGAGGCATCAAAGGAAATGTGAATAGATGACTGCACTCCAGCAAAATACTAAATTATTAAAATAAATCCATACATGACAGCACGGCAGGAGAAATGAGGCTACCAATGCATTTCACTCTACAGGCGTGTACAGTGACGCACATTAAAAGTAAAATTTCCCCTGCTGTGCTTTCATTTATGCATTTATTACAATAATGGAGTATATTTCTAGACTGCAGTGATCCAATTTCCGTTGAGGTCTTGAGTTAAACTGTGCAAAGGGAACTGCTTAAAGCGGTATTTCACCCTAAATATAAGATCTCCCATGCGCTTCAGCATACTGGCGTCAGCGCCAGTATGCTGGGTTTTTTTTTTTTTTATAGCACACTTACTGTTTTATCGTAGAAATCCTTTTCTGTCCCCCGTGGTGGACGGCGCCAGTACAGCGCGTCACATCTTCCTAAGATACCCGATATGGACTCGGGTATTTCCGGCGCTATGCGGCGCCTGCGCACAGACCTAGGAGCTGACTGCGCAGGCGCCGTATTTCTCCGAAATAGGACTCGGAGAAATACGGCGCCTGCGCAGTCAGCTCCTAGGTCTGTGCGCAGGCGCCGCATAGCGCCGGAAATACCCGAGTCCATATCGGGTATCTTAGGAAGATGTGACGCGCTGTACTGGCGCCGTCCAACGCGGGGGACAGAAAAGGATTTCTACGATAAAACAGTAAGTGTGCTATAAAAAAAAAAAAAACCCAGCATACTGGCGCTGACGCCAGTATGCTGAAGCGCATGGGAGATCTTATATTTAGGGTGAAACTCCGCTTTAAGGAGTCTAACATCAAGTTCAGAACCCTCAAGCAGTGGTGTCAAGTTGACATGTGGGCCTAAAGCCTCGTACACATGTACAGGATTCCTGGCGGTAAAAAGTAAAAAGGGGAAAACCGAGAACCTGCTCGGTAACTTCTTCCCCCTACACACAACCGGGTTTTCCTGACGGGATAACTGCCATAAGAGCTTTGGTCGGGAATTCCGGCCGTGTTTCCCATAGGAAAACTGCCGGGTTAAAAAAACGCTGGGAATCCTGGTGGGGAAAAAAAAAAGACTTAGTTAGACTTACCGGTGACGGTATTTCTAAGAGCCTTTCAGGACAACCTTGGAGAGAGCGCAGCTCCGCCTCTTCATTAGGAAACACATGTAGATCCTTTAAAACCCCTCCTCTTCCACCATGGCCTCAGTTATTGTGGTCCGACTCTCTGGAAGACAAAGCACAGAAAACCACAACACCATGATAGATTTATAACTATTACTTTAACATACATTTAGGGTGGGAAATAGCGGTTGTCCTGAAAGGCTCTTAGAAATACCATCACCGGTAAGTCTAACTAAGTCTTTCTCAACTCGCCTTTCAGGACAACCTTGGAGAGGATAAACAAGTGACTTACCCTAGGGTGGGACTACTGCCTGCAACACCTTTCTGCCAAAGGCCTGATCGGCAGCAGACAATAGGTCCAACCTGTAGTGTCTTAAGAAAGTTGAATAGTTGGACCAGGTGGCGGCCTTGCAAATCTGCTCGGGTGTCGCACCTGCTCTTTCAGCCCAGGATACAGCAGTTGACCTTGTTGAATGGGCCAGACCTTGTTGAATGGGCCAGAATGCCTGAGGGAGGCGTAATTCCTTTGGCTTTGTAAGCTTCCATAATTGAGAGTTTAAGCCACCTTCCGAGCGTACTTTTGGACGCTTTTTCCCCTTTACGAGGGCCTGAGAAAAGTATAAACAGGGCATTGGTTTTTCTGAACTCTTTGGTGACTAAAAGATATTGTATGAGGCACCTTCTCACGTCTAAGGTATCAAACGCTTCTTTGCCAGCGTTGGAAGGATTCAAAGAAAAAGTGGGTAAAATAATTTCCTTCGAACGGTGAAAATTTGATGCCACTTTTGGAAGGAAAGCAGGATCCGTCTGAAGAATTACACGATCTGGAAAAATTCTTAAGAAGGGTTCGGTAATGGCCAGAGCTTGGAGCTCACTAACTCGTCTTGCTGAGGTTATTGCCACCAAAAAAACAGTTTTGAAAAATAAATTTCTTAATGAACTATCCTCTAACGGCTCGAACGGTGCTCCCGTTAAGCCTTGCAAGACAACTGATAAGTCCCAACTTGGAAAATTTTTAAGGGTCACTGGTCTGTTTCTTGAGAATGCCCTGAAAAACCTGGAAATCAAAGGTTCTCTGGATAGAGTATTTTCAAAATAAACAGAAAGAGCCGCTACTTGCGTTTTTAATGTACTGGATGCGAGACCCTTCTCCATTCCCTCATGAAGAAATTCTAGCACCGAGACTACATCTTTGGTCTGGAAATTTTTAGAAGAACACCAGGAATTACATTTCTTCCAAACTTTCCTGTAAATAGACCTGGTTATTTCTTTCCTGCTTGACAATAAGGTTCTCACTACTTTGTCGGATAAACCTTTGTTTTTTAAGATGTCCTCTTCAGTAACCAGGCGCACAGGTGCAACCTGTCTGATTCTGGGTGGCACACTGAGTCCTGCACTAGAAGGTCCTTCCTGGCTGAAAGCTCCCATGGGGGTTCTACAGCCAGATTTAGCACTGATGCAAACCAAGGCCTTTTCGGCCAGAAGGGAGCGATTAGAATCAGGTTGGTCCTTTCTTCCCTGAATTTCCTTAAAACTAGAGGAATTAGGGGCAGGGGGGGAAAGGCATAGCACAAACGGTAGTCCCAAGGATGGGCTAGAGCATCTATGCCTATCGCTCTGTCTCCCCTGTGTAGGGAAAATAATTCTTGGACCTTGGCATTTTGTTGGTTGGCAAAAAGATCCACTTGAGGACGGCCCCATTTCGTTGTGATCATGTTGAATATTTCCTGATTTAGGCTCCACTCCGACTCCAATACCTTCCTTCTGCTTAGCAGGTCTGCTAGTAAGTTCTGGGACCCCTTTAGGTGAATTGCTGACAGCGAGGCTAGATACCTTTCTGCCCATGCTAACAGTTGGTTGGCCAGTTCCATCAGCCCTTGGCTTCTGGTCCCGCCTTGTTTGGTCACATAGGCCACTGCTGTTGTGTTGTCCGACAACACTTGAACATGATGACCTTTTAACAGCTGTTGGAAAGCCAGGAGACCCATGAAAATGGCCTTTAATTCTCGCCAGTTTGATGACCTCCTTGCTTCCACCTTGGACCAAGATCCTTGTGCTGTCTGTCCGTCCAGGTGAGGACCCACGAGAGACCTTTTGATAGATTGGCCTGGTCTCTCCACCACCATAGGGACCTTTTTACTTTTGAGGTTGGCCTGAAAAGTTTCTCCAGAGACTCCTGATGAGACCAAACTTGTAGGATGTTTCTTTGTAGCGATCTTGAGTGCGACCTTGCCCATTGTACAGCCGGAATCGAGGCCGTCAACTGGCCTAGTACTGCCATTGCTGTCCTTACAGATACTGCTAGATTCGTCTGTATCTGGCGTATTGAGGTATTGATTTTCTCTATTTTTTCTTGAGGGAGAAACACCTTCTGAAGGACTGAGTTGATGTTGTAACCCAGGAACCTCGTCTCCTGTGAGGGGTCTAGGTTTGACTTCTCCAGATTCAACAACCAGCCAAGGCTCTTGAGATGCGATTGAGCCAACTGGAGATCTATCACCAACTGATCTTTTGAATCTGCGAAAAACAGGAGATCGTCCAGGTATGGAACAACCGAGACCCCCCTCAGCTTCAGAGGCTCTAAGTCTTCCGCCATCACTTTTGTAAAGATCCTGGGGGAGGAAGACAGGCCGAACGGCAGAGCCCTGAATTGTAGATGCCAAATTGACGTCCCTAGGTTGACTGCCAATCGCAGAAATCTCTGGGAAGCCTGCGCTATTGGTATGTGGAGGTATGCATCTCTTAAGTCCAGAGATGCCATGAAGCACTTTGGTGTTAGTAATTTTGTTATCGTATGGATAGTGTCCATGCGGAAGTGCTTGTATCTTATTGCCTTGTTCAGGATCTTCAGATTTAAAATTAAACGAAATTTGCCTGAGGGTTTTTTCACTAGGAATATGTGGGAGTAGAAACCCTTCCCCTCCTGGTGTTTTGGAACCTGGATAATAACTTCCTGTTGTATCAAATCCTTCAGAAGAATCATCATCGCGGAAGCTTTCTCCCGATCCTTTGGAAGGGCTGTGACATAAAACCTGGATGGCGGACATTCTGCCCATTACAGATTGTACCCCTGTGCAATGATGTTTTTTACAAAGGGACTTTTGACCCACAGATTCCACTGAGGAAAGAAAGCGGACAATCTTCCTCCCACTGGAGTCAGATTGTCATTTGTCTTTAGAGGTCTGTTCTTGGGGGGATCTGAAAAGAATTCCTCCTCTTCCTCTACCCCTTTGAGGAACCCAGCGTCTTTTATTTTCTTCCTTTCTGTAGGTTTGTTGAAAAACGACGAAAATCTTTCTTTATGGGAGGTTTCTTTTTAGGTGGAAAGGCTTTCTTTTTGTCCGCTGTTCTGTCCAGAACTTTTTCTAAATCTGGTCCGAACAATAAATCACCTGAAAAGGGTAGTCCACAAAGCTTAACTTTTGAGGCTGTGTCCCCTGTCCATGTTTTGAGCCAAACTGCCCGCCTGGCCGAGTTTACCAAGGCGGAAGATCTGGCTGCCATTTTGATTGACTCCGCTGATGCGTCTGCCATATACCCGATTGATCTTAGAATCAGGGGGAAAGACTCCAATAAATCTTTCCTTGGTGTGCCTGCTTTAACATGGCCCATAAGTTTTTCCACCCAGAATTCTAAATTTCTTGCTACCACTGTAGAAGCCAAAGCTGGTTTGAGGCTAAGTGAGGTAGAGTCCCAGGCCTTTTTTAGCAAAGAATCCGCCCTTTTATCCATGGCGTCCTTCAGAACCCCCATATCTTCGAACGCCAGGTCTGTGCGTCGAGATACTTGGGAGAAGGCTGCATCTACTCGAGGTTTTTTATTCCACACCTCAGTATCCTCATCATTAAAGGGGAACCTCTTCCTCAGGCTTTTAGGAAAGAAAGGACCCCTTTCCGGGTCTTTCCACTCTTTTTTAATCGTATCCGACACCACCTTGTGGACTGGAAACACTTTATACCTGGATTCATCCAAACCCTGATAAATTTTGTCGTGAAGTGACAACTGAATTTTTTCTTCCTGAATTTCAAGAGTAGTATAAATTGCAGAAAGCAGATCGTCCACTTCGTCTAGAGGAAGCTTATATCTAGAACTTCTGCTATCTTCTTCCTCTTCCTCATCTGAATCCATTACTGAGTGAAGAGTACTTGTCCCTTCATCCCCTGAACCCCCCGTCTCTGACTTAGAGGTGGAGGCTCTAGGGCTAGGTGGTGGTTGTTGAGATTCAGTTTGAGCCACTGGATTCTGTACCAGCATAGTCTTCACCGAACTCAGGGAACTTTTAAGTTCCTGCACAGAGGAAAACAACTCTTTGTATTGCTGGGATGTCTATTCTTCCACTAAGTCCCTGATGCAGGCTTTGCACATTGCTTTTTGCCAGGTATCTCTAAGAGGGTTCTTGCAAGAGGGACACTTCCTTTTAGGTCGTGGTTTCTTTGATTTAGCTTTTTCCTAAAACAAAAAAGAGACACAAGAGAATGTTTCACTAAAAGTTTTTTATTTTTTTTAAAACCGCCACCAATAAGGAAATCAAGCACCACAATTTCAAACAGTGCAAACCAATCACCACCCAGAGTGAAACGCTGAACAGGGACCGAGAAATTTTAACTCTGACCCTGCAGCACAGGCTCCCAAAGGAGGAACAAACAACAATAGTCCATATGGTACAGAATAAAAGGCCCCACTGTGCCCCTCTTACCTGGACAAGAGCGGTGTCTAAGGCGCCTGTCTCCGCCATTGCTGCGGATCCCTCTTCCATCCTGAACAGAGAAGCAGCTGGGACTGAGCTTTTTAAAAATTTTCCCGGTTCCTGACGTCATCAACGATGGCCGGAAACCGTAAGACGCCGCTCTGTAGGCCCGCCCCCCTAGCTTCTGCGTTCCAGGCAGCGTGGACCACGCACCGCCCCGCCCCTACAGGACGCCGCGCTGCTTAACGTGACGTCACCCGCCCGACAGGACCCGGGACCGACATGCGGGAAATACAAAAAAAACGCAACCGCGGCAATAGCCCGCCCGGTTACCAGAACCAAGACCTGCGGATCCCGGGCACCCAGCGCAGCCTTCCTGCAGGTCCTTAACTCCACTGAGCAGGGAGAAGCTGGAGAACTCCGGAGCATCTTTCCCTCACTAGGAAGAGCTGGGATGGCCACTGCACACCAAGCAGCAGGAACAAAGACTGCAAGCCGGTAAGCCTACCCTCCCCTTGTTGAGAGTGCAGCTCCTCAGGTCCACACATGCACTTCCACCATGGCGGAGGAAACACAATAACTGAGGCCATGGTGGAAGAGGAGGGGTTTTAAAGGATCTACATGTGTTTCCTAATGAAGAGGCGGAGCTGCGCTCTCTCCAAGATTGTCCTGAAAGGCGAGTTGAGAAAGAGAGCTCTTCATTCCAGAATGTTAAAAGGCAATTTTCGACTCTGGAAAGTCAGAGAACAAACTCAGGCTGTCGGGAAAACTTTGATGGAGCATACACACGCCCAAAAGCTCTCATGGCAGTTTTCCCTGACTGGCAGGGCAGGACTTAAGGTGGTGGGGGGCCCTACCTTCTATAGATTACTTTAAATAGAACAAAATGATATACACAAGCTATGTATTCTCCCACTTCAAAGGGGGTATGCCTAGGGAAGCAAAACAGCATAAAATTAATGTGTGTATGGGGATAAATAACCCAATATCACCACAAAGAGCCTGGCAAGGAAAGAGCTTTTGCTGTACCTGTCAGATGGAGAGGGATTATATCATTCGGCCATACGAGCCATCACGTCTGTCCATCGGTAGTCGCCGCAGCTATAAACAGCGTCATTCGGATGCCCACACACGCGCAGAAGAATGACCGGCTATAATGATAACGCGTAGTCATCAATAGTAAACATAGCCTTGTCCCAAAGGACATGTATACTGCGCATGAGCACAAAAAAGCACTGACACAAGTCAGAGTGCAATGTATTCAAAGGGCAAATCCAACAAATGGAGCCAAAGTAACATGCCACACATCCAGCAAAAGGACAGACACCGGGCATAATATTGCAAAAATGGCTTCACAAGGGTAATAATAAAAGAAAGACAGTTTGTCTACTTGGATGGAGGACAACAATGATCAATGTCCCTAGAACAGGTAAAAATGCAAGACCAATCAACACACTTTAAATGAAAAATTTAATGACTGGCATATGATTGAATTTTTTTTTTAACGTTAACGGGCAGGGCCCTCTATTGGGTGGGGCCCATGGGCTTGAGCCCAGTCAAGCCCAATGGTAAGTCCGGCCCAGCTGATGGGAAAACCGGTTGTGTATACAAGGCTTTAGAGAAGCAACCTCCTCTTGAGGCAAGATACTGGCTTGGGCTGTGTCTAAAACTTGACCCAAAGTTTCCAGACTGTGTGAGGAAACTTTGGAAAGCTGATTACCAAAGAGCCTGTATGATTTTTTGGATGCTGGCAGACCAGGTTGTAGCTGAGAAGTCCTTCAGTAGGAGGTTGTCAAAGTAACCAATAACATAAAGGACCTAGAGTTTCAGAAGAGCAGAAGTTGGGAAAGCAAATTTCAAGGGGTAGGATTACTTTCTCCAGCCACTGTAGATAGGCATCCAGCAGCTCTATGAATGCCATAATTGTCACTTGCCTAAGAGAAGCAATAACATACCGGTGATCGCACCCAGAATTTTAGCACATAAAGAAATTGGTTTAGAGATTCAAAATTTAGATTATGAGGATGCTCCTATTTGGTTTTGGGACTATGAATAGGTTTGTAAATAAACCTTGAAACCATTCTCCTAAAGCAGGGGTCTCCAAATTTCTTTAATGAAAAAGTTTAACAAAAAGAAATTGAAAAGAAATTGTAAAGGGTGGGGCAGAACGTTTTGAGACGGTGTATAAACCACTCCCAAACCGCCCCAAAGATGCTGCCTGCAGGACTTTTTCTAACTTCCTGCAAGCGCACCGCCTCAGTGTGAAAGCACTTGGGCTCTCTTTGGTTCGGATCAATGACGATCCATTGCACCACTAATCCATAGTCACCTTATGAATGAGTTCAAGGATGGTGCAAACAATTATTCGTCTTCAAAGGGCAGCCTCTCCATTTGCCTCTTGCCAACCAGTATTTGACCCACAGGATCCTTCACATGTGGACAAACATGAAACCCACAATTGAAAGCTGTCTGGAAAAAAAATTCTAGGAACTGCCATATTGCAGGATCCTCCGAGTGTTATTATCTGGAGCATATGCTTTGCCCAGAATTTGCAAATTTACACTACAGGCTACAAAATCAGCGGGGGACACAATTCATGTGGCGTTTGAACACACAAATCCCTGTTCTGACAGGGGAGGAAAGACAGATTGTCTGTTCCTACCAAGTATGACCAACAATCTGGCTGCCCCTCTAGTCTGTCCCATCCCCCCACAATTAGAAACACACCTTGGGAACACATTTAACCCCTTGATTGCCCCCAAATGTTAACCTTTTCCCTGCCAGTGACATTCACACAGTAATCCGTGCATTTTTATAGCACTGATCGCTGTATAAATGTCAATGGTCCAAAAAAAGTGCCAAAAGTGTGATCTGTCCACCGTAATGCCGTAGTCACGATAAAAAAAATGCTGATCGCCACCATTACTAGTAAACAAAATTATAATAAAAAATGCTATAAATCTATTCTTTATTTTGCAGACGGTATAACTTTTGCGCAAACAAATCAATATTAGCTTATTGCGATTTTATTTACCAAAAATATGTACATATTGGCCTAAACTGTTTTTTTTTTTTTCAAATTTTAGGGGATATTTATGGAGGCAAAAAATATATATATATTTTTCAAAACTGTTGGTCTTTATTTATAGCGCAAAAAATACAAACCGTAGAGGTGATCAAATACCACCAAAAGAAAGCTCTATTTGTGGAAAAAAAATGACATCAATTTGATTTGGTTACAATGTCGCATGACGGCGCAATTGTCAGTTAAAACTCCATCCTCATGCAAAAGGGGAGAAGGGGGGGGGGGCAATGTCTGTATCCCAGGTGTTCCAACCACTGAGAACCCATAAACACATAACACAAACAGCTGCAGAAAATTCCTCACTTGATACAAAGGAAGTGAAGACTTTAGTTTCTGAAACAATGGAAATAACAGCCTACCCTTAATTTTTTTTTGCTAACTGGGTGGTTGTGTAGGCACAGTTTGAATACTCACCCAGCCATTGAATCTGGTGTTCTGCTGACATGCTTCTGTCAACAGAAACGGTATGGTTTTGCACCGCTATCTTACTTGTGACATCATCAAGAGGCCTGCCGGCCCATCTCTGGGTTCAGCGTGGCCTTGTGATGATGCACTGCTAGGCCCACTCCCCACCTACTTATTGACTGAATGACTTAAAGTCTAATGGAATATGTGACCTGCACAACCCAGGAGACCCAGCAAGCATTTTGCACATTGTTGTAAACCGCATATACATTTTTTTTTTTTAAACCTGCAAGGCAAAAGCCATAATGAGCTAGTATGCACAGCATACTAGCTCATTATGAAATACCTCTGAACGAGGAGAAGAGAACTTACCTGGTCCACGCCGAGCGAGATGTCATCTTGACTCGGCGTGTCATCTGGGTATCGCCGCTCCAGCGCTGTGACTGGCTGGAGCACCGATGACGTCACTCCCACGCGTGTGCGGGAGATTTCAAATCGGCAAGGTCCGGCGGATGCCAGTCCTCTCGCCGTGGATTCCCCCTGCACATGCGCGGCTGCAATCAACGGCGCATTGCGAGGGTGAATATCTCCTAAACCGTACAGGTTTAGGAGATATTCTTTATACCTACAGGTAAGCCTCATTATAGGCTTACCTGTAGGTAAAAGTAAAAAAGTGGGGTTTACAACCACTTTAAGAACTAATCTCTGACTCATTGGGGAGCCATTGCAGGAAAAACTCTGCAGGGGATCCTCCTCACAGAGATTTGGAATCCCATCCCAACCCCCCACCTCTCTGCCTGCACAAGCTATGTTGAGGATCAGTAGGCCTGCTGTGCCAAAGTAGGAATGGCCACCCAGCTGAGAGGGGTGTAGGGCACAAGCTGCAACACCTCAGTGGCAGTTATCTTGTAAGCAAATGCCCCCAAATACTTGTGCCCTGCACAAGATGGTGTACACTGTGGTTGAATAGTTAAGTTGCTGGCTGTTCTGAGCAGCAGGAGCCTGTGCGTTGACTGCTGTGTCTATGGCAGACATGTGCAATGACCGCTTAGACCAACGCACAAGGGGATCATATAGGGAATGCGGACACCTAATCCAATAGAACAGACACTTACCAGTTCAAGCTTTATGGCCTGTAAGCCCAATCTATACCCAGGAAGCAGTATAACCCAATGTACCCCAATCAAACTTGCTTAATTCATGATTAAGAAATCAGAGCTCACAGTAAATATGCTTGATACGGGTTAGTGAACACTGTTTCACTAAATGCCCACTAGTGCAGATATTACCACACAATATAAAACTTGCAAAAAAAAAAAGAAGGAATTTATTGCAATCAAAGGTATTTAAACCAGTGGATTATCATACCTCCAGGTAATAGAAGATAAAGAAAAGCGTTTCTGTAGAAAGTCTCTGGTAGAATTCCACTGTGTCTGAATGAGGTGGAGGCATCTGATGGTGATACTGAGGTGTTGGACATGGATTCCGTGGGAGGTACTGCCTGGTAAAGATAGCAAAACTGTTTCAATACATGTGATAAGTTTGAACTATTCTTTTTCCACAGTTGTTAAAATTCTTTCAAATACACAATGACAATCCTGAGCTCTACATTCCTGATCATTTCAGGCTTTTGCAGTTTGAAAAATTAGAAAGCAGGCAATTTATACTTTGGAAATAACTTATGAAACGTAAAAGGAAAAAAGGTAAAACAAAAAAAACAAAAAACAAACAGTATCTTCACTGTGCCCATTCAGATTTTCTTGAATGTCCAATTGAGCCTCCAATTGATACTCCTCACCTATAATTTTCTTTGACATGTGCTCCATTTCTTAGTTGAAATTGTGGTTGAAAACGTTGCTTTCTATCAGGGTTTTGCTTATAAATTAATGAACTGCTTCCCTTCCTCCACAGAAAAGTGTTTAGTCCTAGCAATTTGCTGCTCAGGCCCAAGCAATGCATCCAAGAGTCGGTTCACACACAGGCGACACGTCAGGCGGCTCAGCCGCCTGACGGGTCGCTTCCCATGTAATGCAATCTTACAACGAGGGCTGGGTATTTAACATGGTGAGTCACTGCGATAGACCATCCCATTGAAAACGTCTGTTGATGACGAAACGCGTCTGGGGGACACGCAGTGATGTCACCACAGTATCGCTCCTATCGCTTGCCGGCCGTCATTCTTATACGCTGTTTTTAAACTACTTTATTGTCAGTACCATCTGTTTTTTACTTATTACATTTTAATACGGAATCACACTATGGTGTTACCTTTGTTTTACTGTTCCCACAGATGATTCATGCGTTACGTCCATAAACATTCTGGTGGACTAAGAGTTTTCTTACGAGATCAACCTGTGGGAATCCTCTTCACAATACATCCTCTGGACGCCAAGGCCGTGGCTGGGTTATAGCCAACCGCTCTTATTGGCTTGGCTCTGGTAAGCAGCCATTGCATTATCGGAGAAGGGATCACTTCTATGCTAATATCCGTCACTGTGGTGGTGTTTAATGAACGTCTCTGCTAGTATTGCTTCCATACATAGATTACACTGAACTTTCAATACAGACTGGTGTGATATATCCCATTGTGCTGAACATTCATACAATATGGGATTTATATTTTTTTATTGCTTTTGTCATATGGTGTCTAGTATGTTCAATTAGTGGCTCGGCTTTGCTTTTTTTCTGTTTATGTTCTTTGTGTTATCACACGACAGCTGCAGCCTTTTTGTTAGTAATTTTCTTATATATTTATTAGCGCAGTTTTCTGTTTTTTATATTTTTATTATAGTGGAGAAGGTCACATTGCTCAACCATACCAACAAACAGCAGGTATCTCAGTTGGTTCTGAAATAGAAGCAAACTTGTGGGAAAGTGCTCTAGGATACTTTTTAACTTATGAGTTTTGCACCATACACATAGTGAAGATTAAAAATCTGTCTATCTTCAGAGTTTGTTAAATACTGCAATGTGCATGCTATATTCTTCCCCTTGGGCATTATGAACAGAATGAAGAGCACCTCTAGCACAGCACATTTAAGGAACATGCGCACATCTAAAAACATGTTTAGACTACCTACAGACCTTAAAAATCTGGTTTCAAACATTAAGTCAAACAATACAATACAAATAGGGAAAGCCTTACTAGGAAGTATGGATGATAGCGACCATAATCTGGATTATTGGTACATAGAGCTGCACGATTCTGGCCAAAATGAGAATCACGTTTTATTTGCTCAGATCACGAGTCTCGCGGCGTAAAATATTTCACATTATACTAAAAAAAAATATTTGGACTAACCACCATTTTATTCATATTTATATATATATATATATATATATACACACATTTTTTGTTTTAGTTATCTTAGTTGGTTCCTAGATTCCAAGCAAATTTGTCAAGCCCTGCGTACAATTTTATATAATATATATATATATATATATATATATATATATACACACACACACACACACACACACACACACACAGGGCTTGACAAATTTGCTTGGAATCTAGGAACCAGCTAAGATAACTAGAACCAAACATGGCATTCTGCTACATGTCTTTAGTTTAAAAAAAAAAAAAAATCACAATAAGTGTATATTATTATTAGGTTTGTGTGAAAGTTAGTCTACAGATTATGGTATATATACACTGGAGTTTTACTTTATTTTATATTTTAATACTAGTAATGGTGGCTATCAGCAACTTAGAGCGGGACTGTGATAGTGACACTAATACAGTGATAATAATATACATTGTTTTTATTTCCTACTTTGCAGGGACACAAGACTGCCATATCCCTGCTTAGGACCCTTCCACACGGGGACGGATCCACTTGCAGTGGTCCGCCAGCTCAGCGGGAGATCTCTCCACTGAGCCGGCAGATGACCGGTCCCTCTCTGCTCACAGAGAGGGGCTGGTCTCCTATGGACAGATCAGACTAAAACGGACAGCATGACAAATAATAAAATCATTTTATTTAAGAAAAAAAAATAAAAAATTTTAAACTTGAAACCACTTGAACTGCTTGCCGACCTGCCGCCGTCATTTTACTGCAGCAGGTCGGCACGCCTGGGCGAGAGCCCGTAGCTCTATGTCGGCACTTTAAAGGCCACTAGGGGGCGAGGAACGGGAGCTATGTGTGTAAACACAAAGCTCCTGGTCCTGTCAGCGGGGAAACGCTGATCTTCTGTACATACAATGTATGAAAAGAAGATCAGTGATTTCCCCTAGTGAGTCCACCCCCCCATACAGTTAGAACACACTTAACCCCTTCTCCGCCCCCTAGTGTTAACCCCTTCACTGCCAATGGCATTTTTATAGTAATCCAATGCATTTTTATAGCACTGATCGCTATAAAAATGCCAATGGTCCCAAAAATGTGTCAAAAGTGTCCGCCATAATATCGCAGTACCGAAAAAAAAACGCTGATCGCCGCCATTACTAGTAAAAAAAATAATAATAAAAATGCCATAAAACTACCCCCTATTTTGTAAACGCTATAACTTTTGCGCAAACTAATCAAACACTAATTGTGATTTTTTTTTTATGAAAGACAGGTAGAAGAATACGTATCGGCCTAAACTGAGGAAAAAAAAACGTTATATATTTTTTGGGGATATTTATTATAGCAAAATGTAAAAAATATTGCCCTTTTTTCAAAATTGTCGCTCTATTTTTGTTTATAGCGCAAAAAATAAAACCCGCAGAGATGATCAATTACCACCAAAAGAAAGCTCTATTTGTGGGAAAAAAAGGACGCCAATTTTGTTTGGGAGCCACGTCGCACAACCGCTCAATTGTCAGTTAAAGCAATGCAGTGGCGAATCACAAAAAGTGCTCTGGTCATTGGGCAGCAATATGGTCCGGGGGTTAAGTGGTTAAACTTTTTTAATTAACACACAGAAGTCTATTCCTCCTTTGATGTAAAAGACAAATTGTTACAATGTTTAGACTTAACGTTCCACTGATGAAGAATGTTCTGATATTTGGCAGACTGCCTGGATTTTACAGCTGTGGCTTCAGAAGAGCAGAGAGAATTCTTTGCATAGAAAGATCGGGAAATACTTGGTCAAGAACTCAACGAAAAAACAAAAACAAAAAAAAAAACGTGATAACGCTTGACGATTAATCGCGCAGCTCTATTGGTACACTAAGGAATTGTACCTAGTCTTTCTCGAGAGTAAATAGCAATTGGGCTAGTTTACTATACCTCGACCCTATTTAAAGAAAGCGCAGACAGGGGCTGCCTGGCAGGCAGAGGTTATCTAGTGAAAATTGCGCCTATGGCAAGCACTGAAACTGCACCCCTGTCAAACATTTGAAACCCATCTTTCAGATAACCTTAACAAAAAACAGCTGACAAAACTACAAGTCAAACTCTTTAATCGTCCAATTAACAAATTATGAATTGGCACTACATAAAAATTACAACTGCACCTTCCTTGCTTTCACTGATGCAAACTGGTCTATGTCCTGCTCAAACTCAGTTTTTTCTCTTTCTTCTCTTATATCAGCACCCATATATGCTGCCTTACCAGCACCCATAAGTGCGGCCACACCAGCACCCATAAGTGCGGCCACACCAGCACCCATAAATGCAGTAAGACCAGCACCCATAAATGCAGTAAGACCAGCACCCATAAATGCTGTAACACCAGCACTAGAGGTCGACCGATATATATCGGTCAGCCGATATATCGGCCAATATTTTGCCTTTTTAAAAGATATCGGCCGATTATTATGAAAAATAGCTCGATTGTCTGGGATCTGAGGTAGGGGTGTGCTGGGTGGAATTCTTCCGCCTGCCCGCCCGCTGCTATCTGCCGACTTTTTTTTTTAGCTTGGCAAGTCGGCAGCCAACCAGCGGGCCGGTAACATCCACAGTAAAAAGAACGTCCCGACGTGCTGCGCGCCCTGCGTACAAACCCCAGAATGCAGTGCGGCAAGGTAACTGCCGGCCCGTGCTGCATTCTGGGGTTTGTAGGCAGAGGCGGGGCGCGCAGCACGTCAGGGGACTTTTTTTTTCAGAGTGGAGGATGTCGGCAGCGGTGGCCGCCGATTGGCTGTTACCGGCCCGCTCTGCATTCAGGGCATTGTAGGCAGAGGCGGGGCAGCACAACAGGGCCAGGGACGAATGGAGCTTTCTTGTGCTACGCCGCCAATGGTCGCTGAAAGTTAGTAGCCAAGGTCGAAATCTGACCCTTAACCATACTTAAGGCGAGAGCCACCAGGCGCACCAGGTCCGCATACCAGGGACGGCACGGCCAATCCGGGGCGACCAGGATTGTTGGTATCTGTTATGTCCCCTGGACGCTCTGTCTCTCAGGTGTTGCTAGCAATGCTGCCAGTATCTGCTCAGCACGTTACACACACAGGCCGATGTACTACTTAACCAGAGCAGGTTTATTACTCCGAACATTATGACATTCTTACATGGAGGAGTCTTAATCCAAAGAGCTTCTGTCCTTATCAGATGTAATCCCTTCTCAGCCTAATGTGTCTGCTTCCAGTTCCCCTCACACACTGTCTGACTTCCTGGTACAGCTCCCCCTTCCCCATCATGCATCAGGAGAAAAAGGGTAAAGGTCACAGTGATCTATCACAAACATCACACCTCCTTTCCTTCCCCCAAAAAAAAAAAAAAACAGAGAACAAAATGTTGAACAAATAAAACATAACAAGGCAAGCAAGATCAGTTCAGGAATTAGTATCTCCAACTCAGTTCTGTGATTTCCGCAGCACTTAATGAGTCCTCTGTCTGTTTCCTGACCTCCAATGTGTCCCGTAAGATTTCAGCACTTTGCCAATGAGGCGTTTGATGTCTTTGACGGGTAGACTTACGAAGTGGCACAGCACCGGGAGGGATAGAGTCGGTTAAAAAGTTCTGGAGATGTCAGTGGGCGTCCCACAGACAAAACGGTCTCTGTAGCTCCAGGCACATATCCGGGCTCCTCAGGAATATGGTCACCAACCGGTTCAGGGTTTGGTTGTAAACTTCTGGGATCATGCCAGACACCATGCCATCAGCAGAGTTCAGAGTAGACTCTGGTGGGTGGTTAGAAAGAGGGGTCGGTTTTGTCACTAGTGGCCGGCAAATGCGTTTCCTCAATTGTGAAAGGTGTCGAACACAAATGCTTTCCTCCATGCGAACAAGGTACATTCTTCTTCCAATAGTTCCATCAATAACGCCAGGAAGCCAAGGAGGCAAAGCTCTAATTCCGAGACCATACAAGATCACTGGCACGGAATCCCAGACGGCCCGGCGGAGGTGTTGGTGACTGTTCCTGCGGACAAACTAAATCAAGTTTGGTGCGGAGATGCCTGCCAAACATAAGAAAAGCTGGTGGCAGCCCAGTAGTAGCGTGTTTCGTATTACGGTACATGATCAAGAATTCCAGCAGCTTCTCCTCTGACATTCCAACCTGGCCCAGAGTGGACAGTAAGTGCTTCTTAAACGTCTGCACAAATCATTCTGCCAGCCCATTCGAGAGCTGTTTTGTAGTGTTGGACGCCCAAGCCACTAAATAAGGATTGAAGCTCATGCGATGTAAATTGAGTTCTATTGTCGGAGACTATGGCTGTTGGCAAGCCATATTGAGCAAAGAGCTTCCTTAAGACTAGAATGGTAGCAGCTGAGGTAATAGAAGGCATTTGAAAAACCTCCGGCCATTTTAAATGCGCATCTACCGTGATCAAATACATTTTACCCTGGATGGAGCCAGCAAAATCAAGATGGAGTCTGGACCATGGTTCTGTTGGCCATGGCCAAGGTTGCAGGGTTCCTCTTTTGGGGTCGCTGGGCTTGACAGCACCCAGGACATTGAGCAACATAATCTTCAATTGCCGTATTCATTTGTGGCCACCAAACATAGCTCCGGGCTCGCTGCTTCATGCGCACCACACCAGGATGGCCTTCATGCAATATCCTTAGCATGGTTGATTGCAAGTACTGGGGTACAATCACTCTATTGCATCATTGTAGGCAACCAGCATTAGTCACAAGCTCACATTTTCTGGCAAAGTAAGGACGAAATTCACCTGAAACTCTCTCTGGCCATCCAGTCTGAACATAAGAGAATATCTGAGACAGGAAAAGATCTGTGGCTGTATGTCTGGAAATTAGGTAGGTGGACATGCAAGATTGTGGCCTGTGTACTTCCACTACACGTATCTCTCTTAGTGGGTGGTCTCCAAGTGGCAATCTGGAAAATGTATCTGCATTGCCATGGGTATCATAGGAGCAGTATCTGATCGAATAAGCATAAGCTCCTAAAAATAAAGCGTACCTTTGTAAGCGAGATGCGGTTGTTGTAGAAATTCCTTTCTGAGGGTTCAGTATTGACAACAGAGGTTTGTGGTCAGTGATAAGTGTGAACTCCCGACCATAGATGTACGCGTGAAATTTTTTTGTGGCCCATACAATGGCCAAACCTTCCTTGTCTATCTGGGAGTAGTTTTGTTCTGCTGAGGTTAAAGACCTGGAGGCAAAAGAAATGGGGCGCTCCGTGCCATCCGGCATGACATGGGAAAGCACGGCACCCACCTCACTGGTGCCTCACTGGTTCACCTTTATTACAAACTTTTTCAAAAACAGATAGTTCTCGAGTTATCTCCCCTTGTGCTCTAATTGCCTGGATAGCCGCTTTCAGTTGTATTTGTCTCATTATATCTAACTCCCTCCTTACTCTCTCCTCCCCCTCCCCATATGTCTCCTCCCTGGTTATGGCTCGTAAAGTGGATAAGTCTACTCAGTCCTCCCCGTCTTAAGTTGTTAAAATGGGCATCTGTCAGGCCTAATTAAAATCTCGGGTTCCCAAGTACCGGTATTAATGGGCTTGGATATTTAGAGATTTTTGTTTTCCCAAATATCCTTTTTATGGCTCGTATCGTGGCACCCACTGTGGCGCAGACTTTGACTGTGGTTGCCTAATGTAACAAGGGGTTTTACATAACCCAAGGAATGTAGTAGTTCCTTGCTGTAGGTTTGTAGTGTGAGCGTTGTAGGTTTCAGCGGCAGGGACAGACCCGAAGCCTTTAAATCAGTCCATGAAATGACAGACACAGCTGCCCCTGTATCAACATCCATGGAGACAGGACAGCCATTGAGTGCGACATCCACTTCAATCGCAGGAGTACTCTCCCAGCTACTCGAAACAGTCCAACATGCTGGACACAGGTCTCCTCGTCAGAGCTAAAACCGTTATTGTCCATATCCACACGGAATGTCTGTTTACGTCTATCTTTTGTGGTAGTGTTCGGGGAGCGAGAGCTGCGGCAAACACACCCAATATGACCAGTCTTTCCACAGAGAAAACAAACGCCATCCTTGAACTTGCAAGCAGGCGCACTGTGAGTAGTGTTACCACAACGGTAGCAAGTCGGGGTCCCAGAGACAGAACAATTAGGGTGGCGAGGTTTAAGCCGAGTGGCAGGGGACGGGCGTCTCTCGAGCATTGAGTGATAGCAGTGTGGAATATTTCCTCACCCCGACTTGCAGGAGTTGTAGGTGGTGCCTTCAGTAGGGTGGGGTCCCGTGTTGCCAACTCCATGACCATAGCAAGGTCAGTGGCTTTAGTCAGAGTCAAGTCGGGTTCTGTGAGTAAACGTTTCTGTATGGCTGGGTCGCAGAGTCCCATGACGAACATGTCACGGAGAGCCGTCTGCAGGTAGTCTCCAAACTGACAAGTGGCAGCTAGTTTACGTAAAGCAATGATATATGTCTTTATATCCTCCCCGGTCTGCTGCCTCCTACTGTAGAATTTAAACCGCACTGCGATTTCTAACGGCTTCGGGTTGTAGTGTGCATGTAACGTCTGAATTAACTCAGGCAGGGGCTTACAGGCCGGCTTGTCTGGAGAAATTAGGTCTCAGAGTTCCATATGCAGCTTGACCCAATGCTGTGAGAAAAACTGCAACTTTCTTAGCTACAGTCACATTATTTGCTTCCATATACTGTTGCAGCCTCTCCACCCAGGAGCTCCATGACAGCCACAGGATCAAATGGTTGAATAAACCCTATGAAGGCCATGTGTGCTAAAATCCACAATCCTCGTCGCCACTGTTATGTCCCCTGGACACTCTGTCTCTCAGGTGTTGCTAGCAATGCTGCCAGTATCTGCTCAGCAAGTTACACACACAGGCCGAAGTACTACTTAACCAGAGCAGGTTTATTACTCAGAACATTATGGCATACTTACATGGAGGAGTCTTAATCCAAAGAGCTTCTGTCCTTATCAGATGTAATCCCTTCTCAGCCTCATGTGTCCGCTTCCAGTTCCCCTCACACACTGTCTGACTTCCTGGTACAGCTCCTTCTCCCCCATCATGCATCAGGAGAAAGAGGGTAAAGGTCACAGTGATCTATCAGTATCCCCTCGGCTTCCAATCTGTGCAGCAGGCAAGGAAGAAGCTTCAGAGGAGGGAAGGCGAAGATTATGCAATAGTGACCCCATGGCGCCAACGCGTCTGACACGTCCGCCCACAGGTTTCTTGACCTGGCCACGAACCGTGACAACCTCCGTTTGAGACGAGACGCCAGAAGATCCACATCTGGAGTGCCCTATTTCAGACACAGACACCTCCGGGTGTAACGACCATTCTCCTTGGTCCAGCGTTTGGCGATTTAGGTAGTCGGCCTGCCAGTTCTGTACCCCCGGAATGCACACGGCCGACAGAGCTTGAATGTACTTTTCGGCCCAACGGAGGATGTGCGCGACTTCCGCCGCTGCAGCCGAGCTCCGCGTGCCCCCTTGATGATTGACATACGCCACGGCAGTGGCGTTGTCGGACTGGATCCTGACCATTCGGTCCTGCAGACCCAGAGACCACATGGAGAGGCACAGCCTGATCACCCAGAGTTCCAGGACATTGATCAGTAGGCGGGACGACTCCTGAGTCTAGCGCCCCTGGGTTGACTGTACACCCCAGACAACCACCCCAGACAACCCCCCCAGCCAAAGAGACTGGCAACTGTCATGACAACTATACAATAGCATGGCAGAGAACGTTTTCCCGGTCCGAAGTACCGGAGATGTCAGCCACCACACTAGGGAGGACCTGACCAGACGGCTCACCCGGACCTGGTAAACCAGAGACGAAGGGAGCTTGTCCCAACACGACAGAATTTCTCTCTAACACTCTAGTGAGGAATTGAGCATACGGAACCGCCTCGAAAGAGGCCACCATCAGACCCTTCTTCTTCTGGGTCGCCAACCAATGCACCGCAGATTGCAGTGTCTGTAGTTTCTCCGTTGAGAGGAAAACCCTCACCTCCGAGGAATCCAGGACCAGCCCCAGGTATTCCAGATGCTGAGACGGTTCCAACACTGACTTCTGGATATTCAGCAGCCAACCGAATTCCCGGAGGGTCTGGCAGGTGATGGACACATCCCCTTCTAACTCTGAGCTTGAAGAAGCTCTCAGAAGAAGGTCGTCCAGGTATCCTACAATAGCGATTCTGCGCTGCCTCAACAGAGCCAGAATCGGAGCGAGCACCTTGGTGAAAACCTGTGGTGCCGAGGCCAGGCCGAAAGGGAGGGCCACAAATTTAAATTGGTCCTCTCCGACCGCAAAGCGCAGACATTTTTGGTGTTTTGTGAATATGGGGATATGCAGGTACGTGTCCTCGATATCCAAGGATGCCAGAAAATCCCCCTGATGGAGTGCCGCCACTACAGAGCAAACCGACTCCATCTTGAACTTTTGCACCTTGACAAAACAGTTGAGGGCCTTAAGGTCCAGAATTGGATGGAACCCTTCCTTCTTGGGGACTACAAACAGATTAGAGTAGAAACCCCTGAAACCGTTCCAGTGATCCTGAACAGCCCCTGACAGGGCCTCCCGACGTTCCAGGGGAAGCTGGAGGTTGGAAGGAAAAAATCTGTGTGGCGGACAAGAGAGAAACTATCTTGTATCCCGAGGAAACTACTTCGCAAACCCACCGGTTGGAAAGAAGAGACCGCCCCCAAGTCGCAAAGTCGGCCCCCCCACCCGAGAAAAGGGCGGGGGCAGACCTTCATGCGGAGGCAGGCTTATCCGCAGGCTTGCGGAACCAGACGCACTTCTGCTCTTCAGCGTGCGCCTTAGCGCCCTGGAAACGTTTTTCTGCCGCACCGGGCGGAATAAAAAAACGCTTGGGGTGGTAAAGGAGGGCCCCTGCTTATGGCGAGGCTCCTTACCCTTTCCAGATTGTGGGAACAGAGTACTCTTACCTCCCGTGGCATCTTTTATGTCACCCAAAGACGCCCCAAAAAGTCGTTCACCCTTAAAGGTTAAGTCCACCAAGGCCTTTTTGGAAGACTGGTCCGCAGACCAACACTTCAGCCACACAAGGCGGCGTAACACCACCGTGTAGGCGGAGGCACTGGAAAGCAGGGGAGGCATATCCAGGGCTGACTCGCAGGCAAACTTTAGCCCCTGCACCAGAGCTCCAAACGCCTTATCATGTGCTGACCCTGATGCAGTGTCATCCTCACTGGCCGTGTGGGCTAGGCCTGCAACCTCAGACATTACGAAACCAGGGCCAGACGCAGTAGAGGGCCCGATTCCGTGTCAGACATCCCCAGAAGAAGGCGGGGGTGCTTTTACCCCCCTTCTGGCCACGCGCTGCTTCAATCCTGGCAACAAACTCCTCAAGGAATGCCGTCATAGCATCCATGGAGGCCGCAGGAACAGGGGCACCAAGGGTTAAATCCGGTATGTCTGGGGGGAGAAGCCTCCGGTTCGGATGCCATGCTGACCCACTGTGATGCCACCCTTGTACTGCAAGGCAAGACCCACAGGCCACCCTCCCGACCGCAGCAGAGAGCAGAGGACCGCCCAGAGGACTCCCCACCCAACCAGGCTGTATTGCTGCTGTGACTGCTCAGGAAGTTTGCTGGAGCCGTACGCGGCATTATTCTGGGAGGGTTTACCCGGGGGCCCTGACTGACGAAAATACCGCTTCTGCGTGGAAAAAGAAGGATCCGGCTTACGCCAGGGCTCCTTACTCTTGGTGGACTAAGGGAGGAGAGTGCTCTTCCCCCCAGTGACATCCTTGATAATGTCGTCCAGCGAGGACCCAAAAAGCCTCCCACCTTTGAAGGATAAATCCGCCAGGGCTTTTTTAGAAGCTTGGTCAGCAGAAGCCCTGGTTATCAAGGGTGCTGCATCAAGTGAAGCATCACAGACATATACAAGGCCCTGGACCAGCTGGTCCGCCAGTTTAATAACCACGGGAGGGAGTCGGTGCTCCTCCACAGTCTGGTGCAAACATTTTGCCCATTCAGCAAGTGTCTGAGACACCAGGGTAGTGGCCACAATAGGCCGCAAGGCAGACCCCCAGCATGGTAAATATGGAGCGGGTCAGTGCTTTGGACCTCCTATCAGTCTGATCCTTAAAAGCAGGGGTCCCTTCTATAGGGAGAGTGGTCACATTATTTAACCGGGCACCGGAGGGCCCATCCCTGGAGGAGAAATCCACTTTAAAAGGCTCTCCTCAAAAGGGGTACTGAACCGCCAGGTGGTGAGGGACTACAAAGGCCTTCTGCGGCTTTTCCCATTCCGCATCAATGAATATGTCAAAGAAGGGCACATAAAGAAAAACCTTCACAGAGCGGTCCGATTTGTGTGACCCAAAAAAAGACAGAGCCCTCAGCGAAAGCCTCAGCAGCACTATCCAGCTTAAGGGAGTCTCTTACAGCATTGATAAGCACACTGACAAGTGCCTTGTCATGCACCGACCCAAGTAAGGGGTTTTCCTCACAAGGAAGGTCCTAGTCCACATCTTCAGACAAAACAGAACCAGGGACCTGAGCCGCAACCAGGTCCTGGTCTGAGTCAGAGCATTCCCCAGGGGATAGTGGGGGCGCTTCTCCCCCTCCCTTACGCCTGCATGCCGTTTCCACCCTGGCAAATGTTTCCAGGAATGCCGACAATGTGCCAATAGGAACCGCAGGTGCAGGGGCACCAGCTGCCACCTCTGGCATGTTTGGGGAAGAAGAACCAGATACTGACTCCATTACAGACAGCTCACACAGGGCCCTATTCAGACTTGAATAAAAAAAAAAACTGACTGGGAGGTTACCCCGGGAGGTCACCACCACAGGAGGAGACTGCATAGTGCCGGTGCCCACCCTCAGTACACAGTGTGTGAGAGAGGAAGAAAAACAGTGAGGTAAATGTAAGGAGACATGTGCTGCGCGCCGTAGGAACAAGCACTAGAGGCCAAAATCTCTTCCAAGATGGCCACCGGACGCCTCAGTTAGAGCAGGACACGGCCAGAGTAAAATGGCCAACCGTACTAGTAAGCTGCGCCATAACGCGGCCACAACAAAATGGTCGCCGATGAGATATTACAATAGAAACTGAAAACCACCTGAAAATGGCAAGAGCGGCGAAAACGCTGCAACTAAGATAAAGCCGAATAGGGCTGAAACCGTGACAAAAAGCTGTCTTTTCTAACAGACCCCAGCAAGATAAGCGCAGGCCAGACGCATCACAGTCCCCTGGTGAGGTGCCTCCCCCCGACAGCAACAATAGTAATGTAGTAGAGGGAAAAGGAGCAGGGAAGGGAGGATAGGCAGACCCTCGAACCCCAGGAATGCTCAGCCGTACCAACCCGCCTAAGCAGGAGGGACCCGTCCACGCGAGGACCCACTGAT
Organism: Rana kukunoris; assembly: GCA_029574335.1. Classification (NCBI taxonomy): domain Eukaryota; kingdom Metazoa; phylum Chordata; class Amphibia; order Anura; family Ranidae; genus Rana; species Rana kukunoris. Next base: position 41,765,161 of record CM056058.1, on the reverse strand, counting down.
GCATTCCTGACAGGCATACAACCGCGTTGGAGGTAGCTATCGGTCCGGTCCACTGAGTGAGACAACACCACAGCCCAGTCATATGTGGACCTCGGAGCGGAAAGCTCACCGGCCACCCCAGGAGTCATGACAGACCCAGCCTCTTTGCAAAGGTGTGCTTACGCTCGCTGGCCTGACTGAGGAGACTACAAGGATCTATATATCCAGCCTGTCTCTTAGCCAACAGTTGATAGAAGATTATTTCAAGAAAAAAAAAGGAAAATAAAACAAAAAAATATACAATTTTCCTCAGGGCGCTGGGCCCAAAGGGAGCCATTCGTCCTTCTCCTTTGCTAGGCAGAAAAAAAACAGGCTGCATGTTGCAGGGAGGTGGGCTATGTCCAGAGCAACTGTTAAAGCAACATGTATTTAAATATCTAACATGTTTCTGCCTAGTCCTCTCCTGTAAACAAGAACATAACCCACTTGTCAAGACTTGAGAAGGCATGGACAATAAGAGAATTTTTTATTTTTTGCTATGCTGAATAAATCCCTTTTAAGTTGACCGAATTGTCTCCCAACCACCTGTTTTTTACACCTATGATCCTGACAGGCATCTATTTACTTGGTGCAACATCTTTCACAATTTACAAAATAATTAAAATTAAAATAATTAAAATATATACTGCATTGCGTTTTTTTTTTTTTTTTTTACTGCATGGTTTCCAAAAAAATATTCAAATTTGAAAAACTTCTGCGCAAATACTGTGTGACATAAAAAAGTGCCAGAAATAGCCTAGTCTAACCACTTGTCCTCAGGAAGATTTACCCTCCTTCATGATCAGGCCATTTCTTGCAATATGGCACTGCACAGTCATGCACCAAAATAAAATTAATGTCTTTTTTACCTTCTGCTATAAAACCTATCCAATTAAAAAATTGATTGGTTTTGCACAAGTTATAGCATCTACAAACTATGGTATATGTTTTTTTTGTTTTACTAGTAATGAATAAGTGGCTAATTGCAGAAATGGGATATTGCAGCGGACATTCTGACGCTGTCACTTTTTGGGGACCAGTGACACAAATACAGTGATCAGGGCTAAAAAATATGCCTCATCACTGTACTAGTGACACTGGCTGGGAAGGTGTTAACATCAGGGACGATCAAAGGGTTAACTTGGTGCCTAGCCAGCATTTAACTATACCGTATGAGGTGATTTTACTTGGGAGAGGAGATGGAATTTATACGCTGCTTTGCCAGGACACAAACTTCATCCCTTCCATCCTGTCAGAACAGCGACCAGGCCTTTGCAGATCCTGGGTACGCGTTCCACGCTACTTACTCTAGTTAAGGAAGGGGAGTCGCCATCTTTTTGAACACATTGCTTTCCTATAAAAAGTGGGCAGATTTGTCATCCTTATATTGGATATCCGGGCTACCCAATATGGTTTTGTAAATGGATATGTTCCACCACCCTTCACCCATGCTATCTTATACACCAGTAGTGGCCCGCCCATAGGGGGCGCCCGCCACCCCCTCCTGTAGGCACAAAAAAAATAAATTGTTTTTAATGAAACATAAGATTATCTTATAAGATAATCTTTAGATTGCAGACATGGCGCTTTATTTGAGGGCTTTTATTCCACCTTATGGGCGCATTGCAAACCACTGAATAGCTTCCTATGGGCGTCGGGAGCATTACTAATCGTTACTTCCACGCGGGATTCAAAAACCGGAAGTGACGGCACGCGGCAGGCAGCTCAGTTCTTTACACTGCCCGAACAGAGCTGCAGTGCAAAGGTAAGCCGATGGATGCCTTGTTTCATTGAATGACGTTACAATATGGATTGGAATTCAGATCACCCCCCCAAAGTCATCAGCGGTGCACTGCCTGATCCCCACCCTATCCACCTCAGAGCCTGTTATTGTAGTTAGACTGCTGGGACTTGTAGTTCTCCATCTTCTCCTGGGGCTCATGGAGAAGATGGAGATTGGAGAACTACAAGTCCCAGCAGGTTATACATACAATAAGGCTCTGAGGTGGATAGGTGTGTATGGCATGCACCTGAGCCCAGGAGAAGATGCGGAACTACAAGTCCCAGCAGGTTATAATATAAGGCTCCTAGGTGGATGGGTGTCCGGACATCCATCCACCTCAGAGCCATATATTATACCTGCTGGGACTTGTAGTTCATCTTCTCCTGGGGCTCAGGTGCATGCAATCCACCATCTATGGGACTACAAGTCCCAGCAGTGAGAAAAACTGGACAAAGATGGTGGATTGCATGCACCTGAGCCCCAGGAGATGGAGAACTACAAGTCCCAGCAGGTTATAACAAAGCTCCGAGGTAAATGGATGGCTGCGTTTGATGGCATGGCACAGTGGTGACAATTGATGGCACAGTGGCTGCATTTGATGGGCACAGTAAGGCTGCATTTTTTTCCGTTTGCGCCCCCCCAAAAATTTTGAGCACCAGCCGCCACTGTTATACACCATCTATGAGAAATTATCCCCCTTTCAAATATCTAGAATTATTATAGTTGGGTATTTTAGTAATATTCTGGATACAACCTTGGATACCTTCAATCCACACAGAATGTTACTTATCCAGAATGACAACACTGGGTTTGAATCCTTGATTTTACTGAACTCCGGAGCTTCAAACACCCTTCTGCGAGCGCCTACGCTAATATTTCTGCCATACATAGATCTAGCTCTTGGACTGACCTTGCGTTTGGCAGCCATCCAATGCTAGTTGCCCTTGGTGCTGCCCCATATCGTCAATCACAGCGCCGGCACACAAACACTCCTCACTCCTGGTCACACTTGTGCATGGTTGGGATAGGATGCAGGTGGTTCGGTGCAATGCGTGCATCTAGCTACTCGGGCCTGCTGTGATGTGGGTCTATAAGAGGGGGCTGGAAGATGTATCTTTTAGAAAATAAAGCACTTTGAAGCCTGGATGTAGTTGCCTTATACCATATGTGTTTGCTTATTCAAGTGCCTACCAATCGCTGCCATTTTCTGGGTATGTATTTGTCAGTCATTAAACAAGAAAAGCTGCTCCAGGTGATCGAGTCTCTGGTTAGTTCCCACACACACTAGTCATGTGCTAGCGCAGCTCGCATGCTGTGTAATGTGAAGAAATAATTCCAGGCGGCTGCACTTCCAAAAATCCTTTTATTGAAGCTTCATATGACAAGTGGTTGACAGATGGTGCAAAGGTAGACGCGTTTCGCACAAATATCAGCGCTTAGTCATTACCTATTGGAGCTAGTCACCACAATCACCTATATACTGCTCTAATATTGTATCATTAGGTTACAGGAGAACCAACCAATTAAAATTAGTACTCAGCTGGTGTTGCAAAGAAAACCCGGAAAGAATACACGGTACTTACATTCAACTCCGATGTAAAGAGTTCGGTCCAAATCCACTGCCAGAAAAAATCTGATACACCAGTTTAACTCGGAGCAAACTCGACACATCAGTAAAAATCATTGTATAGTTACAACATACACAAAATAGAAAACATGTATATATACAATGAAGTTGATTTTGAGAACAAATGATTTAAAAAACAAAGTGTTCGAACATCATGGCATATTTCCAAAGTATGTTCAATGAACGTCAATGAGAAAGAAAAAAAAAGAAGAAAATAGGTGCCAATTTAAAATATATGTAATTAATGAGAAGAGAAATGGGTGCTAATGAACAGCAGGAAACTAGGCAAGAATACAAATAAATAATAATAAAAAAAAAAAAACACACATATATAAATTTAAAAGCGTAGAAGAGAAATAGGTGCCAATAGACTGGAGGAAACTGGCAAAAATAAAATGAAAAATGATTTAATAAAGGGAAAACGCAAGGGGAGGTCAATCATAAAAATGGGTAAGATCCCACTCAAAATGTAATCCATTGGGTATACGTGTTCTAAAATAGAAAATCCAAAAGACCTCCTGCTTGCATAGAAACCTAAAGACATCACCTCCCCTAGGGGGTTCTTTTTACTCTTTCAATCCCCTGTATTTGTAGAGCTGAGAGATCACCACCATGTGATCGGTTAAAATGATTAGCAACATTTGTAGCGTGTTTTTTCTGTAGTCGTACACATGATCATGAAGCCGATCCCGCAATATTCTTCTGGTTTTGCCCATATATTGTATGTGGCAAATTTTACATAATGTAATCAAGCATATATAATATTTAGTGTTACAGTTTATAAAATCCTTGACACTGTAATTTCTGCCACCGACTATAGACTTAAATCCTTCTCCCTTAATCAAATGTGGACAACAAGGGCAATCTTTTGTGCCACACTTGTAGTTCCCCTTAAAATCAAGCCAGGTGGTCCCCCGCTTATTACTAGATGTAAAATAGCTGGGGGATAAGGAGTTGCCTAGAAAGGACGCACATCGAGAAACTATTCTAGCCCCACCAGAGAGGATTTGGACGTAAACGCTCATTATATAAAATTGGTAAATGTCGTTCAATATTTTTAATCTTTCTATACTCCATACTGAAGGGAGTGGAGAACACGGATGACCCGTGCTTTTTGACATCACATGTTTTACCGCCTAATAATTGACCACGCTCATTATTTCTACCTATATTAATAGCCTTATTGACTGAACCTTCAGAGTAACCCTGCTGCAAAAAAAACAAAAAACGATTCTTTATATTAAGAGTCTCCCTCTCAAAATTAGCATCCCTGCTACATATCCTTTGTAAACATAAAAATTGGCCTACAGGAATGCCTCTAATGGTATGTGCAGGATGACCTGAGTCCACCCTCAACAAACTGTTACCAGACAAGGGTTTCCTGTAAAGGACTTGTCAGTCATGTTCTCCTATGTGACTCTCTCCACGATACAGGATATACTCACTGATGCCACGGCCATTAGACTTTAGGCAATGTATATTATTGGAAGGAGCTTGGCCTATGGCCTATTGTTAACCCCCCAAAAAATATATACAGATCCTGGTTTCTTAAAGCAGATTACACAGCACAGCGCTTGTGCGGTGTGATCTGCCCCCCAGTAAAAAAATAAAAATAAAAACCTCCCTGAACTTGCTACTTCCTGTATGCTCTCTCTGCGCCGATCATGAAAATCGTGGCTGCTGAGCCATGACCACTGTGGTCAGCATGTGTCCCTCCGTATGCTGCCCTTCTCTCAGCTCTCCCCCCTCCTTCCTGCCATCTCCCTCTCTCTGTCCTTGGTCTGGCCCCGCCCCCGGCCACTATTCTTGTAAAACAAAAACCTAAAATTATCACTGCCAGCCCCTCTATTAGAGACTGGCATAGCACACTATTGTAATCGTTTTTCAAAAAGAGCATTCTAAATACTGAATTTCTGCTGTATTCAGGCCAATTATATGACTTGCGGCCGCATTACAGCTCTGAATGGATGTATTCTGTGGAGGAGACAAGCGGTCACGTGAGCTCCCCGGCTGTCGTCAGAGGGAGATCACAGCTCCTCCCACAGAATCCATCCATTAGAGCTGTAAGGCGGCCACGAATCACACTGAAATTTGGTATTTAGAACACTTGTTTTACAAAACAGCTTATATACTGTGCTATGCCAGCCTCTAATAGAGGGGCTGGCATAGTCTCATAGAAATGACTTAAACACTTTAATGCTGTCTTTAAACCCCCTGTTTTTTTTTTTTTTTACTTATTGTATCACCGTTGATGGTCATCATTGAGAAGGGATTGTCATGTTGCATACCTTAAATAAAGAATAAAAAAAAACAAAAAAAAAAAACAAAAGCAAAAGAACAGCAAGCTGTGCCAAACTAAGTGCAACAGTAAATCCAATGGGAATTTTATTAAAAAGACAGCCAAATGGCTACTCACATAAGTAAAGGATCTAAAGGCATGTAAGTAAAATGGTGTCCGGATTCGCTGTGGGTGCCCTCGGATGAACCCCAAAGGTTTGCCGTTCTGAAGCCGAGTTGATTCAAGCTGGATGGTAGGGCCTCAACTAGTTGGTATCAAAACCAGCGTGGAACATAATTTTTTCAACAATTGGACTTTGCAGGGTCTTCTTGCCAATAGCTTGGCTTCACATAGGCGTCTTCCAATTGTTAGGGTACTCACAGGTAACTTTAGACCTTCTTTGATCACCCCGGAGCTGATCATTGGTTGAGTCGCTGCCATTTCGGCTATTCTTTGATCCATTTGAATGGTAGTTTTTCCACTTTCGTCCACGTCTTTCTGATTTTATTTACCATTTTAAAGCATTTGAGATAATTTTAGCTAAGCAGACTATCAGTTTCTGCACTTCTTTATATATGTTTTCTCCTCTTCTAATCAACTTTTTAATCAAAGTACGCTGTTCTTCTGAACAGAGTCTGGAACGACCCATTTTACTCACTCAGATTTTTAGAGAGAAATGCACTATACCCAGCATGTACATTTGCTGTTTGACACCTGTTTTTTCACAGACTGAATGACCTCACTAATTGAACTCATCGCTGATAACTGTTGGTTTTTTATTACTCTACTACACCTACTAGTAAATTATTTGCCATGTAAAAATATCACAATTTATACCAAAAATAGTGATTCGTCTGGTTATGTTGGACTGCTATTATTTTGAACACAACTGTATAACCTGTTGCCATTTAAATTGTAGAATCAGTTTGTCACTATACCTCCTCTGCAATTGACCCCATATTGGGGGGGGGGGGGGGCATTATTCCTTGCCTTCTTTTAGTCCAACAGGGGCTGTGATTCCCTATTGCCTTTAGTCTCTGTGAGGTTGGACTTATGGAAGCATTTGGTATGTGATTGAAATATGGGTTTGGTACAATTCATTGATTGAATTTTTGTTTTTCTGTAGTTCTACTTTAACATTCTAAAGCTTCCTGAAGAAGCCAAGATTGGCAAAACATGTAGAAGCAATAAGTGCATTAAGGAATTGGAATCCAGTACATTGTATCAACACCTACCGTTTAATTATGTCTATAAGAATGTATTTCCCCTTTGGCTTTTAACTTTTTAACGTGAATCAGAACGTTCTATGTTTTAACTATATTTATTTTGGCGGGCTCTTCTGGCACCTGTACAATCCAATTCCTTTTTGTTTTTTCAAAGGTTATTAGCTACTAGATTGATGGCGGGCTGCCTGCTCTGGTTAATATTGATCAAACAAATTTAGTTTACCCAAGTATTAGTCACTCTAGACAGAAAAGGCATTAGACTGTTGATTGGGTCTATATGTCCACAGTACTACAAGTCACGGGTTTCAAGCCACAAGTTCATAAGCTGAGATAATGTATAAGTCCTCTAAAGCACAAATCAAACTGGGTAGTGTGCTCTCCTCTTCTCTTCTGTTGAAAGAGGTATGAGACAGGTGCCCCCTCTCCCTGACCCTATTTGCTTCTATAATGGCCCACATTGAACTAGCAATCGGGAATTCCCCAGGTTAAGGGCATTAGAATGGGCCCAATGGAGGAAAAATGAGCACTGTATGCTGGCAATTTAATCCTCTTCCTTGTAAATCCAGCACCATTCCTTAAAGGAGTTGTAAAGGAAAAAAAAATTGCCTAAAATTAATGTCTGCAAGGTAGACAGGATAGTGTAATGATTCTGTTAAAAAAAAACAAGTAAATACCTATTAAATTCCTTCATCTATATCACCTCCGGCGTTCTAGTTTCTGTTCCCTTATTCACTTCCTGGTGTGCGGCGCTCGTTCATGCAAGAACTACATTTTCCAGTATGAATTGCGGCACGCCCAGTAATTCACATCTCCTTGAAGTCTCTAATGCATAGAGAGCGTCCTGCCGCACAGATGTAGCTCCGAGGAGGGGGCGAGCACGTCACTGACCACTGCAGTAAAGCTTCCCTTCACGGTGGTAACAATCAAAAAGTGAACAGAACAGAGAAGAAATAGAGCAACTTCTGAGCAAAAACGAACAATGAGAAAGTGAAAAGAGGAATGTCTGCAGGTAAAGGATGCTTATTATGAAAAGACCCCTATACTGAACTGTCTGTTCTTCCTATAGATTCCAGAAACCAGGAAGCAGTGAACCCCACTTTAACTACTTAAGGACCGCCATGCATACATTTACTGCGGCAGGGTGGCCCTTAAGCGTGAAATCACATACCTGTGTGCGATATCTCTTCTCGGCTCTAGGGCACGTACGTGCACGCCGCCGGAGACCCACTCCCGCTGTGATTGGACACAGCGAAATCCAATCAGCAGGTCTAGCAGGCGTGGTTGGCTGCCGGCCACCCACGATTGTTCACTGGAGAGACAGAACGGCACAGCTTGCCTACGTAAACAGGGCTGATTGTCATTCTGTCAGAGAGGAAGATAGATCCTGTGTTCCTGCTATTTAGGAACACAGATGTCGCTCTTCCTCCAGTCAGTCCATCCCCCACACAGTTAGAAAGCATTCCCTAGGAGCAACCTTAACCCTTTGATTGGCCACACTGTTAAACTCGTCTCTGACAGTGTCATTTATACAGTGACAGTGCATTTTTTTAAACACTGATCACTGTATTAGTGTCACGGGTCCCCAAAAAGTGCCACTCCGTGTCAGACTTGTCTGCCGCAATGTCGCAGTCCCGCTAAAAAACGCTAATCCCTTCCATTACTAGTTAAAAAAAAAAAAAAAAAAGTTTATAAATCTATTCCATAGTTTGTAGACGCGCACAAACCAATCTATATACAATTTTTGGGATTTTTTTAAACCAAAAATATGTAGCAGAATACAAATTCGATTTATTTTATTTTGTTGGATGTGTTTTATAGCAGACAAAAAAAAAAACCAGCATTTTTCATCATACTTACCTTTAACCACTTAAGACCCGGACCAATACGCTGGTAAATGACCCAAGGTGTTTTTGCGATTCGGCACTGCGTCGCTTTAACTGACAATTGCGCGGTCGTGCGACGTGGCTCCCAAACAAAATTTGCGTCCTTTTCTTCCCACAAATAGAGCTTTCTTTTGGTGGTATTTGATCACCTCTGCGATTTTTATTTTTTGCGCTATATACAAAAATAGAGCGACATTTTTGAAAAAAAAAACACTATTTTTTACTTTTTGTTAAAAAAAAAAATCAAATAAACTAAATTTTAGTCAAACATTTAGGCCAAAATTTATTTAGCCACATGTCTTTAGTAAAAAAAAAAAATCGCGATAAAAAAAAAATAGCTACCTAGCGGGAACAGCGACACTAATACAGCGATCAGAAAAATGATCGCTTAGTGACGCTGGCAATAGGGAGTTAAAGGGTTAACTAGGGCGGTGAACAGGGGGTTAAAACTTTATTAGGGGGGGGTGGGGGGGCCATCCTGAACCTAACACTAACTGATTTTACACTGCCTGTCACACTGACACTAAATGCAGTGATTAGATCACTGCATTCAGTGACACTGTGACAGGGGGGGTGGGGGGGCAGATCGCAAGGGGTTTAGTATGCCTATGTGAGTGTGTGTCAGTGTAATGTTGGTGCACACTTACTGTTAGGTGTTTCTCCCATCGCAGCGGTTGGATATACCGCTGCGATGGGAGATTACATCACTTCCCCCTTCCTGTGTTTACACAGGAGGAGGAAGTGACAGGAGACTGGGAGCACGCGCATTGGCTGGGAGCGATCGCGGGGGGGCGGGTAAACGCCGACATCCGCCCGCTCGTCCCGGATCGCTCCCGGAGCCAGGGGGACCCCCGCACGCCGCGGAGGTGGTCCCGATGGGACCCCCGAACCGCACTTAGGCAGGGACGTAAATTTACGCCCTTGTGCCTGTACGTGCCATTCTGTGGCCGTATATGTGCGTGCGGGGGTCCTTAAGTGGTTAAAATACTTTTGAGTACATCATGGGACACAGATTCAGGTTAATATCCATTACCTACTTGGAAGTCCCAGAGAAATAGCCTTGAGTGGAGGGAGACACCCTGTCAAACAAACAATAAACATCAGAACTTATACGGCAGCCCACAGTACACTGCGGTACACTGCGGTTTAAAAGCCAAATCCTCAGTTGCTCGAACATCCAACATTTTGTGAACGTATGCACTGAAGACCAGGTAGCAGCCATACAAATCTGAGCCACAGATACCTGATGATGAAAAGCCCAGGAGGTTCCTACACCCCTGGTAGAATGAGCTCTCACCCCAAAGGGAGGAGCTTTACGTTTCAGACCGTAGACCTGAATGACCAATTGACGGACCCAATTCGCAATTGAAGCTTTGAAGCTGCCTGCCCCTTCTTGGGTCCTTTTGGTAAAACAAAAAAGGAGTCTAATCCTCTGGTCTCTGCAGATCTAGACAAATTAACCTTGACTGACAGGACAACGTCCAAATAATGCAGTCTCTCTTTCACCGAACGAGGCCGAGAGAAAAAAAGAAGGCACAATAATGTCCCGATTTAAATGAAAGGCTGACACCACTTCTGGCAAAAAGGATGGAACAGGTCTCATCACGACCCTGTTGTGGTGAAGGATCAAGTAGAGTTTTCTGCATGAAAGAGCTGCCAACTCCGACACCCTTCTAGAGGTGATAGCCACCAGGAAGGCTAGCTTACGTGACAGCAAGTCTAATAGAATTTCCGTAATAGGTTCAAATGTTTGCTTCTATAACACAGACAGCACCAAGTTCAAGTCCCAAAGACACATAGGGGACCTTATGGGGGAAGCAAACGAGCTGCCCCCTGCATAAAGGTTTGGACCAGTGAATGGGAGGCTAAAGAGGCTAAAGATAGGGCCAAAACTTGACCTCCGATTGTACTCAAAGCCAATCTGATTTCCACAGCCGACTGTAGAAAATAGAGAATTTTCTTAATCAAGCATTTCCAAGGATGACATTTTTAGGCTTCACACCAAGCAATATAAGTCTTCCAGACACATACCATGGCCCTTCAGCAACCTGGCTTCAATAGTCATACCGTAAAATTTTAAGACTGTAAATTGGGGTGGAATATAGGACCGTGAGACAGTAGATCTGGGCACCGTGGAAGCATCCATGGCCCATCTATTGTCAGTCTCACGATCTCCAGGAACCAGGGCCTTCTGGGCCAGTCTGGTGCCACCAGAATGACGAACTTCCTCTCTCTGAACCCTGCACACCAAATGTGGGAGGAGAGGGATCAGAGGGAAAAGCATAAACCAGGGAGTACTGGCTCCATGGAGTTACCAGAGCATCTGCTCCAATTGCCAGAGGATCTCTTGTTTGGGACACAAACTGCTATAGTTTGTTGAACCTGGAAGCCAGTAGATCGACCTCTGGTCATCCCCAACTTTGGCAAATTTCCTGGAACACCCCTAGGTGTAGGGACCATTCCCCTGGGCAGAGGCCAAGATTATCTGCCTTCCAATTCTCTACTCCATGGATATGGACTGCCAATAGGATCTGCCGAGGCTAGTATATGGTTCAGCTCCTTTAGAGCTTAACGACTCCTAGTACCGCCTTGGTGGTTTATATAGGCCACTGCAGTGGCATGATCGGAACAGAACCTTGATAGGACAGTCCAGGAGTGTCCCCTGAGCTGTGAGCCCTTCTAGAGTCACTCCCTAGCCTGAGAGACTGGCACCTGTAGTCAGTACTCTCCAAGTTACCAGGAGGAAGGATTTTCTCTTTCACAGGTTCTGATCCTGCAACCACCAGTTTAAGCTTAAGCGTGCCCGAGGAAATAAGCACATTGGATAAACCAGGGCTTGTCCTCTTCTGTTCCAAGTCAACAAGATGTCTTGTTGTAGAGGCCTGGAATGGCACCGCCTCGAAAGGAGGATACCATTGTTTCTAAAAGACTCATACAGAGCCAAATGCAGGGTTGTCTGGTGCCCCTTATCCGATGCACCTAATCTTTCAGGGCAAAGACCCTTACAGGTGCTGAGAACACTCTTGCTTGGACCATATCTAGGATCAGACCTAAATACTTTAGACTTTGAGTTGGTTATAAGGCTGACATTTGGTATTTATGATCCAGCCTAACCTTTTTTAAATACTGCACTGTGCATGTTATTCTCTGTTCTAGAGCCTGTAATGAGAGATCTCTGAGCAGGAGGTCATCCAGATACTCGAGCACCAGGATTCATTGGACCCTTAAATGTCCCAGTACTGGTGCTAGGACCTTGTGAACACATGGGGAGCTGTAGCAAGCCCGAGGGGTAGAGCCACAAACTGAAAAAGGACATTCCTCTACTGCAAAACATAGGAACCTCTGACGAGGGTGAAAGATAGGTATGTGTAAATGCACATCTTTTATATCGATGGAGGCTAGAAAGTCTCCCCTCTGGAGTGAGCGCTACTACTAAGCAGGCAGACTGCATCCAAAAGGACTGTATCAGCAGATACTGTTTCAGGGATCTTAGAACCAAAATGGGCCTTGTGTCCCCGTTTGGTTTTTGACCGCAAACAGGTTTGCGTAAAACCCTTTGCCCCTTTCGGATACTGGAACCTCTAAAATCACCCCTTGATGCACTAAATCAGGGGTCTCCAAACATTTTAAACAAAGGGCCGGTTTATTGTCCTTCAGACTTTAGGAGGGCCAGATTGAGGCCAGCAGGAGTAAAAATTGTCTTAGCATCAGTGGGAGTAAGCATCACCACATTTGGTATTTGGGGGGGGGGGGGGGGGGAATAGTGCCCCATTGTTGGTATCCTAGGGAAGAATAGAGCCCTCATTTGTGTCTGTGGGAGAAATGATGCTCCATTTTTGGTGTCAGGTGGCAGAGTAGTGTCTTGTATCAGTGGGAGGAATAGTGCCCAAGGGCCGGGTAAAGGCAAGCAAAGGGCCACATCCGGCCACTAGGCCGCAGTTTGGAGACCACTGCACTAGATAATGTAGTGCCTGAAGCAGCAAGTTTCTTTTTGGAGGATCCGCGGAATCTTAAAAACCCTTGAGGGGGAACCTCCCGCAAATTCAGCTTGTAACCGTGGCATATAATTGAGGTGACCTACTCGTCACTGAATTATTGTTCTCCAAAATGTCCCCAAAGTGCAGCAGCCTTCTCACCACTCGAAGGAGTGGGGGGGGGGTCCCCTCAAAAGGAGGGCTTGATACTGGGTTTAGAAGAGTTTTGGACCCAGGGCTTTTTCAAGGAATATTGAGCAGAATATCAGTCTTACTTTCAGACAGATCATCCTCCTGGTTAGGCCTATCAGGCCATTTGACCTGATCATTTATGGATTGGCAGATATTAATTGGCTGAATAGCTTAACTGGCCAGAGAAAAAAAAGCCTTTAATAATGACTCCAAATTCTTGTCAACAGGGTCTTTCAAGCCCTGTGCGTTATCTCCCAGACAAGTTAAGTTCTTGTTTAAAGGAAGAGACTGCTGTATCTATATGTTTGGCATGCTCCATTTTTTAGCAAACTTTTGATCCATGGTATATACTCTTAGGAGGAACAAAAATCCTGTCAGGATGTTTCCAATCGGCATACACCACCTGTTCCAATAGGGAATGTAGGGGGGAAGCCTGTGCGGCCTGTACAGGCCTGAGGAATCTCAAAGAGGACCATGGGGGGGGGGGGGGGGGGCGCTCAGTAAAGAGATAACTTAAACGCAGAACAGTCAGGATCAAAAGAATCTGAGATTGTGAGGCAGACATCAACTGGATATCTTCTTGCCAATATTGCTTGGGAGCACACTCATCTGCCGCGCGTCCTCCACAGAAACCTTTTTTTTTTTTTAGCTCTTCCCCATCCTCAACTCATTCCTGCTCCAAACTAGGAGGCTCCGGAGAGGGGGATCTGTCACGCTTCTTGCCACCCCGCAGGATGAAGGCAATTAGGCCAGCAATCCTGTGCTCTAACAAGGCTAGGGCTGAGGACAATTCATCCTTGGTGATAAAGGGTGAAGCAGCAGCATTGACTGTAGGCACAATACTAGCTAGGCACAGCAGCTCAGATTTCCCAGAAGCCTCTGATCCCTCAGGGAATACAACACTAGGGATAAACAACATAGGTGTGCCCTTCCCTATAGTGTTAGTCCCACTCATCTTTAAGATATTTACTAGCCACAAAAAGAGAGTAATTGGTTGTAGTATTAAAACACCTCAGAAGGGAGATCCTTTAATAGGGCTCATCAAGCCCCATTGTAACAAACCTGATAAGCACCTTTAGCCGGCCAAACACTTGGTGATTCACGTGACTTGGGTAAGGAGAAATCAACTGCTGCAAGTGCCTGTTCAGAGCCTGCTCTGTGTCAGTCAGCTGCCTTCTGGAAGCACTGCATGCTTTGGCATACACAGCTTAAATAAGTTGGGTGTGCGCCAGAACGTTCTGTGCATGCGCTCGCACACGGTTCCGGCAAATGGGCATGGCTCTATTCGTGTATGATGCAAATCTTTGTACTGCGCATGTGCGGGGAAGCCACATGTACCATGGCCGCAAAACTGCTAAGTTCAGTGGCGCTCTTGCAAATTCACATGTGCCATGGCAACCAAGGCGAAATGACGCACTGTTGTGCGCCATCATACAGATAAAAAGCAGCCAGACAAGTTAAAAAAGTTACACTTTGCAAACACCCACAGCTAGCCCAAAACTCCCCCGCATGGTCTCCGCACACAGGTGTCAAGCCTCTAGCTAGCTTGACTGCTTGTCGACAATCACTGGGACACCACAATAAGTAAAGAAGTTTCACTTACCCGTCCAGGCACCGGGCAGCTTAGAAACTAAGAGCCCAATCTTTACCCTTCACAGAGGGTTCCAGTCACTCGAGGCCCTTCAAGGACTGGGTACCCTTTTAATGTTTAAGGTCCACTCCCTTGGACCTGTAAAGCACCCTGCAGGAATGCCTTAGCGCTATGGTTCCAGGATTCTACTTCGCAGCGTCCAGTGCCCGAAGGCCGCTTTACAGGCAAAAACTTGCAGGATATTGAGTTTTCTTTGCAAGGCTTGGGTACCACTTATTTGACCATATAAAGCCTGTGTTAAATGGATCCGATCGGTCAATCTCTTGATTAAATTAAGAACCGTTGTTTGATTAGAGACCTGGAGCTCAAATAACTGCCATTCACCTTGCAGACACTTGTAAAAAACTTAAGTACTTCCTGTATGGGAGTGGTATATAGGGGATTCACTTCCTGTCTAAAGACCTTTTGTCTACCAGTGTCCATTCACCTGTAGATGAAGTATAACCCAGTAGGTAATGAATATTAGCCCGACTCTGCCCCATGATGTATTAAAAAGAAAGTTATTTTTTTTTCTAAATGGTCTGTCTTTTTTGTTTATAGCGCAAAAAAAAAACCCCACAAAGGTGGTCAAATACCACCAAAAGAAAGCTCTATTTGTGGGAAAAAATGGACATCAATTTTATTTGGGGCCAGCGTCGCAGGACTGCGCAATTGTCAGTTAAAGCAACACAGCACCGTATCACAAAAAATGGCCCGGTCATGAAGGCGGTAAAACCTTTCGGAGCTGAAGTGGTTAACCTAAAATGGATGACCAATTTAGGAGTACAATACTTAGGCGTTAACATTTCTTGCCTAGTTGGAAATTTTTGCCTCTTCTACAAAGAGTGAAACAGAAAATAAAAGCCTGAGTCAACCCATCTCTGTCCCTTATAGGCAAAATCAATTTGATAAAAATGAATGCCCATCATTTATGCTAATGGATCGGTGGTGCTGAAGGCTGCCTATGAGGCCCTTAGAAATTGCCTGTAGAGAGGCAACAATTCCAACTTCCTCTCCTCTGACACTCTCTATGAAGGTAATCAGGGATTGGAACTTGTGGCACCCCAAGACACCCTTGTATACCACTCTTACTAAACTCCACACTCCCTGGATTTACTGTAATCTGGACTCTACCATAGGAGTTTCCAAGGGGATAAGGTACCTCAACCAAATGTACAAGAATGGTACCCAGAAATTCTGTGAAACAATTCAACCCTCCCAAACTCCTACGCTTTTCGTTACTTACAGCTACGCCACAAGTTCATGAGTACAATTTGGCACAGTTATCACTAACTTCCTCTGGGTTGGAAAACCTTCTGCGGGATAACTCCACAATATACAAAGCTCAAATTCCCTCTAATAATGAAGGTCTGGATGTGTAACTTTGAAAGTGGAAGGAGAAAGCTCTGGAGCTTGATAGAGAGGATCGGGAGGACACTTGGGGATAGCCCATGCTACAGATAGTGTTGGCTAGAGACCAACTAATTAAATTCAAAATGATTATTCACATGATATATTTTACCCCTCAACTGCTACATAAAATCTTTACCTCCGTTCCCTTCGAGATGCTTAACCACTTCCCGCCTGGCCAATAACAGATTTACGGCCGGGAAGTGGTTATGAAATCGTGACTGGCCGTTCTCAAACGATTTCAATGCCCGTGGGGGCGCGCAGCGCGGCGATCGGTGATGCGGGGTGTCAGTCTGACACCCTGCACCTCCGATCTCGGTAACGAGTCTCCGGCGGAGCCTCGTTACCACGTGATCAGCCGTGTCCAATCACGGCTGATCACGATGTAAACAGGAAGAGCCGCCGACGGCTCTTCCTCACTCGCGTCTGACAGACGCGTGTAGAGGAGAGCCGATCAGCGGCTCTCCTGACAGGGGGGGTTCGCGCTGATTGTTTATCAGCGCAGCCCCCCCTCGGATCGCCACACTAGACCACCAGGGTACTAAAAAATAATTAAAAAAAAAAGAACAAAAAAAAAAAGGAAAAAAAAAAGGGGGGCAGTAAAAAAATAAATGATGCCAATCAGTGCCCACACATGGGCACTGATTGGCAACATTGATCCATCAGTGCCACCCCTCAGTGATTGTCAGTGCCAATCCATGCCCAGTGCCCACCTATCAGTGCCCACCTGTGCCACCTATGAGTGCCCACCTGTGCCGCCTATGAGTGCCCACCTGTGCCGCCTATGAGTGCCCACCTGTGCCGCCTATGAGTGCCCACCTGTGCCGCCTATGAGTGCCCACCTGTGCCGCCTATGAGTGCCCACCTGTGCCGCCTATGAGTGCCCATCTGTGCCGCCTATGAGTGCCCATCTGTGCCGCCTATGAGTGCCCACCTGTGCAGCCTATGAGTGCCCAGTGCCGCCCATGAGTGCCGCCCATGAGTGCCGCCCATGAGTGCCCATCAGTGCCCCATACCAGCGCCGCCTATCAGTGCCCATCAGTGCTACCTAATTGGCGCCCATCAGAACTACCTCATCAGTGCCCATCAGTGCCACCTCATCGGTGCCCATCAGTGCCACCATATCAGAGCCCGTAATTGAAAGAGAAAACATACTCATTTACAAAAAAATTAACAGAAAAAAATAAAAACTTTATTTTTTTTCAAAATCTTCGCTCTATTTTTAGTTGTTGCGCAAAAAAAGAAAAATCGCAGAGGTGATCAAATACCACCAAAAGAAAGCTCTATTTGTGGGGAAAAAAGGACGCCAATTTTGTTTGGGTGCAGTGTAGCATGACCGCGCAATTGTCATTCAAATTGCGACAGTGCTGAAAGCTGAAAATTGGCTTGGGCGGGAAGGTGCGTAAGTGCCTGGTATGGAAGTGGTTAAGATGCCCCGCCGATTTCTCACGTGCTTTGAAACTGCCTCTGGTCCAGACGATTAAGGGTGAGCTTACACGCTTTATTTTCACATTGACCATTATCCTAGTTCTCGAGTATTGACATTTGTATTTTGGGCTTGGTTACTCCTTGGCCCCTACACGAGCACTCAGATCGCTACTAGGCCTTTTCTTATGCAAGGAAAGCTATATTCCTGAAGTGGAAGTCTCCTTCAGCCCCTACACTGGATTTCTGAAAATGCATAATTAATTCAGCCATTCCACTTTATAAATTATTTTATGAGTTTAGGGGTTGTCCCAAAAAAAATTATAGGGCTATTTGCCTCAATGCACCATCCACCTCTGCCCCTTTGTTAGCATCCTCCTGAGTTAGGTACAGTTCACCGATGTTGCCTGTGGGGGCACCCTTCAAGGTATCCCTGCAGTCCAATACTGGGGTGAACTGGGTCGTGGGTAGAGCAAGTATTAATGTCTATGGAGTTGCTTCAGGCAAGCAGACACTATTTTTGCACTGTCTTGAACAGAGTGAATTCAGAATCAAGTTATTTTTATGCTTTCTTTTATATGTACTTAGTGAGCCAGGGTATGCCAAATGGCTTGGATATGTACCTTTTAATAGATTGAAAAAATAAATAAAAAAAATAAAGAAAAAAGGATTCTAAGAGGAGGCAGGGATAGAAAAAAGGATTTTTAATAACAGCTTACCTGTAAAATCCTTTTCTTGGTGTACATCACGGGACACAGAGTCTAAGTCCTTACACAGTGGGTTGTATAGTTCACCAAAGGTGATATGACACTGGCACAACCAATGAAGACAGGCTCCCCTCTATATAACCCATCCCCTAAGGGAAGCACTTCAGTTTTGTAGCAAAGCAATATGTAACCCAGAAGAGAGGCGGGACCTCTGTGTCCCATGGTGTACTGCAAGAAAAGGATTTTACAGGTAAGCGGTTATTAAAAATCCTATTTTCTTTATCGTACACCACAGGACACAGAGTCTAAGTCCTTACATTGCGGGACGTCCAAGAGCAATGCTCAATATGAGGGGAGGGAGACACAGATCAAGCAAACCGCCATGGACAAGAGACCCATATACCGCAGCTTGCAGCACACTACGCCCAAAGGTCGGTATCCTCGTGTCCTCTTACATCTATTTGGTAGAATTTGGTAAAGATATGGACTGAAGACCAAGTTGCAGCTTTACAGATCTGAGCCATCGAAGCCTGATGATGCACTGCCCATGAAGCACCCATCGCCCTGGAAGAGTGCACCTTAACAGGAAAAGGAGGAATACTATTCTTGAAACCATAAGTTTGAACAATCACTTGTCGAATCCATTTAGAAATGGTCGATTTTAATGCTGCCTGGCCCATTTTGGGACCGTCTGGCAGAATAAATAAAACATCTGTTTCACGTATCTGAGCGGTCTCTTGCAGATAAACCTTCATTACTCGCACCACACCCAGAGAGTGCAATTAAAAAAAATTCTGCCGACTGTGGCACAGGAAAAAAGGGATTTTTAAATACAGCTTACCTGTAAAATCCTTTTCTTGGAGTACATCACGGGACACAGAGCGGCATATTCATTACTATGTGGGTTATATGGAGTACCTTCAGGTGTGGACACTGGCAATCTCAAACAGGAAGTCCCCTCCCTATATAACCCCCTCCCCTAGAGGGAGTCCCTCAGTTTTGTAGCAAGCAGTATGCCTCCCAAAATGGTCACCCAAAAGAGGGGTGGGAGCTCTGTGTCCCGTGATGTACTCCAAGAAAAGGATTTTACAGGTAAGCTGTATTTAAAAATCCCTTTTTCTTTCTCGTACATCACGGGACACAGAGCGGCATATTCATTACTATGTGGGATGTCCGAAAGCAATGCTTTAATGAGGGGAGGGAGACATCTTCCAAAGAAGGATTTAATTTAGAGGTAAACTCAAATAATAATAATAATTCCAACTTAGTCAAGAAAAAACTTTTTTTTTTTTTTTTCTTTTTACAACCAAGGGTGCTTCTGATCCCGAGGATCTCAAACTGCAGCCTGTAGTACTGCCTGTCCAAAGGCAGAATCTGCATTCCTTCTCACGTCTAGTTGATAAAACTTTGTAAACGTGTGGACTGACGACCACGTCGCTGCCTTGCATATCTGAGCCATAGAGATCTGATGGTGTGCTGCCCAGGAGGCGCCCATGGCCCTGGTAGAATGGGCCTTTACCGACAAAGGAGGAGGCAACCTCTTCAAACCGTAGGCTTGAATGATTAATTGTCTAATCCATCTCGAGATGGTGGATTTTGCAGCTGCCTGCCCCTTCTTGGGGCCATCTGGTAGAACGAACAACACATCTGTTTTCCGGATCTTTTCTGTAGCTTTAAGATAGGCCTTCATGGCCCGGACAATATCCAAGGTATGCAGCAACCCCTCCTTTCTAGATGTGGGTTTTGGAAAGAAGGATGGAAGTACCAAATCCTGGTTCAAGTGAAATTTGGATATAACCTTTGGTAGAAAGGAAGGATGGGGCCGGAGAACTGCCCTGTCCTTATGCAGAACGAGATATGGTTCCTTACACGATAATGCTGCTAATTCTGACACTCTCCTGGCCGAAACTATGGCGACCAAGAAAACCAACTTTCTTGTCAGTAAGACTAAAGGAATCTCAGCCAACGGCTCAAAGGGTTGTTTCTGTAAAGTGGACAGGACAAGATTTAAGTCCGATGGACAAATTGGTGACTTGACAGGAGGATTAATACGCAAGACCCCCTGTAAGAAGGTCTTTACCAGCGAGTGGGTGGCCAGCGGCCTCTGAAACCACACTGACAGAGCTGAGATCTGTCCCTTGATTGTGCTTAGTGCCAGGCCTTTATCCACTCCTAGCTGGAGAAAACTTAACACCCTATCAATAGTATATTTGCGGGAATTCCATCTTTTGGATTCACACCTCCACACCCTGTAATAAATCACCCTGGAGACCGGCTTTCTAGCCCTAATCAGGGTAGGAATTACCTGCCTAGACAGACCTCTACCCCTGAGAATCAGGGATTCAGCCTCCAGGCCGTCAAATTTAGACGCCGTAATGTAGGGTGGAGGATCGGGCCTTGTGAGAGTAGGTCTGGTTGTAGAGGAAGAGTCCAAGGGTCTCCCACTGCCATCTTCAGGACTAGTGAGTACCAAGTCCTCCGGGGCCAAGCCGGAGCTACTAGAATGACTGGCTTGTGCTCCACTCTGATCTTGCGCAACAGGCGAGGGAGTAACTGTAGTGGAGGGAATGCATATAGAAGTTTGGATTGATGCCAAGGGCAAACCAACGCATCGGTTCCGCAGGCCATAGGATCCCTCGCTCGAGACACGAACCTGTCTAGTTTCTTGTTGAACCTGGATGCCATTATATCTACGTCTGGCATTCCCCACCTCTGGCAGATTGTCTGAAAGACCTGGGGATGCAGAGACCACTCCCCTGGCAACAGACTCTGGCGACTTAAGAAGTCTGCCTGCAGGTTGTCCACTCCGGGAATGAATATCGCTGAAATGCAGGGTACATGAACCTCTGCCCACTGAAAAATCAAGCTCACCTCCCTCTGAGCGGCCTGACTCCTGGTTCCCCCTTGGTGGTTTATGTATGCCCCCGCCGTGGCATTGTCTGACTGGATTCTCACCGGGAACCCCTTTAATCTGGAGGTCCATGCCAGAAGGGCTAGGCGAGCAGCTCTGATCTCCAAGATATTGATGGGGAGCTGCCTCTCTGCTTTCACCCAAGTTCCCTGGCGAGAGAACCCCTCGAAGACCGCCCCCCAGCCTGCCAGGCTGGCGTCTGTGGTAACTACCTTCCAGACAACAGGGCTGAAGGATTTTCCCTTTAGAAGGTTCTGAGGGTTCAACCACCAGGCCAGGCTTTGTCGGACCCTTGATGATAGCGTCAAAGGGGACTCTAAGGCATGTGCCCTCTTGCCCCAGGCTGCTAGAATGTCTGCCTGTAGGACACGAGTGTGGATCTGAGCGTATGGTACTGCCTCGAACGTGGCCACTAGCTTGCCTAGTACTCGCATACACAGGCGAATAGTTGGTTTTTTCTTGTTTAGAACCAACTGAACCAACCCCTTGATAGCCTCGATCTTTACCAGGGGCAGGAACACCCTTTGCTGTTCTGTGTCTAACCTCATGCCGAGGTATTCCAACTGCTTTGTAGGCTGGAACGCTGACTTTCCCCGGTTTAGGACCCAGCCGAATTCTTCGAGGTACCGAACCGTGAGGTTTACTGCCTTTTGCAGACCCGGCCGTGAGTGATCTATGATTAAAAGGTCGTCCAAGTATGCTAGGACTGTGACCCCCTGGATCCTTAAATTGGCCAGAACTGGGGCTAGGATCTTCGTGAATACCCGGGGGGCCGTGGCCAGCCCGAAGGGGAGCGCCCTGAATTGGAAGTGTCGCTGCCCCACCGCGAAGCGTAAAAATCTTTGATGCAACTGAAAGATTGGTACATGAAGGTAAGCATCCTTTATGTCTATGGAGGCCAGAAAATCGTCCTTCTGAAGCGCGGCGGCTGCTGACCGGATGGATTCCATCCGGAAGGAACGAACCCTTAGGTAACCGTTTAACCTCTTTAGGTCCAAGATTGGCCTGACATCGCCGTTGGGCTTTGGTATGACAAAGAGATTGGAATAGAAACCTAGCCCTTGCTCTTGGGCTGGCACCTCTATTATTACGTCCTGGCAAAGCAGGTGATCCAAAGCTGCCAGCATTGAGGCCTTCCTTGCTGGATCCCTTGGTAGCCTTGATTCTTGAAAATGAGGCGGAGGATACCTTAGAAACTCCAGTCTGTAACCTGTGGTTACAGATGCCCGGACCCATTTGTCGGGGATCTTGGCTTCCCAAACTTCTGAGAAGAAACGAAGCCTTCCCCCCACCCGCGAGAGTGGGGGGCGCCCCTTCATAAGGCAGACTTAGGGGCTGTCTTTGTCGGCTTGCGATACCATGGCCTCTTACCCCCAGGGGCCTGTCCCTGTGATCTACTGTTAACGTTGGATCGTGCAGGCGGCCGTCGATACTGCCTGGAATTTGAGGGTCCCGAGACAGGAAAGAGCTGCCTTTTAAATGTAGGACCCCGGAATGTCTTTTTGACCGGTAAAAGGGTACTCTTGCCATTTGAAATAGTCTGAATATATTTATCCAGATCCTCTCCGAAGAGTCGTCCTCCATGGAAGGGAAACCCTGCCAGAAGCTTTTTGCATGGGGGCTCCGCCGCCCAGTTCTTCAACCATAAGAGCCTTCTCATGTGCACCAAAAATAGTGATAAACGAGAGGCCTGCTGGATGGAATCTTTTATAGCATCTACAGCAAAACACAGAGCTCTGGGAATGTCAGAAAACTCTTCTGCTTGTTGGGTAGGCATGTCCTTTAACATTTCCTTTGTCTGGTCCTTTAACGCCTGACAAACACCAATCGCAGCCACAGCTGGCTGCACCACTGCTCCTGCCGTAGCAAAGGATGCTTTTAAAAGTGTCTCTAACCTTTTATCAACCGGATCTTTAAACATATGTATGTTTTCCACCGGGCAAGTTAGTGATTTATTCACACATGAGATGGCTGCATCCACTACTGGGAGCCTCCACCTCTTGGAGAATCTTTCCTCCATGGGGTAAATGACCGCAAATCTTTTCGGTGGCAGAAAAATCCTGTCCGGCCGTACCCAATCCCGAAAGATCAATTCCTCCAAGAGAGGATGGACCGGAAAAACTGCGTTGCTTAACGGAGCTTTCAAAGAGCCCAGAGAGGATACCGGAGGAACCTGAGGCTCTGGCAATGGTAAACTAAATGCCGAGCGGACCATGTCCGTCAAAGACTGTACCCACAGTCTTTGTCTGGGAGTCTGAAAATGGTTCCTCAGAGGCAGATCCCTCAATCCCTGAACCCTCTTGGTTCAGGTCTAGTTGATCCTCCTGTGATTCCAATTCCTCCGGAGAGAGAATCTCAGCATCTGAGGATACACCTCTTGGTGATGGGGATCTAACCCGTTTCTTACCAGGAATAGCTCTAGCGATCAATGCTGCTATTCTCTCTTCTAGCCCCCCTAGGGATACGGCTAGCATCTCCTCTGTGATAAACACAGGGCTGGGCTGATCTGGGCCAGCCTCCGCACCAGATCCCCCTAATGGCTCATCCAAGGCGCTCTTTATGTTAATAAGTTGCGGGGAAAGTATCGGCATATCATCAGAATCAAAAGGGGAACCCCTTTGTTTTTTGGTCTTTTTTGTACCCTTTGACCCCGAACCTTTGGAAGCCATAATACAAAATCGAGGGACTCCGCCCACACAACAGACTGTAGTGGCCAGGAGTACAAAACCAGAGCTTAGGGGACAATAGATCACTAATGCCCAAAAACTGATGGGATCCCGTATGTTTTTCTCTTTTTTTTTTTTTAAATATATATTATATATATTTTCTTTTTTAAAACATACAGTGACCCCAAACTTAGTTTGCCAGCCTCCAACCTGCTGCAAAAAGGGGAATTTCTTGGCTTAACAAAAAAGGCATTGGAACAAAGTCCAGCATGTACTACCCCTCTTCCGCCACCGGGAGTCACTGTTCTGCCGCTCTGCGTCCTCTCCTTCTGAAATCAGCCTCAGACTGAGCACTGACAATGCCTGCTGATCTATAACAGCACAAGGCGCGCCCCTGTATGACGCCGCAGGCACGCCCCCCCCCGCCCTCCTGTGTGGACGGCGCGAAAAACGTCTATAAGACGTGCGCGCGCACGTATGCCGGAAACAGGAGGAACATGGAGGAGCCGCGCTGCTGGAGATCCAGGACTGCAGAAACAGGCGGCAGATTCAAACCCCCGGCCAGGTAGGACTCTCCAAAAGGCCCCTAGGGATCCTTACTAGTCCTAGGAAGAAAACAGCAGGTTAGCTAGCAACACATTCTTAGACAGGGGAACCTAGTGATGGGGGAGAAAAGGTGTCATCCTGTCTCTCTTCAGACATAGTGAACAAGGTTGCCCATGCAGAGCATACTTAGGCTATCCCCCCTTTTTAGGTTACCCCGGAGAGCCTGCTGTCGAACCAAGTCCCGCAGGCTCCCCCTTACCTGCTCCATGCTGCAGGATGTTTGTCCAGCAAACTGATCCAATCTTCTCCCATCTCCGTGGGTAGCGTAGTAGACCTTCAGGCCCTGGGGTCCTATGAAGGTACCCACTGTCCTGGACCTATATAGCACCCTGGCAAACAGGAACTTATGGTTTTTACAAACTCCAAGTCCTGGGCCCAGGGTCCAGCCCTCCAAAGAGGAGCATTATAGGCAAAACCCCACGGTTTGGGGCCCGGGTACTGTCCACTTTGGCACTGAGGCTCCTTGGACAGATCCGGTTAGCCCGCCCTTAATCCCAAGGATGTGGAGCAAAGCTATTCCGTGACCAACACCTAAGACACTGGCGAAAAAACTGAGGGACTCCCTCTAGGGGAGGGGGTTATATAGGGAGGGGACTTCCTGTTTGAGATTGCCAGTGTCCACACCTGAAGGTACTCCATATAACCCACATAGTAATGAATATGCCGCTCTGTGTCCCGTGATGTACGAGAAAGAAAAAAGAAGGCAAAATAATATCTCGATTTATATGGAACGGCGAGACTACTTTGGGAACAAATGTAGGTTGGGGCTGTAATACGATTTTATTTACAGGAAAGAGCAGCTAGTTCAGATACTTTTGGACCCATGTTTTTTTGTGACCCTGGCTCTGATTTTGGGACTTAGGCATTGTGGTCGAGTTATGGGCCGTCGCCACTGCTTGGAAGTAGAGTTTCCTGGGAGCGGAGAGAGGGACCTTTTAAAACACAGCGTTTTTTATTTTTCTCTGGTAAAAGCGTGGTCTTACCACTTTAAATATTTTGGATGTATTTATCTAGGTCATCCCCAAAAAGTCGTTCCCCATGAAAGGAGAAACCAGCCAACAGCTTTTTATATGGAGCTTCCGCTGACCAATGCTACAACCAAAGAATTCTGCGCATATGCACCAATTGGAGCGCAAGGCGGGATGCCTGTTGGATAGAATCTCTCATGGCATCGACCGTAAAACATAGGGCCTTAGGTAGGTTCTCCCAAAGCTTAAGCTGGTCTGGAGGAAGGTCTTTAAGCCCCTGTTTTACCTGCTCCTTTAGGACCTGACACATACCAACGGCTGCCACGGCAGGTTGGGTTACTGCCCCTGCCAACACAAAGGAGGATTTAAGTAAAGATTCTAACTTTTTCTCAGAAAAATCTTTAAACACCTAAGCATTGTCCACAGGACAGGTCAGGTTTTTGTTTACACAAGAAATGGCTGCATCTACCACCGGTAGTTTCAATTTTTTAATACATTTTTCCTCCATAGGATAAAGATAAAGAATCTTAAATATTAAAGGGGAAACTATTTTATCTGGATGTTGCCAGTCGGTGTAAATACGATTTTCTACTAAAGGATGAATCGGAAAGGAGCCTGCAGCCTGCGGGGACTTTAAAGAACCCAGGGAGGAAACAGGAGATTCAGTTAACTCCACAGATGGCAACAGTTTCAGCATAACACTGCACCTGCATTTTTTTTTTAACCTGAGAAGCATAAAAAGGTTCCTCCGATTCCCCTGATCCATCCGACTGCTCCTCATCCTTATCCTCTAAAGGCAATATATCATCCTCAACAGATCTCTCTGAAGAGGGATATAGAACATTGGAAGGGGACCTGCTACGCTCTTTAATGTTTTAATGGATTTAGCAATTAATGTAGCTATTCTCCCTTCCAAACTAGAGCTGCTGATGAGGTGTCCTCAGTGACACGCAGGAGCCAGCACAACAGGGGATGCCACTATGCCTGAAAATGGCAATGGCTCATCCTGTATCAGTGCTATCGGTTCCTCAGGAGAGGATGGTACCTGGCCAGAAAGGCTAGAGCCCCCTGTCTTAGGCGGAGTCTTTTTTGTTTTTCTTCGTCCCTGAGCTGTTTCTCCGGGACAACATATTTCCAAGCTACAGACAGAGGCAAAAGACAGTGCATACACTACTGTGTTAGTTCAGCTATAATAGTAAGCCACTATCACACAGTCTAAATGCTGAGTAGGTGCCTTCAAGTGTCTGTAACCAACCACCTTTGAGAACTCAAGTGCCCCCAGCTGATGTGTCTCTTCCTATGGCGTCCATCAGGCATCTGTGGGCGATTTTAAATCATCCAGCCTCGCACATGCGCCCGCGTGACCACTCCCCCTTCCGTGTTATGGGGTAAAATCCTGCGCGCCTATGGGGAACTGACACCAGGAAAACAGGACATAATGCGCTTCTGTCGGCCCGCCGTCAATGCCGTTGTGCCGTGTTGGTGGGTGCCATCTGCCTGATGCTGGTGGCCGCGAGGTGAAGCGGGCTTACCAGCACAGTCACACAGACCCACCTCTACCCCCCTGAAGAGACCTCAGACTGTTTGCAGAGCCAGCAGCGGAGGAAAACGCTGTATCCTCACCGCAGGACTGCTAAAGATTTAGGCAGAGCCAACCTTCACCCCTCACGTGGGTAGTGTTGTGCCAACCTTCAGGGATATGGGTTCCTACTTAAAGGAGACCTCTTTCCTGGGCCATGTAAAAACTCTGCCAGTCTTTTATGCATTTTTAAATTTTGCAAAAGTGCTGGATCTCAGAGCCCAGTCCTCCAAAGAGACATTACAGGCACTGCCTCTGTCTTCTGTGAGGCTCGGGTATCAACCATTTGGCGTAAATTAATAAGCACTTTGGATGAACCCGGTGGCGTAGCTCTTCCACCTGGAGGTATCCAACGGAACTCCTTCTCAGCACATTGTTCTTGTGCACTTCACCTTAGACACTGGTGAAAAACTGAAGTGCTTCCCTTAGGGGAGGGGTTATATAGAGGGGAGTCTGTCTTCATTAGTTGTGCCAGTGTCCTATCACCTTTGGTGAACTATACAACCCACTATGTAAGGACTTAGACTTTGTGTCCCGTGGTGTACGATAAAGAAATTATATTTTGTAGCTCCTGAAAATTAGATTGGCATGTCTGAGCCAGACTGGCACAAAGGCCAACAGACATCTTCAAACCCTGGTAAGTGATAAAGAGGCCTGGGTAGGCTTGGAGGGTTTGGGGGTGAAGGGTGACAGTTGGAAGAAGCAAGAGGACCCCTCTTGGCAAGAAGAGGTAGTGACCATAGTAGTAGGCCAAGGATCTTTTTTGTGGTGTAGAAGCACTTTCCCTCCAGTAACGGATACATTTATCAAGGAATCCAGCAAAATAGGCATTCACCATTGAAAGGCATATATTAAAAAGACACCTTTTACAAGCCGGCTCAGCTAGAGACACGGCGAAATATTTCTCCAGTGAGAAAAGGGTCCTCAAGTGAAGGATTGAGTCCTCTATTCACGTTGTTCAGTCCAGTTAGTAAGGAGGAAACATCTTCAACAGGAACAGTGATAGGCTTGTTGAGACACAACAGGATCCACTACAAATATTTTTCAGAAATTATTTTTCTATAGCAAAGAATTCTGGAGGAATACCTTGTCAAAATTTGGACAAGCCTCATGTAAGGCACAGAAGAAAATAGTAACACCTGACCTATCTGTAAGTTCAATGCATCTTGGACTACAGTGCAGCACACAGGCAACTTATTCATACAACATGGGTTATAGGCTCACCCACTGGGCACCTTCCCTATAACCTTGTCCCTCTCCATAACTCTTCAGTTTTGTAGCAAACAAATGCCAGTTTTTATGTCACCTTTGTTCTATTGAGGGAATTTACCTTTACTTTGTCTCATAGCCAAAACAGGAAGTGAGAAATTCCCTGCAAAGTGAGGGAATCCAAGGGTGTCATCAGGATCACCGGTTTTAGTGTTTACCAGTGGAAGATTTCCCCCTACACAGTTCTGATGTCAACCCAAGATTTCCATTTACTTTTAATGATAAAGTTAAATAGGATAAAGAGAGAAGGTGTGCCTCCCTAGTGGGGGCTAAGAAGGCAATAAAAACATGACAGATGATGTGACAGTTTAATTATACAGTACACAGACAGTATTTCTAGACCCTGGGAAGTCCCCAGGCAACGAATGAGGGTGGGAAAAAAAGCAAAAACAACAAAAAGGTCAACAGACTCAGCTTCAGAACCTTGCAGCTGAAAGCTGCATTAGCAAAGCACTGTCTGTCCACTTGGCACAACTTTGAAAAGGCATGTACAGAGGACTTGGTGGCGGCCTTACAAAGCTGGACTACAGAGGGCAAGTGCCCAAAAGAAACTCCATCCCATCTGGTAAAATTAAGTGCATAAGTGTGTGGGAGATTTTTGTTTGGAGTGTTCTTATCCATCAAGGGATAGTGGACTTTGATGGAATATGCTTCTCTTCGTTAGACTCTAATGGCTTTAACTACATCCAAGTAATGAGAGATTTCAATTGATGCTTAAGAGCAGGGAATAAGGATGGTAAGACACAGGGGTCAATTGACTAAGAGTTAAACAACCAATAAAATGTGGCAAAATAATGCATGCAGTAACAATTGTGCAAGTGTTCAATTCATTAAGAACTTTGCGTTATATACTGAATGCGGTATTTGCTTGATTTGGTGTTAATTACTGCATTATTTAATGTGGTAATTTACAACATTGAGCTGGTTGCTAAGGAGCGGGTTGGGAAGCTGGCCGCCGAGCCCTTAACAGATTACTCATCGGCTGTTAGCAGGTTCCCTGCTGACAGCTGAATGTGTAAAAAAAAAAAAGAAAAAAAAAAATGCAGACAATTAAAAATGATGAAAAAAATAAAAGTAAAAGAACAGCATGGGGTCCCATCCCAGTCCTTCGGGTCTGATATGGATTTTAAGGGGAACCCCACCAACATCCATACCAGACCCTTATCCGAGCATACAGCTCGGCAGTTCAAGAAAGTGGGGGGTTTGAGCAAGCACTTTTTCTTCATTTGTTACAAGACTTTGTATATCAGTAGATTTTCTCCTTCATTGATGGGCACTGATGAGGCAGTACTAATTGGCACTGACTGATGAGGTGGCACTTATATGCAGCACTAATAGGCGGCACTTATCAGAGTGCCATCCCTAATGGGCAATGATTGCCATGCCAGGTGGGCTCTAGTGGGCTTACCTGGTGGTCATGCTTGGTGGTCCTGGGTGGGCTGCCCTGATAATCAATTAGTGCAGCCCGTGCGAGGATTGATCGTTTATACTGTTAATCCTATGAGATTATATTAATATATGATATTTTATTATTCATTGGAGCAGCACGGAGTTTAACATTCACATTCAATTAGTGCAGTCAGGATAGCAGACAATTACACGGCTTTTCCTGTTTACACTCCGATTAGCTGTGATTGGACACAGTTGATCACGTGGTAAAGAGCCTTCGTCAGAGGCTCTCTACCTATATCGGAGATGCAGTGTGTCAGACTGACACACCACTGATCGACACGCTGCGCACCTCTGCAGGTGCACGATTGCGGCTTATCCTGCTAGACGTCATATGACGCCCAGTCAGGATAACAACCACTTCCCGGCCGTCATTCTGCTATAGGCTGGGCAGGAAGTGGTTAAGCCCCCTCCCCCCACCCTTATGCGAGTATGGGGTACATGGTACCCTTACCCATTCACCAAAAAAAAGTGTCAAAAAGTAAAAAAAAAAACAGAACGTTTGTCCGCATCATGCTGGGTCAGTGACATCACAAGGGGCAAGATGTAGCCAGATGACCCCCCTCCCCAATATGAGAACTACCAAATGGTGGAGCCTGCAGTAGGCAGCCAGCCTGAACGATTGGGAGAATTTTTTTTCTTTTTGGGGTGCACGGTTGGCATAATTGACGATGGATTTACAATAGGGGGACACAGTTGTGTTATTTTTTAACCACTTCCCGTCGGGCTCATTTTGGTACTCCTCTACTAGCAGACACACTATGGAATAAAATGGCAGTATTTGTGCAACAATTTTACGAAGGCGTTTTTTTTTTAAAACAGTCTCATAAATTAACCACTTCAGCCACGGAAGATTTGCCCATTTTTTGCATTACAGCACTGCGTTGCTTTAACTGAGAATTGTGCGGCCGTGCGGTGTTGTACCCAAACAACATTTACATCCTTCCCCCCCACCACAAATACAGCTTTCATTTGGTGGTATTAGCGCTTATTTTTTGCGATATTACTTTTTGCTATAATAAATATCCCCCTTTTTTTTTTTTTTTTTTAAAGACAATTTTTTCCTCAGGGTAGGCCGACATGTATTCTACATATTTTTGGTAATAAAAATCACAATGAGTGTATATTGATTGGTTCGTGCAAAAGTAGTAGCATCTTTAAAATGGGGAAAAGATTTATTGCATTTTTATTATTATTTTTTTTATTTTACTAGTAATGGCGATGATCATCAATTTTTATCGGGACTGTGACATTATGGCCAACAGATCGGACACTTGACACATTTTTGGGACTGCTGACAATTATACAGCGATCAGTCCTACAAAAATGCAGATTACCGTGTAAACAAAACAGTAAAGTTAGCGCAATTTTTTTGTTAAACGGGAAAGAAGTCATGGAATTGCGGCAAACTTCAGGACTTAAAAATCTCCATAGGCGACGCTTTAAGATTTTTTTTACAGGTTACCAGTTTAGAGTAACAGAGGAGGCCTACTGCTAGAATTGTTTCTCTCGCTCGAACGCACTCGCAATACCTCACATGTGTGGTTTGTAGAGCATTTAAATATGTGGGTGGGACTTGCGTGTGCGTTTGCTTATGTGCGTGAGCACAAGGGGACAGGGGCGCTTTAGGCTTTTTTTTGGGGTTTATTTTACTTAATTTTACACTTTCTCTTCAATTCTTATTTTATTTCTATTACAAGGAATGCAAACATCCCTTATAATGGGAATGGTGCATGACAGGTCCTTTTTGTGGAGAGGTTAATAAGACTCCACACATCTCTCCTCCACACAATTAACACCTATAAAAAAAAACACATATGTGTATAAAAAACGCACATCAATACATGCGCATGTTGATATATCCAAAATCAAGCTCACTAAATAGCATGCTTTACCCCCTACCAAGTGCTCAAAATTACAAATCTTTAAAACAAAATCCGTAAACGACAAACAAGTGTTTATTATAGTATCACCAGACCATAATTAATATGGTGAGAAAGATAAATATATGCGTGAAAGAGGGTTCCTACATGGGACCTCTTCCCTTTACTAGAGCAAGAAAATTCCAATATGGTAACCAGGTGCTCTTAATCAATATTCCATCTGTGAGATATTCAAATGCCACGTGATTTCACCACTTCCGTGATCTTTCCATCAATGTAAAAAAAATGGCCACTCACCAGATCCCATTCAATTAATGCCTTTGGTTCATTCCAAGGATAGCCAATCCTATTTTATATCACCACACTTAGGCATGTTGGATGTTTAGGTGCTGCATCTCTTTCTCTATAAAAGCTCACAGAGAAGGGATGCCCAACATAGTGTAGTAGGTAAAAAATGTATTCAGTTTAAAATACAGAACAAGTATTGCTCTCACATTTTAGGTTCAATAAGTATTTATTAAAGGTTTTCAGACAGTGAAGAGAAAAAAGGAATAAACAACATGAACATATTGGACCCGGCCCCCTACACAGGGTAGCCAGATCCATAATGGGGAAAAAAAAAAAGAAACATAGGCGCTCCAAAGCGCACACACAAGCTTGCACAAATAGTCACATTATGGGTACAGTGGGTGGGCATACATCTATAGATTGATAAAACAAACCAGCATATAAGTAAAATAAAAAATGAAGAAGAAAAGGGGAACTACTACTATTAGAGCTCGATTCGGGCGCCCCTTCGGGATCCTGCTGCGCCCGAGATCCAAGAAAGTGAAAGCTTATGTAGTTCAAGAAGCGAGAAAAGCTGGGCTTGTGCGTTGATAACTACAGAATAGCCATAAAACAGTACCACCATTATAAAAAGCGTTCAGCCCAGTGTACTAACAGAGTGCCTGTGGGTAACCAATGGGCCATCGAGGGGGGCCCAAGAAGACCAGTAGAGAGAAAGAGGAAGGAATAGTAAGAATAAGGGTAAGAGAAGGTGGGGAAGAGGGGGGGGAAATGGAATAGGGGAGGGGGGGGGGGGTTAGGGAGACGGTGTGCTCTGTTCCCGCCTAGGGAATACAACCTGTTAGGGTAAAAGAAACTAAACTCAGAGAGGGGGTCAAAGGAGACCACACTCCAGCTCCACTGCACCGTGCCCGTATGCGGGCTTGGGTCCAGCAGCTACAGGGGTGCAATGGGTGATAGCCTGACCTTTAGCTTGTCCGACGTGGAGTAGTGTCTCCACAAGCTCCAGGTGAAAGAGAATTTATCATATCTGTCTAAGGATTTAGCTTGCAATTCTTCCATGAGCATGATACCATTCATTTCGCTTACCCACTCAATCAAGGTCGGAGGGGAGGGTGATTTCCAGTGCCTGGCGATCAGTTGCCTACCAGCGCTAAGACAAAATT
Source organism: Rana kukunoris (assembly GCA_029574335.1). Lineage (NCBI taxonomy): Eukaryota > Metazoa > Chordata > Amphibia > Anura > Ranidae > Rana > Rana kukunoris. Next base: position 41,732,223 of record CM056058.1, on the reverse strand, counting down.
TCAGGAGGGAATTCTTTTGAAATTTAGTGGAGCCTGGGAGAATGGAAAGAAGGGCAATGAAGGGAGAAGGGGAGAGGGGGTCACCGTACAGTTCAGAATATACTTCAAAAATATGGTTCCAGAACGGACGGAGCAATTCACAGTCCCACCAGACATGACAGTACGTACCAATAGCCAGGCCGCATCTCCAGCAGGAGTCGGAAGTCGACGGAAACATGACCCTGAGGGCGGACGGGACTCTGTACCACCTAGACAGCACCTTATAATTTTTTTCTTGTGCATAACTGGACACTGAGGACTTATGAGTGAAGAAAAAGGCTGTTCGCCACTCAGTCTCGGTAATGGGCCTCTCAAGGTCCTCTGACCAAGCTGCAGTGAATTTGGGGAGGGATCCATGGGTGTGGTCAGTAATCAGTTTGTACACCAACGAGAGGGTGTGCCTCTGGGTTTCCGCCAGTGTTGCTCTCACATTTTAGTGTGCCTATTTGCCGCCACCAAGCTTCTCCAGCCGTGTATGCAAACGTGTATATGAAAAAAAAAAAACACTCCTCGTTACACCCTCTACGCGTTTCGCAAATTATAGTGCGTCGTAAGGAAGCTCCTGTACATTTGATGGATTATATATTTATACCCCTTTCTGGCCGACTGTAATTAGAGGCCTCCTCCCACTTCCTCCCCCTGGAGCTGGGCAGGACCGGAAGAGCTCTTGCCGCCATTTTGCTTTCTGGAACCACCTTTTTCATTGTACCGCATTCCCTTTTCCATAACTAGTATTATATGGGTTTCTGTCCCCCTTTCCCTAGCAACTGCCGTTCTGTTTGCCTATTTTGTGGCCGCCCGAATCCCTTATTTAGCCATCTACATCCGCGGGGAGATGCACCCATAGAGAAAGAGATGCAGCACCTAAACATCCAAGATACCCAACAACTGTAGTGATATAAATTAGGATTGGTTATCCTGGTAATGAACCAAAGGCATTCATTGAATAGGATCTGGTGAGTGGCCATTTTTTACAGTGATGGGAAGATAAAGGAAGTGGTGAAATCACGTGGCATTTGAATATCTCACAGAAGGAATATTGATTAAGAGCACCTGGTTACCATATTCAGACTTTTTTTTCTTTAGTAAAGGGAAGAGATTCCACGTAGGAACCCTCTTTCACGCATATATTTATATCTTTCTCACCATATCAATTATGGTCTGGTGATACTAAAATATACACCTGTTTGCCGTTTATGTTTTAAAGATTTGTAATTTTGAGCACTTGGTAGGGGGTATAGCATGCTATTTAGTGAGCTTGATTTTGGATATATCAACATACGCACGTATTGATGTGCGTTCAACACATGTCGTTTGTTTTTAGAACAACACATACGGAAAAAAAATTCTAGTGGATTGTCACTTATTTGCAGTGGAATTACACAAGGTAACACTTATAGGTGTTAATTGTGTGTATTACACAGGATTAAATATTTACGGTAGCGCAATCCATATTTTTCACTAATTTTATTTTGGGTAAACCACCAATGAGTGAGTTACACCCTTTTTTGATTGCAGCAAACCACTCAATACAGATTAAACAAGTTTTTTTTCCATTTGCGCCAGTAACATCTGTACTATTACATTTCTTTTCCAGGCTAGAAAGCATGAGATCAAAAAAATAAAATCTCATGCTTTCCAGCCGTGATTGCAGGATTGGCTGGATCTGGGGGCATGCTTTTTTTAATATCTGGTCCGTTTGGGAATTAGACTTAATATGGAGGTCCACCCTAAAAAAAAAAAAAAATAGACAAAGGCTCCAAAAAATGTGATTTTTTTTTTATACTTACCAGAAATGGCTGTTGCTAGGCAGATCGTCCTAATCTGCCACTTCCTATTCTGCGGTAGTCTTTTCCTTCTCGCGTTGTCTTCTGGGACATTTGGGTGCGCTGTCTCCTGGGACCTATATGTGTCCCAAAAGACAGCCAGCCATTCACAAAGCACTGCGGGATTCGCGCATGCTCAGTAGGACACGGGCCCTTGAAGCCGCAAGGCTGCACTGCTCATTTCCCTTACTTCGACTGGACGGATCGGCTCGGGCAGCCGACATCACGGGCACTCTGGACAGGTAAGTGTGCTTAATAAAAGTCAGCAGCTACAGTGTTTGTAGCTGCTGACTTTAAAAAAAAAATGTACAGCTGAATCTCCGCTTTAAGAGCTTTTGAAACTATATTTACCAGCAATTTTTTTTTTTGCGGCATATACAGCATTATCGTTTTTTTATGAATTGGGCAAATGAGTCACGTGACCACGTTATTGCATGCGGTAAACATTGAATTGACCCCTATGTCCAAAGCGAGGTGGAAGCGTGATACCGCCTTAGACCCATTTCTCGCTGAGGAGTTTTTTAGGCAGTCTAGCATTAAAAATGGGGCCTAAATACCGCCTAAAAAAATCCTGCCCTGCAGTGTCCTGGCTTTCACACTGAGGCGATGCGCTGGCGGGACCGCTCCAAAATGCCCGCTAGCAACATCTTTGGAGCGGTGTGTTTACCGCTCCTTCCCATTGAAAACAAATGGGACACCATGGCTATACCGCCGACAATGTGCCTCTGCAGAGGCGTATTGCGGGCAGTATTGACCCTTTTTCGTCCGCTAGCGAGGGTTAAAACCGCACCACTAGCGGCCGATGACCACCACCGCACCTCCCGCCCCAGTGTAAAAGGGGCCTTAGGAAAAATGGACCGAAGACTACTTTGTAAAGGATTAGGAATGGTTCTCTATAAAAGAGATGCTAACTCAGAGACACGTCTGACAGATGTGATGGCTATCAAAAAGGTGGGGTCATCCTAGGGGGGATATCCTAGTTTGGTTTAAAGGGTGGACTTTGCAAGACAGAGACCCAAGTTGATATCCCAAGGGAGCTGTAGTACTTTTTTTTTTAGAAGATAAGTATACACAGCTTATACTTGTATACAGATTATAAATATATTCAGGCAATAAAACGTGTGAGCAGCATATCATTTTCAATAAGAAATATGTGGATTATACAATTAGAAAACATTTCAGTAGATTTTGAATATACTGTTCAACTAAATAACCAGAACTACCCATCTATGTGCAAGAAAATAAAGTCTTGCTAGATCACTTCAGGATGGCCCCTTTTGCAGGTATAGCGCAGCTTCTTATGTTTCCATATGTGTTTGTGTGTATTTCACTTTGAGTTGCCGATTTTGTGTAGTGGACCGAACAGTAAAGATTTTTAATGTTTTACATAGCTATGTTAAAGTGATTAAACAGAATAGACACTTTATTTTTCTTTAAGACCAAGCCTTTTCTGGCACTTTTTGTTCATTCATATCAGTATTTTTTGATAGAAAATTGCTTATAACCCCCAAACATATTATATATATATATATTACATACACAATTTTTTTGGAAATGTATATATTGTTTGCCCTATTTTTTTTCTAAAATATGATAAAAGATGATGTTACGCTGAGTAAATAGATATCTCCATAGATCAGTGTTTTTCAACTCCAGTCCTCAAGGCACACCAACAGGTCAAGTTTTCAGGATTTCCCTCAGATGAAATGGCTGTGGTGATTACTAAGGCAGTGAAACTGATCAAATCACCTGTGCAAAATAATGGAAAGCCTGAAAACATGACCTGTTGGTGTGCCTTGAGGACTGGAGTTGAAAAACACTGCCATAGATGACGCTTTACATTTTTCACAGGTTATCGGCTTAGACTTACCAAGGTCTATTGCTAGAATTATTGCTCATGTGTGGTGCGAACATGGTTTACAAATGCGTTCGCAACTTATGTATGAGTTAGTTTCTGTGTGAGGGATGCTTAATTTTTTTTTCTTCGTTTTATTTCATCTTATTATTTTTACACTTTTTTTTATCACTTTTAGTTTTATTACAAGTAATGTAAACATCCCTTCTCCCTTGTAATATAAATAAGGATGAAAGGTCCTCTTTATTGAGAGATCTGGGTTCAAAGAGACACCAGATCTCTTCTTTACCTTTAAAACCAAAAAGATCACCAGTAACAGTTTCTACGAATCTTCATGGACGGCAACAAAGGAGAGATGATAGGCTCCTCCGTACAGGAGACACAATCAGTTTACAGCTGTTTAAGAGGCCCCACCTTACCCTGTGTCCTCAGTTGTTTTAAAGTAATTCTCCCAACCGATTCACAAGGGTTCTTTTAAACATTTAGGCACTTACCACCTATTGTATACATTCTCCTCCACCCTTAACAGGGCGGAAGGTATGCCTGCCATCCTGGAAGGTTCATAGAAACACAGTTACCGGTAAGTCTAACCGTCAGTTTTCACATCTCACCTTCCAGGAGGGGAACACATCAGAGGATAATGAAGTAAACTGCAGGTCTACCTTTGAGTAGAATCACTGCCTGTAGCAGTCTTAGCTGGACCAGGTGGCTGTGCTAGAAATTTGCTCCCAGGAGCCTCCTGCTTTTTCAGTCCAGTAGGTTGCCAGGACTCTAGTTGATTGTGCCTTCAACTTTGCTGGTGCAGGTATACCTGAGCGTTCGTACGCTACTGTAATGACTTGCCTTATCCACCTAGAAACTGAAGGTTTTGAAGCTTGCAGTCCCTCCCTTGGTCCAGGAAGAGGATCTCCTAAATTCTTTTACCCTCTGTAGATAAGCGAGGGGGCATCTCCTGACATCCAAACAATATTTTTTCCCCCCTCTTGGGTTCTCACAAAAGGATGGTAGGGTTATTGCCTGTGTCCGCTGATGACACCTTAGGCAAATACAAAGGATCTGGCCTAAGTGTGATTCTATTTGATAGGAGCGACAAAAAGTGTTCCCTAATGGATAGACCTTTGAAAGTCCCCCACCCTTCTAGCTGTAGTAATAGCAAAAAAAAGGCTAATATAGTAAAGACCAATTTTAATGTTAAAAACGTAAATTAGTTCTTCTAAAGGTTTAAAGGGGTGTCTAGATAAAGTCTTTAGTACCCTCGTTAGGTCCCAAGGCAGGAACCTATCTTTTGTGACAGGGGTAGTCCTATCTCTGGCCACCAAAAATCTTTTAAAAAAGGTCTTTTGCTATTCTAGCATTAAGAAAAACAGAAAGAGCCGCCATTTGTACTCTAAGTGTTGACAGCCACACCCTTCTCTACTCCACCCTGAAGAAAATCTAGGATTACAGGAATCGTGTAAACAATCTGTTTTTGTTTACACCAAGTAAAAAAAGATTTCCCATATTTTAGAGTATATCTTCTGTGCTACCGGCTTCCTGCTCAAGAGGAGAGTGTATCACTCTGGCCGAGAAACTTTTATCCCTAAGTATCTGGCACTCACTAACCAGGCCGCCAGGTGAAAAAACTCCCGTCTGGGGTGCAGCACTGGTTCCTGAAAGAGAAGGCCCAGAAGTTGAGGGAGCTTCCAGGGAAGCGCTATTGACGACACCTTCAAGGTCGCAAACCAAGCCCTCCTCGGCCATCAAGGGGCCACTAGGAGGAATAGGCATAGGCCCGAGGAATGGCTGAATTTCTGAATGACTCAAGCAATCCGTGTGAGAGGGGGGAGGCGCAAGCCAACTGGAAGTTCAAGATCGGTGCTAGGGCATCCAAGCCCTCTGACTCTTTTCTGACACAAAGAAAAACTTCTTTAACTTTCTGTTCTTTTGATTGAGTGGTCTATCTCTGGACAGCTGAACTTCTGAATTGGTACCTTAAAATATTTTCGGGATCAGTTCCCATTCTCCCTGCCTGACCAGGTGGCGGCTGAGGAAGTCTGCTTCCTTATTGTCCGTGGCCTTTATGTGGACCGCTGACAACGATATTGTCCCGCACTTGGCCCAGGTCAGAATTTCCATTGCCAAGCCTAGAAGGGCTTTGGATCTGCCCCCCCCCCCCCCCAAATAGATTGGATAGGCTACAGCCTAAGCGTTGTCTGAGAAAACCTTGACTTCTTTGCCTGTGACCCTGCTTTTAGGGCTTCGCTCACCACTCTGAGCTCCCTAAGCATAGAAGAGAGCCTGGAAACTCCTTTATTCCAGGTTCCGATCCTTTTCGTTTCCTAAGTTGGCCCCCCATTCCCAGGGCGCTGGCACCTGTGGATCCCACGGAGCCCAGGTTCTGCCTTTTTCCAGATTGCTTGGTACCGACCACCACTTCAGGGAGGATTTTACCTGAGAAGCGAAGATTAGACTTTCGTCTAGAGATTCGTTCCTTTTGTCCAAGAGGAAAGACAAAATTGAAGATCTCTTGAGTGCAGTTGTGGCCAAACCACAGCTGGAATGCTGGCTGACATGAGTCCCAGACCCCCAGGATCTCCCTCCTGGAACACACGGGGGGGGGGCTCCTATCAGCCTTTTGACGGCTGCAACCATTTTCTCCACCTTTTCTCTTGGGAGGAAAAGCTTTTGAGCCAGAGAATCTACCCGGAAACATAGGTAGGTTTGGACCTGAACTGGTTCCAAGGCTGATTTTTTTTCCTATTCAACAGGCAGCCTAGCTTTTGCAGGACAGAAATAACCCTTTGCGTGTGTTTCCACATCGGCTGATGGACCGAAGATGAGCAGGTCATTCAGGTAAGGTATTAACGCGATCCCTTGGAGATGGAGATAGATTACTGCCCCTGCTAGGATCTTCATAAAGATCCTTGGACTGGCCACAAGCCCAAAAGGGAGTGCCCTGTGGAGAACCTCTTCCTGGGGTTACCACCACAAATCTCAGGAATGCCTGGTGTTCTGGGAATATTGGAACATTTAAATAGGCGATCCAGAGTCATGAAAATAGCCTTTAACAGATTTTTTTGCACTGAGTAAATACTCTCCATGGAAAACCTCTTATATTCTAGGAATTTGTTTAACCACAGAGTATTTGGACCGGGACACTTTTTGCGATTCGGCACTGCATCTCTTTAACTTACAATTGTGCTTTTTTGTGGTATTTGATCACCTCTGCCGTTTTTATTTTTTGCACTATAAAAAAATAAATAGAGTGACAATTAAAAAAAATATATATATATTATATATGTATTATATATATATATATATATATATATATATATATATATATATATATATATATATATATATTTCTTACTTTTTACATAGTTAGTCAGGTTGAAAAAAGACACAAACGCATCCAGTTCAACCATAAAAAAAAATAAACAAAATAAAACACAGTACAATCCCATACACCCAACTCCATACCCACAGTTGATCCAGAGGAAGGCAAAAAAAAACCAGCAGAGCATGATCCAATTTGCTACAGGAGGGAAAAAAATTCCTTCCTGATCCCCCGAGAGGCAATCGGATTTACCCTGGATCAACTTTACCTACAAATCTTAGTACTCAGTTATATTATGTGCATTTAGGAAAGAATCCAGGCCCTTCTTAAAGCATTCTACTGAGCCGGCCAGAACTACCTCTGGGAGTCTGTTCCACATTTTCACAGCTCTTACTGTGAAGAAACCTTTCCGTATTTGGAGGTGAAATCTCCTTTCCACCAGACGTTAAGAGTGCCCCCTTGTCCTCAGTGTTGACCTTAAAGTGAATAACTCAACACCAAGTTCGATATATGGACCTCATATATTTGTACATGTTGATCATATCCCCCCTTATTCTCCTCTTCTCAAGAGTGAATAAATTCAGTTCCTCTAATCGTGCCTCATAGCTGAGCTCCTCCATGCCTCTTATCAGTTTGGTTGCCCTTCTCTGCACTTTCTCCAGTTCTCCGATATCCTTTTTGAGAACTGGAGCATAAAACTGGACTGTATATTCCAGATGAGGTCTTACTAATGATTTGTACAGGAGCAAAATGATATCTCTCTCTCTGGAGTCCATACCTCTAAATACAAGAAAGGACTTTGCTCGGTTTGGAAACTGCAGCTTGGCACTGCATGCCATTATGGAGCTTATGATCAACTAAAACCCCCAGATCCTTCACCACAGATCCCCCAGTTGTACTCCCCCCTAGCATGTATGATGCATGCATATTCTTAGCCCCTAAGTGCATAACTTTACATCAACATTAAACCTCATCTACAACTTTTTGCTATAATAAATACCCCCCCGAAAAATATATATAAAAATGTTTTTTTCTTCAGCTGAGGTGTATTTACGCGACTGCGACATTATGGCAGACAGACACTTTTCGCTATTTTGCGGCCAGCGTCATTTATATAGCAATCAGTGCCATAAAAATGCAGATTACTGTGTAAATGACACTGGCAGTGAAGGGGTTAACCACTAGGGCGCAAGGAAGAAGTTAAGTGTGTCTTAGGGAGTTATTCTTTCGAACTGTGCTTACTGTGACACGACACTGATCACTGCTCCCGACGAGAGGGAAGAGACAATCAGTGTCCTGTCACTAGGCAGAACAGGGAGATGCCTTGTTTACACAGGCATCCCACCATCCTGCATCTCCGTAATACGATTGCGGGACACTGGCGGACACGGCAGCAAATTTAAAGGGACGTACCTGTATGCCCATTTGCCTGTCCGTGCCATTCTGCCGACGTAAAAAAGTGTGTGCGCTGGTCGGCAAGTGGTTTATGTACCACAAAAATGTTGGCGTAGAAGCCTTTGGTGGATGCGTTCGTGTAATTATAGGCAGGGGACTTTGATGAAAACTCTAGGCGGTAGCCTTCTCTGATACCAATTAATAATGTATTGACTCTGAAATTTTCTCCCACTGGGAGATGAAATGATACAAGCTGCCCCCATACCTTGTTTTTAGCGTCACTTGAACTCTTTGGTACTTTGGCCTGTAGAGGGAAAGAGCAAATTACCTTTTTGCCTTCCTCTACCATACCCCAACCTTCTGTTGGGTTCTTTCTTGGATTTATGCCGACTTTGTCCCGAAGGGCCTCAAAAAAAAATTATGTACCTTTCCCGTCTGGGTTTGACAGGAAATGTCTTCCTTTTTCTGAGGACCTGGTCAAAACCTTATCTAAGCCTGGCCCAAACAGCAAGGACCTGTCAAAGGGGAGATAACACAGTTTGGTCTTTAAAGTAAGATCCCCTTCCCGGACTTTAACCCATATGGCCCCCCGGGCCGAGTTAATCAGGGCACCCATTTTGGCTGAGGCTTTCACTAAATCCACAGCCACATGTGCCAGGAAAGCTACAGCCTTTCCCATTACTGAAAGAGAATCCAGAACCTTTTAAGACTTATTTCCATGTGAGAGGCATTTATTAAGTCTGCATCCTCAAAGAAAAGGTCAGACATTTGTGATACCTCAGAAAGAGCAGCGTCCAACTTAGGGACCTTTAGACATTTTTCCGCTTCCTCCTCTTTGAATGGAAACCTTCTGTTCCATGTCTTAGTTTTGACCATACTTCTTTTAGGAAACGTATTCTTGGAGGACTAAATCCTTCAAGGATTGATGTAGAGGAAATACCCTTGCCTGTTTTTTCACCAACACCTTGTACATCTCATCTTGTGCAGAGCTTTAGCAGGCGCTAAAGTGAATCAGCATTCACTCTTCCTGTCTCTTAACATAGCTGAAGGCCCCTATCACCAGAAGTGAGAGCATGGGGGTATACCGGGGACAACTATGCCTGGTGTCACCCCCCTAATAGGTAAAAGGCACTTACCCAGCCCTCAACTTGCTCTTGCCTGCAGCCACCATGGCAGACTTTCAGCTCCTTGGAGCTTGCCGAGTCCTGGAGCAACCAGGAATCCTCTCAGCCTCTGCAGCCACGCAGGTCCCGCATCTCTTCCATGTTTTAAACCCACTTCCTGGGTCGTGTTGGGTGCGCTCCACCCTCTTCTTGCCCGGACCGGAAGCTTCGGCTAAGAGGGAGACTTGAAGGGCTCAAGGTCCTCCCCTTGGTGGCACCTTCACAATGCCGTGGGGGCGACATATGAGAAGCTCTGAGGTGGCAGGTCAGTGAAGCCCTCATCAGCATTCCTAAACCTGGCTCACTGGGGTACCAGCCGGCCCTTAGTCTTCTGGTCAGAGGAAAAAAAATAGGATTTTTTGTACTCACCGTAAAATCCTTTTCTGCGAGTCAATGGGTGGACACAGCTCCCACCCCTCCTTTTTAGGTTTGTACTGCTTGTTACGAACTAAGGCTGCATGCTGAAGTGTGGAGGGTTATGTCTGGAGGGACCGCCCCCTGGGCAGGGCTGTTCAACTCTGTTATTGTAACATGTATTTAATTATCTAACATGTTTCTGCCAGTCCTCTCCTGTAAACAGGGAACATAACCCACTTGTCAAGATTAAAGGAGCTGTGTCCGTCCATGGACGATAAGAGAAAAGATTTTGCTGTGGGGGAAACACAATCAATACTGACAAGGGGTAAGGTGGGACACCTTTTAAACAGCGGTGAACTGATTGTGTTTCCTATAGGGAGGAGCCTTTGTTTTAACCACTTGACCTTTTGATTTACCCCCTTTATGACCAGGCAATGTTTTGCAATATGGCACTGCGTTACTTTAAAGGGTAAGTTCATCCTTCCAGTCCCGCTGACCTGTTGCCCAGTGATCTCCCGTTCCGAGCCCCCGGTATGGCCGCATCAGGAGTCCAGGGCTTAGAAAACCCCCTCAGCATTCACGCAACTTCTTTCCCTGCTGACAGGACGGGCTACTTGGGTTCCGATTGGGGGGGGGGGGGGTGTCGCTGGGGTGAAAATTTGACCAGTGCTGGCGCTCAGACTTTAATTTTTGCAGTAACATAGGAATGAGTCCATGTTCAAATCTAAAATCTTCATGTTTCTAGCTGGCCAATGATAAGGAAATGTTAATTGTATGAAGACATGATGAACGCGTGTTTTGTCTGTGGTAAATGTGACAATGTTACCCAAAGACAGAAAGGCAATACCAAATATGGATGTTTGCAAAATGTTTTGCTACTTATGTTTGTGGGTCTAAGGAAGTTTATTATAAGTGTTAAAATTTTTAAACTGAGGCAAAATTTCTGTAAGACCCCTTTCACACTGAAGAATTTTTACAGCGTTTTAGCATTATAAATAGCGCTCTTAAAACGCTCTCCATGCATCTCAATGGACTCTTTCACACAGAGTCCTGCAAGCAGCATCTTTGGAGCAGTTTTTGGGCGCTTAAAAAAAACGCTCCAAAAACGCCCCTCTCCATTGAAATGAATTGAAAGTGCTGTAAAAACACCTTACCCTTTCACACTAAGGCGTTGCACTGGCGGGGCGTTGAGAAAAGTCCTGCAAGCAGCATCTTTAGAGCAGCTTTTGGGCGCTGAAAAAACGCTCCAAAAACGCCCCTCTCCTGTAAACGCCTTACCCTTTCAGTGAGGCACTGCAAAAATGCCCTAAAACGTTAGGGTCTTAGCGGTGCTTTACCAGCACATTAGGATTGCAGATGAGGCTTTGCTCGAATAACGCTTGAATAACGCCCCAGTGTGAAAGGGGCCTAAAGATGTAAATGAGAAAAGCAAAAGCCTTTGTTACTAGAGTTTGTATGTGTTTTAGTCTAATTAAAACGAAAAATCATTTGTGGTAAAGGTGTCTGTAAAAATTACCCCTCCCTTGCATGTTCTGTGCGTGTGTTTGTATGGAGAGAGGGAGAGAAAGCTTGCAGATTCCCCCCTTCACCCATATTGCAGGGAAATGTTTATATATTTTGACTTTAAGTAGTACCATCTCAGAAAAGTATAATATAATGTGCATGTTCAAATTTAGGGGATTTTTTTTAAGGCACAAGGAAATGTTGAAATATTTTGCTAAATAAAATCTCAACTAATCTTAACTAAAATAAATGAATTTTTACTGTATAAATCGTAGGATCATTTAAAAAAAAGGAAAGAAAGGAAAATGGCTGACACCTTTTTAAATTTCTGGAAAGTCAGAAAAAGCAATGGTTACTATAATAATTTAAATATTTAGCTCTCTATTCCAGCCTACTGGGCATGGAAAAGAGAAGGTATGGAATAAAATTTAAGTCGACCAGTAGAGTTATAACAGGTTATATTTGTGACCAAGCTAAAAGCATTTTAACTTAACAGCAATAGGACAATAGTGAATGATTACAACTTTGTATTGTCCTTTATTGGTGATTGTACAGCCTTGGCCAAGAGTTTTGAGAATGATACAAATATACATTTTCAAAGTCTGCCGCCTCAGTTTTTATGATGGAAATTTGCATATACACCAGAATGTTATGAAGCATGATCAGATGAATTGCAATGACCCTCTGACATGAAAATTAACTTAACCCCCAAAAAAACATTTCCACTGCATTTCAGCCCTGCCACAAAAGATCCAGCTGACATGTCAGTGATTCTCACGTTAACACAGGTGTCAGTGTTTACGAGGACAAGGCTGGAAATCACTCTGCAATGCCGATTGAGTTTGAATAACAGATGGAAATCTTTAAAAGGAGGGTGGTGTTTGAAATCATTGTTCTTCCTCTTAACCATGGAATACCTGCAAGGAAACGCGAGCAGTCATTTCTTTGCACAAAAAGGTATTCACAGGCAAGGATATTGGTGCTACTAGGACTGCGCCTAAAAAGTAACCATTTAACAGTGAGAGGTTCAATTATTGTATAGAAGGCTTCAGGGCGCCCAAGAAAATCCAGCAAGCACAAGGACCGTCTCATACAGTTGATTCAGTCACGGTATCGGGGCACCACCGGTGCAGAGCTTGCTCAGGAATGGCAGCAGGCAGGTGTGAGTGCATCTGCACGAACAGTGAGAAGATGACTTTTGGAGGATAGTCTGGTGTCAAGAAGGGCATTAACAAAGCCACTTCTCTCAAGGTAAAACACCAGAGACAGACTGATATTCTGCAAAAGGTCCACAAATTTTGACAAACTCCATGCATTGATTATGCAAGAATGGGCTTCCATCAGTCAGGGTGTGGCCCAAAAGTTGATTGACAGCATGCCAGGGGGAATTGGAGGTCTTGAAAAGATTGACTCTGTAAACAATGTAATGGTTAATAAAAGCCTTAGACACTTAAATGCTTGTAATTATACTTCAGTATACCATAGTAACATCAGACAAAAAGATCTAAAAACACTGAAGCAGCAGACTTTGTGAAAATTAATATTTGTGTCATTCTCCAAACTTTTGGCCAGGGCTGCAATTAAGTATAACATTTTAGAATATAACACTAAGGTTTTTAAGAGGAGCCAGATCTGTTCCTAGAAGTTAAGAGTTTCCAACATCATTAAAGTTGGGGTTTTATAAAAGAGGCTGAGATAGTTCAAATTGATATGGATCGTGGTGATATACAATTCTTGCACACAAATATGATGAATGCATTATAAATGTTATTTTGCATGTCATTTCAACCATGGCGAATTATTGACCACTTACAATGGATGTCCTTTAATGAAAATACAGGTGTTTTAATGGATTTATTGATCGATATAAGCTCATTAAATATTGGTAATAGACATGCACTCATAAGTCAACAAAACAATGGCCATATGTTTTGTGTAACGGGTCAGATTTGTGTAAAGTGTTTTTGGCAATGTGTATTTTTGGTTCTAGCCATTTGATTATTTCTAAGAGGAAAATGTAACGATACCCCACTAAGGCTCCTTTCATACTTGTGAGACGTAGAATCTGACTTGAGAGACCCAAAGTCGCAGAAGATGCAAAATTCCATGTATCTCTATGAGAGCCGTTCCAATTGACACAACTGAAATCGCTGCGACTTCAGCTAAGGTTCCTGCACTATTTTGATCCGACATGGACACAGCTTCAATGCCAGTGTGCAAAAGTTGTATCAAAGTCAGACTCCAAAGTTGCACTGAAAGTTGAGCAACTTTGGAGTCAGCTAGTGTGAAAGGTACCTTAGACCTTTTAATTTTGTTTAGTTTCTAGCCAATACTTAATTGGCACCAACCAGTCTAATATAGTTTGATGAAAAATAACTAATAGGAGAAGGCCACACACCTTAATAGACAATTTGCTTTGTTTTATTATTGTAATCTTTTTGTGTAGTATGTGAATGTAATATCAAATGCAATGAAATGTTCTGTTAAGGTCGATTATAACCTTGGTGGTACACAATAGCTATTTAAAAGTTTTTCTTGGACTAATCTGAAACAATAGAAAAAAAAATATAGTGTTTGATTATTAACAGTAATATGGTTTCCACGTTTGGGACAGTATATTATTTATAATGCCTTGGAGGGTGTATAAACGTATTTACACAACAAATGCTGTTTTACATATTTTTGTACAGTCCTTTTCTGTGTGCGCTCAAGTTAGACCAGACTTTTTTTTAAACCAAGTAGACTAAAGGCAAACTTTCTTCTTCATTTTCAATACAGTAAGGGAGGGTTATAATCTGTCCCCCCCCCCCTCTGTTTTCTATTGGGAAGATTTTAACTTCCTGTTCCATTGCCAAAACAGGAAGTGAGAGGAAATCCCTCAAAAGTGAAGGAATCCCAGGTGGTCAGAACTAGTGTCCCCATTGGAAGATTTTCCCCTCTATTCCTGTTTTGAAACCATGCCCTTACTTAATAGACAACAAAAATAAAAAAATAAATGTAAACTCTAATTCTAAAAAATTGAAATACTAAACAAAATAAATGTAACCTACCGTATTCTTTCTGAATCAGATGGGTGTGGCATATGATGCCATGCAGCTTCTTGCATTGCTTGTTGGTAAAGCTGATCTGTGGTGAGTGGGACAGGGCCCAAGGGACACACACCCAGTGAAAGAGGGATGTTCACTTCTGTAAGCTGTGTTGAGGGTTGGCTGGAAGGTGGCTGTGTTGCAGTTGTAGTGATGATGATTTCTACAAGCGCAAATAATCATTATGCTCAAAAGGTAGGTTTAATTTATGCACGGTCACAATTTCAAGACATTTTCATGAAGACGTTTTAGAGAGTTTTTTTTATGAATTACAGACACATTCTGGATAAATTCTGGCTAATAGATGCCATGTCTTTGCATTAGCACTGATTAAATTAAAGTCGAATTAAAGAATTTCAAATCTATATGTCTGTTTAGGTCTCACAATTCAATTTTCTTAATTTATTTTAGAACTATATGATTGTACGGTCATTATCTGAACTGCTTCACAATAGCAGCACCACACACTATTGGGCCCCTTTTACAAAAGGGAGGAATTCCCTTTGCTCAGCAGGGGAACAGTCCGCTGAGTGGGCGAATGACAGCTTTGTGCCCGCTCTGTTTATGCAGCTAGATCGCCTGTCTGTTTACACCCCGGCTGCCCTCTGATCCTCCTTGACGGAGGGGGAACGGATCCCCTTCTGTTTTAATTTTAGCAGATCGGATTGGATGTAGGTGGGTGTAAACCCAACACAGGTCTGTTTACAACTTCCAGTCCATAGGAATACATGGGCCATCTGACCAGGTTCACAAAAAAAACTGACAAGCCGACTGGATCGGATCGCCGTGTGAAAGGGGCCAATAGGTTTTACAAAATCTTTGCAACATGCCTTGCAAAACACTAACAAATCACTATTTAGAAATAAATAAAAAACAGCATATTTGTAGGGCAGAACTATTTTTCTTTACCTCGCTCGGGCAGATGGATAGCAGGCACTGGATCTTCTAAATTGTTTGCAATAGCTGCTCTTTCAGCCATAGATTTCAGTGTACTTAAGGGCTCAGGTGCCTACACAGAAAAAAATAAAATAAATTTGAAATGCCTTTATTTTCAATTAGAATACTGAGTAAACAGTCTAACAGTTAATGATTATCATTTCATTCCTTATTCAAGCATTTTATTGAAGACAAAAAAAGAATACAAAGAATATGTCACAGGAAAATTTGTGGTATAGGTCATCGGTACAATCATCATGTCAGAGAACATTGTGGCATAAAAAAAAAATAGGATTTTTGTACTTAGCGTAAAATCCTTTTCTCTGTCGTCCATGGACGGACAACAGCCTTCTCAAGTCTTGACAAGTGGGTTATGTTCCAGTTTACAGGAGAGGACTAGGCAGAAACATGTTAGATATTCAAATACATCTTATTTTAAGAGAGCTTAACAGCCCTGCCCAGGGGGCGGTCCCACCACACAACCATGCAGCCTCAGTTCGTAACAAGCAGCACAAACCTAAAAAGGAGGGGTGGGGGCTGTGTCCGACCATGGACGACAGAGAAAAGGAAGATGCACTCACATGAACCTTGTAAAATTTGGAAAAAAGTGTGAACTGATGACTAAGTCGCCGCTTTGCACACCTGTGAGACAGACGCCCTTTTGTGGACCGGATACGGACACAAAGTGAGTCAGACCTCCGAAACGGAGCCGTAGCAGACAGGTACACCCCCAGAGCGCGTACCACGTCTAAAGAATGAAGCACAACCTCCCCAGCATGCGCCGACCGAGGACACAAGGATGGAAGTACAATGTCCTTGTTAAGGAAACTGTTGGCGCTATATAAATCCTGTATAATAATAATAATGGTGAAATTACAAATCCACCTTCTGAAGAAAGGAAGGTTGCGGGCAAAGTATGGTGACTTGCAGGACAAGGCCGCCAACTCAGAAACCCGTCTGACAGAAGTAATAACCACCAAAAAGGCCAACTTCTGAGATAGTGTCGAGAGGAATCTCTCTGATGTCTTCAAAGGGAGGTTTCTGAAGAACCGAGAGCACCAGATTCAAATCCCAAGGGGGAAGAGGTGGTTTAAGAGGGGGAAGTATACGACTAACCCCCTGCACAAAGGTACCCACCAGAGAACGGGCCGCCAAATTCCACTAAAAGAACACAGCCAAGGCTGAAATCTGTCCCTTAAGGCAAGTTTTTGATCCACTCCACGCTGTAAAAACAGCAGGATACTGGACACCGAATACGTCCGTGGACACCAACCCATCTCTTCACACATAAAGATGTAGGCCTTCCAGGTGCGATGGTATATCTTCCTAGAAGATCCCCTCGGCCGAGAAAGTAACTTCAACAGGGGAAAGGCATAAATTAGCCGATACTGACCCCACGGGGCTACCAACGCATCTGCCCAATGATCTCTGGACCTGGCCACGAACCTCAACACCTTGCAGTTGAGACGAGAGGCCAGGAGATCCATATCCAGTAGGACTGCAACGGATCAAAAAACTCACGATTCGGATCGTTCCTCGGATCAGGAGTCACGGATCGGATTATTTTTTGGATCAGCAAAAAAAAAAAAAAAAAAAATCTCCCCCACTGTAATATCCACATCTCCCCCCCCCCCCCACTGCAGTGGCGTCACTCGGTGCAAAAAAAATTATAAAAATTGTGTCATCCCCCCACCCACTATGGTCCCCCCATCAGTACAGACCCCCCCCCCCTCAGTACAGACACCCCACAATAGTGCAGACCTCAGACGGTAACCCCCACAGTGGGGCAGACCTCAGACAGCGGTGTGTGTTTCCTTCGAGCGCGGGCTCCTCCTCCTCTGTGGGTGTGAACAGAGAGGAGGGCCTCCACCAGGTGTACCAAGATGGCCGCCGCTCCGGAGCTAGGCCAAAGCCGGGGACTTTCCTAGGCCGAGGCTCCGGAGCGCTCCCGAAACGCAGGGTGTGCCAACCTGAACGTGGTGACCCGTTTGGATCACGGATCGGTGACGCCGGTGTGCCCCACCTTCTGCAAAGGAGTTGAAACACCTCCGGATGCAATGACCATTCTCCCTGTTCCAGCAGCTGGCAACTCAGGTAGTCTGCCTGCCAGTTTTCCATGCCCGGAATATAGACGGCCGACAGAGGCGGCACGCTTCTTTCCGCCCATCTTAGGATGTGAGCGACCTCGGACGCTGCAGCCGAGCTCCGTGTTCCCCCCTGAATGGTTGACATAAGCAACCGCCGTGGCATTGTCTGACCTTGCAACCTTCTTGACCACGAGTAGAGGCATAATCCGATTACCCGAAGTTCTAGGACATTGATTGGCAGACGGGAGTGCAGCGACCCTAAACCAACTGGACCCCCCAGAAGCCCCCCTAGCCTGTGAGGCTGGCGTCCGTTGTAATCACCGTCCACTGGAAGGAAAGAAACGACTTCCCAGACCAAAGAGTCAGGGATCTCAGCCACCAATTCAGAGAGACTAGGTGGCTTACCTGAATCTGATGATCCAGAGACGATGGAGATTTGTTCCACTTGGACAGGATCTCCCTCTGCAATACACAAGTGTGGAATTGGTCATACGGTACCGCCTCGAAGGAGGCAACCATCAGGCCCAGGACTAGCATGCAAAAACGGAGAGACGACCGTTTGCGGGATGCCAACACCTTCACTGCAGACTGAAGAGGCTGCAATTTGTCCAGGGGAAGAAAGACTTTTGCTTCCGAGTCGTCCAGGATCAACCCTAAATACTCCAAACTCTGAGTTGGTACCAGGACCGACTTCTGAATGTTTAACACCCACCAAAATTCTTGCAGGGTCTAGCTGGCTATAGACATATCCTCCTCTAATTCTGAGCCAGAAGCTGCTCTCAGAAGAAGATCGTCTAAGTAGCCCACAATGGCAATGCCTCGCTGTCTCAGCAAAGCTAGGATCGGTGTGAGCACCTTGGTGAAAACTCTTGGTGCCGACAATAGGCCAAAAGGAATGGCCACAAACTGATAGTGGTCCTCCCCGATCGCATAGCGCAGAAAAACTTCTGGTGACTTGCGTAAATTGTGACATGCAAGTATGCGTCCTTGATGACCAAGGACGCCAGAAAATCCTCCAGATGGAGCGCAGCTACCACTGAACTAATGGATTCAATGCGGAACTTCCTTACCTTCACAAAGGCATTTAGGGCTTTGAGGTCCAGGATTGGATGGACACCGTCCTTCGGGACCACAGATTAGAATAAAATCCCTGAAACCTGTCTTCCTGTGGAACGGGTAAAATTACCCCGCAACTCCTGTACTGCCCCCAACAGGGCAGCCCGATGAGCTGGGAGGAGAGGGAGACTTGAGGGAAAGAATCTGTTTGGGGATAGGAAAGAAACTATCTTGTACCCCGAAGAGACCACCTCGCAGACCCGTTGGTCGGAGAGCAGGGAGGGCCACCGAGTCGTGAACCTGCAAAGCCATCCCCCCCTTACCTCTGCTCTTCCCCCCAGTGACATCTTTGATAATGGCATCCAGCGAGGACCCAAAAAGCCTCCTCCCTTTGAAGGGTAAATCCGCCAGGGCTTTTTTAGAGGCTTGGTCAGCAGATCAGAAATTAACCAGAGGAGGTGGCGCAAACCCACCGCCAAAACAGAAGCCCTGGACATCAAGGGTGCATCATTACAGACATTTACAAGGCCCTGGACCAGCTGGTCCGCTAGCCTAATAACCTTAGGAGGGAGTTGGTGCTCCTCCACAGTCTGGAGCAAAGTATTTGCCCATTCAGTGAGTCTGAGACACCAGGGTAGTAGCCACAATAGGCCGCAAGGCAGACCCCAGCATGGTAAACATGGAGTGGGTCAGTGCTTCAAATCTCCTATCAGTCTGATCCTTAAAAGCAGGGGTCCCTTCTATAGGGAGAGTGGTCACCTTATTTAACCTGGCAACCGAGGGACCAACACCGGAGGAGAAGCGCACTTTAAGAGGCTCTCCTTAAAGGGGTCAAGAACCACCAGGCGGTGAGGGACTACAAGGGCCTTCTACGGCTTATCCCATTCTGCATCAATAAATTTGTCAAAGAAGGGCACATAAGGAAAAACCTTCACAGAGCGGTCTGATGTGTGTGATCCAACTTAAGGGAGACCCTTACAGCATTAATAAGCATTAATAAGCGCACTGTCATGCACTGACCCAAGTGAGGGGTCTTCCTCACAAGGGAGGTCCTGGTCCACATCTTCAGACAAAACAGAACCAGGGACCTGAGCCGCAGCCAGGTCTTGGTCTGAGTCAGAGCCTTTCCCAGGGGATAGCGGGACGAGGAGGTGCTATTTACCCCCCTTACACCCTGGCAACAAATGTTTCCAGGACTGCCGACAAAGTGTCAGTGGGAACCGCAAGAGCACCAGCCGCCATCTGACATGTTTGGGGAAGAAGAACCAGATACGGACTCCATTACAGACAGCTCACAGGGCCCTATTTAGACTTAAATAAAAAACCTAAAAAACCTGCTGCGCTGCCCCGGAGGGTTACCCAGAGGAATCACCACCACAGGAGGAGACTGCACAGCACTGCTGCCCGCCCTCAGTACACAGCATGTATTAGAGGAAGAAAACTGTGATGGTAAAAGCCGAGGTAATTGTGAGGAGATCCGTGCTGCGCGCCCCGTAGGAACCAGCACTAGAGGCCAAAATCACTTCCAAGATGGGCGCTAAACGGCTCAGATAGAGCAGGATACTGCCAGAGTAAAATGGCCGACCACAATAGTAAGCTGTGCCAAAGCGCGGCCACAACAAAATGGCCACCAATGGGATTTTCAATAGGAACTAAAAACCACCTAAAAAATGGCACCGGCGCTGCCAAAATGGCAGCAAAACGCCGCAATTAAGCAGAGAAAGACATTACTGCTGAAAACAGTGGCAAAAGCGCATTTTTTTGGTTAAAAAATCCGAGCAAGAGACGCGCAGGCCAGACGCGCCACAGTCCCCTGGTGAGGCCCCCCCCCCCCCAACAGCAATAGTAATGCAGCAGAGGGAAAAGGAGCAAGGAAAGGAGGATAGGAGGACCCCCGAACCCCAGGAATGCTCATCCCACCTAAGCGGGAGGGACTGTACTTGTCCGTCTATGTGAGGACCCGCTGACGCATTCCTGACAGGTATACAATCACGTTGGAGGTAGCCGTCGGCCCGGTCCACTGTGAGTGAGGCAACACCACAGCCCAGTCATATGTGGACCTTGGAGCAAAGCTCACCGGCCACCCCAGGAGTCATGGCAGACCTTTGCAAAGGTGTGCACATGCTAGTTGGCTGGACTGAGACTACAAGGATCTATATATCCAGCCTGTCTCTCAGCCGACAGTTGATAGAAGATTTTAAGAAAAAAATTAAATAAAAATTTCCTCAGAGCGCTGGGCCCAAAGGGCGCCATATGTCATCCTCCTTTGCTAGGCAGGGAGGTGGGTTATGTCCAGAGGGACCGCCCCCTGGGCAGGGCTGTTCAACTGTTAAAATAACATGTATTTGAATATCTAACATGTTTCTGCATAGTTCCCGCTTGTAAAAAGGAACTCACTTAAGTCTTGAGAAGGCTGTGTCTGTCCATGGACGATAAGTGCAATCCAGGTGCAATCATCCTTTAAACCAAAGAGACAATATCCTCAACAATTGTGCAACATGGAGAGCAGTTCCCTCAGAGTATGTATAGTCAAGGTTTGTCGGGCCAATGACACTCCAGCTATGGGGACGCTCCCAGTAAAACGGAGTCCTATACTTGTTTTGAACAGCAATATGTATAGGCCGGGAGAGAGAGGTTAAAAAAGAGTATATGATGTTTGTGTCTTGCCCCAAGTGCCAGGGTGGGCTTGTGTTTTATAGTTGATGTTGGTCTGGGGAATGATTAGGTCCAAGATATATTATTGTTATGGAAAACAAAGGGTGAAGAGAGACATGTGAGGGGATATTAGGTACAGAGAGGAGGAGTAAAAGGTAGAGAATCGAGACAGGGAGAAGGGAAAAAGAAAAAAGGGGGGGCTAGCATCCCCGCGGGGGCTGGGTCATCTAGGGAGTGTTGTGTATGTTGCTCCTTGCTCATACATGAGAGCCTCTATGGAAGCAAGAGTATAGTCAAAAGTTTGGTGTAATATTCAACCCAAGGACTCCAGAGTTTTTCATCTTTAGGGATTTTATCCAAGAGAAAAGCTTTGATTTGGTATGAATCATAGCTTGCCTTATTCTGTTATGGGCTGCTAGAAGGTGGGCATTTTCCAGGATCTCGCTAGCGATTGCTTAGCTGCCGTTGTAACCTAAAGGCTTAACTTTGAACTGTCGGTGGGTAATCGTCGGTGTTTTATGATGCGCCAGTGTGGGGTCCGGAGCAATGTGTGTGTCAAACAATTTGAAAGGGGTGCAGAAGATGTTGGACCAAAAGGCTTGTACTACTGGGCAGTCCCACCATATATGCAAGTGTGTATACAGCAAACACTCTTGCGCATAAGTACAATGTTTGGGTGGTCTATTGCTCAAGGAATGGTTACTATGGCTTTGCTGCCCGCTAAGGGGTATATCCTAATAGTCACAAAAAAAAGTAAAGAAAAGAGGGTGCACTTGCCTTGTGCATTATTCCAGGTAGATTTATTGATAAAAAACAAGTTAAAAACTACTCACAAACGTGTGTAGAAATATTTCTGGTATAAGCCACCTATTCATGGCAATCAGTCCTGAAACAGAGGGGCTGATGCTGGCTGATGCATTTCAAAGGGATACCCTTGTGACAGACTCAGATTCTCCTATGTCTAAAATCATCCTATGACCACTAGGGCCATAGGATGAATCGAAGAATGATATCTTGGACTACCTGAGATAGGATTATTAGGTATGGATTATCCACATTATATTCTGAGATATCTGTAGGGCTATTTTAAGTTTGTTAATTCTGAGCTCAAAGGGTTAATTGTAGAGTGACTCTTTCATACTGCAAATGCTAATGTCCTCTTCTCCAGCTAATTGACTCTCTTTTGTGTATTGTACTACAAGTTAGCAGTCAGGTGTATTGAATTAGCATGTCAATTATGTTCAGAAGAACTTGTCAAGCTTTGCGGTGACGAAATGTCTAGCTACTGATTAGATAATTAGTTCATGTTAATAATTGTTCTGGTTGCCTCCTCTTTACTGTATATAAGATTGTGGTTTTGGTCCTATTAAACATTCCATACTTAGCACACATACAAGTCTTGTTGTGTGTTTACAAGGCAGCTAAAATATCTGGTATCTATGTCGAGACTATGGGAAGCAGTATCTGACGGATGCATTTGGTCAATGTGGGGACCTTCCGTGACAACCCTCTTCCGCAGAGCTTAAGTGCGTACCTGGATAGTCACAGCCCCAGAAACATTGGAAGGGGTATTGTGGTAGGCATTTAGATATCCTGGCAGTGACCAAATAACACCTGGTGAGGACTTCATAGTTGGTTTCTAGTGCAATAAATGTTTTGCAAGGCTGACTTTGAATATATCCATATGTGGTTCCAGTCAATGGGGTCTAGAGTGAGACAGAGGACCCTATCCCATTTAGCAATGAAAGATAGTCTGGGATTAGCATTCGTTGATTCTAAGAGTTGTTTCTATAGATCCAAGCCCTTTCCTGTGAGGGTCAGATTTGCAGGTGTGGAAAACTGCAAGGCAGTGGGGTCAGATGGTATTAGGAGAGTGAAAAAGTGTTTGAGTTAAATATAGCGGAACAGTTCCGATGCTGGAATACCAATGCGTCTCGCATGGAATTATTTTCCCAGCTTTTTTGAATTTGTGGGCAAGCCAGCTGTGGAGCATGTGAAGAACGGATGGAGATGTCCAAGCCAGATAAAATGCAGGGTTTTTGGAGCAAGGAGAGCATGTGCTTATAGTTAGATTGTAGACAGGCGCTGACATGAGCAGACAGGCAGGGAGGGGTGGAGGGAGAAGTACACAGAGAAGAGAGGAGACCGACTGTGGATGACCACAGTGTCAGGGCTCAGCAGCCATGGTACACCGTGGTCAGTTTACAAAGGGGAGAGCAAAGCCAGGCAGGATCAGACAGGTATTTTTTTTTTAGGCGTTACAGGGGTCACAGCACAAGCACTGTATAACATGCTTTAAGGGAACCGGATCTGTTTTTTTTTTTTGGGGGGGGGGGGGGGGGGGGGTAGCATACGCTTTAAGAGCGGACTTTAGCATAGGCGCTAGGAGGTCAGCAATTTTTTTTAATAGTATGTGGCTTATAGGCCATCAGGGGCAGGGCGTTTGTTTAGCTTGAGAGCTTTGATAGCCGTTAGAACTTTTGTGATTGGTTTATCCAGGTTCTCGGTGTTAACTAATGAGTGTGGGGATTTGATTTGAGAGAAAAGATTCTCGGCTCTGGTCTCGTCAAATGTGCCGGAAGCCGTACACAAGTACACAAGTCAGTCTCTTCATTTATGCCTGAATTCACATAGTATTTTTAGGAGGTTGATGGAGTAAGTATCGCGAGAATTTGTAAGCAGGTTTGTGGGTATAGTCAGTTTTATGTGTCTGTTTTTTTTTGCCTTCGTATAGAATTTGTCTCGGGATTTGCGCAGGGTTTTCTCTGCCGATTCCTTAACCTCCCTGGCGGTATGATTCTGTCTGGAATTACGTACCAAAAGCGGTACAATTATTTTGCATGGAAATTCTGCGTTTTATACTGTAGGCCTGCAATTTTTTTAGGAATAACTCACTTAAATTTGTCCAAACAAGTCTAGTAAACATCTCTGGTATGATAAAGTTTGAAACACAAAATCATAAAATTATAATATAATAAATAACTATAAATAATTATAACAAATAATAATGTAATTATAATAACAATTATTCACTAATGTAATCAAATCAAAATCACTGAAATTTGCTCAGTTGCAGAATTGTCGCTGTCATTACTTTTATTTTTTTATGACGAATTTCCCCACAAATCGCTATCGCTCAATTCTGCAAGTGATTATCATTTATTATCGCTGTTTTCTAGCTGCTCTAAAATCACTTTTGACATAAAGGGACACTTTTGGTTGCTATGGACAATCTACAGTTTGCAGGCACAAAAAAAATGTTTTTATTATGTAAAAGAACATGCAGGGCACTGGGCAGACCACTAGGGACATGGGGGGTGTGTACTTTTTACATACAGTACTGTAATCTATAAGATTACAGTATTCTGTATGTAATGTGTTTGTTTACTTTTTTGAATTTGCCGCCGGTCTCCGCCCCCGTGCGCCGTTACGTCGCAGGGAACGGAGATCGGCGGCGCGCGGGCACTGTGTGAGTCGAATGGAGGACGCCACTCGCTCACACAGCGGGGATGCATCGCTGGATCCAGGGACAAGGTAAGTACAGTACCCCGCCTGGATAAACAGGTAAGCCAGCGCGCGCTGCAGGCTCTGCATTCACCCCGAGCGCGACTCGGGGATATCGATATTTACATGAAAAATCCATCCCGAGTCGCACTCGGGGATACCGGCAGGGGGGTTAAAGGTGTTGCAAAGGAAAAAAAAAAATTCCCCCTAAATAGCTTCATTTATACCTTAGTGCAGTCCTCTTTCACTTACCTCACCCTTCGATTTTGCTTTTTAAATGTCCTCATTTCTTCTGACAAATGATCACTTCCTTTTCTTCTGTCTAACTCACCACCGTAATGCAAGGCTTTCTTCCTGGTGTGCAGAAAGCCTCTTGAGGGGGAAGGGGGAGAGCAGGCACGTCAGGACACTCTACTTTGCAGATAGAGAAATGAGCTGTGTGTTAGTGGGTGTCCTGACACTCCTGCTCGCCCCCTCAAGAGGCTTTCTGCACAACAGGAAGAAAGCCTTGCATTACGGTGGTGAGTTACAGACAGAAGAACAGGAAGTGAGTATTTCTCAGAAGACATAAGGACATTTAAAAGCAAAATCGAAGGATGAGGTGAAGGAGGACTGCACTAAGGTAAAGGAAGCTATTTAGGAAAAAATATGTTTTCCTTTACAACCCCTTTAAGGAATTGTCAGAGTTCTAGTTGGGCATTGTCCAGGTCTTATCCAGCTTTTGCAGCACTACATGTTCCATGAGGCATAGCAAAACCCTGACCGCCACAAGCATGACACCAAGAGGCAAAGGCATGATGGGACTTTGCAACAGCTGGAGGTCCACCAATTGCATATCCTTGCTCTAAATAACCGGCTTATGGGTCTCCAATAGGGTCAGCAGGGAGGTCACGGCTGTAGAATTATGGGCAGGTTAATCCTTGAGTGCCCGTTCTAGTTCAAGGCAGCATTCTGGGTGTGCTAGGATGGTGTAGTTTTAAAAAAAAGAGTTGTTAAAAATTTAGCCCAGTGGGTTAGGATGAGAGTGGGACAGGGACTTGTCTAGGAACGGGTAAAGGACTTAATTTAAGTCACAGCATATAAGGAGGGCAGCCTTTTTGTGGGTATTTATGGACGTTGGCAAATGGGAAAGGCCTTTGCGGTCTTTGATCTCTGCCACGGGAGTGAAAGGGGACGAGCGGTGATAAGTTATGCGGACTCCTCTGTTTTTAGAGGAAACAGATGCTCTGTAGCCTGGGGGGGGGGGGAGCTGAAGAATTTAGGGGTTAATCGGGTTGTAAAATGTTTCCTGCAGGCAGGCAATGACAGAAGCGAGAGTAAAAAAAGTTTTGGTTCATTTTTGGGAGAATTCAGCCCTTGGACGTTAAGAGAGAACAGTTAGGGGGCCATAGGAGTAGGTAGGGAACATCATCTGGATGTAGTACATAGGATAGATGACCACAGGGATGCCCCGGAGATGAAAAAGGAAGAGTAACAAAATAGTAAGCAAAATTAGGTAGAGAGAAAAGCAAGAGAAGTAAAGAGTCAGAGCAGCTTAGAACTAGACAAAATATCAATAAGGGTGGTGTCTCAAGGGAGGGAAAAAAAGGATTTTTAATAACAGCTTACCTGTAAAATCCTTTTCTTGAAGTACATCACGGGACACAGAGCGCATAGTCATTACATATGGGTTATATGGGTACCTTCAGGTGTGGACACTGGTGTAATCAACTTCACAGGAAGTTCCTCCCTATATAACCCCCTCCCACTGAGAGTGCTTCAGTTTTGTAGCAAGCAATTTCTCTGAGGTTACACAATGTTCCCCAAAAGAGGGGTGGGAGCTCTGTGTCCCGTGATGTACTTCAAGAAAAGGATTTTACAGGTAAGCTGTTATTAAAAATCCTTTTTTCTTTATCGTACATCACGGGACACAGAGCGCATAGTCATTACATATGGGATGTCCCAAAGCAATGCTCCATGAAGGGAGGGAGACCGTAAGGCCAAAATTAGCCAAACAGAAAATATATCAGGAGGTAAAAAAATAGCTCCACCAACAGAAAAAAAGGGGGCGTGAACCGGGCCAGAGGATTCTATACTGCTGCCCGTAGGACCGCCTGCCCAAATGCTGCGTCCGTAGCTTTTGTGACGTCCAACTTATAAAATTTAGTAAACGTATGTACGGAAGACCAGGTTGCCGCTTTGCAAACCTGTGCCATAGAGATCTGATGGTGTGCCGCCCAAGAGGCACTCATGGCCCTCGTAGAATGGGCCTTAACTGATAAGGGAGGTGGAACGCGCTTCAGACCATAGGCCTGAAATATAAGCTGCTTAATCCACCTAGCCAAGGAAGACTTGGCAGCCGGCTGACCCTTCTTGGGGCCATCCGGGAGAACGAAAAGCACATCTGTTTTCCGAATCTTTTCTGTAGCCTTGAGATAAACCCTCATGGCTCGGACCACGTCCAAAGTATGAAGCAATCTTTCCTCTCTGGACTGGGGAGTAGGAAAGAAGGATGGTAGGACTAGGTCCTGATTCCAGTGAAAACTGGATATGAACCTTAGGAAGGAAAGAAGGCTGAGGCCGCAGAACCACTCTGTCCTTATGCAGAATCAGGTACGGTTCCCTGCAAGACAAGGCTGCCAGCTCGGAGACCCTTCTGGCCGAAGCCATAGCCACCAAGAAAAACCAACTTTCGGGTTAGCAGCACAAGAGGGATTTCTGTCAGAGGTTCAAACGGCTGCCTTTGTAAAGCTGACAAGACCAGATTTAAATTCCAGGGGCAGAGGGGAGCTCTAATAGGGGGATTCACATGCAAGACCCCCTGCAAGAAGGTTTTCCCAAGCGAATGCGTGGCCAAATGCCTTTGAAACCATATCGATAAGGAAGACACCTGCCCCTTTAGAGTACTAAGAGCCAACCCCTTGTCAACGCCAACCTGGAGGAATCGCAAGATCCTGTCAATAAAAAACTTGCGAGGATGCCCTCCTTAAGACTCGCACCACTCCACATAGGTCCTCCAGACTCTGTAATAGATATTTCTAGAGACTGGCTTTCTAGCCTGAATTAACGTAGATATGACCTGGGCTGAGAGGCCTCTGCCCTTAAGAATTAGGGATTCAGCCGCCAAGCCATCAAATTTAGCTGCTGTGAAGCAGGGTGGTAGATCGGGCCCTGAGACAGCAGATCTGGGCGCAGGGGGAGTGGCCACGGTGCCCCTACTGACATCCTCACGATGAGTGCGTACCAAGCCCTTCTGGGCCAGGCTGGGGCCACCAGGATCACCGGCCTGCGCTCCACCCTGATCCTTCGTAGAAGG
Source organism: Rana kukunoris (assembly GCA_029574335.1). Taxonomy (NCBI): domain Eukaryota; kingdom Metazoa; phylum Chordata; class Amphibia; order Anura; family Ranidae; genus Rana; species Rana kukunoris. The sequence goes on along the minus strand of CM056058.1, from coordinate 41,704,150 downwards.
CGGGGAATCATCTGTAGTGGAGGGAACGCATACAGGAGAGAAAACTGGTGCCAGGGGCAAACCAACGCATCGGTCCCGTAGGCCGAGGGGTCCCTGGCTCGGGATACGAATTTGTCCAATTTCTTGTTGAATCTTGTTGCCATGATGTCCACATCGGGAACTCCGAATCTTTGGCAAATCTCTTGGAATACCTGGGGGTGAAGAGACCACTCTCCCGGGAGTAACTGTTGACGACTCAAAAAATCTGCTTGAGAATTGTCTATCCCTGGGATGAACACTGCTGAGATGCAGGGTACATGGGCTTCGGCCCATGAGAAAATCAGGTTTACTTCCCTTTGAGCCGCTAGGCTCCTTGTGCCCCCCTGGTGGTTTATGTATGCCACCGCCGTGGCATTGTCGGACTGTATCCTTACTGGCAGACCCTGCAGGGGGAGAGTCCAGGTGACCAGGGCCAACCGAGCAGCTCTGATCTCTAGGACATTGATGGTAAGCAGACTGCCTCTGACCACTGTCCCTGCTGGGTCCGTTTTCCTAAGATTGCCCCCCAACCTGTTAGGCTGGCATCTGTGGTTACTATTTTCCACGTGATGGGGCAAAAGGTTTTCCCTTTTGACAATTTTTGAGGGACCAGCCACCAGTACAGGCTGCGCCTGACTCCTGGGGAAAGACCTAATGGACGGTCTAATGCCTGTATGGACCTGTTCCAAGCAGAGAGAATAGCTGCCTGGAGAACTCTGGTATGGATCTGGGCATAGGGCACTGCTTCGAAGGCGGCTACCATCTTTCCCAGCAGTCGCATGCATAGGCGAATAGTCGGCCTCTTTTTGCCTAGGACTATTTGAATTGTTTGAGTCAATGACCTGATCTTTTCTTGAGGTAAAAATATCCTCTGGCATTCTGTATCTAACCGAAGGCCTAGATATTCCAACTGTCTTGTGGGTTGCAACCTCGATTTTCCTTGGTTCACAACCCACCCGAATTCTTGTAGATGCCGAACTGTGCGGACTACTGCATGATTGAGGTTGGAAGCTGATCTGTCGATAACCAGGAGATCGTCCAGTTCCAGGACCAAAATGCCTTCTGTCCTTAGGACGGCTAGCACCGGGGCTAACACCTTTGTGAATACCCGCAGAGCTGTTGCCAACCCGAAAGGGAGGGCTACGAACTGGAAATGACTTTGATCTATCATAAAACGAAGAAACTTGTGATGTGCTGGGTAGATCGGCACATGCAGATATGCATCCTTTATGTCTATAGATGCTAGAAAGTCGCCTTGATGTAGGCTGGCTGTCACTGAACGTATGGAATCCATGCGAAAGGTCTGAATCTTTAGAAAGCGATTTAGGCGTTTGAGGTCTAGGATAGGCCTGACGTCGCCATTGGGTTTTGGTATAATAAAAAGGTTGGAGTAGAATCCCAGACCCCTTTCTTGGGTTGGTACTACAATTACTCCTTGGAGCAAGAGGCGATCCAACACCTTTACGAGAGAGGCCCTCTTTAATGGGTCGCTTGGAAGACTTGACCCCTGAAAATGAGGAGGGGGGATTTCTCGAAACTCTAGTTTGTAGCCTGTGGCTACCACGGACCGAACCCAAGAGTCGGGAATTCTGGCCTTCCAGACTTCGGAGAAAAACTGAAGTCTTCCCCCCACCCAAGAGAGTGGGGGCGCCCCTTCATGAATCTGACTTGATGACTGGTTTAGCCGGCTTGCGAGACCAGGGTCTCTTGTTTGCCGCGGCTTGTCCCTGTGGGCGGCTATTAACTGCTGAACGCCCGGGAGGCCGTCGATACTGACGGGAAGTCGAAGGGGCCGAGCCTGCAAAGGCCTGTCGTTTAAACGCGGGCCCACGCGGTCTTTTCTTGACCGGTAAGGAAGAACTTTTACCACTTGATATGGTTTGGATATATTTATCTAGGTCTTCACCGAATAGTCTTCCCCCATGAAAGGGAAACCCTGCTAAAAGCTTTTTGCAGGGTGCCTCTGCTGACCAGTTCTTTAGCCACGAAAGACGACGCATGTGAACCACCAGCAGAGATAACCGGGATGCCTGTTGGATGGAGTCCTTAATAGCATCTACTGCAAAGCAGAGAGCCCTAGGGAAATCTGCTAATTCACGAGTTTGCTGAGCCGGCATGTCCTTTAATATCTGTTTTGCCTGATCCTTTAAGGCCTGACAAACGCCAATGGCTGCCACCACTGGCTGAACCATGGCACCTACTGTGGTGAAAGAAGCCTTCAGTAGGGTCTCTAATTTTTTTTTTTTTGTCGACCGGATCCTTGAACATCTGGATATTTTCAACCGGACAGGTCCGGGCCCATTTCTTTAAAAATTCCTCTTCCATAGGATAGAGAATAGAGAGCCTCTTAGGAGGGATAAAGATCCTATCAGGTCGAGCCCAATCCTGGTAAATCACGCTCCGCAGAAGGGGGTGAATCGGAAAAGACACACAAGTTAATGGAGCCTTTAAAGAACCCAATGAGGATACCACAGGGGCTACTAGTTCTAGCACTGGAAGTTTAAAAGCAGTGCAAACTATATCGGTCAAAGACTGGATCCACAGGCTCTCCGCTTGAGAGGCCGAAAAAATATTCATCTACAGTGGAACCCTTCATGTCTGAACCTTCGGGACTTGGGTCTGTTTGATCCCCTTGTGGGTCCCGTTCCTCCGAAGAGGAGACCTCCGCATCTGAAAACACCAAACTAGGTGAGGGGGATCTAGCCCGTTTGCTACTTGGCAAAGGGCGGGCAAACAAAGCAGTTAACCTTTTCTCTAGCCCACCCAGGGCGGTCGCTAGCATTTCTTCCGTTACGTAAACGGGAATGGGTGGATCGGGGGCCGCCTCTGCCCCCAGCATCCCCAATGGCTCTTGTACTATGCTACTCGGTGGTCTAACTGGTGAGGGTGGGGCCGTTGAAGCCTGGCCCAAATCCTCTGACCCCGATGGAGACCCCTTTTGTTTCTTGGCACCTTTTGCAGCCTTGGCTGGTCCTGATGCCTTTGGAGCCATTGCACAACCTTGAGTCACCCCTCTAGCCAACACCTGACTGTTGTAGCTAGGAGTAATTAATATGAGAACAGGCTGAGGAAAATTAAAATTTTTTTTTTTTTTTTTTTTTTACCCGCCTGGGAGGTGGCAATACTGAGGAAAACCTGTGAGTATTGCAACACCAATGCCCGTTAGCCGGAGTCCAAGGTTGACTCAGATACTGCTGGATCTAAGGCTGAGTCCCTTTAAGCAAAAAAACTTTTTTTTTCTTTTCTGGTCAATAGTGGAACTAAGTCCTAGACCTGAAGATCCACAAACCGCCACTGGGTGTCACTGTGGCCAAAAGACCCAGCTGCGCGCTCTGTGACCTTCTTCCTCTGCCTCCAGGAGGGAAAGACCAGCCAGAGAAAAAGTTTTACTTTTAAATCAGACCCCGACGCTGCTGGCCCGCCCCCCCAACGCACGCCGACGCTATAAAAGGCGGCGTGCACGCGCGCGCGCACACACGCGCGCGCACCCCCCCCACGCTGAAAACAACATGGAGGAAGCAGAGCAGAGGAAAAACATGGACCAGCGCCAGGCAGCACCAACAGACACAAGGTAAGCACTAATCTTATTGTAGTGCACAGAGAGAGGAAGCTGTCCCCATGGGCTTCCTAAGAAACAGGAGTTTTCACCAGCAATTTCCTCTTTAAAACATGTGGGGTTGCAGTATACATGCTAACAGGCAGACCTGGGGTGAGTAGCAAATATATATCTTACACAAGTATACATATATCTACATGTTATCTGGGTAAACATTAGTATCCCATCCTGCCCACACAGACATAGTGGAGATAGTGGCTGATGCACAAGCATACCATTAGCCAACCCAGAACCCCCAGGGGGATACCTACTGTCGAACCAAGTCCCGCAGGTTCCCTCTTACCTGCTCCACGCCGCAGGGTATTGCAAACTGCAAGAGGCCCAATCTTCCCCCATCTCCGTGGGTATTGTCTCGGACCTTCAGGGACCGGGGTCCTGTGTTAAGGAACCCACACCCCTGGACCTATATAGCATCCTGGCATCAGTAGCGTTTAGTCCTGGGAGAGACCAAGGCACTGGAGCCCAGAATCCAGCCCTCCAAGGAGAGGCATTATAGGCAACACCCCACGCAGGCAGGGCCCGGGTACCGTACACCTTGGCTTTGAAGCACTTCGGACGGATCCGGCTAGCTATCCTGGGTCCCGAGACCTCCGAGGGACAGCTAGACGTGACCAACACCTAAGACACTGGCGAAAAAACTGAAGCACTCTCAGTGGGAGGGGGTTATATAGGGAGGAACTTCCTGTGAAGTTGATTACACCAGTGTCCACACCTGAAGGTACCCATATAACCCATATGTAATGACTATGCGCTCTGTGTCCCGTGATGTACGATAAAGAAAAAAAGATTTCCCTGCCAGAGGACACAAATTATTCCATAGGGTATCCACAATATGGCATGCACAAAGTGGGGGAAGCAGTCAGCTTCCTCAGGGGTCACCACGGGCAACTGGTGTTATATACATCAAGGTGGGTGTGAAGAGGAGATATTTGAGGGAAACCCCTATCGTGGTGTTTCACTGGAGTATAGCTATTGTTTAACAGTAATGAGCACCCATGCGTTGTGGGTGTCACTGTGATATGTTTAACCACTTCTCGACCGCCGCATGTACATATACGTCCACAGAAGAGCACGTACAGGCAGATGGACGTATATTTACGTCCCTGCCTTTGCGTGGGTCCAATCGGGACCGCCCCCCGCTACATGCGGCGGTCGGAAACCCGCGGGGAGCGATCCGGGACGAGGGCGTGGCTATTCGTTTTTTTGCCGCCCGCTCGCGATCGCTCCCCGGAGCTGAAGAACGGGGAGAGCCGTATGTAAACACGGCTTCCCCGTGCTTCACTGTGGCTGCTGCATCGATCGAGTAATCCCTTTTATAGGGAGACTCAATCGATGACAGACCTACAGCCACACCCCCCTACAGTTTTAAACACACACAAATCCTACAGCGCCCCCTGTGGTTAACTCCCAAACTGCAACTGTAATTTTCACAATAAACAATGCAATTTAAATGCATTTTTGGCTGTGAAAATGACAATGGTCCCAAAAATGAGTCAAAATCCGAAGTGTCCGCCATAATGTCGCAGTCACGAAAAAAAAAGCTGATTGATGCCATTAGTAGTAAAAAATAAATAAATAATAAAAATGCAATACCTATCCCCTATTTTGTAAACGCTACAAATTTTGCGCAAACCAATCGAAAAATGCTTATTGCGGTTTTTATTTTACCAAAAAAATTGGTAGAAGTATATGTATCGGCCTAAACTGAGGGAAAACATTTTTTTTTATATATATGTTTTTGGGGGATATTTATTATAGCAAAAAGTAAAAAATATTGAATTTTTTTCAAAATTGTCGCTCTATTTTTGTTTATAGCGCAAAAAATAAAAAACCGCAGAGGTGATCAAATACCACCAAAAGAAAGCTCTATTTGTGGGGAAAAAAGGACGCCAATTTTGTTTGGGAGCCACGTCGCACAACCACGCAATTGTCTGTTAAATCAACTCAGTGCCAAAATGTAAAAAAGCCTTTGGGCATTTAGCAGCATATTGGTCCGGGGCTTAAGTGGTTAAACTTAGTCGGAGCTAAAGAGAACATTAACATGTTAACCATGCCGACAGACCTCAGTTTGTACAGTAAACGCTTGTGGGGAACTGTATCAAATGCTTTTGCAAAATCCAGATACACCCCATCCACAGACCTTCCTCTATCGACATGACGGCTCACTTCTTCATAGGTTTGACATAGACACATGTACACTTCATAGGTTTGACATAGACACATGTACACCCACACAATTGAACTGGATGGACCATTGTCTTTCATTCAACGCTAGCTACTATGTAACTATTATAATAGACTGGTCTGGCAAGAACAATTTTTCATGAATCCATGCCGATTACTGTTAATTATACGGTTTTCATTATTAAAATCTCATATATAGTCCCTAATCATCCCCTCCAATAACTTGCAGACTATAGAAGTTAGGCCAACTGGCATGTAGTTCCCAGGGATATGTCTCGGCCTTTTTTGAAATATTGGTGCCACGTTGGCTTTTCTCCAATCATCTGGCACCATTCCAGTCAGTAAACTCTCCATAAAAATTAGGAACAATGGTCTGTCCATCACCAGGCTGAGCTCCTTAACCACTTGCCGACCAGCCACCGTCATAATGCGCCAAAACGGCTTGTTTCCATGAATCGCTGTATCTACGCGTCGGTTTGTTTAACAGCTATAGCAGGCACGTGTCCGCTGCACGGCGGGGGAGCAGATGCGTGTGGTCGACGGCCGCAATGTCCGCCGGCTACCAATGATCGCTACACAGAGAGCCAGAATGGGGATCTATCAATTTAAAAGGAGAGATCCCTGTTCTGAAAATGGAGTAGAGAGATAGTACGTTCCTAGTGATCAGGAACAGTGATCTCTCTCCTCCAGTCAGTCCCTTCCCTCCACAGTTAAAAACACATCCCAGGGAACACAATTAACACCTTGATCACCACTAGTGTTAACCCCTTATCTGCCAGTGTCATTTATACAGTAATAAGTGCATTTTTATAGCACTGATCCCTGTATAATGTCACTGGTCCCAAATAAGTGTCCAAACTCTCTGTCGCATTCCCGCTAAAAAACGTTGATCACTGCCATTACTAGTAAACAACAAAAAAAATTACAATATAAATGCCATAAATCTATCCCCTATTTTGTACACCATATCACGTTTGCACAAACCAATCAATATACGCCTATTGTGATTTTTGTATTATCAAATATGTAAAAGAATACATATTGGCCCAAACCGATTAAGAAATATGTTTTTAAAATGTATTTATTTTTGGATACTTATAGCAAAAATTAAAAAATATTGTTTTAATTTCAAAATTTATGGTCTTTTTTGTTTATAGCGCAAAAAATAAAAACTGCAGATGTGATCAAATACCAGCAAAATATAGCTCCTGGCGAATAAGATGCTTCCTCTGTCCGAATTGTAAACACAGAGGAAGTGGTGTCATCTCTACTCGTGACAGTCTTTTCGAGCCCGAGGAGAGAAGACATTAATAGTAAGTGCACCAACACTACACTGACACCAGTACACCTAGGCACACTTTTCAGCCCCCCCCCCCCGTCACAGTATCACTGATTGCAGTGGTCATTTCTTTACAGATCACTGCATGTAGTGTCATTTGTGACTGTAAAAAAAAGTCAGGGCAGTTAGTGTTAAGTCCCTTTAGGTGTAGGGTACCCCCCTAATCCCTCCAAATAAAAGATTTAACCCCTTGATCGTCCACTAGGTAAACCTTTCACCCCCTGTCGCCAGTGTCACTAGGCAATCTTTTCTGATCGCCATATTAGTGTCACTGGTGACGCTAGTTAGCCATTTAGGTTCACCGCCAGGTTTTTATATAGTGTCAGGTACCCCCATATATTACCTAATAAAGGTTTTACCCCCTGCTTGCCCCCTAGTTAACCCTCTCACCAGTGATCACCGCATAAGTGGGTAATGCTGGTTAGTTAGTTTGCTTTTTATAGTGTCAGGGCACCCGCCGTTTATTACCCAACAAAGGTTTAACCCCCGGATCACCCTGCAGGTGATATCAGTTAGGTTTAGCGTCAGTCAGGGTCTGCGTCGCCCCAGGCAGCGTCAGGTTAGTGCTGACACCCATGCACGCAGCATTAACCTCCCTTAGTGGTATAGTATCTGAACGAATCAATATCTGATCAGATCAGATCTATACTGGCATCCCAAGCAGTTTAGGGTTCCCAAAAACGCAGTGTTAGCGGGATCAGCCCAGATACTCGCTAGGACCTGCGTTTTGCCCCTCCGCCCAGCCCACCCAAGTGCAGTGTCGATCGATCACTGTCACTTACAAAACACTAAACACATTAACCACAGCGTTCTCAGAGTTGGGCCTGATCCCTGCAATCGCCAACAGTTGTTTTGGTAGCGTTTGACTCAGTTGCTGACAGCCTAGGTGCTTTTTTACGTTTGAATCTCACTAGTTGTACCAGTAAATCTAGAGCCCAAAATGGCAAATTGAAGGTACACTAGTGAAGAGTCCTACACGTTTCTGAGCATGACAGATAGTGAAGAGGAGGTCACTCATCTGTCAAATTCAGGCCAAGAATACGATCTTGTAGACAGCAGCTCCATGACAGATAGCTCTGACGACAAAGTTGTGGTCCCCAGGGCAGGACTTAGGGTGGTGGGGGCCCCTGGGCTTGAGTGTTAAAGGGGCCCCCTAGAGCGAGGGGGGGATCGTAGTTGTTGAGCAGGGGGGTGCGCATTAAAGTTGTTGAGCAGGGGGGGGGGGGGGGGGGGTTGGTTGGGGTTGACTCATCTGTGCACGGAATGTGTTGGCTCTCTTCCCTTCTGGGAGAGGTTTTGCAGTTGTTCAGGGGGGAGTGCCTCTCACCTGTCATTAGCCCGGCTGTCGGCTTTCTTCCCTTCAGAAGCCACAGTCCTACACACACCTCTCTGGTTCCTCCTGCTTCTGTGCTGCCTCCTATTGCAGTGCGGCAAAATTAACCCCGGGACTGAGGGAAGAAGCGAAAAGTCCCGCAGAATCCGTGCGTATTGGGAGGTATGTGCAGGACCGCCATCAGGAATTTTGGGGCCCCTTATACAGCTTAAGACATGGGCCCCCTGGAGCAGAGAACCGGGGAGTGCTGCCACCTGAAATTGAGAAGCAGGGGGCTGACGCAAATTGAGAAGCGGGGGGGCCTTTACAAAAAATTAAAAAAAATTATACACACCCACACAATATATATATATATATATATATATATATATATATATATATATATATATATATATATACACACACACACACACACACATATATTATATATGTATGTGTATATATATATATATATATATATATATATATATATATATATACACACACACACACACACACACACACACACACATACATACACATATAGGGGATGACCATAACGTCATTCCCCTCTGGGCCCTTTAATAAAATAAAAAATAAACATTTAAGGGGGGGTTGCCACCCGGAGACCTCTGGGTCCTTTAATAATATTATATATATATATATATATATATATATATATATATATATATATATATATATATATATATATATATATATATAAATAAAAAACGTTTTTTTATAAAAAAATAAGTAAAAACAAAGTAGGGGTTGCTGCCTCCGGGCCCCTGGGGACCTCCGGACCACTAAAAAAATAAAATAAACATTTATAAAAAATACATAAAGGGAGGTTGCCATCCGGGGGCCCTGGGGACCTCTGGGCATTTTAATAAAAAAATAAAAAAAATAAAATAAACATTTATAAAAAAAAAAGGGGGGGGTTGCCACATGGGGCCCTGGGGACATTTAACCCCTTCCATACAGGGCATTTTCACCCCCTTCCTGCCCAGACCAATTTTTAGTTTTCAGCGCTGTTGCACTTTGAATGACAATTGCGCGGTCAGGCAACACTGTACCCGAATTAAATCGTTATGTTTTTTTCCCCACACAAATAGAGATTTATTTTAGTGGTATTTGATCATCTCTGTGGTTTTTATTTTTTGCGCTATAAACAAAAGAAGAGCGACAATTTAAAAAAAAAAAAACAATTTTTTTTCCCTTTTAATTTAATACATATCACAATATATTTTTTTTAAAAAACTTTTTTTCCCCTCAGTTTAGACCGATACGTATTCTACGTATTTTTGGTAAAAAAAAAACGCAATAATCGTATATGGATTGGTTTGCGCAAAAGTTATAGCGTCTACAAAATAGGTGATCGATTTATGGCATTTTTTTTTTACTAGTAATGGCGGCGATCTGCGGTTTTTTTTTGTGACCGTGGCGGCGGACTTTTGAGACGTTTTTGGGACCATTCACATTTACACAGCGATTAGTGCTATAAAACTGCACTGATTACCGTGTAAATGTGACTGGCAGGGAAGGGGTTAACACTAGGGGCGCTGAAGGGGTTAAAATGTGTCCTAAAGTATGTTCTAACTGTAGGGGGAGGGGATCGATGTGTGTTCCTCTGTACTGGGAACACACATCGATCTCCTCACCGCTGACAGGAGGTGGATCTGTGTGTTTACACACACAGATCCACACTCCTGACGTGATTGCCGGAAATCGCGGGTGCCCGGCGGCAATCGCAGCCGTCAGGGCACGCGTGCGGGATCGCGAGTGGTGCCGCGGGTGCGCGCGCCCTAGAACGCCGTGAAGACAGGGCGTTGTGCAACGTCCAGTCTCATCGGCGAGGGGATGACCATAACGTCATTCCCCTATGGCCAGGTAAGGAAGGGGTTAATACAATATATATATATATAAAAAAAAAATGATTTTTTTTTATAAAAAAAGGGGTGGTGGGTTGCCATCCGGGGGCCCTGGAGAGCCCAGTCAAGCCCAATGGTAAGTCCGGCCCTGGTGGTCCCCCTACCAAGGTCAGGCGTACCCGACCCCATTCTTCTTCTGTTTAGGTGCACCAACCGCAGGGCTCTCGTATGGAGCAGAGAAGTATTAGTGACGCTCATGCTTTTGGTGAACTGTCAAGCACCAGCGGCCTAGTACACCCTGGTTGCACATCCAGCACTGCAGTAACACTTGGTGACGTGGCGAGTTCCATAAGTGCAGTTCAAGCCGACAAGCACAAGTAGTATCCCGCTGCCACCAAGAAGACAAAGACAGGCCCCGTCGTGCCCATAGTGTCCTTCCTGCAGAATTTGCCAATCACAACTCACAACTTACACCCGTACTTCCCCCATTCACTGGGGAACACGGAATTCAGGTGGATTTTACGACACTTGATTTTTGCCTTTTTTTTTACGGAAGATCTCTATAGATCTATTGTGGACCAAACTAATTTGTATGCTGGTCAATACATTGCCGCTAATCCCCAGCCCTCCCTTGCCAAAGAATGGAAACCAATTACGGTTTCCGAATTAAAGCTTTTTCTGGGCCTTTCCCTCGGCATAGTTAAATTGAGTGAGCTGCGGTTATATTGATCCATTGACCCAGTTTACTATGTGCCCGTGTTCTCTGCCTCCATGGCCATGGCACAATACGAGCAGATCTTGCGGGTCATTCATTTCAACGACAATGAACTTTGTCGTCCTCGTGGAGACCCTGAATTCAATCGGATATACAAAATTCAGCCCCTCACAAACCACTTTAACAAACGTTTTGCAGCCTTGTATACTCCACATCAAGTTGTCTGCGTTAAGTGCCTGATTACATTTTCTTGCCGCTTGTCTTTCAAACAGTACCTTTCCTGCAAGTGTGCCAGATATGGGGTCACAATGTATAAGCTCTGTGACAGGGCCACAGGCTATACATGTAGTTTTATGGTTTATAAAGGAAAAAGATAGTCACGTAGAGCCAGAGAACTGCCCAGATTACATAGGGAGCGCTGGAACTTGGCGTCACCCTTATTCAGAAAGGGGTACCATTTGTATGTGGACATTACTCAAGCGTGCCACATTTTAGTCACTTGATTAATCAGCAAATTGGCGCATGTGGCACCATGCAACCTAATCGCCAGGGCTTACCCAAGTGGATTGTAGATTCCCATCATAGGCTTACAACGTCGCATGACTGCGCAATTGTCAGCTAAAGTGACAGTGCCGAACCGCAAAAAATTGCTCTGGTCGGAAGGGGGGTAAATTCTTCTGGGGATGAAATGGTTAATGTCACAGAGAGCCTCAAAAAGAAAAAAAGTCTGTAAGAACAACAAGACCAAATTAGGGTCTTACAGAAATAAAGCAGCCTCACAGGCAGTGTAATCTATGTGAAACCTACACAAAGGCTTTTTTACCAAGGAAACAGATGCAATAGGTCTCTGAAACAGAAAGTCCAAGGTGGTTATCTGGCAGATAGTACTCAAAGCCAGAAACCTCTGCACACCAGATGAGAAAAAAGCCAGGGGCATGGCCAAGACTGGCATGTGAGGGGACGCATCTCCCACAGCTCTCACAAGTGATCCATGATCGATCTTCCCAAGCCGCCTTTTTTTTAATATCAATAACAGTTTTATTTTCAATACATGTATAGATGCAGGACAGTCCTCGTAAGCAGCAAACAGTGGAGCAGCCATTAACATATTTGACAGTATCTAGAGCGCTGTCTGACCAACTATATGTCATCTCACAAGGGAGCGACTAGCTTGTATTGAGCAAAAGCTACATAAACCAGTTAAGTGCATGAAATTAAATAAACATATTCGTGCAGTATTGATCTTTTAGCCTGTCACGAGTCCCTAGTGGGCTCATGAGGAGAGAAATAAAAGGGGGGAAAGAAAAGGAAGTAAAAAGAAGAAAAAGGGGAGGGGGAACAGAAGGAAGGGAGTGGAACGAGAAGTCATCAGTGTGGATTGGCTACCTTCTCAGGATGCCTCCTCCCGACGATGCCACAGCTCCCAGACCTTGTCGTGGGCCTCCAGTCTGTCCTGCATTCTGGCCGTCATCTTCTCCATTAGTTCTACGTCCTTAATCCTAGCATATAGGGCCTCAGGGGGAGGGGGTACATTTCTTGTAGTGTGCTGGGATTTTCAGTGGGGGTAATTCTTATAAGCAAAATTTTGGACTCAGGGGGATCGACCTGTCTAGAAGCCGACCCAGTAACTGCTGGACCGAGTTCCAAAAAGGGACGATCAGCGGCCAGTCCCAGTCGACATGGAGAAGTGTCCCCTTGTCCCAGTGACAGCGCCAACAGCGATCAGAGGTGGTCGGGTATATGGCATGGAGAACGTCAGGGGTCATGTACCAGAACTAAAGAATTTGTGTTCTCTTTATATAGTGTGAAGATCGAGCTTTTTGCTGCCTGAGACCAGATCACCTGCCACTGTTCCATGGAAATCTCCTCACCAAGGGCCTTTTCCCATTTTACCATATAAGCATGTTTGCCCACAGTATCCACAGGCCTAGAATTCAATATTTTATATAGGTTAGAGAGTAAGCCCCTCTGTGCTGAGCCTGCCAATAGCAACCTTTCAAAAGGCGTTGGAGGGGAAAATTGCAGGTTTGGCGCCATCGTCATTTGGAGATATCCATAGATTTCCCGGCACAGTAGTTCATACTTGGCCTGCAGTTCCGCAAATGTGCGCATTTTGCGAGTCAGGGGATCCACTAGGCTTCCAAAGTGGAAGAGGTTCCGCATGGTCAATGGACAGGACATTCTGTAGGTGAGGCTGACACTCTGGGGTTACAGGCAAAGGAAGTCAGGAGGGAGCTATCCGAGGACAACTTATCCTGGCGTATCAATTTGCTCCACATGCGCCTGAGCTGGGTCATAGGGCCCAGCATACAGCCTTCCCAAGCCTTCTTACAGACCCTTACCACTTTATGCAGCAAAATACTGACCCAGGGATCTGTGTGAAACCCCCGCCGGCCCTCTGCATCAGAGGAATGATCCGTAAAGGACAAAATGAAGCCGCAGGTCCGGAATTCCAAGATAGCATTGCCGTGATCACAGTGAAGGGAACGCCACGTGGCACTGATAAGATGAAGGACCTGGGACACAAAACAAATGACCCCCCTCCAATGGACCCGTTTTACTACACCCAGAAGATGTCAGGTACCCTGGGGACAGAACAGCCATCCCGCTAGAGGGGATGATGCATCAGCAGTCAGGGGTGCAGCCAGCCATCTTACCAGATCACAGTGGGGATAGAGAGGTAGACCTCATGGCCCTGGAGCAACTGTACAGTATCTGTTAACACATTGAAGGAGCAGTTTGGGTGACTGTGGGAGGATGCATCACTACCAAGACAGAATTTACAAAAGATCCAGCTGTAGAGAGTAGTGTCAGTGTCATGGAAGATCAGTTACCTCCCATAGCCCAGGATAGTAAAGCTACATACCTGATGGCTAGAGAAGCAAACGATAGAACAGAAGATATGGAAAACAGTCTCAGACAAAATAACCTACACATTGTGGGCCTACCTGAGCGGGTGGAGGGCAGACACCCCACAACTTTTGTGGAGAACTGGCTACTTTATATATTTGGTAAGTGCTTTGATCTATGGAGCTCTTGACTACAAGGAATAGGACAGTATAATACAGACACGGATGGTCATTTTGTTTTCATTCACTGTCGCTTTGGTACATTGACATGTGCATTAGCTTGTGTTTACATACTTCCATCGCATTTTTGCGATTAGGGATTTTAACCCAGTCTTGGATAGACATCCAGCCCCTAGGTCCCTCTCTGCTCCCTCCCGGGGTACTCCCTCAAGGTTGCTGTAAGAAAGGGGTGCCCAACCAGTGGTCCGGGGGCCACATGTGGCCCGCGGAGCCCTCTGTGGCCCGCGACCTCCTGCTCTGGGATGGAATAAAATAGAATAGAATATTGTTATTAAAGGCACGTTTATTACTAAAATCATAGTGTATATATGGGCATATTTGTTCTGCAGGGGTTACTGGGCTGCTTTCAAACTGATCCAAAGGTGCAGAGAAGTGCACCTGTGGGTTACCTGCACTGAGTCATAGACTTCTATTACCTGTGAGTTTGGTGTGCTGAGAGTAGAGTGGGCTCTATAGAGTAGAGAGGGCTGCCGTTCCCCCGCTCTGCTCATTGTGGCCCGTGACCAGTTACCACGTCACTTAAGTGGCCCTTGTTCTTCAAAAGGTTGGGCACCCCTGCTGTAAGAGGTGGGCTGGGTGAATATCTGGTGGCACTGCAATCCGAATGTCAAGCAATTTACAGGTTTCTTCTAAACACATGGTAGTCTGTGTAGAATTGACCTGGGGGTGGGCAACCATAGCATGCTCCTGTTAGTCGCTGATTTGGTATATAGACCCCCTTAGTGCGTTAGACCATTCCCCATTAGTGATACATCTCCTGGTAGCCCCGCCAGCTACACTACCTAGAGCCCCTTGGAAAAGTAATTAATTCTGGTTGAAGCCATTTCACTCATGATGGAATAGTGGTGAGCATGCACGAGTCTTTCATGTGCCAGAATCCCAATATCTAGTGTTAACAATCAGAATCCTTCAAGGCATAATTTAGGGGCCTATTGGTAACAGAAACAAATAAAGTTAAACAGGCTTACCCATTCTTAAGGCTGAGGTTAAATCTCGGGTTCAGGTGATGGAACAATACATTGCCAGATCCCAGGCTGCCCAATCTGCCTATGAGCATTTACTCTCCTCCTTGGCCCAAAAGAAGAGATATTTCTCTAAACAGGCGTTCTTTGAGGAGGGTGAGAAAACTGGTCGCCTTTTGGCGAGGATTGCGAACTCTCACCAAAGATCACCTGCTATAGCAGCCATTGAGTCCTGGGCCAGCTCCCTAGTGTGCTTAAAGCGTTACACTGAAAAAATTGAAAATAAAGTCAGCAGCTACAAATACCGCAGCTGCTGACTTTTAATATATGGAAACTTACCTGTCTAGGGCGCCCGCGTTGTCGGCACGGGCGGGAAGTAGTTAACTGACAATTGCACAGTCATGCAATGCTGTACCCGAACATAATTTATATATGGTAATTTTTTTCACACAAATCATGCTCTGTTTTCGTGGTATTTGATCACCTCGGTTTTTTTTTATAAATGAAAAAAGACTCAATATTGGTTACCTTCTGCTATAAAACATATCCCATAAAAAAATAAAAATATCTAATCTTCATACTTTTGGCCAAAATGTATTCTACTACATGTCTTTGGAAAAAGAAAAAAAAATCCCAATAAGTGTATATTGATTGGTTTGCCTGAAAGCTATATCATCTACAAACTATGTGATATATACTGGAAGATTTTTTTATATACTCTTAATAGCAGTGATCAACAACTTATAGCGGTATGGCACGCAATCTGACACTTTGTGGGCACGGACATGGCCAATGAGATTATTACAGTGATCAATGCTAATAATATGCACCAACACTGTACTGACACTGGGCAGGAAGGGGTCAACATAGGGGTTAAATGTGCCTAACAAGTGTTTGTGTGCTGCTTTTACTAGGGATCTAGTTTTCATTCCCTGCTTAGCAAGAAATGAAAAAGCAACTAGATCCCTTGTCCCTGAACATAGCTCTGTGCAGTTTACATTAAGAAAGTTGTGTTCCATGAAGCTCAGAGCTAATCACTGGGTGATCAGCATGTGTTGTGATGAATTATTTTAAACTGAACAAAAATGCAGATTTGTTGGGCGGCATTAAAGCTTTCTGCTTTTCCAGCAACAGTTCTCATAGCTATTCACATAGGGAGGAGAGAGTCGTGTGGGCTGTGCTCTTTCTCCCCTTAAGTCACAGTACACAGGAGTTAACACAAAGTAGCTCCCCCCCCCCCCCCTATGTGCAGTATTTGACTACTGCCCCCATCTTCTCCCCACAGTGCTCCTCTACAAGCAGCAGAAATTGTGGGTCGGGTGGAGGGAGAGGAGTGTGCGTGCGAGTGAGGGGGTGGGGAGTGAGCAGAAAGCATAACCCACATTTGTGCAAAGGGGCGTCTTGTGCCAGGAGGGGGGATTTGTGTTGGGAGAGGGGATGGTGGGGTGTTGGAGCAGGGTTTGTGCTAGGAGAAGGAATTGGGGTGGGGGACATTGTGATAGGAGAGGAGATTGGAGCGGGGCTGTGCTAGAGGAGGGGATTGCAGCAGGTTTTTTCAGGTGTTGGGATTTGGGAGCAGGGGGATTTGTGCTAGAAGGGGGAATTTCAGATCACTGAATGCACAGACTACATTTTAGGGTTTATTCACACCTGCTGCAATGAGGTAATGTGCAAAATCACACATTTTCCTGTACTGCACAAAAATGTGCTGCCTTTTGCAGTTCAAATTGGGTGCCATTATTTCTAAATGACACCCTCAAGCATCCAGCAAATGCGTGTATATTTGCACTCATTAAAAAAACGACATGTGTAAAAACTTGGATGCACCTCTTGGAGTGAATGATCCCTGGTAGGTTTAAAAAATGGTTTCTGCGGGGCAGAGAGAACCAAATTTAGATCAGAGAAAGAAAGGGGTTTGCCAGGGGGAGATTAAAGTGGTTGTAAAGGAATTTTTCCCCCCCCTAAATGAATGAATGAATGAAAACTTATATAGCGCGGCACATGCGAACTGAATCGCCTCTGGGCGCTTGTTGTTCCTGTCTCCTTTGGTATCAAAAGAGATGAGTCTTGATCTTCCTCCTGAATGCTAGGTGGTTCTCCTCCAACCGAATGCTGGTTGGTAAAGCGTTCCATAGTCTGGGACCTTGGACCGCAAATCTTCTATCTCCTTTGGACCTGTAGTTGGCTTTCGGTATCTGGAGTAGATTTTGATTGGTGGATCGCAGAACGCGATTGGGATTATGAGATTTTATTTTTTCGCATAAATAATGGGGAGCATTCCCATGGATACATCTATGCGTTAGAGTGCTTTAAAAGTGATTCTGTCTTTTACTGAGAACCAGGGTTCTCAGTGAAGGTGAGATTGATTCACAAGGTTTTTTCCCAGTCACAAGTCTAGCGGCCGTGTTTTGAACGACTTGTAGACGAGCGATTTGGTACTTGGGGAGTCCGAGGTAAAGGGCATTGGCATAGTCCAGTCTGGAGTTTACAATTGTTCCCACTACGACCGCTATGTCATCTTTGAAAATAAGAGTAAGTTTGCGTAGTAGGCGCAGCAGATAGTGAGATCCGCTGACTAATGACCCTATTTGTGCATCCATTGTCATGTAGGAGTCGAAGATGACCCCAAGACTTTTGACTTTGGTGCTAGGGGTGATGATTTTGCCCAGAATGGGCGGGGGGGGGGGGGGTCCATGTTGTTGCAGGTTGATTCCTACGCTTGGCGTGAAACAGGAGAAGTTCTGTTTTCGCTCCGTTGAGTTTAAGATAACTCTTTGTCATCCAGTCCTCTATCAAAGAGAGGCATGTCTCTAGATCGAGGTGGTGATCCTTTTTATTGCAAATGCGAAAATATAGTTGCGTGTCGTCTGCATATGAATGATAGAGCAGTTTTTGGCGACAGAGGGGATCCTTGAGGGACTCCGCACGATAGTGTGCGTTTCTCAGAAGTGAAAGGTCCTAACTTCACTATTTGAGATCGGTTTTCCAAAAAAGAGGAGAACCAAGATAAATCGCCTTCTGCGACTTTGGCTACTTCCGCTAGCCTAGTCAATAGAAGCTTATGGTCTACTGTGTCGAAGGCTGCGCTTCGGTCCAACAGAACCAGGAGACAAGATTCTCCTTCGTCTGCGGCCTCGAGAACGTCATAGCCACCATATCTTGATCAGTGCGGTTTCCGTCCCGTGTCCGGGACGGAATCCCGATTGAAGTGGATCAAGTAGGTTGTGGGTATCTAGATGCTGTTGCAGCTGTTGTACCACTACTTTCTCCATGACCTTGGAAAGAGCGTTTAGGCCGGTTATGGCGGTGGAGTGGATCCTTAGGGTCCAGGGTGGGTTTCTTCAATATGGGTCGAATTATGCCCTCCTTCAACTTAGAGGGCACTATGCCCTCCCTGAAAGACTGGTTAATAAGCTGCGTGATGGAAGGTGCCATGATGTCAGCACATTCCTTCAGCATTTTAGTAGGGATGATATCATTTGGTGCAGTGCTGTTACGCAGAGCACCGATGATATTTTTTTTTTTAAAGTGTATTTTTGTGCGTGAACTCGAGAGAGAGGAGCCGGACTGCAGGAGTTGGGAGTAGGCAGACCCTCCCCCCGGAGGCAATCGCCATCCTTCTCCATGCCCCTGGTGGCAATGGCGGGTGTGAAGGGGGGCCTCCCACTCACCCCGCCCTACCTGCTCCTCTTGGGAGCCCAACTGGGGCCCAACGGGGCAGAGGGACTCCCCCTATGAGGGAGTGAGGGGGTCTAGCCCACCCAGCCAGCCCCGTAGGTCTTTCGCCTCTCTTTATTTTAGGAGGGCGCATGGCCAAAGTGCGTGTGTTTTAAACCAATTTTGTGTGCGTGCAAGTGTGGTGGTTTTTGTGGAGGGGGGGTGGGTGTACTGAGCACAGGCGTACCTTGCATAGCACACCCACCGGGAGCCGGGCTGAGACCACCAAACTCAATTCACATGTAGCCGAGACCGGGATCCGAACCCTTGGCTGCAGAGGTGAATGGCTTGTCAGCGCAGTGCCAATCACGTTGAGCCACCACAGCTCCCTTCACCGATGATATTTTTTGTGGCATCAATAGAAATGGGTTCCAGCTTGAACTTACCTGGTTGTGGTGAATTACTGCAGATGTTGTGTAGATAATTACGGGGGGGACTACGGGGGAAATTGTTTTGCCAAATGCTTTGCCGGATCCCCTCAACTTTATTAATGAAGTAATCTGATAATTCACTGCAAAATTCTTTAGTGTCTGAATTGGGGGCTTCAAGACATCCTGGATTCATGGTCTGAGTGACCAGCTTGAAGAGTTCGCGGGGGCGGTTGAGGGCACTGTTGATAGCCTCAGAAAAATATTTTTTCTTGGCTTTGTAGATTTCTTTGTGCTATTTTCTTGTACTTGCTTTGTAGATGGAAAGGTTTTCATCTTAGGAGCGTCTTTTCCAAGCTGCTTCCGCCCTTCTGCGCTCTTGCTTCAGTAACGCCAGCTGGTTGTTGAACCAGCAGGAGTTATTTTTCCGGATGTGGGTTTTACGTTTCGGCGCTATTAAGTCAACTGACTGTGTTTATAGTATCCAGTATTTCTTCAGCCGTTTGATGCGGCTGAATTGGTTTTATTTTTTCTCTTAACGTGGCTTTGAAGAGTTCCGAGTGGAGCTTCTTCTGACATCTAGTCCAGTGTGTTGTCACTGGGTTTGATGTTTTTGTTAAGGGGGGAATTCGGAAATAATGAATTTAATTGCATGGTGATCTGTCCATGGCAATGGTTCATTTTCCAAGATTCTTATTTCCAGATCTTGTCTGAAAATAAGATCGAGCGTATGACCTGAAGCATGTGTGGGCCCACATACTAGTTGTTGTAGCCCTAATCCTTCCAGGTGGTCGATACAGGCGTCGGCAACGGGGTCTTGCGGGGAGTTGGCCCAGAGGTTGAAGTGGTATAGGGTATAGGTGAAGATAAAGTCCGTCAATGAAGGGAGAAGCTGCGATTTTGGGCCGGGTGGCCTATAGCAGAGTAGAATCCGGACGGTCTCCTGGGAGTTTACTTGCAGTTGCAGAGTAAGGGTTTCCATGAATGGAAGAGGGTTTTGAAGGACTGGTTTAGTGATCGCAAGATGAGTCTTATGGATTACCGCCAGTCCTCCACCTCTTTGCCCTATCCTGTTTTCCATTATAATACGATAGTTTTCTGGCACCAATTCACCTAGAATGGTGTTACAGTCTGCTGTGAGCCAGCTCTCTGTAGTAAATAAAGAGGCAGTCTAAATCGTATTGTAGGATGAAATCATGGATGGAAGTCGGTGTTTTACTGCCGATCTTGTGTTGATCAGAGCACATGATATGTGCTTAGGCTGGGGCAAACGGCTGAGATTTTTGATAGTCGATCGTCGATCGATTCTCAGAAGTCGCTCAGTTCAAAGGGCTTTTTTGGTGATGGCTGGTAGTATTGCGGTGAGTAAATAGCTTCCTTTACCCTAGTGCAGTCCCTCCTTCACTTACCTCATCCTTCCATTTTGCTTTAAAATGTTCTTATTTCTTCTGAGAAATGCTCACTTCCCGTTCTGTCTAACTCACCACTGTAATGCAAGGCTTTCTTCCTGGTGTGGAGAAAGCCTCCTGAGGGGACGAGTAGGAGTGTCAAGACTCCCACTAACACACAGCTCCATTATCTGCAAAGTAGAGAGCGCCCTGACTTGCCTGCTCACCCCCTCAAGAGGCTTTCTCCACACCAGGAAAAAAGTCTTGCATTACAGTGGGCAGTTACAGACAGAAGAACAGGAAGTGAGCATTTCTCAGAAGAAATAAGGACATTTAAAGTGGAGGTTATCACAACTATATTGTAACACAACCGCTGCAATATGTACATCATCAAAAAGGCACAGCATTTTTTTTTTCCATATGTAAATACCTTTCATTTGCATTTCATAAAGCGTCTTCCGGGATTCCCTTCTTGTGGGAGTAGGCGTTTCCAAGCCTTTTCCCGTTGCCGCAATGCAATGTAGGGCTGTTTTCTGGGAGCACAGTGCTGCAGCTCTATCCCCGTACTGAGCCATAACCATGCTTATTTAGATTGTGCATACCATCACAACGG
Source organism: Rana kukunoris (assembly GCA_029574335.1). Classification (NCBI taxonomy): domain Eukaryota; kingdom Metazoa; phylum Chordata; class Amphibia; order Anura; family Ranidae; genus Rana; species Rana kukunoris. Next base: position 41,682,958 of record CM056058.1, on the reverse strand, counting down.
GGCATGAACGTTCAATGACGCTGCCCATTGTGATGGCAACCTTTCAGTTTACGGCGCTACTCGCCATAAACACTGTGCAGCCGTGAGAATACAGAAAATGATTGCGTGTGGGCCCACAATGCCCACAAGCAAAATTGAAACTCCCAGGAACGGATTTTATAACTCCTCCTTTACAAGGAAAACGGACAGCAGATACTTGCAGAGACTAAACAAGTGAGTGTACCTTAGTATTGGTAAACCCTATTGAATGCAAAAAAAAAAAAAAAAAGTTTGGCCGCAGAACCCCCGCTTTAAAAGCAAAATTGAAGGATGAGGTAAGTAAAGGAGAACTGCAGTAAGGTAAATGAAGCTATTTAGGGAAAACATTTTTTCCTTTACAACCCCTTTAATAAGAGACATCCTGTAAAGTAATTTTGTATTTATTTTTTATTTACAAGGGAGAGCAAAGAGGCCGTTGAAAAAAGAATGAATAAAGTGGAGTCCTGGACTTTAGGAGTACTCAAGCCCAATATTTCTTCCTGAAAGAGACTTTTCTAGCATTAAGTAAGGTAGGAATCAGACTCAGAAACACATCTATTCTTGAACACCTGCATTTCAGTGCAAATGGCGTTAACCGCTTGCCGACCACCGCACAACTTTTTACGTCGACAGAATGGCATGTCTGTGCAAATGGGCGTGTATATATACACGTCCCCTTTAATTTGCCGGCCGTGTGGCAACACGCACTGACGCGAGCTCCGTGACCGTGGACTCTATGTCCACCGGTGTCCCGCGATCGGGTCACAGAGCTCATCACCCCTTTTTTTCCTAGTGATCAGTCACTGAGGGTTTGTTCCTCGTCATCGGGAACAACCGCTCAGTGATGTGTCACGGCAAGCCATGCCCCTAAACGTTAGAAGCACTCTCTAGGTCACACTTAACCTCTTCAGCACCCCCTACAGGTTACCCCCTTCACCGCCAGTGTCAATTTTACAGTAATCAGTGCATTTTTATAGCACTGATCGCTGTAAAAATTACAATGAAATGGTCCCAAAAGTGTCCGCCATAATGTTGCAGTCACAAAAAAAAAAAAAAAAAAAAAAAAAATCGCTGTTTGCTGCCAGTACTAGTAAAAAAAAATATTAATAAAAATGTCATAAAACTATCCCCTATTTTGTAGACGCTATAACTTTTGCGCAAACCAAACGCTTATTGAGATTTTTTTACCAAAAATATGTAGAATACGCATCGGCCTAAAGTGAGGGAAAAAAACGTTTTTTTTTTAATATATTTTTTTGGGGGATATTTATTATAGCAAAAAGTAAAAAAAAATTCCCTCAAAATTGTCGATCTATTTTTGTTTATAGCGCAAAAAATTAAAACCGCAGAGGTGATCAAATACCACCAAAAGAAAGCTCTATTTGTGGGGAAAAAAAGGACCTCAATTTTGTTTGGGAGCCACGTCGCACGCAAATGGTGCGGGGCTGAAGTGGTTAAACCTGGAGACGGAGAAGCAGGATGGAATACAGGGACTTGAGAAAGCAGATCTGGTCTGTTAGGAAGAGGCCGGGGGTCATATACTAGAAGTATGTCTGTGCACCAGATTCTTCTGGGCCAGTTTGATGTAATTAGAAAACACCATTTTCTTGTCTTGCTCTATTTTCTTAAGCAAGACGGTGTCACACTTAAATCTAACGCAGTTGGTCAGACACTAAATCTAGCTTCTATGTTCTTCACCTACAATATAGCAGCCCCCTTTCCCATAAGGCAAGCAGGCCTACCGGTACTCGGCCACAATGCTAGATGTAAACTGAGCAAAGCAAATGGGTACCTGTGGTTGGCAGACATGCAGAGTGACAATCCAGGTACAAGACAGGCAAGGTTCAGAATAGTCTGTTAATCTGTAGTCAAAAGACAGGCAGAGTTCAGAGTGTAGTCAATATTCGATCCAAGATCAACAAGGGGATCCAAACACCAGAGCAGGACAGACAAAGAGCTTGGAGCACACTATATAAATCCAATATTACAAGCATTTGCTGGCTTGTCTGGCTTAAATCAGGTTTGGTCTCCACCCAGAAACTGGCCCCATCAATCACCTTACAAGTGGACAGAGGTCGGAAAGCATCATAACCAAAACCAGGATGCTGAAATGAGATTAGCAGCTGTCAAGAACAGGGCAAGTTCCCCTAGTCTGAAAAACTTGCATCTGTGTGATCATTTTTTGGCGATAGAAAAGGAACTTCCCCACTGTTAGGGCTTGGCTATCCATCAAGATAGGCAGTTGCTTGTTTGGCTAGAATGAAGCATTGGCAAATCAAGAGGAGGAGTCCATTTGATCCAGAATGGCAAGAAAGGTTATTGGAGTGTTCTTGAATGGAATTGGGCCAAGCTTGCCTAAATGAACTGTTTCCCACACAAACATACGCGCCTGCTAGGCACACTGTATAAACTGTATGTGGCTTTAGCCACATACAGTACTATGTTTCGGCTGTGGGACATGAACATCCCCGCTCCTCATGGGAAACAAAATTGAGTCGGACCGAAGGACGTTCAGCGATTCATAGACCGCTTTGTGTTCTCTGAATGAAAACAAAGCTTCCTCCGATTGACTGAGGCGGAAATCGTGAAATGATCTGCTTATCTAAAGCTAAAATCAAATGCGGAGGCCGGGTTAAAGTGGGCTCTTGCTCAGGTGCAAAGGGACGTATCGCCACTCTGAGGTTGAGTGTTGTGCAGGCCTTTAGGAGAACAATTGTTCGCCTATGATTTTTGTATTGACTCCTTTTCACCTGGTCTCCGCCATAGCTACAACTGAGGGTAATCCCATGTGTGGTACTCACAAAATATGTTAAGTGTAAGGTAAGCTTTTTCGTAAGTAGTATGCAGTAACCCAGTTGTAGACTGTACTGTAAATAATTCTGCTTACATAAATATTAGGATGGCAATGAGGAATCTCTTCCCAAGTGTGTGCAACTGAACAGTCAGACACGATTAGCCAACATCTCTCCATACATATTGTTTTAACCAATAAACCAGCAAACATTTTCATCCAGATTGAATTTTTATCAAATCATGTTCCAAACAAATCTACACAGCCATGCTCACAAATAATATCATGTATATGGTCAGGCATCTCCACATACATATGTTGTGCCGGTGCATGGGTACCTTTAAACAAGTTATAAATATAAAACTTCTACTACCATCACTAAAGTGTCAATAAACCCAAAACTGTATTGTAAGGTATATCTAAAATACATTTTGAAATCCTATCAAATTTTAATCCTTCTCCTTAATCTGAAAGATCTTGACGTATAAAATATAAAAATTATAAAGGAATTTTAATTTAGAGATATATGAAACACATATTAAGGCATGTGCACATGGGTTTATTGAGACTTTAATCTTGCAAAGACAGACATTTCACAGAAGTAATGCATTTTTTTTTACCTTTATCTCCGATGAAGAACTAAACTGAGGTGGACCGTTAAGTAGTGGCTGGCTGGGTTTAGGGTCACCGAAACTTGGTGTTGGTGAACTTGGAGAGTTTACACTTAAGGGTAATAGTAAACTGGGTCCAGTGCTGGTATTACTGCTGTTGCTGGATGGTTGGAGGACACTGTTTGTCTCTTTCCTAGAAGAAATGAAAAAAAACTCAACCACCTTCATAATTTTTTAAATAACAGTGGTATGTAGCAACTCAAATACGCTCTTACTAGTTAAGGGCAGTTAGACACTGAATGCTACATATTACTGTTTTTTGCACTAAATTGTATCACAGAAAAGACCTTGCAATGCTCTCTCCAGTTCTAAATCAAAATATAATTTCACTTTGATAACTGTGAGGGAATGGAAGCACAACTACAGAAAACTGATGTTTATCCTTTCATGATCAGAATTCTGCTTTGACAGCTTTGTTCTCCGTTTTCATTACAAGTCAAAACGCTTAGGTAATTTTCTACAATTTCTATGAAACATTTGACAGGTCCTTAACCACTTCATTACTAGGCACTTAAACCCCCTTCGTGCCCAGACCAATTTTCAGCTTTCAGCGCCGACATACAACACTGTACCCAAATTATATTTTCAGTATTTTTCTCCCACAAATAAAGCTTTCTTTTGGTGGTATTTGATCATCTCTGCGATTTAAATTTTTTGCGCTATAAACAAAAAAAAACCAGAACATTTAAAAAAAAAAACAACAATATTTTTTACTTTTTAATATCCCAATTTGTTTATTTTTTTAAATAAAAATTTTCCTCGGTTTAGGCCGATACGTATTCTTCTACATATTTTTGTTAAAAAATTCACAATAAGTGTATATTGATTGGTTTGCGCAAAAGTTATAGCGTTTACAAAATAGGGGATAGATATACGATTTTTATTTATTTTTATACTAGTAATGGCGGAGATTTTTTTTTGTCAGGCCTGCGATATTGCGGCGGACGTATCGGACACTTGACACAATTTTGGGACCATTCACATTTATACAGCAATCAGTGCTATAAAAATGCACCAATTACTGTATAAATGTGACTGGCAGTGAAGGGGTTAACACTAGGGGGCATGGAAGGGGTAAATGTATTCCCTGGGTGTGTTCTTACTGTGGGGGAGGGGGACTGACTGGGGGAGGTGACCGATGCTGTGTCCCTACGTACAAGGGACACAGCATCTGTCTCCTTTCCCTGACAGGATGTGGATCTCTGTGTTTACTCACAGAGCTCCACGTCCTTGCTGTGTCAATGCCGATCGCGAGTACCTAGAGGACACCGCGGCCGCCAGGCACACGCATCAGCTTCCCAGCAATGCACCGGGCACAATGTTTCCCAGCGGTGCACGGGGGAATGTAAACAGGACCAAAGACGTCCACCAGGCACTAGAGAGCCGTGCTGTGGACGTCTTGTCTATAGCGCGGCCCTCTAGTGGTTAATGTCCAATGACTGGATTCAAAAGTTGGGAATGAATGTTTTGTATTTGCTCTTTAATGTGAACGCTGCTCAGATTGACAAATCCCAGCATTTAAACCATGCATCTAAACTTGCAAGTTGCAGGTGCGAAGGTTACATAGTTAAATAGTTATAGTCAGGTTGAAAAAAAAAAAAAAAAAAGACACCAGTCCATCTAGTTCAACAATAAAATAAAAAATATAGTACAATCCCACATACCCAATTCTATACCCACAGTTGATCCAGAGGAAGGCAAAAAACAAACAAACAGCAGAGCATGATCCAATTTGCTACAGCAGAGGAAAAAAATCCTTCCTGATCCCCCGAGAGGCAATCAGATTTACCCTGGATCAACTTTACCTAAAAATGTTAGTACCAGGTTGCCATCCTGCTTTCACCGTCTACCTAATGGATTCTCTCTAATGTGAACCGAATATAGCACAAAACTTTCCTAAAAAGGAATACAAATGAAACGTCAGGTAATGAAATTGTGCCTGATTGAAAGGATTACGACCCCTTTGTTTTAAAGAATATTGTAATGAACCTATCAATACAAAAAAAAAACTAAACGGGGGGAGGGGTGATGAACTCTCCCCCACACGTAAAGGCCAATGAGAATCAAAATCCCTGTCTTAAGTCACTCCTCAATCAGAGGTTACCGCCGTAGCCAAAAACATGCATACAAAAAGGGGGATTGTATCACCTAGAGTGCCCCAGGTGACATAGAGGGCTACTATAGGCTGTAATTGGACAATGATCAGGTCTTATGGCCCATACACACGATCCGAATATCGTACTAAAACGAACGTCCGATGATGGATCGTACGATTTTCGGATCGTGTGTACACTACTTGCGAGAGCCGATCACGACTGTTCATCCGATATTTTTCGATCGGACATGCGCGAAAATTTTCCACGTACGATTTCAGATCGTACGATTTTCGTTTAGTCAGTACAGCCGTCGTCCGACAATACAATACAAATACATTACAACCAGGGCCGGCGCAACCACCAGGCGGACCAAGCGGCCGCTTGGGGCGGGCAGGTCCGCAACCTGGGATGGAGCGGAAAAATTACCTTTTTTTTTTTAAATACTTTATTGTCCGGAGTTGCCGCCGCCCTCCGGCGCCCGGTGTCCCGCTCCGATGTGCTAATGCGCCGCAGCGCCTGTCAGCTGCGGTCACTGGATGTGGCCCGGGCGCAGCCAGTCCCGACTCCCTTACCCAAGTTACTGGTGATGGATGACGCCGGGTCCGGGCCTGTACGGCACGGCACTTTAGTGACGTCCTCCTCCGCGCAGGAGGACGTCTGACGTCACTGAAGGGGCGGCCCTCCGCTGCTGGCGCCGCAGAGGCTGCAGCAGTAGTTGTGACACAGTACCCAGTCCCGCGCCGCGGCGCCGGAAGATTAGAGAAAATCGCACAGGAGGTGAGGGTGGGCAAGAAGAATGGATGGATGATGGAAGAAGGCGCAAGGAGGGTTAATGGAGACTGGGTCGGGTGGATAATTAATAAAGCAGGAGGGCATAATGGAACTGGAAGGAGTGGGGGGGGGGGGGGGGAATGGCGGAAGCAGAGCAGGGCCCAGGGGGGATGGATCATGGAAGAAGGAGCAAGGGGGGTTAATGGAGATGGGGTCGGGTGGATAATTAATAAAGCAGGAGGGCATAATGGAAGAAGGAGGGGGGGGGAGGAATGGTGGAAGCAGAGCAGGGCCCAGGGCAGGGTGATGGATGATGGAAGAAGGAGCAAGGGGGGTTAATGGAGACTGGGTTGATAATGAAAGCAGGAGGGCATAAAAAGGACTTCTGCCCTCTCTTGCTATATAATAAATGTTTGGGGTACACAGTATGTTTTACATTTAGTAGTATGGTGTATATTATACTAAGAATTTCTGGTGTGGCGTGGTTTTAGGGACTTCAGAATGTGGCAGTATGTGGTATTATTATATTCAGAGGGTTTGGTGTGTAGCTAGAAGAATGCATGATGGTCTGGACCAGATTGAGAGGAACAATAAAATAAATTACATAGATGGTGAGTTACTGATATCCTGGTGTATTTTTGCCTGACTATGCAGTGCTTTAGTCACATTTCTGCAGTTATGATTAGTGAAACTACAACTCCATGTATAACCTTACCACTGTTTAGATGAGTGGTGTCCAAACTGCAGCCTTCCAGATGTTGCAAAACTACAACTCTCAGCATGCCCGGACAGCATTAGGGTTGAAATTTTGCAACATCTGGAAGGCCGTAGTTTGGACACCACTGGCTTAGATCATGCTGCAAGCTGTAGTTTCACATGGTCAAAACTTCAAACCAAGAAAGGTTAGATTTTTATAGTGCTCACTGTGAATATTTACATTATCTAGCACATTAGTTGAATTGCATTCAGTTAAATCTCTGGAAACTTGTGTTCTTGGCATGGCTTGGCTGCCGACTAGTATGGCCGCGTAGTACATTATCTGTACGTTATCAGTGTGTGTTATCTTTGGTGTTGAATAGGACTGAAGGTCCTAAAAATCTCATGTTCTCAAAAAACTCATGTTCTGATATTATAGTTTGAAAATATGTTTATATGCACTTATTGCAGTTCTTTTAACCAATAATGGTAATGTTTTGCCTTGAATAGGCCGTTTTAGTGTTGTACTGTTTGTGTGCAGTACTATTTCCTGCACTTCTACAAGTCTGTTTGCACTATTTACTGCATTTTTGCTCATTGGTAATGTTACTTTAATGGTAATATTTTGCCTTGAATAGGCCGTTTTAGTGTTGTACTGTTTGTGTGCACTACTATTTCCTGCACTTTTACAAGTCTGTTTGCACTATTTCCTGCACTTATTGGTAAAAAATGTGTTTTATAGCTGTATAACTTATTTTGTTAAATCGTTAATAAAAATGCACTTAACAAAAGCACAAATTAGTGTGTTTTTTTTATATAAAAAAATTATTGAAAGAAACATTTTTGCAAGGGAGGTGGGTGGCCGTTTGGGGGGGGGGGGGGGTGGCGTCAAAATGGAGCTTCGCTTGTGTAGGCAGAAATCCTTGCACCGGCCCTGATTACAACACATGACATCACTTCCGATCTTTTTTTTCTGTCGCACGAGAATTTTCGTGAGTTGAATAACCTATTTTATTTTACTTGCGATTATTAAGCGAAAAAAGTCGTACGATCCATCGGCCGATATTCTGATCGTGTGTATGGGCCATTAGATATACATCAAAAACAATATATCAGATTCTCAAATTTCACATTAAATCATATCACTTAAATTTCAAATATAAAAACTAGCTGCTGTTATTAACCACTTAAGGACCGCCTACTGCACATTTAGGTCGGCAGAATGGCACGGCTGAGCACATCAATGTATATATACGTTGATTTTAGTACCCAGCTGTGGGTCACAGGTGCACGCCCGCGGCGCGCTCCCGTGACCCGGTCCGAAGCTCCAGGACCGGGACCGTGGAATTCGCGGACCCGATCGCCGCTGCAGTGCGGCGATTCGTCCCTGGAGCGGAATCGCGATCGATGACATCACACCTACAGCCACACCCCCTACAGTTGTAAACACACACATAGGTCACACATCCCCTACAGCGCCACCTGTGGTTAACTCCCAAACTGCAACTGTCATTTCCACAGTAAACAATGCAATTTAAATGCATTTTTTGCTGTGAAAATGACAATTGTCCCAAAAATGTGTCAAAAATGTGTCAAAATTGTCGCAGTCACGAAAAAAATCCGCTATTAGTAGTAAAAAAAAAAAAAATTAATAAAAATGCAATAAAACTATCCCTTATTTTGTAAACGCTATACATTTTGCGAAAACCAACCGATAAACGCTTATTGCGATTTTTTTTACCAAAAATACGTAGAAGAATATGTATCGGCCTAAACTGAGGAAAAAAAAAATTTTTATATATATTTTTGGGGGATATTTATTATATAAAAAAGTAATATTGCATTTTTTTTTATTTTAAATTGTCGCTCTATTTTTGTTTATAGCGCAAAAAATAAAAACCGCAGAGGTGATCAAATACCACCAAAAGAAAGCTCTATTTGTGGGGGAAAAAAGAACGCCTATTTTGTTTGGGAGCCACGTCACACGACCGCGCAATTGTCAGTTAAAACAACGCAGTGCCGAATTGCAAAAAGGGGCAAGGTCCTTTACCTGCATTTTGGTCCGGGTCTTAAGTGGTTAAATGCCGGCCAGTGTTGCATTAAGCTGGAGCTTAAAGTGTATGCACAGACAAAACACACAAAGACAGACAAACATCAAACAAATAATAAACAAATACAGTCCGGATGCCTAAATGTCTGCACTTGCTAGGCTCCCAAACTGTAATACACCGTAAATGTTAAATAATCAGATACATAATGGGAAAACCAACCAAGTGCGTCCCCGCGGGGGATAATGAGGAATAGCAGATGTGTAATTCCAAGCTGATACTATGTAGACAAAACCCCTAATGCTGGGTAGTATACCCCTGCAGATGTTTTTTTGAAAAAGAAAATAAATACTTCATAACCCTCCTTAAGGAAATCTTCAGGCTATATTGTTGATTAACCAATCGTGCGTGGAAGTGCTTTTCAATTGTAGATACCTGCAGTCTTGATATAGGTATAACAAAGCAGTTGGGGTATGCAATGGTGAGAGGTGAGCTACCAACATGTGCCGGCCCAATACCGGCTAGATGAACCGTGGATACCAATACAATGATCAAAAGTATCCCTGTTAGATTTGTAGCTCAAATAACCCTACACAATGCATTCCTTTTGCCGAGAATCCAAAAATCGGCCAAAGACAGCCCTATATAGAGATATATATCATGGCCGAATTTATGTCCAGTGTACTGCTGAATGTCACTTCAAGTGACAAATATCCAGCGGATTCGTATTGTTTATTATTTGTTTGATGCTTGTCAATGTCTGTTTTTTGTCTGTGCATACACTTTAAGCTTCAGCTTAGTGCAACACTGGCCGGCATTTAATAACAGCTAGTTTTTATATTTTAAAATGTAAGCGATATGATTTATTGCGAAATTTGAGAATCTGATTTAATAAATTGTTATTTTGTATATATATCTAAGACCTGATCATTTACCAAATACAGCCTATAATATCCCTCTATATTACCTGGGGTACTCTTTCCTTAAGTGATACAATCCCCTTTTTGTATTGTAATGAACCTAGCCTATTTTAAAAAGCTGCAATATAAAACAATGTACCTTTTTCCACATGACTAAGATTTTGACATCTGTTTCTAACACCAACCAAAATAATGGCCATTTACATTCCCAACTGCCAATCCAAGCTACAGTAGGGAAATCAAAGTGTTGCGAAACATAAAAAATGTTTACCTTAATGCATTGTTTGCATTAAAGGGTTGTAAAGGTAATCCCCCCTAAATAGCTTCCTTTACCTTAGTGACCTAAATGTCCTAATTTCTTCTGAGAAATCCTCAGTTCCTGTTCTTCTGTCTAACTACACACCGAGAAAGCCTTGCATTACTGTGTGGAGTTACAGACAGAAGAACAGGAAGTAAAAGCAAAATCGAAGGGTGAGGGAAGTGAAGGAGGACTGCAGTAAGGTAAAGGAAGCTATTTAGGGGAACATTTTATTTACCTTTACAACCCCTTTAAGGGTAAAAAAAAACAAAAAAACAACGTTTTAATTTCGGCTGCATCTTTTCTTCTCTTACTTCCCCTTCACACATCATTCGAGAAGCAGCAGGATCCATTGACGCCGTCAATCAAATGCAGTGAAGAGGAAGTGGGGGTTGACTTAACATGTCTGTTCTACAAGTCCCTCTCCCTCTTTGGACATACTGGATGAATTTAGCAGCATTTACACATTCACCATTCTACCTCAACTTGGTGCTGAACAGAAGAGTGATACACCCCTTGTATTTTTAATACACACTCAGGTAATACAAACAAAATCAGCTATAGTTCTGTAAATTCTGCCTACCTATGAGTCAAAAAGCTTTCTGAATTTCTTCAGCTGCACTGAATGCTGGGGACTTGAAAAGCACAGAACAGTATTTGCGGTCTATTCAATTCTTCAAAAGCAGTTTGGCGTGTCTGTTAGTGATGGTATAAGTGACCACTATTTCAAACTTAATTTATTTGGAAAGAGAAGGATTTTTGACTCGCTTTTTTTTTTTTAAACAGTGCCCCTACAAGAACTTTGTGGTCAAAAGCACCATTCCTCAGGAAGGATGTACTGGAAATGGAGCGAATACAAAGCTAATAAAAGAATCTGGAGGATATTAGTTTAGAGGAAAGGTTGCGAGCACTGAACTTATTCTCTCTGGAGAAGAGATGCCTGAAAGGGGATACGATTTCAAATTTACAAATACCGTACAGGTGACCCCAAAATAGCGATAAAACTTTTTCGCGGAAGCGAGTTTAACCACTTAAGGACCCGCTCATGTACATATACGTTGTTACTTTAAAGATGGATACCTCGGTAACGGCAGCAGCTGCTGCATCACTGAGGTGCCGATGCGCGTGCCTGGTGGCTGCAATGTCCTCCAGGCACCCGTGATCGGCGGTTACAGAGACAAGGACGTGGATCTGTGTGTGTAAACATAGGGACACAGATCAGTCACCTCCCCCAGTCAGTCCCCTTCACCCAGTTAGAACACTGTGCAGGGTACACATTTAACACCCCCCCCCCCTAGTGTTAACCCCTTCAATGCCAGTCACATTTATACAGTAATTAGTGCATATTTATAGCACTGATCGCAGTATAAATGTGAATGGTGCCAAAAATGTTTTTAAAAGTGTCCGTCAATGTCGCAGTGCCAATAAAAATCACAGATCGCCGTCATTACTAGTAAAAAAAAAAAAAAAAAAATAAAAGTTAAAAATAATTCTGTCCCATATTTTGAAGGCGATATAAAATTTGCGCAAACCAGTCACTTATTGTGTTTTTTTTTTTTTTTTAACCAAAAATATGTAAAAGAATACGAATACGTACCGGCCTAGACTGAAAAAAAATAAAAATGTTTTAAAAAAAAAAAATTGGGCTATTATAGCAACAAGTAAAAAATATTGAATTTTTTTCAAAATTGTTGCACTTTTTTGTTTATAGCGCAAAAAATAAAAACCGCAGAGGTGATCAAATACCACCAAAAGAAAGCTCTGCTTGTGGGGAAAAAAGGACGCCAATTTAGTTTGGGAGCCACGTTGCACAACTGCGCAATTGTCAGTTAAAGCGACAAAGTGCTGGAAGCTGAAATTTCACCTGGGCAGGAGGGGGCTATATGCGCCCAGTAAGCAAGTGGTTAAAGCAACATTTTCTAAAAGTCATTTTTTCAAATGACAACATTTTTTTTTTTTTTTTTTTTTGCATTTAAGTCTAAATATGAGATCTGAGGTCCTTTTGACCCCAGATCTCATATTTAAGAGGACCCGTCATGCTTTTTTCTATTACAAGGGATGTTTTTTTTTTCAGTGTAAAAAATAATAAAATAAATACAAAATACATTTTTTTTTTAAAGTGCCCCGTCCCAACGAGCTTGCACGCATGAATAGCGCCTGCATATGAAAACTGTGTTCAAACCACACAAGTGAGGTATCACCACGATCGTTAGAGCGAGAGAAATAATTCTAGCCCTCCTCTGTAGCTCAAAAGATGCAACCTATAGAATTTAAGGGTAAAAGTTTGACGCCATTCCACGAGCGGGCGCAATTTTTAAGCGTGACACGTTGGGTAAAAAAAATTGGGCCAAATTTATTGTTGTCTTATTTTTTAACTCAAAAGTGAATTTTTTTTTCAAAAAAAAGTGCGCTTGCAAGACCGCTGCGCAAATACTGTGTGTCAAAAAGTATTGCAATGACTGCCATTTTATTCTCTAGTGTGTTAGAAAAAAATATATATAATGTATGGGAGTTTTAAGTAATTTTCTAGCAAAAAAAATGTTTTAGTCTTGTAAACGCCAAATCTGAAAAACACCCAAGGTCCTTAAGTGGTTAACAAGACACGTGGCCACTCATTAAAATTAGAAGAAAAGAGGGTTAACCTTAAACTATGTAGAGGGTTTTTTACTGTAAGAGCGGCAAGGATGTGGAATTCCATTCCAAAGGCGGGGGTCTCAGCGAAAAACATTGTTGGTTTCAAGAAACTATTAGATAAGCACCTGAACGACCACAGCATAAAAGGCAATACTGACATATAATCACACACATAGGTTGGACTTTATGTACTTGTGTCTTCTTTCAACCTCACCTACTATGTAACTATGTATCCACAAAAAAATGGCCATCCATGTGGTAAAAACTTTTAAAGTATGAACAAAAAGGCTATTTTGGCAGTAAAAAATCTCAAAGGAAATATTCTTGATGGGTATAAATGGTGGTTTCTGAAGAGCAGAGAGAACCAAATTAAGGACCAAGGGAAGTACAGGGTGCAGTAAGGAGGGGGGCCAATCACAAGAAACATTTAGAATAAAGGTTTTTAACAAGGGAGTGTGAAGCTAAAAGGTCTTCAAATAAGAACGTATAGGGCAGATACCTGCCCTTTTAGGGTGCCAAGAGCTACATTCTTGTCAACACCTATTTGCAAAAAGGCCAGAATGCAAGGTACTGAGTAATCTCCGGGACTGAATTCAACTGCATTTGCACCAAGCAAAGCAAGATTTTCTTTTTTTTTAGGTAGTCTAAATGGCTTTGCTTGCGGTCAGCTTTTCATAGACTCAGATCCCTCTCACCTTGGGTTTCTACAACAAAAACACAGAATGTGAAGCAGGGTAGAAGCCTTGAGATAGCAGATTTGACCTGTTGGGAAGAGGCCAGATGTAGTCTGCAAGAGTTATGGGTTTGCCTGTGCAATTGGTTCTTCTAGGCCAGTTCAGTGCAATTAGATCCAGTTTTCCTCTTTTGCTCTATTCTGTGGAGTGCGCAAGGCAGAATTTTAAGTGGAGAGAAAACACAGGTTAGTTTGAACTGAGACCAGGGGATAATTACAGCATATTAGCCCAGAGCTATAGGATCACTGGTTCTGGCCACAAACAGAAGTAGATTGTTGTATCTGAAGGCTAGGATGTCTGCATCTGGAGTCACCCATTTTGGCATCTCTGGAAGAAGAAAGCATTCTCCTTGGTCCAAGCGGTGGTGGCTGAGATAACCCGTCTGCCAGTCATTCACTCCAGAGATGTGGACTGCAGAAATCCTTGGTCAGGGGATTTCTGCCCGTGATAGGATTTCGGCATCTTTCTTCAAAACAGCCAGGCTCCTTGTGATCCCTTGGTGGTTGATATATGCCATTCTGGGGGCACTGTCTAACTGTACCTCCTTTAAGAAGGAAGGGCCCAGTGGCAGAGGGGAAAACCTAACAGCTCTGAATCAAAGATACGGATGTAGAGTTTGGTTTCCTCTTTCGGCCATATTTCCTGAACGGTCAAAGACTGGAAGACACCTCCCCTGTCTGACAGAACTTTGCGAATGTAAGGAAGGAACGCTTTGTTCCGTTAGAGCTGATGTAATGATTTAAACTGGACAAGGACGTTTTTGTCTGGCTAGATAAGAGCATGGGTAAGTCTAGTGAAAGAGCCTGCTCTTTTCATGCAAACAGTTTCGTTTGAAATTTCTGGAGTGGTAGGTTAGAGCAGTAGAGTTGCAGGTTAGCACACTATAGGGCGGTAAAGTGGCAGGTTGAGTTGGTATAGGGAAGTATATTGGCAGGATCGATTAGTATAGTGGCAGGTTAGGTTAGTATAGAGTGGTATAGTAGTGTCAGGAACAATGAATCAGAAGGGGACAGAAAAAAGTAGTAAAAAAAAAAAAAAGTTATCAAAATATAAATCACACCTTTTAATATAGTGGTAAAAGGGGTACAAATAATAAACAAGGTCGAAACATAGGTTTCGGTAATCAAAGCGGGTAGTCAGTGCAAGCCAGCAAATCAGGAAACCAGAGATTCAGAGTAGTCGGAGACCGCAAACAGGATCAGGAACCAGAAGGGAGGTCAGCCGGGCAAGTCTTTAAACAGTAACACAGCAGAGAATCTTTAGATACGATGACCAAGGCGAAGGCATGGAAGAAATGAACCAGAGTTTAAATAGCCAGAAGGAGCTGGCTGACGAGCAGGAAACGATCACCAGGTGAGGCACTGTGGAACGATGAGTGCTGGCAATTAACCAACAGCTGAGCACTGAGAAGGGAGGGCTGAGTCCAGTCCCGACAATACCCCCTCCTCAACGACCACACCACCTCAGAGGGCCACCAGGTTTGAGGGGAAAATGTCTATGGAAAGCACAGAGGACAGGAGCATGTATGTCCGAAGATGATACCCAAAGAGCGCTTCTCTCGAACGTACCTTTTCCAATAAACCAGGTACTGTATGCGCCTACAGGAGTCAATGATTGATTGCATCTCGTACTCCTCATGGTTCTCAACCTGAACCGGGCGAAGACGTGGTACAGAGGTGGTGAAGCGGTTGCACACCAAGGGTTTTAATAAGCAGACATGAAATACATTTGAAATACACGTTAGAAGGTCGAATGTGTAAGCCACTGGGTTGATCTTATGGAGAATACGAAAAGACCCTATAAATCGTGGTGCCAGTTTCAGTGAGGGAGCACGGAGTTGAAGGTTGTGAGGTGACAGCCAGACCCTCTCCCCAAACTGGTAGGAAGGCGCAGGTAGGCGTCTGCGGTCATCATGGAGTCTGTACCCATTAGTGGCACATTGCAAGGACTCTTGGACCTGTACCCAAGTGGAACGAAGACCACGGAAATGCTCCCTAATGCAAAAGTTCGAGGAGTAAATGAGTAAGGCAACATGTATGTTTGGAAACCATAATTCGCCAAAAACTGAGACAATTGGGAAGCAGTATTGACAGCACTATTGTGAGCAAACTCTGCCCAAGGTAAGGAGGTCTGACCAGTTTTTACGGTGGTCAGAAATATAGCAGCGTAGAAACTGCTCCAAGGCTTGATTGGCTCGTTCTGCGGCCCCATTGAAGTGGTGTTTTACACTGAGCGCACACAGAAAAAGCGGCTATGAAGACTACTACAACAGCACAGAGACTAGGCCACCAGAATTGTTGGGAAATAGCCCAAGTGAGTTGATTCTTACTGGGTGGCCAGCTGCCTTGGGAAATTGGCAAGTCTGGAGCAAAGCAGTACGGAGACTCTCAGGGACATAGCAGCAGTCAAAAGGTTTCCCGGGAGGAAAGTGGATCTGAGCAGCAAGAATTCCGTCACCCAAGGGTGGAGGGAGACTGGTATGAACATTGGCCAGAATACAATTGGGAGGTATCACAGAAACAGGAACCCACGTTATCTTGGAAGTGGAGAAAAACGGTCACGTTAATGCGTTAGCCCTTACATTCTTCGTACCTGGTAAGAACGAGACTATGTAATTAATGCTCGACAGAAAAAGAGCCCACCACGCCCTTCTGGGAGATAAGCGTTTTGCCTCAGACAAAAACGTGAGCATCTTGTGGTCAGCCAAAATGATAACTGGCACAAGTGGTACCTTCGAGGAGATGCCTTCATTCTTTAAGAGCTAAAATGATCGCTAACAGCTCTGTCCAAAATTTTGTAACTGCATTCCGCAGGAGACAATTTTTTTTAGAAAAATAGCCACAAGGATGCATAGCACACTCCGAGGTGGGACGTTGAGAAAGAAGGGCACCAACTCCAGTCTCCAATGCATCAACCTCAAGAATGAAGGGTAACGTAGGACCAGGATGTGCCAACACAGGAGCTAAAACAAAGGGAGACTCAAAGGCTTTAATGGAATCTGGACACCAATTCTGTGATTTACACTTTTTTAATTTGCAATACAGGTTATTAGTTCGCAGCCTCTGTAGCACAAGGGAAACGTGTCGTGGCTTCTCTAGGAAATTAGAATATATGAGAATATCATTGAGATAAAACCACCGCATATTTCTGCTGCATCATATCTTGGACAGTTGATGAATTCCTGCAAGAGTGTTGCAAAGACCAAACGGCATTACGAGGTATTCGTAATGTCCTGCCCTAGTAATAAATGCAGTTTTCCATTCTTCACCCTCCTTGATCCTCACAAGATTGTATGGCCCCTATGAGATCAAGCTTCGGGCTGCTATCTCATCTTTGATGTTATCCGAGAGATCATGAGAAAAAGCAGCCACGAGGGTCTCATTGTTACAAGCGACTTCTGCTTACAAGAGTTCATAATTAGCAACAGTTCTCGTACTCTGATGGACATGTGGCTCTTTGTAGTAGAAGTGGAGCAAATGGGAACGTCAAATACCCTTTTAAAAAAAGCCACAAACTCTGGGTAACTCAGGAAAATTGGGTTTTGTGTCTCCCATAGAGGGTTTGCCCAAGGCTCTATCAGAAAGCAAAGAAATGATAAAGCCTACTTTGCTTTTGTCTGTAGGGAACACCTGGGGCAGCAAAAAGTATATCCCAACCTGGTTGAGAAACCCTCTGGATTTTAATGGATCGCCCCTAAATTGCTGGGGAAGTGTAGCGGTAATATTCGGGGCAGGTGCCTGTACAGAGATGGGGGCAGTAGCAGGGACGGCCTGCCCCACCTGTTGTCCACGGAACAGCCACAGTGGATCCAGGTAAGCAGTGCGAATCACAAGCGTCTGTAAAGCTATGACAAACGTATCCATGCGGTGATCCTGCTCATCCAACCTGGAAACAATATCACCACTAGGTGGATTGCCTGCAGCTTTTGAATTCATGGCCTTTGCCTACTGTCAGTAATCATGAATCAGATGGGGACAGAAAATGCAGGAAAAAATAAATAAAAAATCACACTTTTTAATATAGTCGTAAAAATGGTAAACATAGCAGGAGTTCGGTAATCAAAGTGGGTAGTCAATGCAAGCCAGCAGATCAGGAAACCAGAGATCAAAGTAGTTGGAGACAGCAAACAGGATCAGGAACCAGAAGGGATGTCAGCCAGGCATGTCTAACAGGAACACAGCAGAGACTCTTCAGATACGTTGAACAGGGCGAAGGCATGGGAGAAATGAACCAGGCAGTTTAAATAGCCAGAAGGGGCTGGCTGACTAGTAGGAAATGATCACCAGGTGTGGCATTGTGGAACAATGAGTGCTGGCAATTAACCGACAGCTGATCACTGAGAAGGGAGGACTGAGCCTAGTCCTGACAAGTAGCAAGTTAGGTTGGTATAGTGGCAGGGAAAGGCATTATAATGGCAGGTTAGGGCGGCATAGTGGCAGGTTAGGGTGGCATAGTTTGGTATAGTGGCAGGTTAGGGTGGAATAGTGGTGGGTTAGGGTGGCATGGGGTGGTATAGGTTGGTATCGTGGCAGGTATGGGTGGTATAGGGTGGAATAGTGGCAGGTTGAGGTGGTATAGCGCCAGGTTGGGGCAGTTTAGATGCAAGTTAAGTTAGTATAGGGGTGGTAAAGTGGCAGGTTAGTATAGGGCATTATAGTGGCAGGCTAGGACTGTATGTATTGACAGTGTGCTGTGTCACTTACAGCATGGCTGGAGATGAAGAAACCCAGGGCTGCTCTATTCTCTCCTTTTTCCTCTTAACTGTAGGATCAGCCTTTGAATGAGCTTTTTCGGAGGCGTGGAGGAGTCAGCCAGACCCCCTGCTCCGCCCACCATTTCCAGCTGCCTCAGAAGATATTGAAAATCTTAGAGAGACAACCAAACCTGGTGAGAAGGGTGTATTTATAGGCAGCCTCCCCCATACTGCTGGGGCCCCCTGCTGACCCGATGGACTTGAGCAGGTAGTACATATTTACAAAGCTGAAAGGGCAGGGGTGCATGCTCATAAAGACAGCCCCGACTCTGCTTCCTTTAGGACCAGGATATCATGGTCTGACTCCAGTTGGAAAATGGGAGTAGGAGAAGAGGCAGGGTGTTTGGGCCCTGACCAAAGATGGCCATATTAACTACCTCCCACCCAGAGTATTATAACATGTGGGAGCACCAAGGGAAAGATTTTTCTTTTTTTAACCACTTCCAAAGCTGCATTAATTTCAGCACTCCTCTCCTACATGTAAAAATTATTTTTTTGCTAGAAAATTACTCAGAACCCCCAAACATTATATATATTTTGAGCAGAGACCCCAAGGAATAAAATGGTGGCCATTGCAACCTTTATGTCGCACAGTATTTGTGCAGCAATATTTTAAATGTGATAAAAAAAAAACATTTCATGAACAAAAAACAAAACCGTAAAGTTAACCCCATTTTTTTGTACAATGTGAAAGATGATGTTACGCCGAGTAAGTAGATACCTCACATGGAGTCCACACTATGTGTACTGGGCTACAGGAAGGAACGGGAGAAGAAGCTAGCAATCTCTTTTTGGATTGCTAGGCTTCTAGACATCCAAGCCTCTTTTTAATTGGCTGTTCTCAGAGCAATTCCTATTTGGAGAACATGCACACCGAACAGCTGCAAAAACTGTTCTTGTTCATTTCTTAGCCGACAGGAGCTTTTGTATTGTTAAGAGTACTGTATGAGACATCTGCTGAGAGTGAGGTGATCGTTTCCATTAGTTCGGATTACTCCTATCCACCCTCCATCCGCTGTGATTGAGGTGATCGCTCTGCATCCGTTCGGATTACCCATATTTATCTCCTTGTCGTACGATTAATGCCATCTAAGGGTGTGATTGATTGCAAGGCTCATACAGCCTGCGTTCTGGTAAGCAGGCTTGTACATCTGGTGAAGGGGCACGTGTGATATTGGTGTCATCATAGGCTTCTCTCCACACTCCCATTATTGTGGACTCACTTTTGTTTATCACTTATTAGGACTCGTTTCCTCTTTTTGCTGCTATTTGTTGGCAATTGGACTCTTATGTTATTTGGTGTAAAGTTATATGGTTTATATTCACACTTATGCATATAGTGTGTCACCAATATTGTTTTACAGTTAAGATATTTCCCACAGTTTTTATTTACATGTTGGTTTACAGCGCAGTTTCCGCATTTTCTTTTTTTCTATTTGTGTTGTCACATTTTTTAACTGCTGCTTTATATTTCTATTATTGCATTCGCTGTTAGGCTAGATGCATTTTCCACATTAAACACATATTTTTCACGGTGTTTAGTCACCATTAGGGAGCGCAGTATTTTTACCCCTGTATTATACTCAGCCCATCCAAAATGACCACCAACTCCATAAGGTGCACAATACTTCACTCCTGGGCCGATTTAACCTAACATTTAAACCGACTGTTTGCAAGTGTTTCTTGAAAAAAAAAAAAAAAAAGCAGTTAGCACCAGCACAGCACCCCCAAAACAAAGAGTCATTTAGTGCTTGTTTGACTTCAATACTGAATGATTGGTTTCCATTAGTTACTAAACATATCTATGGGGATATAAAAAAAAAATGAATAGGGCAGTCTTCTTCCTAAAGACCCAGAATCGCCAAAGTGTAGTAAAAATGACTTGCTACCTCTCACAGCTTGTCTCAATTACCCAATTAAGCACTGCTACACCTGTAGAGGGCCCTACTGGTAAGCAATCCTGTGGTGTGCAGTCTAAAAAAGGAAAAAAAATAGAATAAAGTCCGTTGCCACGTACAACACAACCCCTTTCACAATATCAATGCGAAGCTCATAAGGTCCAAGACCAATTACACGTGATGCAACAATAAAAACACCAGAAACATGTTAACATTCACATTAGGCGTGACACCTTCAATACTAAATAAAATAACTACTTTAGTTTATGGTACAAACAGCATATATGTAAACAGCACTACAATCCAAGCACAAAATACAGTTCTCTATCTAGACGAGAAGAAACAATTTTGGTTCAATTATTTCACAACATCTCAAGTCAGTAATCAGACATGGAAACACAATGTTGACCAGTGAGCTCCTATTGTACTCACGCAGTGCTTGTTGGTGGGTTGTGAATCACAGACTGGCTTGATTGTGATTGACTGATATTACCAAGTGCAACATCTGTGGAGTTTTCTGCTACTACAGAGCTGTAACCTGGGAAGAAATGTAGACATTGTTAAGAGGCAATATTTCATTTTCTCCCACTTGGGAGTGAAGGTTACATTTTTCCAACTGTATTTTGTGCAGCTAACATGTGCAGACCCCAAACACACTAGCAGGCCAAAAAAAAGCTGCTCATTAGGCAAACTATTTTAACCTGCAAAAAAAGGGCATGGCCAGGGTGGGAGTGGATTCATTGGAAGTTCAGTGAAAACTAAAAGGTGTTACTGCAAACAACCGCCCATTAGGATGAATGGGTTGGATTAATGAAAAATTAGGTAAAAAAAAATAAAAATTGAGCTGCTGCCCAGAGGATGCAATTTTGTTAGTACAGTAACTATAGTAGGCACGTTTTGTTCCATGTCTTAAAAGCGGCATTAAAGGCAAAACCAAAAATGTAGCACATTGCAGCTTACCAATTACTAGATGTGGTGGCTGCATCAAGTTTTATTTAAGGGCCAGTTAACACCAGAGAAACGCAGTCTGGATGCTTTTCTACATGCGCATTTTTGATGCAGTCCGGTGCATTTTTTCCCTTTTCTTAACCTTAACCACTTAAGACCCGGACCAATATGCAGGTAAAGGACCTGGCCAGTTTTTGCGATTCGGCACTGCGTCGTTTTAACTAACAATTGCGCGGTCGTGCCACGTGGCTCCCAAACAAAATTGGCATATTTTTTTTCCCCACAAATAGAGCTTTCTTATGGTGGTATTTGATCACCTCTGCGGTTTTTATTTTTTTTGCGCTATAAACAAAAATAGAGCGACAATTTTGAAAAAAAAAAAAAACAATATTTACTTTTTGCTATAATAAATATCCCCAAAAAAAAGATATAAAAAAGTTTTTTTTTTCTCAGTTTAGGCCGATGCGTATTCTTTTACCTATTTTTGGTAAAAAAATAAAAAAAATAATGCAATAAGCGTTTATCGATTGGTTTGCGCAAATTCTTTAGCATTTACAAAATAGGGGCTAGTTTTATGGCATTTTTATTATTATTAATTTTTTAACTAGTAGTGGCGGGGATCAACGATTTTTTTTCGTGACTGCGAGATTATGGTGGACAATTTTGACACATTTTTGGGACCATTGTCATTTTTTACAGCAAAAAGTGCTATAAAAATGCATTATTTACTGTAAAAATGACAATTGCAGTTTAGGAGTTAACCACTAGGGGGCACTGTAGGAGTTATGTGTGACCTCATATGTGTTTAACTGTAGGGGGCGGGCCTGGGCCTGTGACGTCACTGCTCGTCTGTTCCCTGATATAGGGAAAGACCATCAGTGACATTGCCACTGTGAAGAACGGGAAAGGTGTGTTTACACACACCTCTCCCCATTCTTCAGCTCCTGTGACCGATCGCGGAACACTGGCGGCAATCGGGTCTGTGGGTCCCGCAGGCGCGGTCACAGAGCTTCGGACCAGGTCGCGGGCGCCATTCTGCCGACGTAAATGTGCAGGAGGCAGTCCTTAAGTGGTTAAGAACATGTGTGTTCCAGTGTGTTTTGGTGCGTTCCGGTGCATTCCAGTGCAGGAAAAATGCAGCATGTTCTACTTGTTTTCCTGTTAAGCCCTGGAACTGTAAGCACTGGTGTGAAGTATACCACTGAAAACCATATAACCTACTTTCCAATGCGTTTTTAATGCAGAAAAAAAAAAAAAAAACACACTGGACTGCATATGGTGTGAACTGGCCCTTAGGCTTTTTTCCCTCTGGTTGTTACCCAATGATCTGGCAAGTGCCATTCTCTCTGTATTAGGGAGCCTACAATCTGAATGAAGCACAAGGACACGTTTGGACAACAGCAAACAGTAATAGAAGAGGTGGGGGGGGGGGGGAGTGGGGGAGACTGGAATCTCCATATGTTC
The DNA here is from genome assembly GCA_029574335.1 of Rana kukunoris. Lineage (NCBI taxonomy): Eukaryota > Metazoa > Chordata > Amphibia > Anura > Ranidae > Rana > Rana kukunoris. The sequence goes on along the minus strand of CM056058.1, from coordinate 41,660,218 downwards.
TTGCATGTATACTGTGTGTATGGATCATTTGTCACCCATGGGTCCCAAAGTTTCTCACATTTGGCCACTATATATAAGGTCCCTTTAATACAGGCTTTCCAATCAGGTCTGCCTGTCAGCTTTTCAGGCGTACCTGATCAGACATTCCATTTACCCCTATGGAGCGGCGGATATGAGCAGTGACAGGTCCAGTGACATCCGCGGCTATTCGATCCTGTCCGTATAATCCAGACGGATAGAAATCCAGGCGGTCCGTTTTTATCAGATCTCCATAGAGGACAGCAGGGCATGGACAAGCCTGTGTGAAAGGGCCATAAGATTAAGACTTTAAATTTGGCATGGATCATAGCTTGTGGGACCCTATTACGAACTATAAAAACACAAAGGGTGGGAGCTTTCCAGGCTCTCGTTATCGTCTGTTTACCTGCAGTGCTGACCTGAGGCAACAGTCTGAATTGTCCAAGAATTGTTATGTTACAGAAGGGTCCATTGTAATAGGAGAATCAAAAAGTTTAGCAAGAATGTGAAAAACATCCGACCAAAAGTTCTTTACAACCGGGCATTCCCACCAAACTGGGTGCCTGTATTATTGCTACCGTGAAAGCAATGACCAGATGCCATTTAGTAAGAACTTTGTAGTTTGTTTCTAGTGCTACAATGTTTTACGAGGAAGACTTAGTGGCTTCCCATATGTGGGTCCAACAGGGTTCGACAAATGCCGGGAGCCAAGTCGCCATTGCGACTAGAATTAGCGAACTGGCACCTGGGGCATCCTGTGTCTTAGTGTGCCCCTACCTCCCCCGCAGCGCGATCGTTGTCCGGGCACGCTGGTAATTGAGGCCACGGCTTTACAGCCTTCTGCAGGCCTATGCTTTCTTTCGGTGATCTGGCGCCATCTTGTGGTGGCCATTGGTATGACAAGACAACCAGCAATGCTAATGGAGCTTCCCCTGTCTGTTTTCACTGCCATCTCCTTCCCTCTAATTAGAACCCCCAAACATTATATCTATATTATATCTTTTTTATTCTAACACCCTAGAGAATTAAATAGCAGTCGTTGCAATACTTTGTCACACCGTATTTGCGCAGCGGTCTTACAAGCGCACTTTTTGGGGAAAAATATACTTTTTTTAAATTAAAAAAATAAGACACCAGTAGAAGTTAGCCCAACTTTTTTCATACTGTGAAAGATAATGTTACGCCGAGTAAATTTATACCCAACATGTCACGCTTCAAAATTGCATCCGCTTGTGGAATGGCGACAAACCTTTTCCCTTTAAAATCTCCATAGGCGACATTAAAAAAATTCAACAGGTTGCATGTTTTGAGTTAGAGGAGATCTAGGGCTAGAATTATTGCTCTCACTCTATCCATCGTGGCGATACCTCACATGTACATTTCATATGCGGGCACTACTCAAATATGCGTTCGCTTCTGCGCACAAGCTCGGCGGGACGGGGCCCGTTCCTGGCTTTTAACTTATTTAGTTGGCTTCTAGATTCCAAGCAAAATTGTCAAGCCCTAAGGTCCAATCTATAGGATCTAAAATTGCATTGTCAATGGCACCCCTACACATCTAGCAAACATGGGTGTGTTTGCAGCCACCAAAATGCACAGTACCCCAGTACCATGCAGTTTGGTGTGGCAATTAAGAATCTGTGGCAAGTTTAAAAATAGTGCCCGTCATACTTGTTGCCCATTTGGCAGCCCAGTAAAATGAAAGGGCTGATGGGGATGCATAAAACCATGCAAGCACAAATGCACTGACACTAATGCCCCTTTCACACTGGCGCGTTTTTCGGGCGCTTTGGCGTTAAAAAAAGCCTGTAAAGCATCTGAAAGAAGCCTCATCTGCAATCCCAATGTGAAAGCCAGAGTTCTTTCAGAGCCCTTAAACACTGCCAGCACCTGAAAAACATTGGTAAAGCACCACTAAGACCCTAACGCTTTAGGGCGTTTCTGCAGTGCCTCAGTGTGAAAGGGCAAGGCGTTTCTACAGCGCTTTCAATTCATTTTTTCAGCACCCAAAAGCTGCTCCAAAGATGCTGCTTGGAAGACTCAGTGTGAAAGGGTCCATTGAGATGCATGGAGAGCGTTTTATGGAGCGTTTTAATAGCGCTATTTTTAACGCTAAACGTTGTTGGCAGAAAAAAGGAATTACAATGGTAGACTGCGTCTTAAAAATATATGAATTTATTAATAAAAAAAGAGTATGGTAAAATGTGATGTGGTATACCAAAAAGTAGCACAGCTTCACAGGGAGAATTGCTAATACAATAAAGCTGCAAAATTACATGTGTGTGGAGCTGCAAACACACAACAAAAGACATGATCAAGAGATTTGTGTCGGCGGCCAGTGCCGGCATGGGAATGGCAACGTACCCCCCCCCCCCCTCTACAATTACCAATGACAGAATACTCTCTGTCCCAACTCTACATGTTCATATTGAGCAAGAAGATTCCATACTTCTGAGGCTGCCTGTGGTTTCACCTACTCATATCATGCAATTGGTGTAACAAGACAATAGGATTTTTTACCCCAGTCTGTACTTTTCCCCCAGGGGAACCACACCTCTAGTCATTAGGTGCGTTTCCAGCATACTTCATCTGAGTACTTAGATTTTAACTGACCTACACCTGGCTTTGCAATTTCATCTATGCAACTATTGCCTTCAGCGTTTAAGGATTCACGACTTTCTAGCCAATCAATACAGCTTGCACCCCCCTTTCCTTCCATACTCCCCACATTGAGCTATTCCATGTTCCTCCATATTTAGCAACTGCTGGCCTTCTCCTTTTCCCAAGTCCCCCTTTTACTTCCTTCCTTCCTTTTCCTCCTACTTCTCCTCCACCACCGCAACCTCCTCCTCCTCCCCCACGGCCACACCCAGACATGATGCCCTTTTCATAGGATTACATATCCTCATTGATACACGCACAGCAGAAATATTGCCAGACATCCTGTGTGTTGTTACATGGCACCTGAATGCATTGTTTATGTTTCTTAATTACATAGTTAGGTTGAAAAAAAGACACAAGTCCATCCAGTTCAACCATAAAAAAATAAAAACAAACAAAATAAAAAACACAGAACATCCCATACACCCAACTCCATACCCACAGTTGATCCCAGAGGAAGGCAAAAAACCCCAGCAGAGCGATGATCCAATTTGCTACAGGAGGGGAAAATTCCTTCCGGATCCCCCGAGAGGCAATCGGATTTACCCTGGATCAACTTTACCTATAAATCTTTTTAAGAAAGGCCTGGATTCTTTCCTAAGCAATCTACTGAGCTGGCCAGAACCACCTCTGGAGGGAGTCTGTTCCACATTTTCACAGCTCTTACTGTGAAGAAACCTTTCTGTATTTGGAGATGAAATCTCTTTTCCTCCAGACGTAACGAGTGCCCCTTGTCCTCAGTGTTGACCTTAAAGTGAATAACTCAACACCAAGTTCACTATATGGACCTCTTATGTATTTGTACATGTTGATCATATCCCCCCTTATTCTCCTCTTCTCAAGAGTGAATAAATTCAGTTCCTCTAATCTTTCCTCATAGCTGAGCTCCTCCATGCCTCTTATCAGTTTGGTTGCCCTTCTCTGCACTTTCTCCAGTTCTCAGATATCCTTTGAGAACTGGTGCCCAAAACTGAACTGCATATTCCAGATGAGGTCTTACTAATCATTTGTACAGGGGCAAAATTATATCTCTCTCTCTCTGGAGTCCATACCTCTCCTAATACAAGAAAGGACTTTGCCTCCGGTGTCACAATTGACACCTTTCAGGGGGAGGGGGGTGCAGATACCTGTCTAAAGACAGGTATCTGCAACCACTTCCGGCCCGCAGTCTAGGGCAAAAGTGTGTTTTTTTTTGCGACATCCCGTCGCCCCCCCCCCCCCGTTGTGTGCTGGGAACCCTCGGCTCCCAGCACACAGCGGGAGCCAATCGGCGGGCGCAGCGCGACTCGCGCATGCGCCGTAGGGAACCGGGCAGTGAAGCCGGAGCGATTCACTTCCTGGTTCCCTCACCGTGGATGGAGGGGGACAGCAGAGAGACGAGCGATCGCTCGTCCTCTGCTGCGGACGCCGCTGGACTCCAGGACAGTTAAGTGTCCTAATATTAAAAGTCAGCAGCTGCAGTATCTGTAGCTGCTGGCATTTAATATACTTTTTTAACGGGACATCCGCTTTAATGTTGTCATGTCTTTTGTTGCGTTTTTGTTTGGAGCTCCGCACACATGTAATTTTGCAGCTTTACTTTATTAGCCATTCTCCCTGTGAAGCCGTACTACTTTTTGGTATACCAAATTACATTTTACCATACTCTGTTTTTATTAATAAAATGTATATATTTTTAAGACACAGTCTAGTATAATCTGTCTCATCATTGTAACCCCCCTTTTTACTAGCGCTTTACACTGGGTTGTTTGCTAAATGTATATGGTTACGGTAACACCACCTGATATAGTGAGTGATCTATGAGTGGCCACTCTAAGTGGATAGACTCTCTGCTACATGCGTGCCTTTGGTTAGTTTCATGTGATAGACCAACACAAAGTGGCACATATATGCCAAGTGGAAGGAAAATGACAAATGGTTTTCCAAAATTTGTTTTATGGAAGTGGCAAGAAAAAAGCCATTGTTGAAAGAAAGCCATAAGAAGAGAAGGAAATGTGTGAAAGGAGGTGCTCTCTGGTCAACTTTAACTTTTTAGCCTAAAAGCAAAACGCTATGCGTGGCTGAAAACTAACATTGCACATCACCCTGAAAACACCATGGTTGGCAGCATCATGTTGTGGGGATGCTTTGCTTCAGCAGGAACAGGGAAGCTGGTCAGAGTGGATTGGAAGAGGGAGGAAGCCAAATACAATACAGGGCAATCTTAGAAGAAAACCTGTCTGCAAAAGACTTGAGACTAGGATGGAGGTTCAACTTCTAGCAGGACAATGGCCCAAAGTATACAGCCAGAGCTACAATGGAATGTTTTAGATCAAAGCATATCTATGTGTTAGAATGACCCAGTCAAAGTCTAGACTTAAAATTCCAATTGAGAATCTGTGGCAAGACGTGAAAATTGCTGTTCACAGACGCTCTCCATCCAATCTGACAGACCTTGAGCAATTTTGCAAAGAAGACAGGGCAAAGCTGGTAGAGACATCCCCAAAAAGACTTGCAGCTGTAATTGCAGTAAAAATATTGACTCAAGGGGGCTGAATACAAAATGCATGCCACACTTGCCACCCATTTGTAAAACAAATTAAAACCATTCATCGTTTTTCTTCTACTTCACAATTATGTGCCACTTTGTGTTGGTCTATCACAAAATCCAAATAAAATACATTTACGTTTTTGGTTATAGCATAACATAGGTGTGCGCACGGTGTGCCCCCAGGCACACCCTAATAATCCCTGCTGGCTGCTGTGCTCTTAGTCCCAACGTATGTAACAGTCACTGCCTGCACCTGGGCAGGGTAATGTCCGGCCACCGCTAGCAAATACAGCTGTGTACTAGTCTCTGGAGCCTGGGAAGAATGAGCAGGGAGGGAACTAGCGCCGCAGAGTAAAACAGCCTGTAGCCGCATTTTCTGATGCAGATTCTGTAGCACCGGCTACAGGTCCAGCAGGTGCCGGCCGAGTGATCTAAATCTGCACTCCGCCCCCCCCCCCCCCCCCCCTCCGGCCTTGTGACTCGTCGTCGCGTCTCCTGTCTCCATTAGAAGCAGTGGCACTGAAGCAGGCAGCGCAGTAGACGGTTTGCGGCAGAGGCTGTGAGTGACTTTAGGCAGCTTGTTTTGTTAAGGTGAGTTGTGTGATCGAGTATGACAGTGAGAGAGAAGGGCACTGGCTGCCACTGTGGATGTGGTCTGATCATGTAAAAAAAAAAAAGAATAAAAAAAAAAAATGACCAACTAATTGATAAACCTAACCTACCTCACCCTGACTTGTCACTAACTAACTAACCACATCCACAGTGGCAGATCTCTATCTCTCAGAGATAGAGATATAGGGCCAGATTCAGAGAGCCATTACGCCTGTCTAACTGGTGTTAGACAGGAGTACTTTCAAATTACGCACGCCGTATCACTAGTTTGAATCCTCAAACCATGATACGGCGGCGTTGGGCTTCGATCTGACAGACTTACGTCTTCGTACGCCTTCGGATCTACGCTGCAATCTTTTTGCGGCCGCTGGGTGGAGTTTGCGTCTGTTTCAGCGTCGGGGTATGCAAATGAGCTTTTTCCGGCGATCCACGAAGTTACGAGCGTCGTTCGCAATCGCGTACGTCATTTTTTTGCTACGTAAAGTTAAACCAGCTATTAGCTGGTCTAACGTTACGCGGCCCATGTTAAGTATGGCCGTCGTTCCCGCGTCGACTTTCAAATTTATTTTTTACGTAAGTCGTTCGGGAATAGGAATGTTCGTAAACGACGCTACTCAAAAAAAAATGACGCAACAACGTGATTTCGCGCAATGCACGGCGAAAAATTTCTGAACGGAGCATGCGCAGTTCGATTGCCACGGGAACGCGCCTAATTTAAATGCCTCACGCCCCCTAATCGCGTACTTTGATTCCGCCGGGAGAAATACACTACGCCGCCGTACCTTACGGGCAAAAATCTCTCTGAATTCCTCGTAGAGCCAGGTAAAGTACGGCGGCGTAGAGTATCTCTGATACTCTGCGGGAATCTAATTCTACCTGAATCTGGCCCATAGTGTGTATATATATATATATATATATATATATATATATATATATATATATATATATATATATATATACATATATACATATATACACACACACACACACACACACACATATATATACACACACACACACACACACACACACACACACACACACAGATGCACGCGTGTTTGAGCTTTGGTTTGAGGTGCACACCCTAATGTAATAGGCTGCGCATTTTGTTATGCATAGGCATAACAAAATGTGGAAAATGAAGGGGTATGAATACGCTTTCAAGGCACTGTATGTTCTGCATTCTTGGTGTGCTTTCTGAAAGTTCAAAAAAAACACTTAAAAAATTTGGAATAGGAAATCTATGGGAAACTGCATAACGCACCCAAAAACTGCAGGTATACCCGCGCTGCAATCAAACCACAGCAGAGATGTGAAAGCCCTCTTAAATTGCAAATGTGTCTGATAAGGTACAAAGACCGTGAAAAACATATTCTAAAACCCTAAAATGAGTGTAATAAAATATAAGCAGCGCCGTAAACAATGTAAGATGAAATATCAGTTTTTACAGGTATTCAAAAATAATGCTAATGTCCATATCACCATGTGACAAAAGTGAATATGTGCACAATATACTATTATACAACATGAGGATGCCGCTTTGACACTGAATTGGGCTTTGAGTAGGAGGGAAGATATTCCACACACAAGGAAACAATTTTTGGGATATGTTTTGGATTTCCCACAACTATTTTTGGTATTGTGACTCTTTCTTCATACAACAGGTTGGCCTGGCTATGGGGGCTAAGTTTCCCCCAAGCCTAGCCAACCCGTTTATGGCTGAACGGGAGGATAGGCACGTGTTCAGAAATCAGAGACCCCAGTTGCGGTTTTACCGCAGATTCATTGATGATCTCCTCTTTACAAAAACAACAATATTAGATTGGAGTACCAGATTAGTGACAGGACCGTGAACTTTCTTGATGTTACTATAGAAAAAGGTTTGGGGGGCCTAAAGACTCGGGTCCATTTTAAGCATACAGACCGAAATAGTTATTTATCTATTAGAAGCGGACAACATCCCGCCTGGATAAAAAATATCCTCAAAGGACAAATACTAAGGATACAACGCAATTGCACTAATCAAGAGGATTTTATCGTACAGGCCAACATACTGAAAGAGAAATTTGTACAGAAGGGGTATCTGGATGAAAACTTACAGAAATTAATACAGGAAGTAAGAGATGTCCCCAGAGATCAATGTTTTAAGAAGAAAGAAGTTCAACCCATTAATGACCAGCACCGATGGGGATTTATAACAGGTTTACATTTTCAGTATAAAGAAATAGAGACGATTTTAAAAAAAGTACTGGCACATTTTAGGTCGTGATAGGCATTTAGGTGAGGTGTTACCGAACAACCCAAATTTATATATAGAGGTGCCCCGAGCTTTGGGGATCGAGTGGTACGTAAAATTCTGGACCCTCCTGATGAACAGTTTTTAAAAATGTACTTGAAAGGATTCTATGCATGCAGGAAATGCATATGCCATAGAACAGTGAACATACAAAATAGAGGTAAAATGAATATCATGAATAAAGACCAGGAGACTTTTGACATAGATGAATTTATTTAATGTAACACATCCAGGGGTGGACTGACAACTCATGGGGCCCCCAGGCAATAGAAGATTATGGGGCCCCCGAGCAATAGAAGAGGCAGTGCAGAGGCAGGGCAGCTAACATTTCTGGATTTTCACATCAAAAGCATGTCAGTTTTGGACATATCAGGGACAGATGTAAAAAAAAAAACGCACAGATTTTTACATACATGTCCCTGGTTTTACTGAGAATGGCAACCCTGATGGGGCCCCCTAGTAGCATGGGGCCCTCGGGCAGTGCCCAAGTGCCTCAATGGTCAGTCCGCCCCTGAACACATATGTGGTATATCCCATGTGGTGTCCCTGCGGGTTGTACTATGTAGACCGAACAAAAAGACTAGAGTACGTATAGCCGAGCACCTGGCAAATATAAGGAAGGGCTTTAAGTATCATAGTGTGTCATCACACTTTAAAAGGGAAACACCAGCAGGAGCCATCCCTGATTTAATTTTGTGGCATAGATCATGTGCGTTCATCATGGAGGGGGATCTAATCGTGTGAGGGATCTGTCACAAAGAGACCAAATGGATTTTTATTTTAAAGAGTCTTTATCCTACGGGCATTAATATTGAGTTAGACCTCAACTGTTAATAACTTTTAAAGTATTTAATTAATATATTTTTAATATTTATATATTTTAATACTTTTTAATTATAGATTTGACTTCTACATCTTTGCACTATTCTATGGTTAATGCACCCATACCAATGAATTAGTGTAGTGTATGGCAATTTATTTTTAATACAGCAAAGTATGAGTATATGTTATCAGGTAATATAATTACATACGTATTTATCTGTTGTGAGTGAGGGTGTATTTGTAGTCACATTGTGAATGCTATAGATGGATTTTTTTTAATATATATTATATATACACATACACACACACACACACACACACATATGTATATATTCTCTCTACCACTCATCCAGGTTAGTGACATCTAATATATATCGTTTTACATATTTGCATTTTCTCAGTTATTTAGGAATCAATCTCATAATGCTCAGAGCTCATTTTAATTAATCTATTTTAATATTGTTTATCATTGCACTTATGAACTCTACGATTATGGTACACTTGCAGAGGAATTGTGGGAGTGTTTTGATGACAGAGATATATTGTATCTAATTAAAATATTGCGACCAGAAGCGAGTGTATTAAGGTCACGGGGACACCCGTTGAGCCTATGGAGGGGCGATAGTGGCGATCACTCTTCCGCCCATAGTCGGAGGATGTTTTTTTTTCTCTCACCCCAAGTTCACGTGGGGGGGATAAAGAGAGGGTTTGCTGCGCCGCACAGCCAATCCCATGACTAAGTCTTTTATGCCGAAACCTGTCAGGGCGTGGCTGTGCGGCAACCATCTGAAGTGAACGTGTGACGTATCAAAGCCGATCAAGGAAGCAGAGATCCAGGAAGGAACAGAGGGGAGGTGGTGAGCGATCAGTTGACACCTTGGGTCTGCTGTGACCAATATACTCGGTTTTTGGTTAATCTCTGAACGAGTGTTTGCTGTGCAGTGCTCTATTTTTTTAGATTGCTATATTTGAAGATTTAAGTGTGTTATTAAACGGATTTTACGGTATCACGCTATTTTGAGCACTTCTTTTATTTACATGCAGAGCTTTCAGGCAGTGAATTGGTTGGAACTGGGATTATCTGCTATACCTACCAGTGAGGTCTTTTTGTACACGTTTACACGCCAAACATGAGAGTGTAAGGCAATTTGAGTTGGTGAGTTTGGTTGGTGAGGGGAGAGGATTCACCGACATCGGGTGTGGTGGAAGATTGGAAGCTATTATCTTTATTTTTTCACAAACCTACTTGATGTGTTATATGGACTTATATTTAATTAATATTTAAAGACATTTATATATATTTTTTGAAATTTGTGCACATATTCACTTTTGTCACCTGGTGATGTTTATGGACATTAGCATTATTTTTGAATACCTGTGAAAACGGATATTTCATCTTACATTGTTTACAGTGCTGCTTATATTTTATTACACTAATTTTAGGGTTTTAGAATATGTTTTTCATAGATTTTTTTTTAAGTAGCTGCTTCACTCTTGCCAATTTGATCAACACTATAGGTTCATAAGAGCAGTGGTGGGAACACAGAAAGGGCGGATTTATCTTTGTTACCATTATTTACATGCCCATAATGTTTAGAGCAGGGGTCCTCAAACTATGGCCCTCCAGGTTTTCAGGAACTACAATTCCCATCATGCATAGTTATGTCTGTGAATGTCAGAGTTTTACAATGCCTCATGGGAAGTGTAGTTCTGCAACAGCTGGGGGCCATAGTTTGAGGATCCCTGGTTTAGAGCATGCTGCAGCCGTAGGGTGGAACACCCTGCCACTCGAAACTGAATGAACCACAAAAGACAAATGGCTGCACTCTCACACGATGCAAAATATTGGCTTTTTTTATTCAAACTTTATAAAAGCAACAAAAAACATAGGCAGCGGATAAGAACGGTTGACACAGGATTTGTGCTTTATCAAAACCACCAAAATAAAGCATGAATTCCTGTGTGAAGGTGTCAACCTTTCTTGTCCCCTGCCTAGGTTTAGTTTTTTTTTTTATCAAGTTTGGACGATAAAGCCCATTTTTTGCATCATGTGGGAATGCAGCCATTCATCTTTTTTGGTTAATTCGGTGTCTGATAAGGTGTTGCCTACAACTGGAGTTTTTGTCTTTTTATAGCCTAGCCTGCACTGTTAATCGTCCACAAGTTGGTATGGGCAGCTAACAGCACTTTCTACCAGATTCTTTCAAATAGCTCTTGACAGCTTTATAATATAAATTGCAAGTATGTGTTCTTGTATTAGGTCCGTTAACACCTAAAATAATTCTGATGATGCAAATTACCATGCAGTGCAGCACACTGTGCCACTGCGCCCTATTCATTTTGGTACAATCTGTAGATACAGTATGACAGGCTGCTATTAAAAATAAATATTACTGCAAGGCACAACAGCATGTTTGGTGTGTCAGTGTGTGTTGTGATACCTGCTTGCAGTGATGTGAACAGATCCCCTAGAGATAAAATACCTATTATGAACATCATCAACTACAATAGACACATGTATCTTGGCAACTGGCGCTGAATGAGTGAGAAGCGCTTTATAACACCATTGTAATAAAAACACGATGATGGCAGTTCAATATTAAAGGCCAAGTGCACCTTTGGAACACGCAACATGTGTAGCTCCTACCACCCCATTGCACCGTGCCGAGTGTGGATGCAATGCCTTACAGCATGGAGTGAAAAGAATAAAATGCACATTTTTTTACCTGCAAAAAGATGTGCATTTATTATTTTAATGATTTAAGCATGCCGATTCCGATCATGATATTTACAAATCATAACTATTCATTACAATACCTGATGGATACAGGCAATTAAAAAAGTTACATACATTTTAAACAGAGCCATCTCTGTGTTCTAAATAGGACAGTGATAAACCTTTAAAGCTATGACTGACTATCTAAACCAGGGGTGCCAAACCAGTGGCCAGGGGGCCATATGTGGCCCGCGACCTCCTGCTCTGGGATGGAATAGAGTAGAGTATTGTTATTATAGGTATGTTTGTTTATTACTAAAGTCACAGTGTATATATGGGCATATTTGTTCTGCAGTGGTTACTAGGCTGCTTTTAAACTGATCTGCATGTGCAGAGTAGTGCACCTGAGGGTTACCTGCACTGAGCCCTAGGCTTCTATTACCTGCGAGTTTGGTGAGCTTTCTGAAAGGGCCACCACGCCTACAGGATATAGGAGACATCTATTGCAAAGTGCAGCTAACCTGCAGGAAAGCTACAGGGGAACTGTGCTGCACTTGCAGTGTGGGTAAACAGTACATCGGTGTCAAAGCAGCTGTAGGCCCCTTTCACACAGTTCAACCCAATCGGACCCTCCATTCACCGTTAAAGAGGTTGTATAGCCGCTGAACATTTTTTTTTTTAACCCTGTAAAGCAAAAGGCATAATGAGCTAGTATGCACAGCATACTAGCTCATTATTAAATACTTATCTTAGAACAAGTCGTTGGTAACTTACCTGGTCCACGCCGAGGTAGCCGACACGTTGCCTCGACGCGTCTTCCAGGTATCGCGGCTCCAGCGCCGTGAGTGGCTGGAGCCGCAATGTCATTACTTCCGTGTGGGAGACTTCTTTCCGGCAAGGTCCGGCGTCTGCCGGGTCTTAAGCCGAAAATCCCCTGTGCACATGCGCCGCTGCATTCAGGGGCTCATTGCGAGGGGAATATCTCCTAAACCGTAATGGTTTAGGAGATATTTTTTTTACCTACAGGTAAGTCTTATTATAGGCTTAGCTGTAGGTAAAAATAAATTACTATATAACCGCTTTAAGGAGTGGCAGATGTAAATGGACTTGTGTCCATTTACAAACGCTTATAAAAAAGAGTTATTCAGCGCTGGAATCTACAACTAAAATCTATGCAAGCCAGCACTTAAAGGTCAAATTCAAATAAAATACCTCAACAGAGCATATAAAAAAAAATAAAAAATCGCAATAAAAAAAAAAATTAGCCACCTAGCAGCAACAGCGACACTAATACAGCGATCAGAAAAACGATCGCTTAGTGACGCTGGCAATAGGGGGTGAAAGGGTTAACTAGGGCGGTGATCAAGGGGTTAAAACTTTATTAGAGGGGGTACAGGGCTACCCTGGATCTAACACTAACTGCCTGTAACACTAACTGTCACACGGACACTAAATGCAGTGATCAGTAAATATATGATCACTGCAATCAGTGACACTGACAGGGGGCTGCGGGGGGTGATCGGAAGGGGTTAAATGTGCCTATGTGTGTGGTGACAGTGTAGTGTTGGTGCAACTTACTGTGATGTCTTCTCTCCTCTCGTCGGATTGAAAATACCGCCGAGAGGAGAGCTGACATCACTTCCTCTGCCTGTGTTTACATTATACAGGCAGAGGATTGGCTGGGAGTGATCACGAGGGGGCGGACAAAAACGAACAGCCGCCCCCTCATCCCGGAGCACTCCCGCAGGTAAGACGCCCGCCACATGTAGCGGGGGGGGGGGGGGTCCCGATTGGACCCCCGACCTGCAAGAAGGCAGGGACATACATGTATGCCCATCTGCCTGTACATGTCATTCTGCGGACGTACATATACATGCGGCGGGCGTTAAGCGGCCCTCACTCTTCAAAAGGTTGGGTACCCCTGATCTAAACAGTGGACAAAATTTCAATATTTTTTTTTTATATATAACAGGCAACATTAAGACAATGCAAAATTCTCATACTTACTTGTCGCTCCATTTTGTTTGCTTGTGTTCTGCTGGGCATTGGAAGGCCTAGGCTGGGATGCATTTGAATTAGATGGGGGAGGGGCCACTGCCTGTGCATATGGAGTGGGTGTACCCGACGTGTGTCCGCTGGGAGGGTTGTTTTTGCTGTTGGTGCTGCTGTTACTGCTTGTACCGCTGCTATTGGATACTGTCCCATTGCTGTTTGTAGCTGGTCCATTTCCCAAAGAAGACAATGTGCTGGAACTACTTCCTATTTGGTAACTTGGAGTCACTGCAGGGGACTGTGGATGATGGTTGTTATGGGTACTTTTAGATCCGTTCTTTGCTGGTGACTAAAAGAGAAAAAAAAAAAACTTCTAAAATTAAGGGAAACGTACACATGTGAATACAATTTTGGTGTAAGACCAAATGCAATGCATAAACAGAAAAATAAGAACAGAAATAATGTATGGTGTTTGTGCACCATACATCAGTGTTTAGGCTTGTTAAAGTGTCAGTTTCTTAATACTTAAATTATATATTGCTCACAATTGCATAGATAAATGTAGGTGACAACTGTGTAAAAAAACGAAATTCCTTGGAGTGTTTAATTTCCTAAGAGGAGTAATTTGGGTTGTACTTCCCTGGCATTTTAGTATTTTGGCACCCCAAGAAATGTGACAGGCAGACAAAAAGTTAAAGCTGTGTAAACTCCAGTACAAATACCATAGTTTGCGGAGCTATAACTTTTGTGCAAACCAATTAATATACGCGTATTGAGATTTTTTTTTTTACCAAAGACATGTAGCTAAATACATTTTGACCTAAATGTAGGACATAATTTGAGTTCATTGGATATTTTCAATAACAAAAAGTAGAAAATTTGATTTTTTCAAATTTTTCGGTCTTTTTCGTTTTCATAGCAACAAATAAAAATCCCAGTGGTGATCAAATACCACCAAAAGAAAGCTTTTTCTGGGAAAAAATAAATAAAAAAATAAAAATAAAAAAAGGGATTTTTAAATACAGCTTACCTGTAAAATCCTTTTCTTGGAGTACATCACGGGACACAGAGCGGCATATTCATTACTATATGGGTTATATGGAGTACCTTCAGGTGTGGACACTGGCAATCTCAAACAGGAAGTCCCCTCCCTATATAACCCCCTCCCCTAGAGGGAGTCCCTCAGTTTTGTAGCAAGCAGTATGCCTCCCAAAATGGTCACCCAAAAGAGGGGTGGGAGCTCTGTGTCCCGTGATGTACTCCAAGAAAAGGATTTTACAGGTAAGCTGTATTTAAAAATCCCTTTTTCTTTCTCGTACATCACGGGACACAGAGCGGCATATTCATTACTATATGGGATGTCCGAAAGCAATGCTTTAATGAGGGGAGGGAGACATCTTCCAAAGAAGGATTTAATTTTAGAGGTATACTCAGATACTAGTAAATCCAACTTAAACGAGAAATGTAAATCTCAAATCAAATCAAGGGAGCCCCCTCAGATCCTGAGGAGCTTGAATCGCGGCCTGTAGTACTGACTGCCCAAAGGCTGTATCCGCATTCCTTCTTACGTCCACTTGATAAAATTTTGTAAACGTGTGGACTGATGACTACGTTGCTGCCTTGCATATTCGAGCCATAGAGATCTGATGATGTGCTGCCCAGGAGGTGCCCCTGGCCCTGGTAGAATGGGCCTTTACCGACAAAGGAGGAGGCACCTCTTCAAACCGCAGGCCCGAACAATTAATTGTTTAATCCATCTTGCGATGGTGGATCAAGCGGCTGCCTGACCCATCTTGGGCCCTTCCGGTAAAACGAACACCACATCTGTTTTCCGAACCTTCTCTGTAGCTTTAAGATAGGCCCTTACGGCCCTGACAATATCCAACGTATGCAGCAACCCCTCTTTTCTAGAGGTGGGTTTTGGAAGAAGGATGGAAGTACCACATCCTGGTTCAGGTGGAAACTGGATATAACCTTTGGTAGAAAGGAAGGATGAGGACGGAACCCCGCCCTATCCTTATGCAAAATGAGATATGGTTCCTTACAAGATAAGGCTGCCAATTCCGATACTCTCCTGGCCGAAACTATGGTGATCAGAAATACCGACTTTCTAGTCAGTAAAATCAAGGTACCTCAGCCAACGGCTCAAGAAGTTGTTTCTGTAGGGATGACAGAACAAGATTTAAGTCCCATGGACAAAGTGGTGACTTGACAGGAGGATTAATACGCAAGACCCCCTGTAAGAAGGTCTTTACCAGCGAGTGGGTGGCCAGCGGCCTCTGAAACCACACTGACAGAGCTGAGATCTGTCCCTTGATTGTGCTTAGTGCCAGGCCTTTATCCACTCCTAGCTGGAGAAAACTTAACACCCTATCAATAGTATATTTGCGGGAATTCCATCTTTTGGATTCACACCAGCCTACGTAGTTCCTCCACACCCTGTAATAAATCACCCTGGAGACCGGCTTTCTAGCCCTAATCAGGGTAGGGATTACCTGCCTAGACAGACCTCTACCCCTGAGAATCAGGGATTCAGCCTCCAGGCCGTCAAATTTAGACGCCGTAATGTAGGGTGGAGGATCGGGCCTTGTGAGAGTAGGTCTGGTTGTAGAGGAAGAGTCCAAGGGTCTCCCACTGCCATCTTCAGGACTAGTGAGTACCAAGTCCTCCGGGGCCAAGCCGGAGCTACTAAAATGACTGGCTTGTGCTCCACTCTGATCTTGCGCAACAGGCGAGGGAGTAACTGTAGCGGAGGGAATGCATATAGAAGTTTGAATTGATGCCAAGGGCAAACCAACGCATCGGTTCCGCAGGCCATAGGATCCCTCGTTCGAGACACGAACCTGTCTAGTTTCTTGTTGAACCTGGATGCCATTATATCTACGTCTGGCATTCCCCACCTCTGGCAGATTGTCTGAAAGACCTGGGGATGCAGAGACCACTCCCCTGGCGACAGACTCTGGCGACTTAAGAAGTCTGCCTGCAGGTTGTCCACTCCGGGAATGAATATCGCCGAAATGCAGGGTACATGAACCTCTGCCCACTGAAAAATCAAGCTCACCTCCCTCTGAGCGGCCCGACTCCTGGTTCCCCCTTGGTGGTTTATGTATGCCACCGCCGTGGCATTGTCTGACTGGATTCTCACCGGGAACCCCTTTAATCTGGAGGTCCATGCCAGAAGGGCTAGGCGAGCAGCTCTGATCTCCCAGATATTGATGGGGAGCTGCCTCTCTGCTTTCACCCCAGTTCCCTGGCGAGAGGACCCCTCGAAGACCGCCCCCCCAGCCTGCCAGGCTGGCGTCTGTGGTAACTACCTTCCAGACAACAGGGCTGAAGGATTTTCCCTTTAGAAGATTCTGGGGGTTCAACCACCAGGCCAGGCTTTGTCGGACCCTTGATGATAGCGTCAAAGGGGACTCTAAGGCATGTGCCCTCTTGCCCCAGGCTGCTAGAATGGCTGCCTGTAGGACGCGAGTGTGGATCTGAGCGTATGGTACTGCCTCGAACGTGGCCACTAGCTTGCCTAGTAATCGCATACACAGGCGAATAGTTGGTTTTTTCTTGTTTAGAACCAACTGAACCAGCCCCGTGATAGCCTCGATCTTTACCAGGGGCAGGAACACTCTTTGCTGTTCTGTGTCTAACCTCATGCCGAGGTATTCCAACTGCTTTGTAGGCTGGAACGCTGACTTTCCCCGGTTTAGGACCCAGCTGAATTCTTCGAGGTACCGAACCGCGAGGTTTACTGCCTTTTGCAGACCCGGTCGTGAGTGATCTATGATTAAAAGGTCGTCCAAGTATGCTAGGACTGTGACCCCTTGGATCCTTAAATTGGCCAGAACTGGGGCTAGGATCTTCGTGAATACCCGGGGGGCCGTGGCCAGCCCGAAGGGGAGCGCCCTGAATTGGAAGTGTCGCTGCCCCACCGCGAAGCGTAAAAATCTTTGATGCGACTGAAAGATTGGTACATGAAGGTAAGCATCCTTTATGTCTATGGAGGCCAGAAAATCGTCTTTCTGAAGCGCGGCGGCTGCTGACCGGATGGATTCCATCCGGAAGGAACGAACCTTTAGGTAACCGTTTAACCTCTTTAGGTCCAAGATTGGCCTGACATCGCCGTTGGGCTTTGGTATGACAAAGAGATTGGAATAGAAACCTAGCCCTTGCTCTTGGGCTGGCACCTCTATTATTACGTCCTGGTAGAGCAGGTGATCCAAAGCTGCCAGCAATGATGCCTTCCTTGCTGGATCCCTTGGTAGCCTTGATTCTTGAAAATGAGGCGGAGGATACCTTAGAAACTCCAGTCTGTAGCCTGTGGTTACAGATGCCCCCGATCCATTTGTCGGGGATCTTGGCTTCCCAAACTTCTGAGAAGAAACGAAGCCTTCCCCCCACCCGCGAGAGTGGGGGCGCCCCTTCATAAGGCAGACTTAGGGGCTGTCTTTGTCGGCTTGCGATACCATGGCCTCTTACCCCCAGGGGCCTGTCCCTGCGATCTACTGTTAACGTTGGATCGTGCAGGCGGCCGTCGATACTGCCTGGAATTTGAGGGCCCCGAGACAGGAAAGAGCTGCCTTTTAAATGTAGGACCCCGGAATGTCTTTTTGACCGGTAAAAGGGTACTCTTGCCATTTGAAATAGTCTGAATATATTTATCCAGATCCTCTCCGAAGAGTCGTCCTCCATGGAAGGGAAACCCTGCCAGAAGCTTTTTGCATGGGGGCTCCGCCGCCCAGTTCTTCAACCATAAGAGTCTTCTCATGTGCACCAAAAATAGTGATAAACGAGAGGCTTGCTGGATGGAATCTTTTATAGCATCTACAGCAAAACACAGAGCTCTGGGAATGTCAGAAAACTCTTCTGCTTGTTGGGTAGGCATGTCCTTTAACATTTCTTTTGTCTGGTCTTTTAACGCCTGACAAACACCAATTGCAGCCACAGCTGGCTGTACCACTGCTCCTGCCGTAGCAAAGGATGCTTTTAAAAGTGTCTCTAACCTTTTATCAACCGGATCTTTAAACATATGTATGTTTTCCACCGGGCAAGTTAGTGATTTATTCACACATGAGATGGCTGCATCCACTATTGGGAGCCTCCACCTCTTGGAGAATCTTTCCTCCATGGGGTAAATGACCACAAATCTTTTCGGTGGCAGAAAAATCCTGTCCGGCCGTACCCAATCCCGAAAGATCAATTCCTCCAAGAGAGGATGGACCGGAAACACTGCGTTGCTTAACAGAGCTTTCAAAGAGCCCAGAGAGGATACCGGAGGAACCTGAGGCTCTGGCAATGGTAAACGAAATGCCGAGCGGACCATGTCCGTCAAAGACTGTACCCACAGTCTTTCTGTCTGGGAGTCTGAAAATGGTTCCTCAGAGGCAGATCCCTCAATCCCTGAACCCTCTTGGTTCAGGTCTAGTTGATCCTCCTGTGATTCCAATTCCTCCGGAGAGAGAATCTCAGCATCTGAGGATACACCTCTTGGTGATGGGGATCTAACCCGTTTCTTACCAGGAATAGCTCTAGCGATCAATGCTGCTATTCTCTCTTCTAGCCCCCCTAGGGATACGGCTAGCATCTCCTCTGTGATAAACACAGGGCTGGGCTGATCTGGGCCAGCCTCCGCACCAGATCCCCCTAATGGCTCATCCAAGGCACCCTTTATGTTAATAAGTTGCGGGGAAAGTATCGGCATATCATCAGAATCAGAAGGGGAACCCCTTTGTTTTTTGGTCTTTTTTGTACCCTTTGACCCCGAGCCTTTGGAAGCCATAATACAAAATCGAGGGACTCCGCCCACACAACAGACTGTAGTGGCCAGGAGTACAAAACCAGAGTTTAGGGGACAATAGATCACTAATGCCCAAAAACTGATGGGATCTCGTATGTTTTTCTCTTTTTTTTTTCTAAATATATATTATATATATTTTCTTTTTTAGAAACATACAGTGACCCCAAACTTAGTTTGCCAGCCTCCAACCTGTATGCAAAAAGGGGGATTTCTTGGCTTAACAAAAAAGGCATTGGAACAAAGTCCAGCATGTACTACCCCTCTTCCGCCACCGGGAGTCACTGTTCTGCCGCTCTGCGTCCTCTCCTTCTGAAATCAGCCTCAGACTGAGCACTGAAATTGCCTGCTGATCTATAACAGCACAAGGCGCGCCCCTGTATGACGCCGCAGGCGCGCCCCCCCCCGCCCTCCTGTCTGAACGGCGCGAAAAACGTCTATAAGACGTGCGCGCGCACGCGCGCGTATGCCGGAACAGGAGGAACATGGAGGAGCCGCGCTGCTGGAGACCCAGGACTGCAGAAACAGGCGGCAGATTCAAACCCCCGGCCAGGTAGGACTCCAAAAGGCCCCTAGGGATCCTTACTAGTCCTAGGAAGAAAGCAGCAGGTTAGCTAGCAACACATTCTTAGACAGGGGAACCTAGTGATGGGGGAAAAAGGTGTCATCCTGTCTCTCTTAGACATAGTGAGCAAGGTTGCCCATGCAGAGCATACTTAGGCTGTCCCCCCTTTTAGGTTACCCCGGAGAGCCTGCTGTCGAACCAAGTCCCGCAGGCTCCCCCTTACCTGCTCCATGCTGCAGGATGCTTGTCCAGCAAACTGATCCAATCTTCTCCCATCTCCGTGGGTAGCGTAGTAGACCTTCAGGCCCTGGGGTCCTATGAAGGTACCCACTGTCCTGGACCTATATAGCACCCTGGCAAACAGGAACTTATGGTTTTTACAAACTCCAAGTCCTGGGCCCAGGGTCCAGCCCTCCAAAGAGGAGCATTATAGGCAAAACCCCACGGTTTGGGGCCCGGGTACTGTCCACTTTGGCACTGAGGCTCCTTGGACAGATCCGGTTAGCCCGCCCTTAATAAGCTATTCCGTGACCAACACCTAAGACACTGGCGAAAAAACTGAGGGACTCCCTCTAGGGGAGGGGGTTATATAGGGAGGGGACTTCCTGTTTGAGATTGCCAGTGTCCACACCTGAAGGTACTCCATATAACCCATATAGTAATGAATATGCCGCTCTGTGTCCCGTGATGTACGAGAAAGAAAAAGGACACAAATTGTTTGGGTTCGGCATTGCATGAAAATGCCCCATTCAGAAGGGGGTAAAACCTTCAGGCAGTCAAGTGGTTAAAACAAAGCCCACCAGTGGCACATTGTCAAAGCTGACAGGGCTTCCATCTTTACCTTCCTTCAAGGTTCGCACATTCTCTAGCCGTCTGATTGGCAGTGCCAACGGCACTCCCACACATGCGCGGAGTTGCTATTTACGGCAAAGGACTCTAAAGGAACGTCACGGGCATGCAATGGGCACATTGTCCCTTAAAAACGGAGTGATGTGCAAGCCTTTGGCAGAGCGAATGCTTGCCTGTGGGTTTTGAAAGCTTTAGCCTGGTCTCTGACATAGCTACATGTGAGGGTATTCCCCTGCAGGGTATGCACTCAGGGCACGGATTACAGGGTGTGTCCAGAAGTAGAACACAGCAACTCGGGTGTAGACTGTCCTGTAGCTAATCCTCATGGCAAAAGGGCAAAAAGCAGCGCCTGGGTCCCTTTTAAAGCGTTTGTTAACCCATAGGACAAATACTGCCAGACCCTCTATTAAAGCCTGGCAGAGCACACTGCATTGGTATTTTGTAAAAAGGAGCACTGTAAATACCCATTTTGAACTGTCTTTAGGCCAGTCACATGACTCGCGGCCGCTGAGATCCAATGGCCGTTTTCAAGCCTCTCCTGCAGTAGCCCTGAAAACCAGCCAAGAGTCACGTGACTGGCCTGAAGATAGCGCTGAATCGTTATTTACAATGCTCGTTTTTATGAAAAACTTATGCAGTGTGTTTTGTCAGGATATAATAAAGGGGCTGGCAGTGAGCATTTAAAATTTTGTAACTTTGCCAATTGCAGCAGGGGGGTGGAGACACACACGAGCTGACAGGCAGGAAGGAGGGGGTGAGAGGAGAGAAGGGTGAGTATAGAGGGGATACAGGAAGTTGGAAGTTCAGGGAGTTTTTTTTTTTTTACAGTTTAGAGGGGGGCAAATTACACAGCACAAGCACTGTGCCGTTTAAGCTGCCTTAAGAGACCAGGAAATTATTTTTGGGTCGACAAACTCTCTGTGCGAGAGTGGTGATAAAAAGTGCAACCTTTTTTTTTTCTTTCAATAAACATGTTGCCCTTCGAAAGAAAAAAAAGTGATGTCACTTGTGTATAAATGGTGTGCTCATTTAAACCATTATAATGTGTGCAGAACACCTGTTCACGATGTAACTTATGCAGATATTTAAACAAAAATATAATATTAGATTAATAATATAATGAACATTTCACCAATCAAACATGGATCCATAAAATGGCTGCATCTAGTATATTATTGCAAAATGCAATAATTTTATACGGAATAAAAAAAATTGTCCAAAAAAGAAAGAAAGGATTTTGTGGCGATTCAACAATGCGTGCAGACACTTCATCCACAGAAACCTCTGCTGCTAATAATCGTACCAATGTGAATTTTTTTGAACGGATAACCACCCCAAGCCACCATTAAGTGAATTGGCCGCTCACAAAGTACCCTGATGTCCTGCTAGATGAGTTCCAGGTGCTGAATGAAAAGATGCAAGGCATCATCAAGTCAACTGGAAGTGTGAGGAGTGGATCCAACTATTTTTATCAGGGGGATCCCTGGTGATGCATACCGAACCAGGTGGAACTATACAGAACCTGAAGACTTTATACAAAAGGTGTTTTTTAATCGTTTGGTCATACTTTAAAGCGGTTGTAAACCGCATAAACAATTATTATTATTTTTTTTCAAAACCTGCAAGGCAAAAGGCATAACCAGCTAGTATGCACCGCATACTAGCTGATTATGAAATACTTACCTCGGAACGAGGTGAAGAACACTTACCTGGTCCAAGCCGAGCGAGATGTCATCTTGCTCCGGCGTATCTTCCGGGTATCGGCGCTCCATCGCTGTGATTGGCTGGAGCGGCGATGACGTCGCGTGCGCGCGGGAGATTTAAATCCAGGGAGGGACCGGCGTATGCCAGTCCTTTTGCCGTGGATTCCCCCTGCGCATGCGCCGCTGCAATCAGCGGCGCATTGCGAGGGAAATATCTCCTAAACCGTACAGGTTTAGGAGATATTATAGGCTTACCTGTAGGTAAAAGTGAAAAAAGTGGGTTTACAACCACTTTAAGGTGAGCGGCCAATTCACTTAATGGTGGCTGGTGGTGGTTATCTGTTCAGCAATAAAGTATCACAATGTACTATTTTTTGATTTTGATTGTATTTTTGCAAAACACTGGATGCAGACATTTTATGGATTTATATAGGATTGGTGGAATGCTTATTAAGATGTTGGCTTAAATATCTGCATAAATTACGTTATGAACAGGTGTTATACACATATTATAATGGTTTAAATAAACCCACCATTTATACACAATTGCTATTGTGAATCGTAGCCCCATCCAAGTGATATGGGCCCCTGTTCCAGGCGCGGTGCATTATCTCCTTCATGAGAAAAAAATGCACCCTGCACAACACATCTCTGGGCTGGGTGCTTCTCCCGAAGTGTTTACTCTGTGTATTCTATCCAATTCGATGGATGCAGTGTCCCGTAAGTCTGCCGCTCTAACGGACTCCGGGATGCCACACAGTTTTATATTATTTCGCCTATGGCGATTTTCCAAATCGTCATGTTGCAGACGCAAATGGGTCATAGCGGCCTGATGTTGTTTGTGCATACCTTCCAGAGAGTCCAGTCTGTACAATATTGCATCTCTGTCCGTGGATAGAATTTCTACAGAGTTTTCAAGCTTCTGAACATTCTGCGATATGTTAGGTCTTGACGCAGGGATGATACCATCCTGGTCGCAATAGTTTCCATGTCTTGTCTCGTGGGTAGGGATAGCAGGATAGCAGACATCTCTGCAGGAGATAGAACAGCATGAGAGGACAGGGCAGACGGAGCGCCATGACCTGTGGAGCCAATAGACATGCTAGGCTGATCAGGGCTGGTAGTTAAATCCTCTCTCAGCAACAAAAGGTATGCCAGAGAGGCTGGAGCCCAGACCAGAAGGTCCTTTGGTAGCAGGAGGGAGAAGCGGAGGGATAGTGACTACCTGTGAAGTAGTTGCAGTAGGTGCCACGTTGTTCAGCGGGTTCTGGTGCCATTTTGTCCCGGGAGGCAGACCTAGTTCTCTGTGTTTCTGGGGTGAAGTAGTGTTGGATGTCAGCAGGATGTGTTCCGCGGAGGTCTCCGTGTTTATTGCCTTTTCTGGACGTGGACATCTCAGGCAAGGTCGGGAGAGAAGCTCTTCCTTTCAGGCATATGGAGTGGAGCTCAGGCAGTGCAATTTCACGCCGTCATAGCGAGCCTATTTCCCCAAATACTGAAGTTTTAGACAGGCAGCTCACTGGTAGGCTAGGATGTTGTGGTGACCAAGGGGGGCCCAAATCGAGCGGGGGCCAGGCTGGGAGAACAGGGACACCTGTCTGAATGTGTCAAGATGGCCACCACTTACATGGGAGAGTCAGGGGTAACTCAATGGGTGTGAGGCGTGGTATGTAGGTTGGCTGGCCATAGGGACTGTGGGAGAAGGTAGCTGCAAGTCCAGGAGGCCCGGATTGGAAGGGCCTGGGTTAGGAGTCCAAAGATGGCCGCCGCTCCGCAAGTAGGCCGGAGCCGCGGACTTTCCTGCTGGGCACTGTCGCGCGGAGGAGCGCCGCTTCGTTTAGGCCTCGCGCGCACAAATAGGTATGGGGCCAGCTCGGGAGGTGCAGAGGGTCGCCCGAGGGTCTCACAGATCGTGGATCGGAGCAGGTAAGTCCACAATTCCAGGGCTTTTGGACGGAGCTGAGGAAAATCACGTCCTGCTCCCTCATGCGTTGACAGACGCAATTTTAAAGCCATTCTTTATAAATTTAGATGGAAATGTACCCTTACATATCTTTGGTAAAAAAAAAAAAACGCGGAGATGTTCTGTGATAGTGCTAGTTGAAAAACATGAGACCCGATCCTCTATGTTTTTCCGATAGAAGGACAATCTCTGCTTACACAGAGTAGAGAATAATACCCAAGTATTCCAAGTAATGAGATGGAATCAGAAGCTGCTTTCTCATTCTCAAGGACAAGCCAACCTGTCCAGAGCCTGCAGGATGAACATATCCAAGTCCTGCTATGACTGAGCTCTCTATCAGGAGATTGTCTAGAACTCTAGATATCCAAAAATCAAAAGGAAAAAAACACATTTCCCCTCTGTGCTCTCTGACCACAGTCTTGCACACAATCAAATAAAAAAAGGGAAACGCAAGCTAGCACTGTAAATTTTTATAAAAACAAAAGAACCATAAAATACCACTCACATGATTCCGACTTATATGCAGCTATATGATTACAAATGATAAACATCAGCTGCAACACTCCTTCTCCAACACAGCTAGTCCCCCTGAATTATCAGCTCAATGTTTTGTTTGCATCCCAGGCAGCTTCCACCAAACAGCTCTAATAGCGAGTTGAAAAGCAGAAAATTAGGAGGCGCACTGACAGACACCGGGACAAAAGCAGGAGACTGGCTTGTCACTACTGAGAAAGGCATGCGGGTAAACTAGTCACATGATGTATTTGGGAGGCGTGGCCTCCTTTCTCAGATGGAAATCTAAGAAACCAGCCAGCTATCGCAGAAGCCCCACCAAACGAGTAAGGGTCTAGCTGCACAGAGCCTTGCAACCTGTTCTACTTTCTAAAGTTGATCAGGATTCAGTCTTTGCATTATTCTAGGGAAATTGTTCCCCCCCCCCCCCACATACTCTTGGTTTACCTTATATTTGATTTTCAGAGCTTTCTACCGGCCAAATTGTCTATTGCAATATTGTGTCTCACTTTCTATGCACCCAGTTTGTATCGCTCTCCTTTTGCAAGTCTTTCCACATATTTTTAAATCGTTATGCTTTATTCAGACTCACTTAATAGTTTTTTTGAATCAAAAAGGGCTGGCAACTTGGACGCTCTTAAATCCAGGTACTTTTGGAGCTGGGGTAACATTTTGTTTCTTAATTAATAGTTTGTGTGAGCCAGGCTTGAAAACCCCTGGCTGTCTACTGAGGTTAGGCCTGGGCACCTTTGGGTGTCCCCTCCATTCAATGGGACCTTGGGGCATGGAAACGCCCATTATTCCATCTTTCTCCTGCCCCCATGGGTGGACTCACATTTAGAATTGCCGTTTTATTAGAGTTCCATATAGCCCTTTTATTTTTATCGTACAGTAAAGACAAAAACAAAGAACCGAGCAGTCACAACTCACCATACTATGCAAACCAGATGTCCACTTAGTAAAAGAATATGTGGGCACTTATGCAACACTATGCAACACTAAGAATATGTGGGTAGTTATGCAACACTAACTGCCCAAGATAAGCACCTTAAGTATCACCTGAAGTGTCTGGTTGTATAGTACAGCTTGAGATCCCCCAAGGGTTCCAAATTGTATTAGATTTTCAGGGGCAACCCCTAGCTTCGTATAATGGGAGAGCGTCTGATTAACAAGGTTCAAACAAAAGGCTACATTAGGGGGAGCCGATTTCCAGTGCATAGCAATAGATTTTTTGGCCCATTCATTCTTTGAAAAAATTCTTGCAAACATGGATTTTTCCATAAGGGGGCATTGCGGGAGTGTACAGAGGCTGTGTCATTTGGGAGCAGCTTTGAGAGTTTAAAAACTAGCAAAGTCACGGCTAATATACTGGTACTTTCCCTGCCCATAGTGGATTGGCGATGAATCCGGTTTTGTAGGGATTTGT
The DNA here is from genome assembly GCA_029574335.1 of Rana kukunoris. Lineage (NCBI taxonomy): Eukaryota > Metazoa > Chordata > Amphibia > Anura > Ranidae > Rana > Rana kukunoris. Next base: position 41,633,764 of record CM056058.1, on the reverse strand, counting down.
AGGAAGTAAGAATAGCTGCCTCCAGGTCTGTAGCCACATTGTTAGCTTGGGGGGAAAAAAAACACCACACAGAGGCTAGAGTCAATCCCTTTGAAATCTGTGTATAGGAATATACACTGGGGAGTTACTTAAAATGTGAAGGAAGCGTGGCAGGAAAATCATTCTGAATAGGTTTACCCTGCCTGCTAGTGTTAGAGGGAGGTTGGCCCAAACATTTAGGGCACTTTTAAGTTTACGAATAAGAGGGTCCATATTGTTCTTAAGGTATAAGGAAATGGGATGCTGTATTATAGTACCAAAGTATCAGAAGCTAGAAAGTATTTTTAAAGGGTAAGAAGGTAAAAGGGAAATTATGGTATTCTGATCTAGCAAAAAAAAAAGGAGACTTTTCACAATTTACACGGAAGCCTGAAAAATGCCCAAAGCTTTGAATAATTTGGATAAAGACGATTGAGAATCAGCTAAATAAAATGTCATCCGTGAAAAGGGATACCTTTTCCCCAACCCATTAATCACTAGACTGTGTAATAGTAGTATTAGAGCATATCAGTTAAGCCAAGGGTTCTATCGTCAGGGCAAACAGTAGTGGCGTTACTGGCGGTCTGGTACCTTGTGTTATAGGGGAATAGTCAGATAATTGTTCACCCTCAATCTAGCCCTTGGTTTATAGTATACAGGCGGTGCCCGGATTACAAACAAGATAGGTCTGTAGGTTTGTTAAGTTGAATCTGTACGTCGGAACAGGGTCCAATTTTTAAGTGTAGTTCCAGTAAAAAAAAAAAGTTTTTTTTAACTTTTTGGATATCATAGTGAAGGGTTAACACCCCTGTAATGTTTGTTTTGCTGTCTGTGCCCCTGTTCAGAAGATTTCATCTCACTTTCTGTCCCAATGACAATTGTGATCTTGAAAATTGTGGGTTGTTGTGGAAACAAGCCTTGGTGATAAAGCATCAGTGGAGGTACATTTTTCCTATAATAGCTCTTACAGGAGTGAATTTCCCTTCCAAGGGGTAGATTTCCTCCCACTTTCTGTTGTCTCCCTCTGTAAGTCGGATGTTTGTAACTAGGGGACCACCTGTAGTAGTCAAACCCAGCAAAGAAATGTGTCACTGAAGCCAAATTTCTCCAGTACCTCCTGTAGATAAAGCCATTCCACTGAATCAATAGCATTGTGAGTGGCCAATACAACTAGAGCCGGAGCCAATTGGAAATGCTCTGAAAAAAACTTGGAAATACTCAAGTTTCCAAGCCTTTCTGAGTTCAGCCGAGCTGTCCACGGGGCCTTTCCGAGTGTTTCAGGCTCTCCGGAGCACCCCCCCCACCTCTGGCCACATGCGATATTGCATGCCATAGAAGTCAATGCGGAACAAATTATTTTTGTTTCCATTGACTTCTACAGGGAAACTCCCTTTGATATGCGAGTGCTTTGGATTACGAGCATTCTCCTGAAATGGATTATGCTTGTAATCAAAGGTTCCACTGTACGAACAATTAGGACAGGGAGGGCGGAAGCGCCCCTCCGAGGGCAGAGGTAAAAACCCGGAGTAAATGAGGAATCAGGATCTCCTTATATTGCAGATACCACTCTATGGGGAAGCTGACCAGGCCTGGCTTTTTATTGTGTGCCAAGGATTGCACAGCCAGTGCTAATGCCTCAGTCAACGGGTGGGTCCAAGAGCGAAATTTGGCTTGAGGATAACCCGGGGAGATGATGTCAGAGAGATAATCATCAAGCTCCACAATAATATAGTCTTTTTTACACTACATTGAGTCCGGGGCAGGACACAATCCTTGATAGTCCCTAGTCCTGCCATCTTCCCGACTAGGCCTCCTGAGGCTGACAGCCAAGTACTTGCCTCTGGTATTTAGTTATTTTGCCCTCTTTGTGAGAGGCTGTTACCGTTAGTATATTTTGTGTGGTATTTTGTTTTACTATCTTAGTGGTTTCCCTATCTTTTTTTTTTTACCTTTTTTCTTTTTGAACTCTCCTCTCCTTTTCCCTTATATGCTCCTCCAGTCCCAGACATGGCACCTCTTAAAGCGAAGTTCCACCCAAAAATGGAACATCGGCTTTTCCGGGTTGCTCCGGTGTCACATTTGGCACCTTTCAGTGGGAGGGGGTGTAGATGCATGTATATACAGGTATTTGCTGCGACTTCCGGCGGTAGATCGCCACAAATTCCACACCGATCTATGCCATGTCCAGCTTCTCCTCCATCACCCCGCTGTCTTCTGGAAGACACACAGGTTCCAGAAGGCAGCAGGGACCAGTAAGGACACGCAGCACGACTCGCGCATGCGCAGTAGGGAACCAGGCTGTGAAGCCGCAAGGCTTCACTTTCTGATTCTGTACTGAAGATGCTGGGGAACCTGGGATCTGGGATATGTGGGACAGATCGACTTCGGGTGAGAACATTGCGGGCGAACTGGACAGGTAAGAGTCCGAGTACTAAAATTCAGCAGCTGCAGAATTTGTACCCGCTACCTTTTAATTTTATTTTACTTTAACCACTTAAGGACCCCTCACTGTATATATACGTCCTTTTTTTAAAGATGGATATCTCGGTAATGGCAGCGGCTGCTGCCACAACCGAGATATCCATCTCTTCAGTGAGCCGTCCTGTTAACAATAACGGCGGTCTCCGTGGCGGATTCGCCGCAAGATTGTCGTTATCGGTGGCGGGAGAGGGCACCCCTTCCCGCCGCCGCTTACCGGAGCCAATCGAGTCCTTTTGTCTGTGTGGTTGGTTTGCGCAAAAGTTATAGCGTTTACAAAATAGGGGGTAGTTTTATGGCATTTTTTTTTTTTTACTAGTAATGGCGGCGATCAGCATTTTTTTTCAGTACTGCGACCTTATTGCGGACACTTTTGACACATTTTTGGGACCATTGGCATTTTTTTAGCGATCAATGCTATAAAAATGCATTGGATTACTATAAAAATGCCATTGGCAGTGAAGGGGTTAACACTAGGGCGCGGGGAAGGGGTTAAGTGTGTTCCTGGGTGTGTTCTAACTGTATGGGGTGGTGGACTCACTAATCTTCTGTTCATACATTGTATGAACAGAAGATCAGCGTTTACCCACGCTGACAGGACCAGGAACTATGTGTTTAGACACATAGCTCAAGGTCCCCGCTCTGTAACGAGCGATCGTGTGTGCCCGGCAGCGATCGTGCCCGCCGGGCACGCGCACAGGACTCGGGGGCGAGCGGGGGGCACACGCCGCAGAAGGGCCGACGTAGAGCTACGGGCTCTCACCCAGGAGAGCCAACCTGCCGCCGTATAACTTCGGCAGCTGGTCGGCAAGCAGTTAAAGAAACTTTTTTTTGTCATTTGAAAAAATTAATTTCCTTTTCTTTTTTTTTTGCATTTAAGTCCAAGTCTGTTTGACCCCAGATCTCATATTTAAGAGGACCTGTCATGCTTTTTTTCTATTACAAGGGATGTTTACATTCCTTGTAATAGGAATAAAAGTGATCAAATTGTTATTTTTATTTTTTCAAAAAAATTATGATAAAATAAATAAAAACTATTTTTTTTAAAGCGCCCCGTCCCCGATGAGCTCGCGCGCAGAAGCGAACGCATATGTGAGTAGCGCCCGCATATGAAAACTGTGTTCAAACTACGCAAGTGAGGTATCACCGCGATCGTGAGAGCAATAAATCTAGCCCTAGACCTCTCCTCTATAGCTCAAAAGATGCAACCTATAGAATTTTTTCAACGTCGCCTATCGAGATTTTTAAGGGTAAACGTTTGACGCCATGCCACGAGCGGGAGCAATTTTTAAGCGTGACATGTTGGGTATCATTTTACTCGGCGTAACATTATCTTTCACAATATATACAAAAATTGGGCCAAATTTATTGTTGTCTTATTTTTTAAATTCAAAAGGGTGAATTTTTTTTCAAAAAAAGTGCGCTTGTAAGACCGCTGCACAAATACGGTGTGACAAAAAGTATTGCAATGACCGCCATTTTATTCTCTAGGGTGTTAGAAAAAATATATATATAATGTTTGGGGGTTTTAAGTAATTTTCGAGCAGAAAAAACTGTTTTAGTCTTGCAAACACCAAATCTGAAAAACACTCAAGGTCCTTAAGTGGTTAAGATATGTTCTTACAATGTAAAGGGATTTGATATTCCAGGGAAGCATTCAAAGATACTATATAATTTCCCTAACCCACAGGCCAAATTGTTGGGGGTCTCTATCGCAATCCACAAAAATCTGCCTTACAAACTTTGGGTGATGAAAAGGGTAGAACTTTGTTCAAACTTTCGCCCTTTATCTATAAGATTTCTAATTTGTATTTATCTATTCATGCCTTTGCTGCTGGGAGCCTTATAGAGGGAGGTGCCTTGAATATGGTGATCGACCCTGTTCTCTGTCAGCGGACATCAGTTCCATTTTATTCTCTGACTATGCCCCTGTTTCTGCTGAACTACCGACTGACCACAGAGGTAGCTTCTGGCGCTTAAACGGCAACCTTCTTAAATGACCCAACCTGCCAAAAATATATCTCAAATGATTTAATTTTTTGCACATCCAATGGGAGGCACTGAAATGTGTTATTGGAAAAAACACTGATCTCACATGGGGTGTGCCTCAAACACTTATTGCCACTCTGGAATCTGATCGTAAGCATATGGGCTCGGGGTCAGGAACCATCCCATGTCACTCCTTGATGTCCCACATCTTCATTTGAGCTGCCTGATATGGTGTTTTATGCCTGTATTTTCTACTTAAATGTGAGTACCCTGCACATTTTTTACTCATTAAAGAGACCTGGTTTATATGGAAGCTCTTAGATCTGGCCTTTTTTCTTTGCATATTGATTCGTTGGTGCCACTGAGGATACTTGCATATCTCCGGGTCCTTCAGCTGACAATTGCACATCTTTGAGCCATCTGGATTCCCTGCCATTTGTTCTAAGCGTTTTAGACCTTTGGTAAAACAAGGGTCTTGGTGTGAGGTGAGAGTACCCATCTTTACTGGTGAAGGGATCACGTTTGAAATATTTGAAATATTGGTTTTCCAAGTCACATGGTGGAGATACTCTGACTGTTTTGATCACAGGATTTGTTTGCACTTTGCAAATGTGGACTTTCTTTTTATTTTATTTTATTTTTTTTTTCACTGTTATTAATTCAATTATGTCTTCACTGGTATGAGCATATTCGTTTTAATATTAATATTATGCTATTTAGGTTTGCGCTGCACTGCTCTGTTTGATATATTATAATTTTCTACTTATTTTTTCAATACGATGCACCCAACTCACATTCGTATAGTCCCACGTCAACAAAAACTTTATTGATGAATACATACACAGTTCAATATATAAAGGTCCAACTGGGGTGGTACAAAGACCTCCAGAGTGAGACCCGTTCCTCCAATGTAGTTATCTATAAAAATGCAAAAAGACAACGTTGTATAATAAAAGTTTGCTAAAAGACCAACCAGCCGCTACTGACTGAGGAAGTAAATACAAACCTCCGATATAAAAACTGATCGCTGGCAAAAATTATATATATGAATATATGTGTGGCTAACCACACTAATATAAATCAGAAAAAAAAGGGGGGGGGGAGCGGATGCAGATTCAAACACACATGTTGGATATATGCAGCCTATCAGTTTAAGGAAAGTGTCCAGGAAGTGCACAATAGATTGCTGGATGTCTCCAAGTGCAATGGAACAAATTGATTGATCTCAGATTAATAAAAGTCAAACAAAAATAATAAAAAAAATAGTCCATAAGCGCATCCTGTGCAAAATAAGCTCAAACAAGTTCATTCATAAAGGCATGTGGCTGCCATGAACATACAGGGAATAGATATCACAGTCTCTGCCAAACTTGAAGCACTTATCAAACCTCAATATGGAAATATTATGAAGTGATTTTGCTGCTTGGAAGGTAATAGATTTCCCTTGGACTTGTTAGACTGGAGTTTTAGCTTGAAACAGCATAAACACAATGGATAGTCTCAGTGTTAATTGCAGGTTGGAGAGGAGGGGGAGGGGGGGGGGGGGTACAAACTGGTGATTAGTTCAAAAGGAATGTGTCTCCTATGTAGTGTCACAGGATTATTCCCACATGCAGATCATGAAATCCCATGATGTATAGAGGGTTCTTATTCTTACTGAAGTCTGCCACAGTTCTCTCCATAGAGTGCCTGCAAACCGTGCAGTTGTCCGTTTGTGTGGTATTCAGACAGTCCTGGCAGACACAGACAGTGTTTGTAAAACACGTGTGGAGATATAAGGAGTCCTCCCTAGTATAAAACTAGAACAAGTGTTCCTCCAGTGGCCAGTAGATGGCACTCAAGATCCAGGAGAGCTGTACCACAGATCAGTGAGCTATAGCACTTCCGTTTTTTCAAAGGAGATTCATACTGACACAGATAGATTTCTTAATAAATGTAGCAGTGGTCATCAAGTAGCAAACGCAACCTACATCAACTAAATTCGTGACCCAAAACGGTCACTTCGTCTGGATGTTGTGTCTCAGTCATTGTGATCATTAAATAGGGCAGATTAGCCAATCAGAAAACAGGACCCAAAGACACATATATTGCCATCTAGTGGCCACAACTAAAATTGCATGTTAAAAATAGACAGATAAACCTGTTTGATTAAATGAGTGAACAGTGATTTAGCATACAGACAGTTGCTTTTATATTTTAAATATTCATTGGCAACGCTGTTCACTTATATACAGTGCTTTGCTTAAAGAACTCAAATTAAATCAAACGGGGGGGGGGGGGGGGATGTGTTTTTTCATTTAGGGCTGGCTTTCTCAAAGGAACACTAAAGGTTTGTTTTTTATTAGATCAATTAATTGCTGTAAGCTAGAGCTTTTAAATATCACTTACCTCGTTTTTCCTTTTGACCTCCAAAATACAGTAATTCAGGTTTGAAAATGCCATTTCCTGTCTCTCCTCGCTTTCCACCAGCATCTGAGCTGTTTGGCATTGTGGAAAGCAGAATGTGCTTATCTCCTCCCTATGACTACAGCCCTGGGGTATGCTCTCTTATCCCTCACAGGCATGGAGGCTAAGCCTAATGGGAACTGTAGTTCCCATTAGGCCGTGATGTAGCAAGAATGAACGTGCACTGCAAACCAGGAAGTCAGTTAGAATAACGATTCAGGAGTGACGGAGGTGACTAAAACGGCTTGATTTCAACAGGTATCACCACTAGTTATAATGCAAAAACATTACTTTTTACTTTATCAGCTACTGTCAGACTTTAATTTAAGAGGAATATATTGTTGTCTTTACAACCCCTTTAACAAGGATACTTATGACATTGTTAAAAGCCTAGAAGCATATCTGATAAAACAGTTGCTGAGATTAGTTACCTATTATCACGTAGGGACAATAGATGGAATGCATGAAACACAACAGACAGTATTAAGACTATATGTTGTATACTGTCATGCAGTGTATAAAAGGATATTAAGCACATGTTACCCCCTGTGTTAATTAAATACACAAGGGAACAACGTGTGTCGGGTCTGTGAGACAAAGGCTTATACAGTCAATTTATGGCTCTAAGAAGATTTTTAGACTCAATTCAGTATTGAAGGGATAGGTAGAACCCGCGCTACGGATCAAATTATCAATAGCTACCTATAAGACTGGTAGCAGTGCTAAAAGTGGCAGCCCCTACGTGAAATGCCACCTAAATGGAATTGGATAATGAGTGGGGGTGTATTACGCTATGTGGGCACCTTTTCTTCTTTGAGCCGTATTAGACCCAAAGCACCTGAAGCCAGAGGAGACTGCCACAGAGCCACACAGGGGCTAACACTGTGAAAGCCTTTAACCCCTTGTGGGTACCTAGATCTGGTGAGTGAGGGACCTATCAGAGCATGAGGAGAGGGAGCACTGAATGATCACATCCATCTGAATTATTTCATGAAGCACTAAGCACTTTTCTGCATGGACTGCCTAAATATAACTTCAATTCAATTTTATGGCACAGAGCACCTTATAATACTATATTATATCATCTATTAACACATTTTTTTACATGTGTATTTATTTATTTATTTTTGTATTCATTTTTATTTATATGGTTTACCCAATGTGGATGTAAGCACATATTTGTTTTAGGGCTGCATTTTATTTACCCAATATCACTTTTTCATATAAAGAGGCGCCAACACCTACTACCTCACCCCCACTCAATTCAGTATTGAGGCCCTTCGGCAGAAGGGTCTGAGGACGAAAAAAAGAGATTTTTTAATACAGCTTACCTGTAAAATCTTTTTCTTGGAGTACATCACGGGACACAGAGCAGCATATTCATTACTATATGGGTTATATGGAGTACCTTCATATAGTAATGAATATGCTGCTCTGTGTCCCGTGATGTACGAGAAAGAAAAATCCATAGTTTTTCCTCTCCGTTCTGGAAGGTCAAGCGCATAAAATCCCTTGACAGTCAGTCCAGATGTTTTACTCTGATGGAATTGGAGGAAATGTTGAGCTATAGGTGTATCCTCCTTGGTTCTAATGCTTTTAAGATGTTCCCGGAATCTTACCCTTAACTGGCGTTTAGTTTTGCCTATATAGAGTTTGTGGCAGGGACATTCCAAAATGTAGAGGACCCGGGCAGTGGTATAGTTTATAAAAGATCCAATTTCAAATGTTTGTCTAGACTCTGAATCTCTAAATGTTTTAGAGCGGTCCACATTTTTGCATGTGCTGCAGTGACCACATGCAAACATGCCAGTTACCCGGGGCATGTTAGTGAGCCAACTTCTATCGTGAGCATGTCTAAACTCGGCTTGAACTAGGTCATCTTGCAGATTTCTCGCTCTTTTGGCAGTGATGGAGGGTTCATCTCCCACTATGCCTTTAACCACTTGTCATCTGCCCACCGTCAAATGACGGCGGGCAGACGACTCCATTATCCTTACATCACGTCATATGACGTGATGTCCCTTTAAAGCCGCGGGCAGGCGCGCGTGCGCACCCGCTGCTCTGCAGGGATCCCGTGCGAGTGCCCGGCGGCAACGATCGCCGCCGGGCACACGCGATTGCTCAGTAACTGAGCGGGGACGTGGAGCTCTGTATGTAAACAGAGCTGCACGTCCCTGTCAGGGAGAGAGGAGATCGATTGTGTCCCTTGTACATAAGGACACAATCGGTCACCTCCCCCAGTCACCCCCCCTCCCCCCACAGTTAGAACACTCATAGGACACACATTTAACCCCTTCCTCGCCCCCTAGTGGTTAACCCATTCACTGCCAGTCACATTTATACAGTAATCAATGCAAAAACATGTCAGAAAAGTGTCCGAAATGTCCGCCATAACGTCGCAGTCCCAATAAAAAAAATCGCAGATCGCCGCCATTACCGTGTTTCCCCGAAAATAAGACACCGTCTTATATTTTTTTTTCCTCAAGAAATCACACTATGGCTTATTTTCGGGGGGTGTCTTATTTTTATTACAGAAAATAAAGGTTGCCTACCTGAACCACACTTGCGCTTCTTAGCATTTCCTCTGTCCACCTGTAGACTGAGATTATCGTATTCTGCACGCCATTTTTGGACCATTCGGATATCCAACTTCTTCTCTTTGCAAAAAGCCGTAAGATTCTTGCCTCGGGAGTCCTCCACAATTCCTTTCTTGTACTCAACAGAATAACTCTTTCTTTTTGCACTCATCTTGTCTGGTTGTACCACTACAAGATATCACTACAAGATTCGACACTACATCTTATTTTCGGAGATTCGACACTACATCTTATTTTCGGAGATTCGACACTACATCTTATTTTCGGAGATTCGACACTACATCTTATTTTCGGAGATTCGACACTACATCTTATTTTCGGAGATTCGACACTACATCGCTACGTCTTATTTTCGGAGGGGTGTCTTATATTTCTATCTTGCGTCGAAATCCCGCTACGGCTTATTTTCGGAGTACGTCTTATTTTCGGGGAAACACGGTAATAGTAAAAAAAAAAAAAAAAAAAAAAATGCCATAAACTATCCCCTATTTTGTAAACGCTATAAATTTTGCGCAAACCAATCGATAAGCGCTTATTGCATTTTTTTTTTACCAAAAATATGTAGAAGAAGAATACGTATCGGCCTAAACTGAGGGAAAAAATATTTTTTTTATATATTTTTTGGGTTATTTATTATAGCAAAAAGGAAAAAATATTGCATTTTTTTAAAAATTGACACTCTATTTTTGTTTATAGCGCAAAAAATAAAAACCGCAGAGGTGATCAAATACCACCAAAAGAAAGCTCTATTTGTGGGAAAAAAAGGACGCCAATTTTGTTTGGGAGCCACGTCGCACGACCGCGCAATTGTCAGTTAAAGCGACGCAGTGCCGGAAGCTTATATTTTGTCTGGGCAGGAAGGGGGTGTAGGTGCACAGTAGGCAAGTGGTTAAGAGTCTCGCATTGGGTCAGAATATGCCAGTGCTGGGACAAGATCGATCCAACTTTTTGCCACTGTGTCCCATATGAGGTAATGAACCTCACTGGTTCAGTTGGAGCCTTCTTCTCTGCATCTAGGGGCCTAAGTAGGTCTGCCCTGACCTTTTGACTAGCTAGTCTCTTAGCTTGACGTAAAGTGCGATTGGAGTACCCACGTTCGCGGACTCTCCTATAAAGGGATATAGATTCGTATGGGAATCCTGATCTGTGGAGCAGTTTCTCAGAATTCGAAGAAACTGCCCCACCGGTCTACTGTGTATCGGGGAGCTGGGATGATGCTTGTAATAACGTATTCGCAGCCGTTGCTTTGCGAAAAGTCTGGGTCGCTAGTTTACCATTTTCTATTCTTATGGACAGATCAAGAAAGGGAGATCTGCCACATAGGTAAGTGATGTTATGGGTACTGTTCCCGAGTTCATCCATGAATGCCCGTCCACACCATCAAAATATCAAAATATCGTCTATGTACCTTAGCCAGGCATTGGGCAAGGTATATCGACGAGGCATAGACGGTATCTTCCTCCCACAATCCCAAATGGAGGCACGCGTATGCTGGAGCCCAGGGGGCTCCCATTGATGTACCGCAGAGCTGCTGAAAAAATTGATTTGAAAATGTAAATAAATTATTCTTTAAAGCCAGTTCCAGCAGCTCGAGGACAAATTCATTTTGTGCTCCCATGGTTGGGAACTGTTGGTCTAAAAAATGATGTACAGCCAGTATGCCCCATTCATGTGGTATTGACGTATACAAAGATTCTACATCAATACCCACCATGAGAGCTCCTTTGCGGAGCACCAGTTTAGAAATTTTATTCAGGACATTTCCGGTATCACAGACATAAGCTGGCAACGATACAACCAGTTCTTTGATCAGACAGTCTATATATTTGCCAACTCTTTCTAAAGGGCTACGATAGCTGACAAAATTGGTCTCCCGGGGGGGCTCCCCTGTTTGTGAATTTTGGGAATGATGTAAAATGTAGGGAAATTTAAGTCCTCAACTTGGAGATATTCCAATTCCTTTTTAGATAGAAGAGTCACTTCAAATGCTAAGAAAAGTTGGTTATTGATGAGTTCAACAAGATCGACAAAGGGATTGTGGTCAAGTTTTCTATATGTGGCTTGGTCAGAAAGGAGGCGTCTTATCTCCCTTTCGTACATATCCACAGATAGAAAGAAGCACCACGTTCCCACCTTTATCACTGGGTTTTATTATAATTTGGTCGGCTGCTCCGAGTTCCTTAAAGGAACACTAAAGGTTTGTTTTTTATTAGTTCAATTGATTGCTGTAAGCTAGAGCATTTAAATATCACTTACCTCGTTTTTACTTTTGACCTTCAAAATGCAGTAATCCAGGTTTGAAAATGCCATTTCCTGTATCTCCTCTTCTTGCGTTCCACCAGAACCTTAGCTGTTTTGCATGGTGGAAAGCAGACGTGCTCACCCCCTCCCTATGACTACAGCCCTGCGTGAACATGCTCTCTTATCCCTCACAATAGAGGGTAGTTTTATTGCATTTTTATTATTTTATTTATTTTTTTACTACTACTAATGGCGGCGATCAGCAATTTTTTTTGTGACTGCGACATTATGGTGGACACGTCGGACAATTTTGACACATTTTTGGGACAAGTGTCATTTTCACAGCAAAAAATGCATTTAATTTGCATTGTTTATAGTGAAAATTAAATTTTCAGTTTGGGAGTTAACCACTGGGGGCGCTGAAGGGGTTATGTGTTCTCTAATGTGTGTTTACAACTGTAGGGGGGTGAGGCTGTAGGTGTGACGTCGAGTGAGTATCCCTATAAAAAGGGATCACACGATCGATGACGCCACCAGTGAAGAACGGGGAAGCCGTGTTTACACACGGCTCTCCCCGTTCTTCAGCTACGGGGACCGATCGCGGGACTCCAGCGGCGATCGGGTCCACGGGTCCCGCGGTCACTGGGCTTCAGACCGGGTCGCTGCACACGCCCGCGCGCGTGACCCCACGGCTGGACTTAAAGGGCAACGTACAGGTACGTTGATGTGCCCAGCCGTGCCATTCTGCCGACGTATATCGGCGTGAAGGGGTCCTTAAGTGGATAAACTGATCGGCTGCATATATCCAACATGTGTGTTTGAATCTGCTTCCCTCCCTTTTTTTTCCTGATTTATATTAGTGGGGTTAGCCACACATATATTCATATATATAATTTTGCCAGCAATCAGTTTTACATTGGTTTAAGCCGCACTCAATTCGCATAGGTGTGAACCCGGCCTAAAAGCAGTAAGGATGTGGAATTTATGGACTTGGGTCTTTTTTCAGCCTAACCAACTATGTAACAATGTAGCACACCGCACTGTTCACACTATAAACATGAAGCGTTAGCGTTTGATGCCTTTTACCGCCTCTCATTCAAGTCTATGGTAACGCTTAGCAAATGCTCTGGCAGGCAGTTGCCGGGCTTTAAGGTTAGTGTATTTACTGTACTGGAATAGGCATTTGTGGCTTAGTTTTAACATGCCTTAAAGTGGTTGTAAACCCTCCTAAAGCACTCTTACCTACAGGTAAGCCTAGATTAAGGCTTACCTGTAGGTGTTTGCAATATCTCCTAAACCTACACGGTTTAGGAGATATATGCAGAAAGGAATGCACCGTTGTCTGTGGCGTATGCGCACCCGTAGACAACGGCACAGGCGCACTGAGCGTGCAGGACTTGTGAACTGTAGATGCTGGGAATAATGCCGGAATTCCGCACATGCGCAGGGATCTGCCAGCCTCATCGCCACTCTGGCCAATCACAGCCCCGAAGCGGCAATAACAGGAAGAAAGCTTTGAGGGGACATGGTGGTGGACGGGACCGAGGAGGACTTTGGGGGCTTCATTCTCAGGTAAGTGACACATAATGAACTAGTATTCTGTGCATACTTGCTCATTATGCCCATCTCTTGCAGGGGCTTTTAAAAGAAAAAAAAAATTGTGAGGGTTTACTTCCTCTTTAACGCTCACCAAATGCTTCAAAACTGCCCATAGGGGTTTGGGAAACATTTTTAGGACTCACCAACACAAGTCCGAGGCCTATACTAAAGCTATAGGAGCATTTGCTAGGCATTATACATTTAGACCACTGAACAAGCCCTAAGAGCATCTGAAGGAAACGGGGCATGCATGTTCTGGACCTGAAAAAGACTGCTGTACATAATATGCAATGAAACATGTAGCAGTACTCTATGCTGTAAGCAATGTGTCAATATGCTACAGCAGGAATGTTGAGGGCTGTCACAGAAAAATACCAAATTGTCCTGTAATTGATAAAACCCATTGGTTTACCAGAGATTTCAGGAATTTAGATATCATGCATGAATAAAACAGCAGCCGATTGAATTTTTTTTCCAAAAGATGAGTTTTGATCACCTTAACACTAAATTAAATTGGGAATACTTAGTAGGTGGGTGCGGTTAAAGCTTTTAGTAGACTGACCCCTTGAACATTAAGTGTTCAAAACCTTGTAGGTGACCATTTAATCCATGGTATGATTCTAGAGAGCCGTGTCCTTTAACCACTTCAGCCCCGGAAGGATTTATGCTCTTAATGACGAGGCCATTTTTTGTTATATAGACCAGTGACATTTATACAGCGATCAGTGCTATAAAAATGCACCGATTACTGTATAAATGACACTGCCAGGAAAGGGGTTAACACTATCAATGTGATAGGTGCGTTCTAGCGAGGGGTTTATGTGGGGGGGAGCGGACTGACTGGGAGTACAGAGAGATTACTGTTCCTGATCACTAGGGACAATCACACTGTACTCCCCTGACAGAACATGGATCGGCTTTGTTTACACTGGCCGCTGGTCACAAGCATCGGCTCTGGTGCGGTGCCCACTGTATGCATTACACAAAGTGCCATACTAGTATGGCGATTCCCGTAATAGTGTCGCCCTGCCGGATAACTGCAGCGGCAGCTCGGCAAGTGGATGTAAACCTGGATTTGTTTTAATGAAGATGTCTACCTGGTACAGTAGAGGATGTCACATCATCCGAGCCCAGTCTTGCCACAAAGAGTTAGTCCAGCTCTGAGCAATCCTCTTGCTTTTTTAGTAAGATAAAAAATGACACACAGATAAGTTTGTGTCTGCTGTGGCCCACATCTCATTTATCTCATGAACGAGTAGAGAGTGTTACGATTCCAGCTTCACATCACGTCTTTCTTCTCCAGCTCTCCAGGATTGACTGTTCCACACCTCAGCATGATTGGGCATGCTAAAGTCATGTGGTGCTTTTCCTGAGTTTTGACTGGATGTTACTCATTTTTGGGCATGATCAGTGTGACAAAGTAGGAAAGTGTAGAGGTTGGCAGGAAGTCTTGGGACATCACGACTCAGCCCACTAATTCCAGACATTTCTCCTACTGCTGAAGGGGGTGACATTTGCATGGTAGGGATACATGCAGGAGGCTTGCATGTATATATACATTAATACTGTGCCATTAGTTTATACTGGGTTAGTGGTGGGTTTACATCCAGTTTATTAAACAAAAAACTTTTTTTTTTTTTTTTTTTTACATACAATTTAAAAAGAGGCAGAACAGACATACAAATACAGCCACCAAGTTCTAGCAAAGATAGTATACTGCTGAAACAATGCCCAGTACAAGTACTCTGGCTCTAGATGTTAAAGGTGAACTTTTTATAGCTAAATTTACTCAGAGAACAATGCTACTTGTTAAATAGTCTTAAAGCGGATGGTTCACCAAAAACAAATATTAAAAGCCAGCAGCAACAAATACTGCAGCTGCTGACTTTTAATATTAGGACACTTACCTGTCCTGGAGTCCAGCGGCGTCCGCAGCAGAGGATGAGCGATCGCTCGTCACCCTGCTGCTCCCCCCTTTATCCACGGCGAGGGAACCAGGAAGTGAAGCGCTCCGGCTTCACTGCCCGGTTTCCCTACGGCGCATGCGCGAGTCGCGATGCGCCCGCGATTGGCTCCCGCTGTGTGCTGGGAGCCAAGAGTTCCCAGCATACAACGGGAAAAGCCCGTCTTTTGCCCGAGACTGCGGGCCGGAAGTGGGTGCGGATACCTGTCTTTAGACAGGTATCTGCACCCCCCTCCCCCCTGAAAGGTGTCAAATGTGACACCGGAGGGGGGGAGGGTTCCGATCAGTGGATCTTCACTTTAGGGTGGAGATCCGCTTTAATTATATTCATACATAGCAAAGAGCTGCTCTACCACCACCTCCCACAAGGTTTAAGCTGGCCATACACAATGTGAATGGCTGGTGGATGGAGAAATCGGCAACGATTTGTCCATCACTAGAATCTATAGGTGTATGGCCAGCTTTCAGAAAGACTATTTCCGCATTAGAATTTGGTTGAAGTTGCACAGTAAACACTAAAACCTGAGGAAATTAAAAAAAAAATGGGCTATATTAACTGAAGGGCAATTAGACAATATTCAAAATGGATGGGGTAAGGACACCTATTTACACAGCCAGAAGACACTAGCATTACACTATGTAGCAAACCTAACAAAAATGTATAAGTTGGAACACAAAATGACAATGTGCAGTACACAAACACTGAGCATAAAATTAGAAAAGGAAGTGAAATGATAGCGACTAAAACAAAGAAACAAAGTAATATAGCAGCTCACCTGACTAACTTCACTGTCTGTAGACCTGCCACGAATTTTCTTGTCGTCTTCAGAGTTTTCCTGTGAAATTAGGCAACATTAAAGCTCATCTCCAGGAAAAGTTCATCTCCCCCTCCCAGCCACCTTTCAGACATTTACCAGTTATTAAAAATAAAACACCTTCTGTGGCCTCTTTCAAAACTCCCTTAAAACAAAACTAAGGCTGCAAATGCTCATTTCAACACCAACTGCTGCGTGATCCCTTGCTTACATATTCTCCCCAGCTTCTTCCAGGTTGCGGCTCTTCAGTTATTTTGATTGACTGATGCAGGAAAATTACGACATGTATTCATTCACAGGCACTACGCCTAGAATGTAATATGAGTAGGGGTGCGACGGATCAAAAAACTTACGGTTCGGAACGTTTATCGGATCAGAGACGCGGATCGGATAAAAAATAAATAAAAATGTAATGTGGATCAAGCATTTTCAGCATGTGTTTAAAGCCCTCGTATTGCACAACCAAATATGGCCTCATGCCTAGACCTATAAACAAACCAATAGCATTTGTGATGGCTTTAGCCCGGTCCGATTGTGCAAGAAAGGGCTTCTTAAATGCTACGGTGACTAGTGTTTTTTGAGCAGCTTTCATTTTCACTCCTGTCGGTGAAACACCGGGGTGATGTCACTCCAAATGCGTGGCCATGCTTGATATGTTTCCACTGTCATATGGCTTTCTGGTGGCACAGTCCCTTCATGCCGTCACGGTTTTATCCACTACCCTCTTTCCTTCATCATTATATTTGACGGGGAAGCCAAAATGCTCCCATACAGGGGATTTAAATGACGCAAGGCATTTAAGCTCCTCCGTTCCTCCGCTCGCCATGACCACTAAATATGAGCTGCACATGCATAGCTAAGTGTACATTGCAAAGAACAGGGCAGCAAGTTTAATTTTATTGTAGAAGAGACAACCTGTTCTATGATAAATGGCCTGCCTAATGGCAGTTTACAGTTTTCTTCCTTTGGTTAAGCTTAAAGCGGAGTTCTACACACAATTTAAAACAATGTCTTATCGCATTTAGTTAATTGCATAGATATTCCATTCTCACTCCAATAATTTTTTTGGTATGTAAATACCTTGTTATTTTGCTTTTATTTGTTACATATGGTGTATCTCTCCCACGAGAGTAGATGCGTTGCCTGTCTTCCCTGGCGCCGCACTGTTTCATGGGAGCTAATCATCATGCTTCCCAAAATTCAGTGCCATCACAATGGGGCGGCCCATTGTGATGGCAACCGTCACATCGCCGTCAACACTGAGCATGCACAGGATCGAGCGGTGAATGCTGGGAAATAAGCATTCACCGCATCCAAGAAATAGGTGCTTGTTGTCTTCACATGCCCCTTCAGATGTCCCTCTAAAAAAAAAAATCTATAACTTATCCTTGCCAACAAAAATGGACTACAGACTTTTTATAAAACCTAAACAGTGAGTATTGATTTTTTTAATGGGGTAAATAAGTCAATAGACAGAAGGAAAAAAAAAGAATCGCAGAGGGACCACTTCTTTAAAGTCTGGCATCCTTCCCCAGTGCCATTTCAAGTGCCACGGGACTGAGTCTTTTGTATGCTGGGAGGACCCAGCCTCTGGAAACCATCAATCTTGCCAAAGCGATGCTTGGTTTTCAGCTTTTTCCAAAAAGAGCATTCCAAATGTCTAAGTATAGTATGTTTAAACTGCTTGCCGACCTGCCGCCGTCATTTTACTGCAGCAGGTTGGCTCTCCTGGGCGAGAGCCTGTTGCTTTTTTTGCACCCACTAGGGGGCGCGCGCACCCCCCCCCCGCTCGCCACCGAGCCCCACGTGCGTGCCCGGCGATTGCTCGGTACCGGGAACTTTGTGTGTAAAGGGGTGTACTCAATGCAGAGCACTGTTTTTATACAGTGCCTTGAAAAATATTCATACCCCTTGAAATTTTCCACATTTTTGTGTTACAACGGTAAATGTATTTTATTGGGATTCTATGTAATAGACCAACACAAAAGTGGTACACAATTGTGAAGTGGAAGGAAAATAACAAATGGGTTGTTAATACTTTGTAGAACCACTTTTTGCTGCAATTACAGCTGCAAGTCTTTTTGGGTATGCCTCTATCAGCTTTGCTCTGGCTGTATGTTTAGGGCTGTTCTGCTGGAAGGTGAATCTCAGCCCCAGTCTTAAGTCTTTTGCAGACCAACAGGTTTTCGTCTAAGATTGCCCCATGTTTGGCTCCATCCATCTTCCAATCAACTCTGACCAGCTTCCATGTCCCTGCTGAAGAAAAGCATCCCCACAACAAGATCCTGACACCACCATGTTTCATGGTGGGGATGTTGTGTTCAGGGTGATGAGTAGTGTTTTCCACCACACAGAGTTTTACTTTTAGGAAAGTTTTATCTGACTAGAGCACCTTCTTCCACATGTTTGCTGCATCCCCCACATGGCTTCTTGCAAACTGCAACTGGGACTTTAGGCTTTCTTCTTGCCATTCTTCCATAATAGCCAGATATGTGGAGTGCTCATGGGCCTCTTGGCTGCTTCTCCAATTAATGCTTTCCTTGCCCGGCCTGCAAGTTTAGGTGGACGGCCATGTCTTGATAGGTTTGCAGTTGTGCCATACCATTTCTAGCTGATGGCTTGGAACAAAGATGTTCAAAGCTTGGTATATTTTTTTAAAACCTAACCCTGCTATAAACTTCACAACTTTATCCCTGACCTGTCTGGTGTGGTCTGTGGCTTTCTTGTTGCTGCTCACCAAGGTTCTCCAACAAACCTCTGAGGCCACGTACACACGATCAGTCCATCCGATGAGAACGGTCCAACGATGAAGCCGACTGATGGACTGATGTGCCTACACACCATCAGTTAAATAACCGATCGTGTCAGAACGCGGTGACGTAAAACACAACGACGTGCTGAAAAAAAATGAAGTTCAATGCTTCCAAGCATGCGTCGACTTGATTCGCATACTAACGATCGGTTTTGACCTATCGGTTAGCCGTCCATCGATTCAATTTTAAATCAAGCCCTCTGTTTTTTGACCGAAGGATAACGGACCGATGGGACCTACACACGATCGGTTTGGACTGATGGAAACCGAACCTCAGTCCGTTTTCATCGGTTTTGAACCAATCATGTATGTGTACGTGTGTGGCCTAAGGGCTTCACAGAACATCTACAGAGATTAAATTACACACATGTGGACTGTATTTACTAGCTAGATGACTTCTGAAAGCAATTGTTTCCACTAGATTTTAGTTAGGGGTATCAGAGTAAAGGGGGATTGTAGTTTATTAGCCAAGTAAACTACAAATCAAGAGGGCATTGCCAGAAGGAAGCAGGAAGAGAAACTCTGAATGCATTGTTTTTAAATGACACAGCAGAACACATTTTATAAATAAAAATGATTATGACCAAAAATTAAAGCTGGCCTGACGAATTACATTTTTTTCATTGGCTGATCCAAAAAAAAATGAAAAAACCTCCAATGTGGTGTTGCAGTCCGACTGTCAGAATACACTGATCAGTGCTGCACACGACCAACAAGCTTATTCAAGAGCAGTCTTTCCTTAAACCAACTGCTCTCAAATGGAAATGGCCAGAGACAAATCAAACAAACAATGGATTAGGATTTTTTTTCTAAAACTCAGCGAGTAGTTTTATAGTGCACAGGCTTTCAACTAAAAAAAATAAAAAATAAAAAAAAATAATGAAGTTATCCAACACAATTAACATTTCATTATTAACAGTGTGGTCTTTTCCCCAGTCCAAGTATTAAAGTGACATTTTTGAATGCGTTATCCATGTCTTTTCCCATTTGAAAATCAATACATCACCTAAGGCAACTATTCAAAAAACCGGAGTTTTCCGGAAGGAGTGGTGTTATTGTTAAAACAGAGTTCCACTCAAAAGTGGAACTTCTGCTTTACGCACTCCTCGCCCCCTTAAATGCCACTTTGTTAGGAGTGGGACTTCCTGTCCCACTTCCACCTAGAGGCCGCCTAGTGACTCGAGCACGCGCAGTGCGTGCCTGCCCTGGAAGCCGAAAGCTGTCGCGGCCGGGTGCCCAGAGTGTAAATGGAGATGCCGGGGAGAGGAGCGGCACTCCGTGCGGCCGCATTGCTGGACCGTGTAACGGGGAAGTGTGTTTATTAAAAGATAGCAGCTACAAAAAGCTGCCGACTTTTAACATTAATAGGCTGGAACTCCGCTTTAATTGTGCACTAGGGGAAACTTTATTTTTGCCAGTAGTGTCCAATCACCTAAAGGAAGTCTGCATATAAACTAATGACTTTGAAGACAAGCTTTGTGTCCTGTATAGTATGATTAAAGCGGATCTCCCATGCTAAAACGTTTTTTTTCTTTGGGGGTAGTTAAATAGTTAATGTGCAGGCTTAAGTAAACTCACGTTTCTCTTCTTAAACGTCCGTACTGATCTGTTGCTATGTGTAATAATAAGTTATATTTCGGATGGTCAGCCGTTGCCATCTTCAGTGTGGGCATTACAATCCCACCAGCGGAGACTTCCTGTTTGCGGTGACGCTGTAATCACAACATCCACCGCTCGATATTGCACATGCGCACTAGCACCCGGGAGCAGTGGCGTCAGCGTCTCTGTTCCAATAATCTGTCCTGTAATGAAGATTTTTCAAACGCCCGCCCTACTTCCTTCCTTCCTTCCTTGGTTTACATCGCGCGTCACTTCCTGCTGCACGCGCGATGTTTCCTCTCACAGGGCTGAATATACTAACAAGGGAGCTATGACACAAGCTCCCAGAAGACATTGCGATGGACAGGAAACAATGGAAAACCCGAGGGCTGCAGACCGGAAGCCAATCGTGTTTATATGGTACTGTAAAACGTTTTTTTATGAAAATATCGGATTGAACATTGTTTATGAGCATTATTGCTATTGAGATTATGTTTGATTTAGGGTGGAGCTCCGCTTTAAGGTAAAGGGTTTTAGACTTCAAGTTGGAGCAATTATCATAACCTAAGGCAGGCCTTAAAGTTGTAGTAAATTCTTTGACATTTTTACCTAAAAGATTACCTGTAAATAAAAATATCTATTAAATGTGCACGGTTTAGGAGATATTGCAGCAAGCAGCAGCCAGTTCGAGTAGCCGAATCCTTGGCTACTCGAACATTCACTTGATAACATTTTGTGAACGTATGTCCCGAAGACCAGGTGGCAGCCTTACAAATCTGAGCTACAGATACCTGATGGCAAAAAGCCCAGGAGGTTTCTACACCCCTGGTAGAAGCTTCGGAAGATGCATGCCCCTACTTGGGTCCCTTTGGTTATATATATATATAAAAAAAAAAAAAAAGTCTGATCTTCGGATTTCCGCAGATCTAGACAAATATACCTTAAGTGCCTGTCATGTCGAGGCGATAGCTATCAGGAGGGCTAGCTTGCATGACAGCAAGTCTAAGGGAATTTACTTAGAGTGTAAGTAAACCCTCCCATCGTTTTCAGCCAAGGAAGCTGCCATCTTTGCCTCTGTTTAATATACAACTGCCATGATGCTGCACATGTGATCAGTTATGACACCAGCCATTGGATGCTTTGACAGTTTGGTTGAGAGCACAACCAATGGGAGTGCTACATTTTCGCCACGTGCCGGAAATTACCAGTTTTATGTATGGGTTTACTTCTGCTTTAATGGGTGTCAAATGGTTGCTTCTGTAATATAGACAGCACCAAATTCAAGTCCAAAGGACATATAGGTGACATAATGGGGGGAAGCAAACGGAGTTGTCCCTCGCATAAAGGTTCAGATCCGTGAATGGGAGGCTAGAGGCCTTTGGAAGCATACTAATAGGGCCAAAACTTGACCTCTGATTGTACTTAAAGCCAATTTGATTGGCTTTAAGCTGACTGAAGAAAAGAGAATTCTCCGAATCATGTATTTTCTTGGGTGCCATTTTTTGGCTTTACACCAAGCAATACAAGTCATTCAGACTTTATGATCGATTTTTCTAGTAAATGCTTTTCTAGTATTCACTAGAGTAGACACTACCGATCCCGAGATGCCATGGTCCTTCAGCACCCTGGCCTTCATAGCCATGCCGTCAAATTTAGAGACTGCAAATTGGGGTGGAATAAAGGACCTTGAGACAGTGGATCGGGTGACGTGGAAGCATCCATGGTCGGTCTTGCAATCTCTGAGAACCAGGGCCTTCTGGGCAAGGCCAATGCCACCAGAATGACTGGAACACCCTCTTTCCGAATCCTGCGCAACAAGTGTGGGAGGAGAGGGATCGAAGGGAAAGCATAAACCAGGGAATATTGGCTCCATAGACTTATCAGAGCATCTGCTCCAATTGCCAGAGGATCTCTTGTTCGGGATACAAAATGCTGTAGTTTGTTGTTGAACCTGGATGCCAGTAGGTCGACCTCTGGCCATTCCCAAAGTTGGCAAATTGGTTCTTGGAACACCTCTTGTGTAGGGACCATTCCCCCCGAGCAGATCTGGTATTTCCTGAGATAATCTGCTTTCCAGTTCTCTACTCTCGGGATATGGACTGCCGATACGATTGGCACATATTTTTCTGCCCAGGCAAGTATGTAGTTCACCTCTTTCAGAGCTGAACGACTCCTGGTACCACCTTGGTGGTTTATATAGGCCACTGCAGTGGCCTTGTCAGACTGAACCCCGATAAAGGAAGTCCTGAAGCTCTACCGTCCAGGAGTTTGGATATACTGCCCGTAATTCCAAGACGTTGATGGGCAGGATCTGTTCTGTTCCTGACCATCTTCCTTGGGCTGAAATCCATCTAGGGTCGCTCCCAAGCCTGAAAGACTGGCATCTGTAGTCTGTACTCTCCAATTTAATGGGAGAAGGGATTTTCCCTTTCACAGGTTCTGACCCTGCAACCACCAATTGAGGCTTAAGCATGCCTGAGGGGATAAGTACATTGGATAATCCTGGTCTTTTCTTCCCCTGTTCCAAGCCATCAAGAGGTTTTGTTGTAAGGGTCTGGAATATAACTGAGCATAGGGCACTGCCTCGATGGAGGATACCATACTCCCTTATAAGACTCAGTCGAATGGATGGTTGTCTGGTGCGCCTTATCTGGTACAACTGATCTTTCAGGACACAGATCCTTATGGTGGCAAGAATACTCTTGCTTGGACTGTGACGGTTGCAGGCCAACCGAACCGGACCGTACCCAGGAGAGTATGGTTTTCAGAAAGGTATCCTTGGCTGTATGGGCTGCTATCTTCCCAGAAGACAAGGACAGGCTGGGTAACGACAACTCTTGACCGGTGGAGAAGTGTCCATGAACCTCCCTGTCAGTCGGGACATTGTGTCTGCATTAGCATTGGCAACATGACCACGATACTGGATTTTGTAGCTGTATGCCCCCAAGAATAGGGCATAGCATTGGAGGCAGGCTGCAGTAGTCTGGGAAATGCCTTTGTCAGGGCTAAAGGTCTGAAGGAGTGGTTTATGGTCCGTCAGTATGGTGAATTCCCTACCATACAGGTAAAGATGAAACTTCTTAATTGCCCATATCAGCGCAAGAGCCTCTTTGTCAAATGTGTGAGTAACTACTTTCTGCTTTTGTCAAAGACCTGGGAGGCAAATGCCACTGGTTTTTCTGACCAATCTGGTAAGATGTGAGATTGTACCGCCCCCAGACGACAGGGTAAAGCATCACAAGCCAAGGCGAGAGGCTTCTGGAGGTCATAGTGCACGAGCATGCGTGTTGCCAACAGCTTCCGCTTAGAAACTTCAAAAGCACGTTGGCATGAAGCCGACCAGTCCCATCTGGAGTGTTTCTCCAAAAGCTTGTTCAACGGAAACAAGGTGTGTACCAAATCTGTCCGGAATTTGTGGTATTAGTTCAGCAAGCTAAGGTATGATCGCAGCTGCTGAGCGTTGGTTGGGGCTGGAGCTTTGACTAAAGCATCAACCTTGGCTTCTGTAGTGTGTATACCCTTCTGCATGCACAAGGTGGCCACAAAACTCCAATTTAGGCACCATGAATTGGCATTTTGCCAAGGTCACTTTCAGACCGTGTTTATGGAGTCTCGCCAACACAAGCTCCACATTCTGCTTGTGTTCCTGGTCGGTCCATCCCGTGATGAGCATGTCATCTAGCAGGCACTGCGTGAAAGGAATCTCCGCCAAAATCTCGTCCATTTTCCGTTGCCAAATGGCTGGAGTGGAGGCTACCCCAAACACCATCCGATTGTATTCATACAGTACCTTGTAGGTGTTGATGGTCAGAAACTTGCGGGAAGAAGGATGGACCTCAAACTGTAAATATGCTTGTTTGAGATTAAGCTTGGTGAACTTTTGACCCCCTGCAAGTGAGGCAAACATGTAATCTACTCTGGGTAGGGGATACTGGTCTATTTCCAGTTGCGAGTTCAGTGCCATGCGGAAATTCGCCACAAAATGCGCAAGTCCCCATTCGCTTTCTTTACCGGTACAACTGGTGATGCCCACTCGCTGTGCTCTACCTTTGAGATGACACCTTGTTTCTCAAGCCGACTTCGTTCTGCTTCCACACTTGCTCGGAGTGCGAAAGGTACAGCCTGAGCTTTGAAACACAGGCTGAGCGTTGGGTTTCAGCTTGAGTCTCACACAGTCATGCTTTAGTTTTCCCAACTGGTCATCAAAAATCTTTGCTGCTTCAGGACCACCCATCCCTCATTATCTCCTAATGGAATTGTAACAGTGTTACAGGGATTTATGGCGATGTCTGGCATACCAAAGTGAGCAATCCAGTCTCTCCCAAGGTCCCCCTTTTTCTAGGATATATAATAGCAGTCTCTTTGTCTGACCCTTGTACAATAGCTTTACTTTTGCGTAACCCAGTGGGTTGAGTATCTCCTTTGAATATGTCTGCAGTTTGATTGGTGTTGGGCGGACAGTTTTTCGGGGTCTGAAGTTGTCTCCATTATTTCTGGGTGATAACTAAAACTGTTGCTCCTGTGTCTACATCCATCTTGAGTTTCGTTCCCCCAACTGTTACATCCACAGTCATTGCGGAGGGTCCTGAATGCATATGATGTAGGTCTAATCTGTGGAGCACTTCCTTATCCTCTGACTCAGATGATGATGTATATCTTCCCACCATATGTCTTTGGGTTCAGAGGTTGTTTATCTTGCACCTTCTTTCTACTGCAAACTCTTTTCAGATGGCCGGTGCATTGCCATGAATTGAGATTTGCCATAGAATGAGATGGTCCGCCTCCATCCCATTCTATTGGCTCACTCATGTCACGTGACATATTTAAACGTCAAGTATTGACGCAAACATCAGTCACAGCTAGGCTATCATAGGGAGGGGATCTCCTCTCCCTGTGATAGCCCGATAGCGCTGTCAGCAGCGTGCCTCCCGCCAGCGCTAAGTACACCCCGCGCCCGCAGCTCTACTCCCCGCACCCCTTCCCCCGTCCTCCGCGCCCGCAGCTCTTCCCCGTCCTCCGCGCCCCTTAGCTCTACTCCCCCGTTAAGAATCAGGGAACGGGGAGAGTCTACGCTATTAGCGTAGACCTAGCGTTGGCTACGTTAGTAGCGTAAACCTGCGCATGCGCAGTATTTACAACACCAGCCCACATAACCTGGAGCAGCTGCAGCCCGTTCCCTGATTCTTAACGGGGGAGTAGAGCTGCGGGCGCGTAGGACGGGGAAGAGCTGCGGGCGCGGGGTGCGGGGAGTAGAGCTGCGGGCGCGGGGTGTACTTAGCGCTGGCGGGAGGCACGCTGCTGACAGCGCTATCGGGCTATCACAGGGAGAGGAGATCCTCTCCCTATGATAGCCTAGCTGTGACTGATGTTTGCGTCAATACTTGACGCTTAAATATGTCACGTGACATGAGTGAGCCAATAGAATGGGATGGAGGCGGACCATCTCATTCTATGGCAAATCTCAATTCATGGCAATGCACCGGTCCTACCGCAATTATGACAGGTCTGATCCTTAAACCGGCAGACTTTGTGGTCACCCTTCTGCCATTGGAGTTCAATTCCTCTGTATCTTTCACAGCAATTTCCATCACTGAAGCTCAACTGCCTTTGTAAGAGTAAGGTCTTTCTCGGTTAACAGTCTCTTTTGGGTTGACTCACAATTCAGTCCCATGACAAACTTATCTCAGTGGAGTAGGTAGGTACTCTCCAAAAGAACAGGTAGAGGCTGGTCTGTGAAGGGCGAGCACATAAGCTTTAATCTCTTCACCTGTCTGCTGCTGCCTCTGATAGAAGCAAAATCTTTCTGCAATCTCTAGTGCAGTGTTTTTCAACTCCAGTCCTCAAGGCACACCAACAGGTCAAGTTTTCAGGATTTCCCTCAGATGAAATGGCTGTGGTAATTACTAAGGCAGTGAAACTGATCAAATCACCTGTGCAAAATAATGGAAAGCCTGAAAACATGACCTGTTGGTGTGCCTTGAGGACTGGAGTTGAAAAACACTGCTCTAGTGGTTTAGGCTGGAAGTGATCCTCTAGCAGTGTCGGCAGCTCTGCCAATGTCTTAGTTGCTGGTTTTACAGGGGAAAGAAGATACCCAAGGGTGTCATATGTCTTGGCACCAACCACTGTCAGAAATACTGCTATTTGCCTGTTGTCTGGGAAGGCATTTGCACTGAAATACTGTTCCAGTCTTTTAACCCAGGAACTCCAGGATGTCTGTTCTCCATCAAACTCATTTAATGTCCTGATTAATGACATTTTCCCTGCTCGGATCTGTGATTGCTTTTATCCAGGTGACATTCCACAATGTCTTTGTCTGTCTCTCTCTTTTAGACTGATACACTTTGTAAATTTTATCCTCGTCGCCACTGTTATATCCTCTGTGTTGTGAGAGACACAAGACTCTGGTCTGGAACAATGGATGTTTATTTCAGGTCATCTGTACACTGCAACATGCATCTCAGGACAGTACATCTTATCAACTTCTTTACATGTGCTCTTCCAAGATGGCTACTATACCCCTTGACCCTTGTCATCACTGCTGGGTGGAGCCAGCCTTAAAGTGACAGTACATGTTGAAACCTTCAGGTATAACACCTGCTAAGCACCTTTTGCCTGCCAAGCAATACCTGGTGACTCACATGAGACGGGCAAGAAGAAATTAACCACTGTGTTTTTCAGAGCCTGCACCGTGTCCCACAGCTGCCTTCTGGAAGCACTGCATGCTTGGCTTACCCAGCTTAAATGAGCTGAATGTGCGCCGGAAGGTTCTATGCATGTATGTGCGTGGTCCCCGGGCCGAGGGGACGCAACTGTATTCGCGTATGACACAAATCTTCCTGCACCTGAATAAAGACCACTGCACATGTGTGGCGAAGCTGTGTGTGCCATGGCCACCAAACAACTATAGAATACAGCGGCGTACTTGCGAATGCATGTGCGCCATGGTGAACCACACGAAAAACCACAGGATCGTTAACATCCACAGCTAGCCCAAAACTCTACCACTAGCTAGCTTCACCGATTGGTACAATTACTGGGACACAATATAATAAAGGGGTTTCACTTACCCATCCAGGTGCAGGGCCACTTACAAACAGAGGGCCCAATCTTCACGGTGGGTTCCTGTCACTCAGGACCTTCAAGGACTGAGGTTCACTCCCTTGGACCTGTATAGCACCTTGCAGAAAATGCCTTTTGCACTGTAGTTTCCAGGATTTCCACTCCCCAAGGTCCAGTGCCTGAAGGCCACTTGCAGGCAAAACCTTTCAGGATCAAGAGACTTCTTTGCAAGTTTCAGGTACCATTTATCTAAGCATATAGCCGGTGTCAAATGGATCCGACCAGTCAATCCCTTAATTCAGTTTTGGAACTGTTTGAAAGAATATAGACCTGGAGCTCAGAGAGCCCAAACTGTGCCACCCACCTTGTAGACGCTGGTAAAAAAAATATGTGCTCCCTGTGTGGGAGGGGTTATATAGGGAGGTCACTTCTTGTCTAAAGATCGTTGCTCCAACAGTGTCCATTCATCTGATGATGAAGTATAACCTTAAAAGTAATGAATATTAGGCTGACTCCGTATCCCAGGATGTATGAAAAAGAAATATAACATTTTCCTAACAGCATTCTACAACAGCCTTTTAGAAATATGCCTGCATGGCATTACGGAAAAGCATGTACAAAAAATGTGCACATCTTATATTTTACAATCAAAAATGTAATCTTTTACAAACTTACCGTCGTGCAATTGGCAGGACTTGGTGGAATAGGAGAGCTTGATGTGGTAGAGGTAGGAGTACTACTAGACTGATTGAAGATCTCATCCTCCAAATGACTATGAGTCGGTGGGGAAGTAGCTGCCAGTGCTTGAGCTGAAAAAAAAAAAAAAAGCAAATGCTGGATGAGAATTTGCTTTAAAAATCTTGGTGACAGGACTATCATAAAAAGCTAAGCTTTTTCATAATTTTGCTCAATGCAGCATTAAACCCAAACAGAAACATACGGCAACTTATCAATTCTTAGATGTCATGGCTGCATTGGTTTTCATTTTTAGACTTTTCTTCCTTTAACTTTTACCGGATTATCTGGGCAGTAATTGACAAAAAGGAGGAAGGGGAAAGGTCTGGACTTTAAATGAGGTATACATATGATAATACTGTATTGTGCCTTCATCCCTGGTTCAAATGAAGAATAGAAGCTGGGACTTTGTATGAGGCAAGTGGCAGCTAAACAAGACAAAATATATATA
The DNA here is from genome assembly GCA_029574335.1 of Rana kukunoris. Lineage (NCBI taxonomy): Eukaryota > Metazoa > Chordata > Amphibia > Anura > Ranidae > Rana > Rana kukunoris. The sequence goes on along the minus strand of CM056058.1, from coordinate 41,604,960 downwards.
GTGACTAAATGACTTTATTTGCACAAAAGAGGGTATAGAATCCAACTCTGTATGCAGTACATTAAGAGTCACTACATATTGTAAATGTATGCAGTTCATAGACATATGAAAAAAAGACATACAAAAATATATTCAGGTAGTTAATGTAAATACAACAACCTTAAAACCAAAATGGCAGCACATTCCAGTTAATGTATGATGTGTGCACTCTCAGTGTAAGAGAACAAATAGTAAGTGGGTTGATAATTAAAAAAAGAGCAACTAAAACGAGGTTGAATCCTATAAACGCATTTGATGTAAAGACACTTTATCAGGAATGGATGCATCCGTTGGCCTGTAAAACAGATACCGGTAAGTTCTGGTAAGAACTCCGGCATCAAGGAAAGGCAATGGAAATTGTTACAGTCTTGTTAGTTACATGGCACTAGAAAACAGGGGTATGTACATTTACAACTGAGGGGAACCACTGGAAGGAGTCGTCTGGTCCGGGAGCTAAGGAAGCCACAACACACACTCCCTTGGAGCCCTATCTTGTGTTACCAACCATACCATATGGAGAACCTAACTTTCTGGGGATTGTGTTTAGGCGTTCGCCCTGTGTGCGGTGTTCCTCAGCTACCGGATCAGATGACTCATTCCAGCGACCCCCCCCCCCAGTTGCAGTTTTACATACCCCCATTTTCCAGTCCGTGTAATTAATAAGACTAAATTCCCATTGCCTTCCCTTGATGCTCGCGTTACCAGAACTTACCGTTGATGGGATGCAACCTCGTTTTAGTTCCTCATCTTTGTAATCATCAACCCCCTTACCATTTGTCATTCTCTTACACACTCCATACATTGTTAACTGGAATGTGCTGCCATTTTAGTTTTAAGGTTGTATATACAGGAGCTGCATATGTTTTTATATGCCTTTGTTATACGTCTATGAACTGTACTTTTTTCAACAATTACATTATGTAGTGGCTTTTAATGTACTGCATAACGAGTGATTCTATACCCACTTATAGGTGAATAAAGTCATTTAGTCACTATATTTTGTCTTGTTTAGCTGCCATTCGCCTTATACAAATTCCCAACTTCCTTTTATTTGGCCAGTAAGGCCCCATGCACACGAGACGCTGGTAAATGCTTGTAAACGCATGTTTAGAGGCAGTTGGACAGCTTTTTCAACTGCCCCTGAACACATTTAATGTTATCCTACCTGTCCACACAGTAAAGTTTTTTAGCGTTTTTCGGCAGTTGCGTTTATCCTCGTTTTTCCAGAAGCAAAAAAATGGGTTCAAATGCAAAACGCCGCTAAACGCGGTGCCGGCGTTTTGCCGCAATTTTGTTTATAGCCGTTTTTAAAGGTGACCTATTTTTTTACATTAGAAATCTAAAAAAAAAAAATCACATAGCTTGTAGACGCTATAATTTTGGCACAAACTAATCAATATACGCTTGTTTGCATTTTTTTAACAAAAATATGTAGCAGAACACATACAGGTGAAACCCGAAAAATTTGAATATCATTTTCCTAATGCAATTTAAAAAGGTGAAATATACGAAATAGACTCATTACATGCAAAGCAAGATAATTCAAGCTGTGATTAGTCATAAGTCTACAATCTCAGAAAATTTGAAAATTGTAAAAAGGTGCATCATTCTAGGCTCAAAGTGTCCCACTCTAATCAGCTAATTAAGCCATAACACCTGCAAAGGGTTCCTGAGCCTTTAAATGGTCTCAGTCTGGTTCAGTAGAAATCACAATCATGGGAAAGACTGCTGACTTGACAGTTGTGTAGAAAACCATCATTGACACCCTCCATAATAAGGGAAAGTGTGGAAGAAAAAGGTGCACAAGCAGCAGGGATGACCGCAGCCTGGAGAGGATTGTCAGGAAAAGGCCATTCAAAAGTGTTGGGGACTTTCACAAGGAGTGGACTGAGGCTAGAGTCACCACACAGACGGATCCTGGACATGGGCTTCAAATGTTGTATCCCTCTTGTCAAATGGGAAAATTCCCCCAAAGTATTTAAATAAACAGTGTAAAGTATAAAAAATAATACTTTAATAATAATAATAACATGGTAAAAACAATGGATACTGGCTATATCATACAGCATGATGTACCATCGTGCAAAGTACAATCACCAACATTCGCAGTTATACATTAAAGGTAGTAACCATGAAGAGTCCCCAACGCGTTTCGACCTTCATGGTCATCTTTAGCGTCGGAGACTCTTCATGGTTACTACATTTCATGTATAACTGCGAATGTTGGTGATTGTACTTTGCACGATGGTACATCACGCTGTATGATATAGCCAGTATCCATTGTTAGCCATTATTATTATTAAAGTATTATTTTTTTATACTTTACACTATTTAAATACTTTGCTGTCCAAAGGCCCATGGGGGAATTTTCCCATTTTTCAAGTTTCTATCGGGGTGTGCAGCATCTGCATCTCTCCTTTTTGTGTCATTTCCTTGCTCGTATTCCTCTTGTCAAGCCACTCCTGAACCACAAACATCAGAATTGTCTTACCTGGGCTAAGGAAAAACAAACCTGGTTTGTTGCTCTGTGGTCCAAAGTCCTCTTTACTGAAAACATTTTTTAATCGGATAGGTTTTACAGCAGAAAAGGAAAAGATTGTTTTTTTTTTCAAAATTATTGATCTTTTTTTGTTTATAGCACAAAAAAATAAAAAAGTGCAGCGGTGATCAAATACCACCAAATGAGAGCTCTATTTGTGGGGGGATTTTATTGGGTACAGCATATTTAACAGTGATAGGGTGGAGACTTGGTGACACGCAATGGCAGGGATGGGGATACGCAATGGCGGGGATGGGGACATGTTTATTCTCATGACATGTCTCAGGAAGCACCCTCGTGGCTAACAGAGAACAGAATTAGAAATAGACTTGAAAAGCTTAACATTAATAAGTCACAGGGACCAGATGGCTTGCACCTGAGGGTCCTTAAGGAACTCAGTCAAGTATTTGCCAAACCATTGTTCCTAATTTGTACAGTCTACTGACTTGAATGGTACCAGCCGATTGGAGAAAAGCAAATGTAGCACAAATATTTTAAAGAAAGAGCCAAGATACATCCCTGGGAATTACAGACCAGTTAGCCTAACATTAATAGTATGCAAGCTCTTGGAGGGGATGAAAAGGGACGATATACACGCCTTTAGTAATGACAACAGTATCATTAGCATCAATCAGCATGAATTTATGAAGAATCGTTTCTACGAGTAGGTCAGCTGCCATCTTGATAAAGGAAGGCCCGTAGGCGTGGTGTATCTGAATTTTCCAAAAGCATTTGATACAGTTCACCATAAACGTTTACTATACAAAGTAAGGTCCGTTGGCATGGACCAAAGGGTGAGTACATGGATTGAAAACTGGCTACAGGGAGAGTTCAGAGGGTAGTGATAAATAAAGAGTACTCAGAACGGGCAGGGTTGGAAAGTGGGGTACCCAAGGGTTCTGTCCTTGGACCAATCCTATTTAATTTATTGATAAAGGACCTGGAGGATGTGATTAAAAAAAGTTCAATTTCTGCATTTGCAGATGATACCAAGCTAAGCAAGGCAATAACTTCACAGGATGTGGAAACCTTGCAAGAAGATTTGAACACATTAATGGGGTGGGCAACTACATGGCAAATGAGGTTTAATGTAGAAAAATTTGAAATAATGCATCCGAGTGTCAAAAATATGAATGCAATCTATACACTGAGGGAGAACCTTTGGGGCAAGCTAGGATGGAAAAGGACCCAAGGGTCCTAGTAGATGACTGGATCAGTAATAGCATGCAATGCCAAGCTGCTGCAAGCAAAGCAAAAAGTTATTGGCATGCATTAAAATGGGTATTATCCAGAGCTAAAAGATAATTCTCCCTCTCTAAAAGACTCTGGTCTGGCCGCACGTGGAGTATGCTGTCCAAGTTCTGGGCACCAGTCCTCAGGAAGGGATTTGCTGGAACTGTAGAGAGTCCAGAGAAGGGCAAAAAAACAACAAAGGGACTGGAGGACATTAGTTATGATGAAACGTTAAGAGCACTGAACTTGTTCTCTCTGGAGAAGAGACGCTTGAAAGGGGATATGATTTCAATGTACAAATACTGTACTGGTGACCCCACAATAGGGATAAAACTTTTCCACGTAAGGGAATTTAATAAGACATGCGGCCATTTACTAAAATTAGAAGAAAGGCGGTTTAACCTTAAACTGCATAGAGGGTTATTTACTGTAAGAGCAGTAAGGATGTGGAATTCTCTTCCACAGGTAGTGATTTCATCGGGGAGCATCGATCGTTTCAAAAAACAATTAGCTAAGCACATGAATAACCTCAACATACAGGGATATACAATGTAATACTGACATAAAAATCAACCTTTCAACCTCACCAACTATGTAACATGCTTGTTATTTATTGTTTTAAACTAAGCTTTACACTCACTTTATGTGCAGAAAATCCTGAACTGCACTCCAGTGTGGCTAAACCGCAGCATATCAGTGTGAAAGCAGCCCTATACCATTGTGTTCAATGTATTGCCTCACACTAACCTGAAGATCTTCTTTCCTGCTGCTGTCACCACTCTGGAAAAAAAAAACTCACAAAGTGGGCGGGGTATTTGTGTACACTATTGGCAGCCTTAGCATGTTTGTTTGCGAGTGTCCAATCACTTGAAGGTAGCCTGCTGTGACATTGTGAGGCACTGCCACGGTAACAGTTTAGCAATTGGGTATAAAAAGGACAATATTCTCAAAGGTGCAGTTTGAGAAGCACGTTTATTGCCAATGAAGAAAGATGTGCTCTCTTTTCTCCAGACTCGGTAGTTCCAGAATCAAAAATAAAAAAGGGGGCGCACAGGCCTAATGCATTATCCTCAAAGTAAAATCTTTACTAAATAAAAAAGGTAAGTATAATACTCAAATAAACGCATGTGCCACAGCTTTAAAAAATAAAATAATAAAACAGCAGCTCTAGAGCCCACGGTGCAATATATCACATAACAGATTACATATCCAGCAGGCTAATGAGTTTTAAAGGACTTGTTTCTTCCTCAGAGCCAACCAAACCAAGATTCTCAAAGGTGCAGTTTGAGAAGTTTTGGCATGCTTATTGTGAATGGAGACAAAAGGTGCTCAGTTTTCTCCAGGTTTGGTAGTTCCAGATCAGGGCTGGGAGCTTGAAGGTTCAGAAGTGTTTTGGGTGGGAGGGAACCTTAAATCTGATGTGCAGGCTTTGCTTGACTTCTGCAGCCTTTGTGAGTAAACAGGTATGCAGAATCGATATAAGCAAGATCCAAGCATAGCTCAGGGCAGTTGCTGCCTTGCAAACACACAGCCAGTTTGTGAAAACAGAGGTGACTTACTGGGGGAGACAAGACGCCATGGCGGTACTGGGAGAGTTGGGACAGCTAAGCGGGTCAGCTGAGGACCGAGACAGCTGAGGCAACTAGTGAATAAAGAAAAGATGATCTGTGTGTCTCGGAGTTTAGAAGAGGCTTTGCAGGCATTACAGAGGGAGTTTGCAGAGCACAGTCAAACTCGACATTACAATTAACACAACTAGGAAAATGTGATTCTCATGGAAGAAGTGACAAATCCTATTTTCTGTCAGATATGTTGTCTTGAGAACATAAAATGGCATGATATACAGAGGAGTGGTGGTCCTTTTAAAAGTTAGGGCGTCTACAAGCTATAGTGACAATCACTGGAAACTGTTTACACCTAATGTACTGACGGCCTGTCAGAGTCGGTTCACACTGGGGCGACTTGGGATCCGACTTGAAGTCGCCTCAAGTCGCGCTGTCCAGAAAAGCAATGTAAGTGAATGGGAGCCGTCTTAATACACACTACTGAAGTTGCTCCGACTTCAGAAGAGGTTCCTGTACTACTTCAATCCGACTTCTAGGCGATTTGTACCCATTGATTTCAATGGAAGTCGCCTCCAAGTCTGATCACTGTCTTAACTGAAGCAACTTTCCAGGAAGATAACCTACATTTCTCAGGCAAACCCCTCCCTCCCCTAGAGCCGATTGTTGTTTGATTGGCCACTGGAAAGTCTCCTGTCCTGGAGACGACTTCAAGTCGTGTTGTAAATCGCCCCAGATCGCCCTGTGGTTCATGCTCAAGTCGTGTTAGAGTTGCCTCTGAAAGTCGTGTTGCCCCAGTGTGAACCGACTCTTATAGTTACATAGTAATTGAGGTTGAAAAATAACACAAGTCCAACCTATGTAGGTTATTTCAGTATTTACATTGTATATCCACGTACGTTGTGGTCTTTCAGGGGCTCTAACAGTAAATAACTCTCTACGTAGTTTAGGGTTAAACCTTTTCTTCTAATTTTAATGAGTGGCCACGTGTCTTGTTAAACTCCATCCCGCAAAAAAAAGTTTTATCCCTATTGTGGCGTTACCAGTACGGTATTTGAAAATTGAAATCATATCCCCTCAAGCATCTCTTCTCCAGAGAGAATATGGTCAGTGCTCCAACCTTTCTTCACAACTAATATCCTCCAGACCCTTAATTAGCTTTTTTGCCCTTCTCTGGACTTGCTCCATTTCCAGTGCATCATTCCTGAGGACTTGTGCCCAGAACTGGACAGCATACTCTAGGTGCAGCCGGCCAGAGTCTTGTAGAGAGGGAGAATTGTCGTTTTATCTCTGGAGTTAATCTTTTTAATCCATGCCAATGTTCTGTTTGCTTTGTTAGCAGCAGCCTGGCATTGCATATCATTGCTGAGCCTACCACCTACTAGGACCCCCAGGTCCTTTTCCATCCTAGATTCCCCCAGAGGTTCTCCCCTAGTGTATAGATTGTGTTTATATTTTTGCCACCCAAATGCATCATTTAATTTTTTTTTTTACATTAATTTTTTTCTTTTTGCAAGGTTTCCACATCCTGAGAAATTATTGCCCTGCTTCGCTTAGTATTGTCTGCAAATACAGCGATTGCACTGCTTACCCCACCCTCCAGGTCGTTTATGAACAAATTAAATAGGATTGATCCCATCACAGAACACCTGGGGGACCCCACTACCTACCCCTGACCATTCTGAGTACTCCCCATTTATCACCACCCTCTGAACTCACCCTTGTAGACAGTTTTCAATCCATGTATTCACCCTATCCATACCAACAGACCTTATTTTGTACAGTAAACATTTATGGGGAACTCAGTCAAATGCTTTTGCAAAATCCATATACACTACATCTAGATGGCAACTCACTTCCTAACAGGTTAATAGACTGGTTTGGCAAACACCCCCCAAATGACCCCTTTTTGGAAACAGATATTCCAAAATATTTAGTAAGAGGCATAGTGAGTTTTTCCACGCTGTCATTTTTTCACACAATTCTTTGCAAAATTAAGATTCGTCATATTAGTAGGTTATTTCTCTCACATGGCATGTGCATATAACAAATTACACCCCAAAATACATTCTGCTACTCTCAAGTATGGCTATACCACATGTGTGAGACTTACACAGCCACATACAGAGGCCCAATCATGTACCGTCAGGCATTCCAGGAGCATAAAAATTACACATATAAATTTCCTGACAACTTATCACACGTTTAAAGGCCCTGGAGCACCAGGACAATGGAAACGCCTACAAAATGACCCAATTTTGGAAAGAAAACACCAACACATTCCATGAGGCATAATGAGTCTTTTGAACATTTACACTTTATGGCACTTGCGGGCGCTGTTGAGGATCCACCGATAGTTGCCACTCCTGGGGACTGAAGCAGCCTCATGCCGCAGCTTCACCACCCTCTCCTTACACGATTGGCGTGAGGAGAGAACCGTAGATGACGCCGGTTTGTGGACAGTGATTGCTCAGTCCAATTGGATGGGGCGATTACTTGGTAATGGACCACTGGGATTGGCCATTTACCCCGATTCGTATCATTCCTGTTTTGCGCACCATAGGTGGGCGCAGCAGCGCGATTCTGGGAGGATATTGTACTCCCTCCAGAATTATCCAACCTCGCTGTAGTCATTATTCGGCTATGGCCCGGTCGGTAAGCAGTTAAGAAGTGTTGCGCACTCATGCTTCAGCAGAAGTGAGGGACTACTATGGATGCAAGGCCTGGACAGGCTGTAGTTCAAATTACTGCAAGCAGCTCTCAGAGTGCACAGAGTGAACATTGCAGAAGTGGGAAGCAACATACATGCTAGGATCGTTGTCAACATGTCTGAAAGGTCCTGTCTGCTTCCTGCAGACTGCAGACTGCATTGAAGCTGGGACTCCAAAAAAAGGCTGGGTACACATGTAAAGTTTATTTTGTTCAAACTAATGGGCTGAACGAAAAAAAATAAACAACTTTGAGGTCCCCGTACTAAGCGATGTTAGTGCGGCAATCTACCCCACTGAGCTATTGTATTCTGACACAGTAACAGATAGGATGTTGTTTCCAACATGCTCATTCGGGAGGCTGGCTTCTGTCGGACAGGAAGCTGTACACACGGACCAAAGGTAGTGTTTTTTGTCAAACCAATTGTTTTTGGCCAGTGTGCACCCAGCCTTCACAGTTGTACTGACCTGTCTACGGTGCTGCAACTGCTTACAGTGATTTCACTTCATGCTGTGATCATCTCACACTGAAGTAAAAGCAGCAGAATTTCAGATTGAGCTCACTCTATTTCCTGGCTGGACGACAACAAGCATCACCCCACCTCAGCTTTTCTACCTTTTTACCTTGAAATAATGTTCAGGTCTTGGAGAAAAACCTGCTAAAATGATAATATCTACAGTACAGCTCACAGTAAATTAGCTACAGCACAATGGTGGTAGTGAAAGAATGGCCCCTTTAAATTGTTATACTGATGGCATGTGGAAGAACATCTATTAACATGGTTCTCAAGGTAGTGGCCTCATACATTGAAGGACAGTCAGAAGAATGTGCCATACTTTTTTTTGTGTATACTAGCATAGTACTTTTCAAAACAGGCTATCCACCTGACCAGACTGTCTTGTAATAAGACCCTTCCAAAACCAGACACAGCAATAAATACCTTAAAGATCATCATCTAACCCTTGCACTCCCCCACATATACATACACACTATACATATATATATATAATTTTACATTTAAATAAATTACCTGTCCCTTTTTAAAAATGTTCCCCTCTTCATCTTTTGATATCACACTTTTCAGTCATTTTTTTCATTTTTCACATTAGGGTGTCTTATTTAAAAAAAAGAAAAAATGCTGGGCGAATGTCAAACACTTGCAGAGCTGTACTTAATTTTACCCGTAATTCCTTGTAGTTGTCAAATATGATCATTTCATCTGTTCATCAGCTCCATCTAGTTGCCACAGTACATTTTCTTTTTTTTTATACTGCAAAATCAGGAAAATACCACCTTATGGCCACTAGATGGTGGTGATAAGACATTATTAGACAAAGCACAGGGAAAATGTGTTCTGGTTGGGTAAATGCTTGTGACACTCGTCCAGCAAATTATTTTACAAAAGGAAGTTTTAGTGTATCTAAAACAATATTATAATAGTCCTAATGTAGCTTAAAAAAAGGGATTTTTAATAACAGCTTACCTGTAAAATCCTTTTCTTGGAGTACATCACGGGACACAGAGCGCATAGTCATTACATATGGGTTATATGGGTACCTTCAGGTGTGGACACTGGTGTAATCAACTTCACAGGAAGTTCCTCCCTATATAACCCCCTCCCACTGAGAGTGCTTTAGTTTTGTAGCAAGCAATTTCTCTGAGGTTACACAATGTTCCCCAAAAAGAGGGGTGGGAGCTCTGTGTCCCGTGATGTACTCCAAAAAAAGGATTTTACAGGTAAGCTGTTATTAAAAATCCCTTTTTCTTGATCGTACATCACGGGACACAGAGCGCATAGTCATTACATATGGGATGTCCCAAAGCAATGCTCCATGAAGGGAGGGAGACCGTAAGGCCAAAAATAGCCAAACAGAAAATATATCAGGAGGTAAAATAGCTCCACCAACAGAAAAAAAGGGGGCGTGAACCGGGCCAGAGGATTCTATACTGCTGCCCGTAGGACCGCCTGCCAAATGTGACGTCCAACTTATAAAATTTAGTAAACGTATGTACGGAAGACCAGGTTGCCGCTTTGCAAACCTGTGCCATAGAGATCTGATGGTGTGCCGCCCAAGAGGCACTCATGGCCCTCGTAGAATGGGCCTTAACTGATAAGGGCGGTGGAACGCGCTTCAGACCATAGGCCTGAAAAATCAGCTGCTTAATCCACCTAGCCAAGGAAGACTTGGCAGCCGGCTGACCCTTCTTGGGGCCATCCGGAAGAACGAAAAGCACATCTGTTTTCCGAATCTTTTCTGTAGCCTTGAGATAAACCCTCATGGCTCGGACCACATCCAAAGTATGAAGCAATCTTTCCTCTCTGGACTGGGGAGTAGGAAAGAAGGATGGTAGGACTAGGTCCTGATTCAAGTGAAACTGGATATGACCTTAGGAAGGAAAGAAGGCTGAGGCCGCAGAACCACTCTGTCCTTATGCAGAATAAGGTACGGTTCCCTGCAAGACAAGGCTGCCAGCTCGGAGACCCTTCTGGCCGAAGCCATAGCCACCAAGAAAACCAACTTTCGGGTTAGAAGCACAAGAGGGATTTCTGTCAGAGGTTCAAACGGCTGCTTTTGTAAAGCTGACAAGACCAGATTTAAATTCCAGGGGCAGAGGGGAGCTCTAATAGGGGGATTTACATGCAAGACCCCCTGCAAAAAGGTTTTCACAAGCGAATGTGTGGCCAAAGGCCTTTGAAACCATATCGATAAGGCAGACACCTGCCCCTTTAGAGTACTAAGAGCCAACCCCTTGTCAACGCCAACCTGGAGGAATCGCAAGATCCTGTCAATAAAAAACTTGCAAGGATGCCCTCCTTGAGACTCGCACCACTCCACATAGGTTCTCCAGACTCTGTAATAGATATTTCTAGAGACTGGCTTTCTAGCTTGAATTAACGTAGATATGACTTGGGCAGAGAGGCCTCTGCCCTTAAGAATTAGAGATTCAGCCGCCAAGCCATCAAATTTAGCTGCTGTGAAGCACGGTGGTAGATCGGGCCCTGAGACAGCAGATCTGGGCGCAGGGGGAGTGGCCACGGTGCCCTTACTGACATCCTCACGATGAGTGCGTACCAAGCCATTCTGGGCCAGGCTGGGGCCACCAGGATCACCGGCCTGCGCTCCACCCTGATCCTTCGTAGAAGGCGGGGAATCATCTGTAGTGGAGGGAACGCATACAGGAGAGAAAACTGGTGCCAGGGGCAAACCAACGCATCGGTCCCGTAGGCCGAGGGGTCCCTGGCTCGGGATACGAATTTGTCCAATTTCTTGTTGAATCTTGTTGCCATGATGTCCACATCGGGAACTCCGAATCTTTGGCAAATCTCTTGGAATACCTGGGGGTGAAGAGACCACTCTCCCGGGAGTAACTGTTGACGACTCAAAAAATCTGCTTGAGAATTGTCTATCCCTGGGATGAACACTGCTGAGATGCAGGGTACATGGGCTTCGGCCCATGAAAAAATCAGGTTTACTTCCCTTTGAGCCGCTAGGCTCCTTGTGCCCCCCTGGTGGTTTATGTATGCCACCGCCGTGGCATTGTCGGACTGTATCCTTACTGGCAGACCCTGCAGGGGGAGAGTCCAGGCGACCAGGGCCAACCGAGCAGCTCTGATCTCTAGGACATTGATGGGAAGCAGACTTTCTGCCTCTGACCACTGTCCCTGCTGGGTCCGTTTTCCTAAGATTGCCCCCCAACCTGTTAGGCTGGCATCTGTGGTTACTATTTTCCACGAGATGGGGCAAAAGGTTTTCCCTTTTGATAATTTTTGAGGGATCAGCCACCAGTACAGGCTGTGCCTGACTCCTGGGGAAAGAACTAATGGACGGTCTAATGCCTGTATGGACTTGTTCCAAGCAGAGAGAATAGCTGCTTGCAGAATTCTGGTATGGATCTGGGCATAGGGCGCTGCTTCGAAGGCGGCCACCATCTTTCCCAGCAGTCGCATGCATAGGCGAATAGTCGGCTTCTTTTTGCCTAAGACTATTTGAATCGTTTGAATCAACGACCTGATCTTCTTTTGAGGTAAAAATACCCTCTGGCATTCTGTATCTAACCGAAAGCCTAGATATTCCAACTGTCTTGTGGGTTGTAACCTTGATTTTTCTTGGTTTACAATCCACCCGAACTCTTCTAGATGCCGCACTGTGCGGACTACTGCATGATTGAGGTTGGAAGCTGAACTGTCGATAACCAGGAGATCGTCCAGGTATGCTAGGACCAAGATGCCTTCTGTCCTTAGGACGGCTAGCACCGGGGCTAACACCTTTGTGAATACCCGTGGAGCTGTTGCCAACCCGAAAGGGAGGGCTACGAACTGGTAATGACTTTGATTTATCGTAAAACGAAGAAACTTGTGATGTGCTGGGTAAATCGGCACATGCAGATATGCATCCTTTATGTCTATAGATGCTAGGAAGTCGCCCTGATGCAGGCTGGCTGTCACTGAACGTATGGAGTCCATACGAAAGGTCTGAATCCTTAGAAAGCGATTTAGGCGTTTGAGGTCTAATATAGGCCTGACGTCGCCATTGGGTTTTGGTATAACAAAAAGGTTGGAGTAGAATCCCAGACCCCTTTCTTGGGTTGGTACTTCTACAATTACTCCTTGGAGCAAGAGGCGATCCAACGCCTTTACGAGAGAGGCCCTCTTTAACGGGTCGCTTGGAAGACTTGACCCCTGAAAATGAGGAGGGGGGATTTCTCGACGCTCTAGTTTGTAGCCTGAGGCTACTACGGACCGAACCCAAGAGTCGGGAATTCTGGCCTTCCAGACTTCGGAGAAAAACTGAAGCCTCCCCCCCACCCAAGAGAGTGGGGGCGCCCCTTCATGAATCTGACTTGATGACTGGTTTAGCCGGCTTGCGAGACCAGGGTCTCTTGTTTGCCGCGGCTTGTCCCTGTGGGCGGCTATTAACTGCTGAACGCCCGGGAGGCCGTCGATACTGACGAGAAAGGAACGTGGTAGTGTAGCGCTCAGAATGCCAAAATGTAACTATAAGGCTATACATATAAATGGTGTGAAAAACACAAAGATTGATCTGTGCGTCAACATAAAAATAATATCATAACTCATAAAATTGAAATAAAGTTCATGAAATAAAGTTCATAAATTCCAGTGACACAAATGATGCTTGATGTTCAGAAGTGAAAAAGAAAAAATCCCACCACCGGTGAAGATGCAGGCTTACCAGATGAAATGGACTCTAAGAAAATTATATTTCTAGAGTCGGTCAGGCTTGGTATATGCTCAGATCTTGATATAAGGTGTCCCTCAGGGAAGGGATCAGCAGATATCTGTGATGTAGATTCCAATGGCCCCGAGATTGGTTAGAGGTCTCTCGTTCACGGAAAAAATGTTGGTCATCCGTCTGTGATATATCATGTACCAGGTTAGAGTCCACAATGACAAGACAGCTTTTCTTAAACCTTTGGTCCAAACACCACCATTCATCCAGGTCTCTATGCTTTATTTTGTTGCGAAATCACTTTGAAAAACACTCCCCTAGCACTTCTAGCCATAACCATCTTGAGTAAGGGCAGATGAGTCATGTAGCATTTACTTCCTGGAATCCATCTACCCTTTAGGCATGCAGGCAGGAGGGTCTGCTGTGCCTCCTGTGCATGCTTCCTGTGCTCATTCCTTCAGAGTTGTGTCTAACCAGTACAGGAGGTTTTGTTGCTGACCAGATCGCCAGTTATAGAAAAGAAAACTGATGCAGCCACCACATCTAATGATTTGCTGAAATTAGGTCATACATCCCAAGAGTCTTTTTTTTCCTTAGCTAAACATACCCTCCTGCCTGCATGCCTAAAGGGTAGATGGATTCCAGGAAGTAAATGCTACATGACTCATCTGCCCTTACTCAAGATGGTTATGGCTAGAAGTGCTAGGGGAGTGTTTTTCAAAGTGATTTCGCAACAAAATAAAGCATAGAGACCTGGATGAATGGTGGTGTTTGGACCAAAGGTTTAAGAAAAGCTGTCTTGTCATTGTGGACTCTAACCTGGTACATGATATATCACAGACGGATGACCAACATTTTTTCCGTGAACGAGAGACCTCTAACCAATCTCGGGGCCATTGGAATCTACATCACAGATATCTGCTGATCCCTTCCCTGAGGGACACCTTATATCAAGATCTGAGCATATACCAAGCCTGACCGACTCTAGAAATATAATTTTCTTAGAGTCCATTTCATCTGGTAAGCCTGCATCTTCACCGGTGGTGGGTTTTTTTCTTTTTCACTTCTGAACATCAAGCATCATTTGTGTCACTGGAATTTATGAACTTTATTTCATGAACTTTATTTCAATTTTATGAGTTATGATATTATTTTTATGTTGACGCACAGATCAATCTTTGTGTTTTTCACACCATTTATATGTATAGCCTTATAGTTACATTTTGGCATTCTGAGCGCTACACTACCACGTTCCTATTTTGTTTTTTGCTTCCTGTTTTTCAGTAGCCGTGTTTAGCAGCCAAATTTATTCATTTTTAGCAGCGCAGTTTTACACACCACCCCCGATACTGACGAGAAGTCGAAGGGGCCGAGCCTACAATGGCCTGTCGTTTAAACGTGGGCCCACGCGGTCTTTTCTTGACCGGTAAGGAAGTACTTTTTCCACTTGATATGGTGTGGATATATTTATCTAGGTCTTCCCCGAATAGTCTTCCCCCATGAAAGGGAAACCCTGCTAAAAGCTTTTTGCAGGGTGCCTCTGCTGACCAGTTCTTTAGCCACAAAAGACGACGCATGTGAACCATCAGTAGAGATGAACGGGATGCCTGTTGGATGGAGTCCTTAATAGCATCTATTGCAAAGCAGAGAGCCCTAGGGAATTCTGCTAATTCATGAGTATGCTGAGCCGGCATGTCCTTTAATATATGTTTTGCCTGATCCTTCAAGGCCTGACAAACACCAATGGCTGCTACTGCTGGCTGAACCATGGCACCTACTGAGGTGAAAGCTGCTTTCAGTAGGGTCTCGAATTTCTTGTCGACCGGATCCTTGAACATATGGACATTTTCAACCGGACAAGTCAGGGATTTATTCACGCAGGAAATGGCTGCGTCCACTGTAGGGAGAGCCCATTTCTTTACATATTCCTCCTCCATAGGGTAGAGAATAGAGAATCTTTTAGGAGGGACAAAGATTCTATCAGGTCGAGCCCAATCCTGGTAAATCACGTTCCGCAGAAGGGGGTGCATTGGAAAAGATGCACAAGTTAATGGAGCCTTTAAAGAACCCAATGAGGATACCTCCGGGGCTACTAGTTCTGGCACTGGAAGTTTAAAGGCAGTGCGAACCATATCTGTCAAAGACTGGATCCACAGGCCCTCCGCTTGAGAGGCCGAAAAATATTCATCTATAGTGGAATTTTCCCTGTCTGAACCGTCGGGACTTGGGTCTGCCTGATCCCCTTGTGGGTCCCGTTCCTCTGAAGAGGAGACCTCCGCATCTGAAAACCCCACACTGGGTGAGGGGGATCTAGCCCGCTTGCTACTTGGGCAAGGACGGGAAAGCAACGCAGTTAACCTTTTCTCTAGCCCACACATGGTGGCTGCTAGCATTTCTTCCGTCACGTAAACGGGAATGGGTGGATCGGGGGCCGCCTCTGCCCCCAGCACCCCCAATGGCTCTTGTACTATGCCACTCGGTGTCCTGACTGGCGAGGGTGGGGCCGTAGAAGCCTGGCCCAAATCCTCTGACCCCGATGGAGACCCCTTTTGCTTTTTGGCACCTTTAGCAGCCTTGGCTGGTCCAGATCCCTTTGGAGCCATTGTACAACCTTGGGTCACCCCTATAGCCAACACCTGACTGTTGCAGCTAGGAGTAACCAATATGAGGGCAGGTATGAGGAAAATGAAAAAGAACTAATTTCTCTCTTTTTTTTTTTTTTTACCCGCCTGGGAGGTGGCAATACTGAGGAAACCTGTGAGTATTGACACACCAATGCCCGTTAGCCGGAGTCCAAGGTAGACTCAGATACTGCTGGATCTAAGGCTGAGTCCCTTTAAGCAAAAAAAACTTTTTTTTTTTTCTGGTCAATAGTGGACCTAAGTCCTAGACCTGAAGATCCACAAAA
Source organism: Rana kukunoris (assembly GCA_029574335.1). Lineage (NCBI taxonomy): Eukaryota > Metazoa > Chordata > Amphibia > Anura > Ranidae > Rana > Rana kukunoris. The sequence goes on along the minus strand of CM056058.1, from coordinate 41,588,781 downwards.
CCGCCACTAGGTGTCCCTGTGTGGCCAAAAGACCCAGCTGCACGCTCTGTATCCTTTCTTCCTCTGCCTCCAGGAGGAAAGACCAGCCAGAGAGAAGTTTTCCCTTTATACAGACCCTGACGCTGCTGGCCCGCCCCCCCGACGCACGCCGACGCTATAAAAGGCGGCGTGCACGCGCAATCTCGCGCACACAATCGCGCGCACCACGCTGAAACCACATGGAGGAAGCAGAGCAGAGGAACAACATGGACCAGCGTTATGCAGCACCAACAGACACCAGGTAAGCACTAATCTTATTGTAGTGCACACACAGCGAGGAAGCTGTCCCCTTGGGCTTCCTAAGAAACAGGAGTTTTTACCAGCAATTTCCTCTTTAAAACATGTGGGGTTGCAGTATCAGTGTTAACAGGCAGACCTGGGGTGAGTAGCAAATATATAACTTACACAAGTATACATATATCTACATGTTATCTGGGTAAACATTAGAATCCCATCCTGCCTCAACAGACATAGTGGAGATAGTGGCTGATGCACCAGCATACTGTTAGCCAACCCAGAACCCCCAGGGGGATACCTACTGTCGAACCAAGTCCCGCAGGTTCCCTCTTACCTGCTCCACGCCGCAGGGTATTGCAAAATGCAAGAGGCCCAACCTTCCCCCATCTCCGTGGGTATTGTCTTGGACCTTCAGGGACCGGGGTCCTGTGTTAAGGAACCCACACCCCTGGACCTATATAGCATCCTGGCATCAGTAGCGTTTAGTTCTTGGAAGAGACTAAGGCACTGGAGCCCAGAATCCAGCCCTCCAAGGAGAGGCATTATAGGCAAAACCCCACTCCAGCAGGGCCCGGGTACCGTACATCTTGGCTCTGAAGCACTTTGGACGGATCCGGCTAGCTATCCTGGGTCCCGAGACCTCCGAGGGACAGCTAGACGTGACCAACACCTAAGACACTGGCGAAAAAACTAAAGCACTCTCAGTGGGAGGGGGTTATATAGGGAGGAACTTCCTGTGAAGTTGATTACACCAGTGTCCACACCTGAAGGTACCCATATAACCCATATGTAATGACTATGCGCTCTGTGTCCCGTGATGTACGATCAAGAAAATATTATGCAATAAATGTATAGAAATATTTATAACAGTACTAATTAAAATATTACTCTAGGACCAAACAACTATGGGCCATTTACAATAGGAATGTAAATAGCTTAATTTTTTATCTATCTATCTATATATATACACACACATATATATACATATATACACGCACACACACACATATATATACATATATACACAGACAAAGTTGCTAGAAGCTGCTGTTACAGACTTGTTTAAGGGCTCATCTACACATAAGTAAATACAGGAGCATTGGCGTACATCATAAAATATGACTATTTGCAGTACCCAATGCTTCAGCTGGTGCATAATCCTCACATTAGGACTGTATTGAAAGAATACACTGTAGGTAGGTAAACCCAAACATGTATTTGTATGTATGTACATGTATTTGTGTCCTTACGCATATTTATTTCAAGTAAGGAAGAGCATTCATCTTCAAAAACAAAGTTTGACCAGGGTAAAGTCCCATATTTACATTTTTACAAGTTCCAAAAAAGAAGTCTCAACATTTGAGTCAAATTTCTGTGCATGCATTTAGTTCTAGGTCTACAGTCACTGGGTAAAACATGTAGTAGAACAAAAATAATGAAGTCACTGTTTTTGGACACTTACGAATGTCTTCTAAATCAAGGTCATCATAAAGGAATTCATTCTCTTCAAAATCAGGTTCTTGGGAAGAATCCACGTAGTATTCTACATCATCTTTAATCTTCCTGATGGAGTCCACATTGATGGAGTCATTATCCAACATTCGCAGGATGGTTTCTAGCATTCGAATGTGATACCTATGCTTCTCTATATGCCGCTTCAAGCCCTCGATCCTGTCCTGCTTCTGCTAATATCGGTATAGAGGGTGCCATGGAAAACAGAAAAGTACACAACACAAATAAATACCCTTCTCTAAAAAAAGGGCCACTTAACATTAATATACATTCTAACTTGGACTGAAATGATTTGACTGTCTCTACACATGGCTAGAACTGATCAGCTAGGTTCTTCTAGCTACTATTCACAGTGACTGTCTGCTTTCATTAGGTAGTCAGAGAGTATGCAATTGTTGCTCAGGGTTTGGGTCACATGAAAAATAGGATCTTTATACAAAGGAAAATATCTTTTAATTTGGTTCCATTGAAGGACACACCTTCAATATATCTTCATGGTATATTGCTGCCTACAGGAGGCTTAGGACACTGGCAAAAAAAAAAAGGAGTACAATAACCAAAAAGAAAACTGTAGGCCTACATTAGGTATCTCCCCCCCCCCCAAACAGGTCTCAGTTTAGTGCAAAGCAGTACCAAAAGCCTGAAAGAAAATATGTTTATAACAAGTACAGAAGTCCCATTTTTCTCTTTTCTCCATTAAGGGACACAGGAAGTTCTGAAACCTTTCGGAAATCAATCCAAAAGCAGTCCAGCTGAGGGGTGGAAGACCACACCAAATCATATAATATTATATATATATATATATATATATATATATATATATATATATATATATATATATATATATATATATATATAAATTATATTACATGCCCAACAAGATCAAGGGTCTGTAGCTCAAAGAGCCACCTGAAGAACCATACACCAAAATATGGCATAGGATGAGGCAGAAAAATACACATGCACATTGAGCACTCACGTCTAGTGGAACGAGCCTTAGCTGAAAACAGCCTTGATGAATTCAATCCTTAAGGACATAAGTCTGAACAATGATCTGTTTCAACCACCTAGAAATGATGGCGAGCAAAGCCCCTCCACTGAATCACTAGAAACAAAAAGTTTTTTCTAAAAGAAGCCACGGAGGAGCAAAACTCAACTCGACCTACAGCCAGGCAACATAGAGATCTCCATCCGAAAGACTGAAGCTGGACATGAGGTCAAATGCCCAGGTTAAGATGAAAGGCAGAGACCTTTTGGTTGATCGTGCTGGACGGTGGAACACACACCAAACAGCCAGTGTGAGCCAGGAGGCACCATTGATCCAGATACTCACGAGTAGCCCCAGTGCCGGGTTAAGGCACCCATATATGTAAGCAGGCAATTAGCTTTTTTTGGGGTTTTAATAAAATAAAAAATATGGGCTTATACTATTGGTTTCCCTTTTAATTTTTTTTACATACTCAACTCATGGTCTTGCGGAGGAGGGATTCATATCAACAGTCTTCAATATTGAGCAAGTTGTACTTTGCAAAAAGCGCTGTTTGACCGTCTTAACTAAAGAGGTCACTTCTATCTGCTACGTGGAATCAATTTATGGAGAACTTTGGGTGTATAATTAACAGTTGGTGATGGATTATTTATTATTGATACCATATGGACATATATTGAGCACTGAAGAAAAAAAAACTATGCACAAGGACTTTGACCATTGTTTATATTCTATTTGTGTTGGCTGTCAAATGTTTATGTATTGAAGAGATTTTTTTTTTTTTATCAAAGCACATCGCACTTTAACCACTTAAGACCCGGACAAAATGCAGGTAAAGGACCAGGCCCCTTTTTGCGATTCGGCACCGCGTCGCTTGAACTGACAATTGCGGTCGTGCGACGTGGCTCCCAAACAAAATTTGCATCCTTTTCTTCCCACAAATAGAGCTTTCTTTTGGTGGTATTTGATCGCCACAAAAATAGAGCGACATTTTTGAAAAAAAAAAAAATCAATGTTTTTTACTTTTTGTTATAAGAAAAATCAAACAAACTAAATGTTAGTCAAACATTTAGGCCAAAATTTATTTAGCCACATGTCTAATAAAAAAAAATCACAATAAAAAAAAAAAAATAGCTACCTAGCGGGAACAGCGACACTAATACTGCGATCAGAAAAATGATCGCTTAGTGACACTGGCAATAGGAAGTGAAAGGGTTAACTAGGGCGGTGATCAAGGGGTTAAAACTTTATTGGGGGGGGGTACGGGGGCTACCCTAGACCTAACACTAACTGACTGTCACACTGACACTAACTGCAGTGATCAGTACATATGATCACTGCATTCAGTGACACTGACAGGGCGAGGGGGGGGGGGGGGGGTGATCGCAAGGGGTTAATGTGCCTGTGTGTACTGGTGTCAGTGTAGTGTTGTGCAGACTTACTATGTGATGTGATCTCTCCTCAGTGGCGGTTGAAAAAAAATGCCGAGAGCAGAGATCATATCACTTCCCTCTTTCTGTGTTTACACAGGAGGAGGAAATGACACTGTAGGGGAGCGCGTGCATTGGCTGGGAGCGATCCGGAGGGGGGCTGACAAAAACGAACCGCTGCCCCCTCAGCACGGATCGCTCCTACAGCCACCGGGACCGTCGGATGTACCGGGGGGGTCCCGATCGGACCCCCGACCCACGTCAAGGCAGCCACGTACAGGTACGTTGATGTGCCTGTCCGTGCCATTCTGCCGACGTAAATGTACATGCGGCGGTGTTTAAGTGGTTAATATTGGTATAGAAAAAAAATTCAACCAAAAAAAAAATCAATTATTCACAAGTTGCACATATCATTGAACCTATGGTCTTCATATGAGCACCCCCATTACATTTCATCCATCATAATCTAAAGTAGACTTACCTTATTCAGGGCAGCAGCAAAAATAATTCACTTATTTTAGTTATTGGCGCAAAATATAATTTTTTTCCAGAGATCGCCTTAAAAACTATATGCATGACCAAATTCAGCCATGAATAAGCACTGATCCAGTGCGAAACGCGTCGGCTGTTCCTTGTTTCCACTGCTGTGACCCTATTTTTGTACATGCTGTCTATTAAATAAAAGACCACCCATCAGGTTTTGGAGTGCGGCTATCCATTTTTCTTTGTCTTCATATATGCATGACCAAAAATGGGTTCCATGCAAGATGAGGCCACCAATTCAGACATGAGCACAGCTGAGGTGATGGCTACAAGGAAGGAAAAAACAAATAAAACGTGCAAGTACGTAAGGGTAGAAAGTGTAATGTTTCTGATATGTTCAAATGATAGATTGTGTACCTAGAAAACTAGATTTAAAGCTCATGGAGATAGAGAGGATTTGCATTCCTTGCATCTGTTACCCTGTGTTTCTACAGATAGTTGCAGCGCGTGGTGCACTCCCCCTCTGTATGTATCCAAACTTCTATGCGTTTCGCAATACTTGCGTCATCAGGATGATGCAAGTATTGCGAAACGCGTAGAAGTGAGGAACGCACGCCGCTTGAGACACAACATAGACGCTGCCAAGGAGACTCAGTGCCGGTCATAGGCACTTTTTCTTGTAAGTGCGTTGTTTTTATTATTTTATTAAAATCAGTTTTACGTACTACACCATGATGAGCCCCTTGTTTTTGAGGCATTAATAAAATCTTGCAAGAGGGAGAAGGAGGAGATACCCAGTGGCTATCAGAAAAGCAAATATTTTGAGGCCTTTTGTTGTTCGGGGTCTGGTTAGTGTTCAGTTTAGCCGTTGGTGATGGTGGCATGTGTTTGTCGGGTGGAAGAGACAGACGCACCTTTAATAATCTACTTTTTTTTATAATATAAGAAGCACCACCAGCATTGAACTGTTCCTTTTCCCCTCATTGGAACACATTGTGAACTTTTTTGCCGTTTCATATTGGTAACTGCTTTGCTGTCCCATATTGGAACTTTTAAATATTTTAATTATTATTTGCACTCTTGCGAATTTATGGATTTTTAATTACTACCTGATGTTTTTTTGGAATCTATTCACATAAGGAGCACTTACAGTGGTAGAATTCTCAGCATAGGAGCACAACGTGCATTGATCCTGTCCTTTGTTGTTGCATGCTGACAATTAACTGCCGTCTTATACATTTAGCACTTTGGTTTATTGCACATCAAACTTTTTGGTATATAAATGTGGCACTTCTACATATGTTTATCCTTATAGCACATTACTAGCGATGTTGCACTTGATATAGCATGTCATTTATAGTTTTCATACACTATTATAGTACACTTTATGCAATGCATGTTTCTGGATCAGCGCAGTAACAATTTTTTCTAAAGCAGACTTATGAGATATTGAGCTATGTTCTGTTATTAGGTTTCGGGCCAACCATATTCAAGTAATACCAATCCCAATAAGGATTCCACTGAAAGAAATACAGGTAGTAGGAAAAAAGTCAATCTAGGATTATCCTGTAGAATAGAACAGACGTCCATATTATACACGTACAGAAACTTAAGCAGCATAATATATACACACACAAAAAAACTTGGATTGTGAGTATATTTAATTCCAGAAGCATGCTTGTAATCCGAAATGCTTGTATATCAAAGCAAATTTCCCCATAAGAAATAATAGAAAAACAAATGATTCCACAACCATTTATTCATAGGTCTTTCAGTTTATAGTCCATATAAAACAATTATAGCAATGTGACAAGGCTGTGTAACCATAAAATGTCCATCCACTAATGGAAGCCTCCCAAGGGGATTAGAAGCAAAATCTAGCAGGAAGCTACCGAGTATAAAAGAAATGGGAGGTGCCTCCAAGCGTAGCAATATGTTGCTAAAGGTTGTACCTTCATTAAATGTAACCATATTGCTACACTTAGGGGGCACCTCTCTTCTCTTTTATATTAAGATGTGACATGATGCTACTCGTACATAAAGTCAAAATGTATTAAGAATTTTTGCTTGTCTTGCAAAACGCTCTCAAACCAAGGTTTTACTGTGTACTCAGATATATGTATCAGCCTTTCTCAACCTTTTAACTGCTGGGGAACATAAAAATTATTTTCAGGTCCCGGGGAACCCCTGATAAAACCCATTCATTGGAGGGTCAGTGGGAACAATACCCTTTTACTTTGGTGGTCAGTGAGAAGAATGCCTTTGTTTACAGTAGTGGCAAGAATGCCTCCCTTACAGAGAACTATGAAGATCATTGGTGTAATACCACTGGCTCCTCCAAGTGGAATTGGCTCAGAACTATGTAGGAGGTAAACAGGAGGTAAATCAGCCACAGCTCAAGGAACCCCTAGCCACCTCTGGAGGAATCCTAGTGTTCCACGGAACCCTGGTTGAGAATGGCTGATATAGATGGATATCTGTCTGTCTATACAGTGCGGAAAATAAGTATTTAAACACCCTGCTATTTTGCAAGTTCTCCCACTTGGAAATCATGGAGGGGTCTGAAATTGTCATCGTAGGTGCATGTCCACTGTGAGAGACATTATCAAAAAAAAAATTCCAGAAATCACAATTTATGAATTTTTAACTATTTATTTGTATGATGCAGCTGCAAAGAAGTATTTGAACACCTGTCTATCAGCTAGAATTCTGACCCTCAAAGACCCGTTAGTCTGCCTTTAAAATGTCCACCTCCACTCCATTTATTATCCTAAATTATATGCACCTGTTTGAGGTCATTAGCTGCATAAAGACACCTGTCCACCCCATACAATCAGTAGGAATCCAACTACTAACATGGCCAAGACCAAAGAGCTGTCCAAAGACACTAGAGACAAAATTGTACACCTCCACAAGGCTGGAAAGGGCTACGGGGAAATTGCCAAGCAGCTTGGTGAAAAAAGGTCCACTCTTGGAGCAATCATTAGAAAATGGAAGAAGCTATTTTTTTTTGAGGCCCTTCGGGACAAAGTCGGCATAAATCCAAGAAAGAACCCAACAGAAGGTTGGGGTATGGTAGAGGAAGGCAAAAAGGTAATTTGCTCTTTCCCTCTACAGGCCAAAGTACCAAAGAGTTCAAGTGACGCTAAAAACAAGGTATGGGGGCAGCCTGTATCATTTCATCTCCCAGTGGGAGAAAATTTCAGAGTCAATACATTATTAATTGGTATCAGAGAAGGCTACCGCCTAGAGTTTTCATCAAAGTCCCCTGCCTATAATTACACGAACGCATCCTCCCAAGGATGCATTAAAAAAGAAGGCCCTATTAGAAGGCATTCAGGAATTGGTGGAACAACCACCAAAGGCTTCTACGCCAACATTTTTGTGGTACATAAACCACTTGCCAACCAGCGCACACACTTTTTTAGGTCGGCAGAATGGCACGGACAGGCAAATGGGCATACAGGTACGTCCCTTTAAATTTGCTGCCGTGTCCGCCAATGTCCGCCAGTGTCCCGCAATTGTATTACGGAGATGCAGGATGGTGGGATGCCTGTGTAAACAAGGCATCTCCCTGTTCTGCCTAGTGACAGGACACTGATTGTCTCTTCCCTCTCGTCGGGAGCAGTGATCAGTGTCGTGTCACAGTAAGCACAGTTCGAAAGAATAACTCCCTAAGACACACTTAACTTCTTCCTTGCGCCCTAGTGGTTAACCCCTTCACTGCCAGTGTCATTTACACAGTAATCTGCATAGCACCGATTGCTATATAAATGACCCTGACCGCAAAATAGCGAAAAGTGTCTGTGTCTGCCATAATGTCGCAGTCGCGTAAATACACCTCAGCTGAAGAAAAAAACATATATACAGAGCTTTTTTTCTCAGAAAATAGGTGCAGGAACTCAACCACGACCCGTTCAGATTTCACAAACAGTAGAAGGGTCTAAAGGGGCATTAAATACCAGAATTGCATTACATACAGTGTGCAGAGTTCAGGGGGTTACAAAGCAGTCACTTGTAAACACAGAAACCAGACTTCGGTGTTCAAAAGTGATTGTGGCGAGCGGGCACCAAAGGGTCTGAGCCAAAGGTGGTGGAACTGAGTTCCACCAAGTTCCCCCAGAAAAAAAGCCCTGCATATATATATATATATATATATATATATATATATATATATATATTTATTTATTTTTTCGGGGGGGGGGGGGGGGTATTTATTATAGCAAAAAGTGGTAGATGAGGTTTAATGTTGATGTAAAGTTATGCACTTAGGGGCTAAGAATATGCATGCATCATACATGCTAGGGGGGAGTACAACTGGGGGATCTGTGGTGAAGGATCTGGGGGTTTTAGTTGATCATAAGCTCAATAATGGCATGCAGTGCCAAGCTGCGGTTTCCAAAGCGAGCAAAGTCCTTTCTTGTATTTAGAGGTATGGACTCCAGAGAGAGAGATATAATTTTGCTCCTGTACAAATCATTAGTAAGACCTCATCTGGAATATGCAGTCCAGTTTTATGCTCCAGTTCTCAAAAAGGATATTGGAGAACTGGAGAAAGTGCAGAGAAGGGCAACCAAACTGATAAGAGGCATGGAGGAGCTCCGCTATGAGGCACGATTAGAGGAACTGAATTGATTCACTCTTGAGAAGAGGAGAATAAGGGGGGATATGATAAACATGTACAAATATGAGGTCCATATATCGAACTTGGTGTTGAGTTATTCACTTTAAGGTCAACACTGAGGACAAGGGGGCACTCTTAACGTCTGGTGGAAAGGAGATTTCACCTCCAAATACGGAAAGGTTTCTTCACAGTAAGAGCTGTGAAAATGTGGAACAGACTCCCAGAGGTGGTTCTGGCCGGCTCAGTAGAATGCTTTAAGAAGGGCCTGGATTCTTTCCTAAATGCACATAATATAACTGAGTACGAAGATTTGTAGGTAAAGTTGATCCAGGGTAAATCCGATTGCCTCTCGGGGGATCAGGAAGGAATTTTTTCCCCTCCTGTAGCAAATTGGATCATGCTCTGCTGTTTTTTTTGCCTTCCTCTGGATCAACTGTGGGTATGGAGTTGGGTGTAGGGGATTGTACTGTGTTTTATTTTTTTTATGGTTGAACTGGATGCGTTTGTGTCTTTTTTCAACCTGACTAACTATGTAAAAAGTAAGAAATATATATATATATATACAGTGCAGAAAATAAGTATTTGAACACCCTGCTATTTTGCAAGTTCTCCCACTTGGAAATCATGGAGGGGTCTGAAATTGTCATTGTAGGTGCATGTCCACTGTGAGAGACATAATCCAAAAAAAAAATTCCAGAAATCACAATTTATGATTTTTTAACTATTTATTTGTATGATACAGCTGCAAAGAAGTATTTGAACACCTGTCTATCAGCTAGAATTCTGACCCTCAAAGACCTGTTAGTCTGCCTTTAAAATGTCCACCTCCACTCCATTTATTATCCTAAATTAGATGCACCTGTTTGAGGTCATTAGCTGCATAAAGACACCTGTCCACCCCATACAATCAGTAAGAATCCAACTACTAACATGGCCAAGACCAAAGAGCTGTCCAAAGACACTAGAGACAAAATTGTACACCTCCACAAGGCTGGAAAGGGCTACGGGGAAATTGCCAAGCAGCTTGGTGAAAAAAGGTCCACTGTTGGAGCAATCATTAGAAAATGGAAGAAGCTAAACATGACTGTCAATCTCCCTCGGACTGGGGCTCCATGCAAAATCTCACCTCGTGGGGTCTCAATGATCCTAAGAAAGGTGAGAAATCAGCCCAGGACTACACGGGAGGAGCTGGTACCACCGTTTCCAAGGTTACTGTTGGTAATACACTAAGACGTCATGGTTTGAAATCATGCATGGCACGGAAGGTTCCCCTGCTTAAACCAGCACATGTCAAGGCCCGTCTTAAGTTTGCCAATGACCATTTGGATGATCCAGAGGAGTCATGAGAGAAAATCATGTGGTCAGATGAGACCAAAATAGAACTTTTTGGTCATAATTCCACTAACCGTGTTTGGAGGAAGAAGAATGATGATTACCATCCCAAGAACACCATCCCTACTGTGAAGTATGGGGGTGGTAGCATCATGCTTTGGGGGTGTTTTTCTGCACATGGGACAGGGCGACTGCACTGTATTAAGGAGAGGATGACTGGGGCCATGTATTGTGAGATTTTGGGCAACAACCTCCTTCCCTCAGTTAGAGCTTTGAAGATGGGTCGAGGCTGGGTCTTCCAACATGACAATGACCCGAAGCACACAGCCAGGATAACCAAGGAGTGGCTCTGTAAGACGCATATCAAGGTTCTGGCGTGGCCTAGCCAGTCTCCAGACCTAAACCCAATAGAGAATCTTTGGAGGGAGCTCAAACTCTGTTTCTCAGCGACAGCCCAGAAACCTAAATGATCTAGAGAAGATCTGTGTGGAGGAGTGGGCCAAAATCCCTCCTCCAGTGTGTGCAAACCTGGTGAAAAACTACAAGAAACGTTTGACCTCTGTAATTGCAAACAAAGGCTACTGTACCAAATATTAACATTGATTTTCTCAGGTGTTCAAATACTTATTTGCAGTTGTATCATACAAAGCTACTTGTTGTGTACTGCACGTGTCCTCTGCAGTTTGCACCAAAAGCTACGAGGTGTGTGTATTGCCTATGACATTATGTCTATAAGGGCAACAAGGAGAGGCAGAGTCACGAGGGCAAACAGCCTCTGCGTCTACAGGCAACAGTGCTGGCTGTGGACACGGTGCATCCTCATCAGCAAGTGGCCATGTGACACACTCGTCCTTTTTTTCGGCAGCTGGCCGTGTTGAGCCGCAACATGCCAAAGACTTGGTAGAGTGGATGACCACGCCATCCTCATCCTCTCTCACCCATGCTCAGGGTACTTTGTCTGGCAAAGAAGCTGCCAAGGCGTCCTTTTCCCTCTGCTCAATGGCATCACTTACTCATTCCCTAGTCCCACCATGTCCTCCTGAGGAGTCCCACGAACTGTTTGAACACAGTGTTGGGTACATGCTGCATTAAGATGTGCAGCGTTTTGAAGGCTCCGATGATGGAACACAGATAGAGGAAGGCAGTAATGTGAGCCCAGAGATGGGGTGCCCAAGAAGGACAGCAATCTGGCAGTCATCTTCCCTCAGTTGCAGCATACTGCCAGGTTTCCGAGAGTGATGAGGAGGGAGGGGATGATGAGGTCACCGACTCTACGTGGGTGACTGATAGGAGAGAGGAGGAGGACGAGGCCGAGGAGCAGGCACATCTTCAAAGAGGCAGGATGCCCTCCAGGGGACAGCTTAAGGGCAGCACACCAGCTGCTGTGTCTCAGCGTTACTGCAAAAGTTCTTTGGTGTGGGCTTTTTTTGAGACATGTGGATCCGATCGCACTGTTGCCATTTGTCTCAAGCGTATCTTGCGTGGCCAAATCATCAACCCGCTTGGGCACCACATGCTTTACCAGACATATGTCGACCTGCCATGCAGTTCGTTGGCAAGCATACCTGAAAGACCCACACCAAAGAACAAAGCGGACCTCCCCTTGCCCCTCATCAGCTGGGATCCCCAACCCCACTATACCACAAGTCCTCTCTGAACCCTGCATCGATAGGCATGAAGGTGAAAATTTAGGTGTGTCACAACCTAGTAGTACATGCGGGCTATCTACTATCGGTACACCGATGGCAGATTGCACCAGACAAATTTCCCTGCCCCGGCTGCTGCAGCGCAGAAAGTACTCTCGCAGCCATCCACATGCCAATCGGTTGAATGCTAGCTTAGCGAAATTGCTAGCACTTCAACTGCTGCCTTTTAAGTTGGTAGATTCTGCCCCCTTCCTTGGAATGTGGGGTACCTCAGTGGCAAGTTCCAAACTACTGTTTTTAAAACTTTTTTTCATTAATACATGTTCCATGGGGCAAGACTCGGGTTCTCAAAGACGTTTTCCGATGATAACTTGCATATGGGGCATTAAAATTAGCACTTTTGAATTCGAACGCTCGAGTCCCATTGACGTCAATGGGGTTCTAAATGTTTGCGTGAAGGTTCTGGTGTGAACCGAACAGGGAGGGGGAGGGGGGGTGTTCGGCTCATTCGACTCTTGCTTGTGGAACAATAAACGCATATTTGATAGGTACAAGGAAGCCAGGGGTTTGTTTAATGATGCCCCGTAAGCTCCTCCCACTGTCAGGAGTTTGACCACGCCCACATTGGCCGCAGCACGGAATGCAAGGTTACTTCCTTCCTCAAGTGTCCCTCATTTTGAAATTCAAAAGTTAGGAGGTATGCAAATGGCACCAAAGGCCTAGCAATAACAAGATGGAGGCAGGTCCACATAGACTCACTGCACCCTGGAAGTGATACAGCTCCAGTGCACACACCAGTGATAGAATTTCCCCGCAGCCAGGTAGTCTAAACTGCAGAGCAGGATCTGCCGGGTTCAAAGTCTGACATCAGAAAACATGCACCCACCCCCAGTGTGACCTATAGAACCAGGATGCTGCACTTCAGGGCATCAGAAAAGTATTCATGGTGCTTCACTTTTTCCACATTTTGTTATATTATAGACTTATTCCAAAATGGATTAAATGCACAATTTTCCTAAAAAAAAAAAATCTAGAAATACCCCATAATGACAAACGTAAAAGAAGTTTGTTTTATTAAATTTGCAAAGATTTCAATGTATTTAGTCGGCATGCACTCGCTGGCCAAGCTGTGATGACTACTGAATCTAGATTATCCAGTCTGTTGCCCAGCTTGGTTGTTAATTGAAGATCTCTGCAAGAAAAAACCCAGGAAACCAAACAGCAAGGAACTAGGTCCTTACTCTTCACACTATGATAGCAGATGGGGGAATTGCATACCAGTTAGGATTGCCCATAAGTGGTGCTGTGTTTTTTTTCCCCACCTAGTGCCTTATTCCTGAAGGTAGCACTATAACTCTACTGTACTTACGAGCCGTGTCCTTCAATGAACGTAGGAGAAAGTTTTTTTCACTTACTGTAAAATCCTTTTCATCGAGTCCATTGGATGGGTACAAATTTTTGAACATCTGGATTACACTGGGGCCTACAGTATTGGATACCAGCACACACTTAGGGACAGTTTTAGAATTCTTTCTACGATCTGCATGCTTCAGTTGGATAGTAAAGTAGTACCAAGGTCTATGGCAATAGGGGGTTTAGACCTGTGTCCCTCAATGGGCTCAGAGCAAATTATTTTACAGTGAATTCTCCACAGGAATTCTGTGAGCATCTAGGACATCCAAAAACAGCCCAACTGGGAAGTGAGCAACACAGCAACACAGGCCAAGAGACCTATTAAGAACAACAGATTGCATGCAGCCTAAAGAACATTATGTCTGAAACCAAAATCAAGAGGATGATGAAACATCCACCTGGTAAAACATAGAAAATGTGTGAACCAAAAACCAGATGGCAACCTTGTAAACCTGAAAAAAAAAAACGATACCAAAATACCCAGGAAGTGCTTACAGCCCTGGTGGAGTAAACTGACAGGAAACTCCAAAGACATGCTGATAGGTTAATTGTCTTCCGTCTAAAATTGGCCCTAGTATATGAATGTGAGTTAGGGACCTTAGATTGTAAGCTCCTTGAGGGTAGGGACCAATGTGAATGTACAGTGTATATGTAAAGCGCTGCGTAAATTGATGGCGCTATATAAATACCTAGATAATGATAATAAAAGTGAATTCTATCCTAAAGACTATAAGATAGTCCGATGGATCGACCTAGACATAGTGGAATGAGCCCCTTCCTGAACTATCCGGAATTACGAAAAAAAAACACAACATGAACATGTTTCCCTAAATGGGTCATAGTTTTATCAGCTATCACAGCACAAACCACAACCAGACAACTGAAGGAAAATCTCCTGGTGAACTGGGACCAGGCACAAGAATGGTAGGATAATTTCTTTATAGAGGTTAAAAAAAAAAAAAAAACCTTAGGAAGAAATGACGGCCAAGGCCTCAAAACCACCTTGTCTTGGTAAAGCACCAGAATTTTTTTTTGTAAGATAAAGCAGTCAGTTCAGACACTTGCCAGGGAAGAGAGAAATGCCTCTGAAGCACAAAGAATCAAATTCAAACCCCATGCAGGAGAGGGTATCTTGTAACGTTTTGATCACAGAGTGAGAAGCTAGGTGTCTCTAAAGGAACAGCAATCTTGCTCTTTATGGTGCTAAGAAGAAAACTGAAGAAAAGCAAATCCATCCCATGTAAAAACTTGTATGGTACAAGCTGTTGAATGTATACCAACCACATTCCAATCTCATGGTATATTCTACAGGAAGAAGTCTTCTTAACCAAAAGATCAGGGTGAAACAAATCTGGGCTGCTTCTGTCCCTCAAACCCGGGGCTTCATCAGCCATGCCATTAAAGTCAGAAACCAAGAAGTAAAATGGCAAATGGGACAGCAGATTAAGACAGCCTGGCAGGGCCCACAGCACATCTCTGAGTAACCTTACAGGATCAGCATCACACTCTTATAAGGCAGTCTGTGTCTACTGGAGCTACACGAACGCCCTCTGCTTTAATCCTGTGAAGTAGACAAGATAGTCGCAAAAATTGTTGCCAACCGCTTGCTCACTCTTTTCCCTTCGATTGTTGCATGGGATCAGGTAGGATTCATTCCTAGTCCGAAAGCCAGGGACAACACTATTAAAGCCCTCAACTTACACCAACTGCTGACCTCCTCAGACCAGAAAGGCTTCTTCCTATTCTTAAGAGTGGACATTTCACAGGGTGGCTTAGAACTTCATAGAGGCAGTCCAACAGACCATGGGATTAGGCACACGTATGCGAAACTTCATAATATCCCTATATGCCAATGTAGGTGTCAACACTCTGTCAGATGCCTTCCCCACAGCAAGGATACCCCCTGTCCCCTAAACTTTTCAGACTCACATTAGAGTCTTTTACGCAATCCAAGACACAACACAGACATCCGGGACATCAGAACTGTCCCTCTCACAACAGACATTTGCCCATTACCAAGAAAAAAAAAAATCTTTCCATTGGAAAACTGATGTAATGAAATGGTGGAACAAGCCTCCGTGTTTCCGATTTGTCAGGACCGCAATCTTAAAGATGAATGCCCTCCCACATCTACAAACTGTGCCTATCCAACTTCCCCCAGCCTATTTTTTTTGGTTTCTTTGAGGGCAACCATGGGCCAAGAATCAGCTTTGACCAACTCATATTGCACAAACAAGGGGAAAGGACTGTCAGGCCTCAAACTATTACTGGATTGTCACCTTTCCAGGATTATAGACTGGAACGTGCACAAATTGAAACACTGGGTTAAGTTGGAAAGCCTTCTTCCCTCCCCTACCACCTGGGCTCCTTATCTTGGCTACCCACCACATTCCAAATTACAATTTTTGGTACCGATATTTTGGCCACCTTTTCTGTAATTTTACATTTTAAGGTTTTTAATTGCTGTTATTGCATTGACAGGTACTCATTATGCAGAGATTGGGGCCTATAAGACCCCAAACCCTTCCTTAGCACTCCAAAGTATTCAAAACTTCAAGATCAGAGTTTTTAAATACTTTATTTTTTAAACCAGGGGCTTTAAGATGCAAGTAATCCGTGAAGTGATGTCATGACATCGCTTGCAGATTACTAGATCCGAGACCCGAACGAAGCATCAGCATTGTTCGGGTCTTCGGCCAGCCGGTGGACGTGCATGCTGGTTGCTCGAGCCTCCCTGTGGAACAGGAGAGCCTGGGCGAGCGGCAGAACGTCCCTGCCCATTGCTTGTAATAACAGCCGAGCAGCTGCTGAGCCTCAGCGGTTATTACAATAAAGGCGACGTCTGCTCTACACAACAGTACCGAGGTGATGCATGCAGCTGCATGCATCACCCCGGTAAAACCCCTTGACGCAATATCAGTAATAGTCTAGTTTGAGACCAATACTGATTTTTTAGAAAATGCAGACGTCGGCCACCAATAGTTCTTCGTTGAACACATTGGACAGCTTGTATGTTTGAAAATCTTTCATTGGCAGCCATGTTTTTCGCACCCCTTGATGATAAAAGGACGGTGTTCACCTATACGTTTTCTCAGAGTGTGCCTGGTGTGTCCCACATAAGATTACAGGGACACTTGAGCATCTAAACAAACAACTCTGTAGAGCAAGTCCTAAATTGTTTAATGTCAAAAGGCGTTTCCTTCTGCATCAGACCTGGACCTCTTTTTCTGATGCAGAAGGAAGGGTGTGACATACATGGCGTACCGCGGCACTTGAAAACTTACCATAAGAATGATACCTGTAAATTATCCGTAACTGCTATAGAGTGTATACCAGAAGGTTCTTTAACTCCCAATGAAGGTGTAACGGCTACCCAAGTAGGGAGAGGGTGTCAGCCGTTGGAGACGTCCTTTTCCCTGGCAAGTTGCTATGCAAGTAAGTCCAGTATAAGCCCATCCACGAGAGCCAAAGGGAGAGTCAGGTCCAGTTGTAAGAGGCACAGAATAAATCCCATCGCATTCCCTTCCATAAACGAGACAGGCTCTGTTTGAAGGGTCAAGTAGACTCAGCTTTAATGGTACATTTCTTAGTTTATATCTTCGTTACAAACTGGTGAGTGCTCAAGAAATAAATGAAAGTCTCCGCCCCCTCCCTCCCTCCACAGGGGGGCCCCAAGTTAGACACACTGGCACCAGGCCAAAATAAAACCACATTTCTTTCTCAATAGACTTCAATCACAGATAATCCCATCCGTAGATAAGCATTTCGGCACCGCAAAGCCTGACAAGTTCTTCTGAACACAAATGACATGCTAATTCAATACACAGACAGGAGACTGTTAATTTGTAATATAATACACAAAAGAAAGAAGAGACATTTAGAATTCAGCAGTGAAAGAGTCACTCTACAATTAACCTTCTAAATTCAGAACTAACAAACCCAAAACAGCCCTCCAGATATCTCAGAATATAATGTGGATAATCCATATCCCAGGTAGTCCCAGATATCATTCATCCTATTGTAACACGTCCTTCGGTTCTTTGTATGTCCACAGAATCTGGTAAGAGTATTTCACCATTTCTATATTACCAAGATTTTTGGATTCCATTCTCTGAGATATGTGTACTTGAATGTACTCACTGGGAAAGAAATTGACATCAGTGCGATCCACAGAGTGTGAGGATCTACATCTTCCTGTGATTGTAATCTCTGACCCAAAGTCAACACCTGGGATCTTTAGGATTATAACTCGTACTGTCTCTTTAAAAGGACTAAAGTACTGCTCGCAACCCCTCACACTGGGTTATATTTTTTTGTTGTTTGAATTTTATCATTGTTATTATTAACTTACACTGATTTTTTAGCTCAAGTTTAAAATATTTGTGGCCTTGTCGCACATTGAATGTACACCATTATTTATGTATATTTTCACTTTTCTTTCCTTTTTTGGCTGATTACCGCCATTTAAGGCGTTTGTATATATATGTATATATATATATATATATATATATATATATATATATATATATATATATATATATATATATATATATATATATATATATATACACATACACACACACACACACACACACACACACACAACTTTGTATTTTTTCTTTGTTTGAACACATTGATCACTTGAGTACGGGACACCCCTATTATTGGTGGGAAAGGGGACACTCAATCCCCATCTCCAATACCCACCTCATAAGTGGAGTTATTTTATTATATGTATATATATTTTCTTGGCGCTACACTTGCTTTTTTTCAGTCCCAGATATTCATCCTATTGTAACATGTCCTTCGGTTCTTTGTATGTCCCACTGCATGATTATTACAGATGTACAGGCAGAATACATAGTTCCGTTACACTGCTCCCCTTTTGTGGAACACTCCGGAAGACCCGGATTGATCCTTTTCGGGTCAACTTGGGGATGTCCGGTCTGCTGTTAGGGTAAAAGTTCCGTTTGCCTGGACAGTCCATCAGCATTGCCATTAAATCTGCCAGGTCGGTAGCTGATGGTGAAGGTGAATAATGGAATTCAATTCTGTAACAGTCACTTGCTTTGCTCTCTCAATGGCTCCCAAAACCTGTTGCTCATGCTCTTGGGAGAGATAAGGCACCAACTGAGCGCAAATCCCATTTAACCATTTGACAATTTCAGCCTGTTTGTGCATTTCAATGTTTAAGCCACGGGACATCTCATAATACATGACGTAGTGTCGTTGCATCTCCGATTTCTCACTGGCCAACTTGTCACATTCCCATTTTAGACTGATATTGGGCCGGATCTACAGGACATGTCGGGGAAGGTAGTCTTACCCGGGTCTCAGCAGCAAGCGAGTTGGTTCCAGCAATGCGGGTTGGAGCACAGGTAGTCACTGTGTAGGCTTCAGCGGGGCACATCGGGGCGTACGCAGAAACAGGGGGGGCCAAATCATTCCCCAGTAGGACATCTGCTGGCAAATCCTTCATCACCCCCACTTTCACATGTCCCGAACCAACCCCCCCAATCCAGGTGAACCCGGGCAACGGGTAGCCGGAAGACGGTGCCTCCCGCTACTCTTACGGCTACGGTGTCTCCGGTGTGCTGGCTCTCTGGGATGAGTTTCTTCTGTAGCAGTGTCATTGTGGCCCCCGTTTCGCGTAGGCCATTGGCTGCCTTTCCATTGACCCAGACAGTCTGCCTGTGTTGCTGCCTGTATCGGATCTGCCTCATGCAGAACACCCCAATGTTCTACCTCCCCAACGCCGTGGGCCGCAGGCATGGATGTGTGGGGGTTCCCCCTTTCTGGCTCTCTCCATGACTGACTGCCTGGGTGGATTTAATGAACAGTCTGACTTTTTGTGCCCTGGTTGTTTTTGAATCAGAGCGATAGTAGTCTCGGTATCTCTTAGGCCTTGTGCTACTTGTAAATTCACTCGTACCTCCTGACGGTGATGCTGAAGGTTATCTGGAGAGGCCGCTTGTATTGGGTCTGCCTCATACAAAATTCCCAGACATTCCTCAGGGCCCACCTCAGTCTCTAGGCAGTGGGCCGCAGAGGGCCGTGATGGAGTGACCTCTGTGTTGGGTGTTGGGCGTCTCCAGTTGTTATCTAACTCTCAAAGGACAAAAACAAGCAATATGTCCCTTGTTGCTGCAGTGATGGCACGTCACCCTAGACGAATCCCGGGGGTAGTTGTTGGGTCCCTGAGGACGTGGTGGTCCTGGTGGGACTGGAGCCCGAAATTCTGGGCGTGGGGTGACGGTTGGAGTATGCGGTTCTACCTTATGAGCCAGCCGTGTAGTACCCTGGCTTACTTTCCTTGTTTCCGCATACTCATCCGCTAGCCGTGCCGCCTCGTTTAAGTTAGCGGGACGGCGATCTCGTACCCAGTCCTGTATGTCTGCGGCCAGGTCTTGGAAGAAATGTTCCATTAGGAACAGCTGCAATACTTCCTCCCCGGTGTTGGCCTTGCACCCTTGGACCCAATGGGATGCCACCCTTTGTAACTGGTTGGCCCATTCCATGTGGGAGTCCACAGCCTTCTTGGATTCCCGGAAGCGACGGCGGTAGGTTCCTGGAGTTACGGCATATCGGGTTAACAGCGCCTTTTTCACTTGCTGATATTGTGAAATATCCTCTGGAGCAAGAGCCCGAAACGCTTCATTGGCTTTGCCCGACAATTTCCCAGACAAAATAGTGACCCATTGGTCTGGTGGTACCTGGTGCAGTGAGCACTGTCTCTCAAAATCCGCCAAATATCCATCTATTTCCTCCTCACTTTCTACAAAAGCTTTAAATGCAGTGAACGGTATTTTCTTTCCTGTAGCAGTGGGTGGGGAAGTAGGAACTGCGTGTGTAATGGGCTGTCTAGCTCTTACCAGTTCCAGTTCTTGTCCCCTCTTGGTTTGAATCGCCTCTCTTGCTTCCCGGAACAGCTGGTTTATTAGTTCCGTAGACGTTTCTGGATACAAGGATAATCTCCGCTGTACAATATCCGTAATTGCATCTTCCTCGCCGACAGGTGCTAGAGGCTCCGCTCCTTCCTTGGATCCATCCATTTGGTCCAGCTCCAGTAAATTCGCTATCAGCTCCCTCCGTGGTCTGTTACTGGCACTCCTACCACGACTCTCCAATAAATCTTTTAGTGTGGATCCTTTCAGCCTGGCATACTGAGACTCCATTCAGAACTTTCTCCTTGGATAAAAGGACCATCCCACCGCTGCCAACCAATGTAACGGCTACCCAAGTAGGGAGAGGGTGTCAGCCGTTGGAGACATCCTTTTGCCTGGCAAGTTGCTATGCAAGTAAGTCCAGTATAAGCCCATCCATGAGAGCCAAAGGGAGAGTCAGGTCCAGTTGTAAGAGGCACAGAATAAATCCCATCGCATTCCCTTCCATAAACGAGACAGGCTACGTTTGAAGGGTCAAGTAGACGCAGCTTTAATGGTACATTTCTTGGTTTTAATCTTAGTAACAAACTGGTGAGTGCTCAAGGAACAATGAAAGTCTCCGCCCCCTCCCTCCCTCCACAGGGGGGCCCCAAGTTAGACACACTGGCACCAGGCCAAAATAAACCACATTTCTTTCTCAATAGACTTCAATCACAGATAATCCCATCCGTACATAAGTATTTTGGCACCGCAAAGCCTGACAAGTTCTTCTGAACACAAATGACATGCTAATTCAATACACAGACAGGAGACTGTTAATTTGTAATATAATACACAAAAGAAAGAAGAGACATTTAGAATTCAGCAGTGAAAGAGTCACTCTACAATTAACCTTCTAAATTCAGAACTAACAAACCCAAAACAGCCCTCCAGATATCTCAGAATATAATGTGGATAATCCATATCTCAGGTAGTCCCAGATATCATTCATCCTATTGTAACACGTCCTTCGGTTCTTTGTATGTCCCACTGCATGATTATTACAGATGTACAGGCAGAATACATAGTTACGTTACAGAAGGAATTTATTGTGCAAAAGGGAAACCTTTTGGATATACAGTGGGGCAAAAAAGTATTTAGTCAGCCACCAATTGTGCAAGTTCTCCCAAAAATTAGAGAGGCCTGTAATTATATGTATACCTCAACCATGAGAGACAAAATGAGGAAACAAATCCAGACAGACAATCACATTGTCCGTTTTGGAAAGAATTTTATTTGCAAATTATGGTGGAAAATAAGTATTTGGTCACCTACAAACAAGCAAGATTTCTGTCTCTCACAGACCTGTATCTTTTTCTTTAAGAGGCTCTTCTGTCCTCCACTCATTACCTGTATTAATGACACCTGTTTAAACTTGTTATCAGTATAAAAGACACCTGTCCACAACCTTGAACAGTCACACTCCAAACTCCACTATGGTGAAGACCAAAGGACACCAGAAACAAAATTGTAGACCTGCATCAGGCTGGAAAGACTGAATCTGCAATAGGTAAGCAGCTTGGTGTGAAAAAATCAACTGAGGGAGCAAAAATTTGAAAATGGAAGACATACAAGACCACTGATAATCTCCCTCGATCTGGGGCTCCACACAAGAGCTCACACCATGGGGTCAAAATGATCAGAACGGTGAGCAAAAATCCCAGAACCACACAAGGGGACCTACTGAATGACCTGCAGTGAGCTGGGACCAACGTAACAAAGGCTACTATCAGTAACACACTATGCCGCCAGGGACTCAGATTCTGCAGTGCCATAGTTGAGGTATACCTATGATGAGAATTACAGGCCTGATCTTTTTAAGTGGTAGAACTTGCACAATTGGTGGCTGACTAAATACTTTTTTGCCCTACTGTACAGGCTGTCCACTATGTCCCTCCAATGGGGACTAGAAATGCATACCATTCTAAAATGTAGTCTCTCCAGCTAATTTATTCATTTTCCTATTCAGTTTTGCTTTTGTCTTCTTGATATATTATATTGTTGTATAATACTGCATTATCTATCACAGCAGTTAATTTTTGACCTATTACAATTCTTTATTTTTTATGCGTTTACTATTGTTTGTAATTATTTTATTATGTTTTTATCCAGTTACCATTTATTAATTTTTCTTTCATTAAATCTTAATTCATTATGAATTTTCATCATGATGTTCTTTGCCGTTCTCTCATTTACACATAGTATTTTTTTCCCTCAGTTAATATTGCATTTGATTCAGGAAATGGCCATTGGTAGGTGGACCATTTTATGTAAATGCCTTAGTGTTTTAACTTGTCATGTATGCCATTGCTTTTTTTCTCAGCATTTATTTTTCACTTTTTATATGCATAATTTGTTAGTTCCCTTCTACAAGGCAATCTGTAAAATGTGTATTATGGTGTTCTGTGCTGCGGGAACTAGTAACGGCGTTCTGTATATTATACATAAAAATGATCTACATGAAAGAGCATTAGTGTTGCCATCGGATTACTTCCACACCTTTGAAATATCATGGCAACCTTGGGTCAACTGGTATCCCTCTACTCTACGTCTAATCATCAAATCCATTGTATATTTTGTTTACTCCTGCATCGTTACCCTATTCATCCAGGCCTATGCCCACGTTACTGAAATGTTATCTATTTGTAGTGCTTGAATTGCTGCTTTAACCCCTTCACGCCGACCGTACACAAATATGGGGCCTCACTGGACTAGACTTTTTTCAGTGGGGGTGCATATTTGCATATCTCCCTTGTGGCACGCTCCCAGCAAAGAGCGGGGTCTCACTGAGAGCTCCGGCCCCTGTTCTAACGATTGGAACCCAGAACATCCGACTTTGGGTCACCTGATTGTTGTGATAATCTCAGATTGGCTATCCCGGGGATCAGTCACCGTGAAACCACCTGTGTCTTCTGTTTATATTAATGGCCAGACAGATACATTTGATCTTTCTCAGTCATTGTAGATATAGAAAAAATGTGTATAGGAAAATAGAAATAAAATGTGTATAGAAAAAAAAAAAAAAAAGTTTGATCTAGGTCAGCCCCAGGGTTAGTGGTTGGGTGAAGGTCAGGGTCAAAAGTCAAGGTCAGGATTTTTTTTGGACAGGATTTTTTTCTAAATTAGGATTAGTGTCAGCGCGTTTTACATAGGATAGAAATAAAAACAAGAAAAATGTGCACTATTGTTTCTGGGCTGTACCAAAAGTACAAATAACATACACATGTGGCATCACTGCAAACGTCAGACGCAGGACAATTTATTTTGGGTTGTTCTTTGGTGGCAGGTTATGGAAAGGCAGAGTTCACACTGGCTTAAGAACAGGCATTTGACAGGCGCTAAAAACGTTCCCTCAAATGCCTATGCACAAGATTCAATAGACAGCACCATTGTGCCATTCACATTACAAAAACATGAAGCTTTAGTTTTGCTTCAAAGTTTAAGCTTCATGTTGGAGTCAGGAGGCATTAACGCTTTTCAATGCCTTTCATTCAAGTCTATGGCAACGCTCCGCAAACGCTTGACAGGCGTTTTCGGCACAGTTTTGAGGCGGTTGCGTAGCACTAAAATCTGTCACTTTCCATTGTGGAGCAGTTTCAAAGCTCATCAAACAATACAAAACTGTGCATAGGGTGTTAAGGAAGCGTTTTAACGCTTGTAAAACAACCCATTCTAAAGCTCATTGATGCCTGTCTGACGCCCATACTAACACTTTACAAATGCTATAGGAGCGTTTGTTGAGCGCCAGGAATTCAGCATGTGTGAAAAGCCCTAATAGCAAGAAATATACAGTTAAAGGAACACTAAAAAGGGAAAAGTTTTCTCACCTTAATGCACATCCGTGAAAAAAAGTAGTGGGCCGCCAACCACCCGCTCTGCTCATTGTGGCCTGCAACCGTTTACCAAGTCGATTAGGTGACCCTCGCTCTTTAAAAGGTTGGGCAACCCTGATCTACTGTATCCCATCACCCAACTGTAGGAGGTACAAGATTTAGCCCACAAGCAAACTAAACTGGAGCCTTTCCCCTGCAGTGCCCCAGTTAGTTATAGTTCTCATACCATGTCAGACATAATAATGTCAAAGTGCGACAGCGCTGAAAACTAAAAACTGGCCTGGGCAGGAAGGGGGTGAAAATGTCCTGTATTAATAGCGTTACCGCAGGACAGTATCATCATATGACTGATGTGGCAGTGATCAGGGAAATTGGCCGGTGATGGTTTAAAAAAATTTGTTAAATCATTTTTTAATTACATTCATCAGTGTAGTTCAGCGTCATTGTAACACTGTACTACTCTGGCGGGTAATCATTTATTTTTTTACACTTTGATTGTTGAGGATGATCATTGTAACAGCAATGTTTTCAACTGTCACAAATGGGTTATTAGGGTAATTATTAAGGCTCATTTACAATTTTTTTAGGCTTCAACACACATGAACGGCTAGTTTACACTTCAAAACAAGGCTTCGGACAGGCTTTGTTAAAGCTCCCATCACTAAATAAAATGGTTAGCTTACAGTCCTGTTTACACCTTGCTTTTTGCTTTGCTCATGTGCTTCAAAGCCCCAATAAACATTTATGGAAAAGCTTGCTTGAAGCCCCACCGAAGCACCAAGCAAAAGCAAGATGTAAACAGGACTGCAAGTTAACCATTTTATTTAGTGACAGGAGCTTTAACTGGGGTTCAGAGAGCTTTAACAAAGTGTGCCATGTTTTGAAGCAAGTGTAAACTAGCCCTTAGTGAGCTGAGGGCCAATCACAGCTCACTAGTACAGGAAGCAGAGCCGTTATAAATGGGGTTTTATTAATAAAAGCTTTGTTTACATTGTGATGATGCGATCACATTTTTTAGAAGAAAAAAAGGAAACTAATAAAGCCATCACATCAAAGTTGCAAAATAATAAATGTTTGCTTTTGTGTTGAATATAGCTTTGACTTATTTTCCACTGGATCGACTTTCAGCAAAGATTTCTGGAGGAATGAAAGGTGTAAGGAAAGCAATGCCACTCTTAGGTTAGAGTGTTTTGCAAGCCTTCAGCAGAACTACCCCTTTACCCGAGGCTTAGTCTCTGCACCCTTTGACCTGGTCACCACTATAGCTACAAGTGAGGGTATTCCCCTGTGGGATAGTCATGGAGAAAGGAATAAACAGCATGGAATAGCATATCTAAAGAATATACACCAACCTGGGTGTAGCCTAACCTGCATTGAATCCTCATGGCACAAGGGCTGAAGGAAACTCCTGAGTATCTTATAATGACTCTAGGTGGAAGGAGTGGTAAAGTGCATGACCGGTGGTGTTACATATACAGTGTGATGGAACACCTAGTCATACAACTGAGTCTTAGCTTGGAGTGGTTGAATTTTAAGTCTGAAAAAACATACATGGTAAAAATTAATACATTTCAAACATAGCCCTGTTTTTACAGTAATGGTAAGAGATACACGGTGAGTGACACTGTGTTACCCCTCCATTCTAAACTGTATACAGCTTCATCCCTCACAGTTGGCAAACCCTCAAAGGGGTCTTCAGGGTTTGGGTTCCATTGTGAAGGACCATGGCCCTGGATCGGTTTAGCACCATGTGGCTGACTACAACCTCTTGCACAAAGTGCCAAGGTGAGTGCTAGCAGCAACAGTACAGATGGTTATGGGGTCAGGTTAGGCTCCCAACGTTACGCAGATCTATACAAAGCTTATTTTTGTTGTATTAGAAGGCATAGAAGGAGATAATTGAAGAGCTGAAGAATATCAAGATGAAATAAAAAAATAAACTAGTTAGGCTACCAGTGATTTCTCCACAAAAAGGACAAGTCGTCAATCACCTTAGAACACTAGCAAAAAAAAAAGAAAGAGAATTCACTGAGTGGGGTAGGGTTATAGATGAGGCTTCCAGTGCCTCAAAAGCTTTGCCAGTGTCAAATCATCAGAAGGTATGAGCCCATCACCCAAGGTCTATGAAAAGGACTACCAGGTCCATGAACGGGATTATGTTACAGAGGGCCATGATCCAACACAGGAACCACCCACTTACAAAGAAAATCCTCTCAATAAGATACGGTTAAGCAAAGCATTTTGAAGGAGCAAAGATCTTCTCCAGTTGAGGCCAGTTCTCCTACAAGTAAGTGGACAGGGAAAGCCTTTGTTGGTTTAGGCAACTTAAAGGCCCCCATACTAGATTACTTGGGGTGAGCAAAACAGTTTGATTAAATATAGCAATTCGATATTTGGTAAACCAGGTGACACCCAACCATCTCTAGGACACACAACGGGCGCCTGTGCTGCTCAGATCAAAAACAGGCTTTTTAGTCCTCTTCAAACTGACCCAACTCAGCAGGTGCAGTAGCGCAATTAAAGACATTCTAGTGGACACAATGGTGATACAATTTACCTTAACAGTGGCACTCCTGGTTGCCAGCTGTGGCCACCAGAATGGTGGTCAGCAGCTCACACACACACCGGAGATTATCTAGAGAATGAGGGCATCTTAAGCCAATGTGTTTAAAGGGTACGCCTCACAGGAGAGTCAGTAGGCATGGATAATAGGGGATATAGCCCATCTTCACTTCACTATCCACAATATGCAAACACTGCAGGGATTTTCAGGAAGAGAGCTCTGAACCAGGTAGATGACAGCCCCAGTCCTGTAACACAACCTGCAGCGACCTGCAAGCGATGCACTTCATATGAAGGAGGGCATCTACAAAAGGATCAAGGGCATGAAAGCAACATTACAGGCCAACATCCATCATCTGGCTGGGTCTGGAACCCCCAAGGCTCTGCTGGTCAACCATTACAAAAGCTGCAGTAGCTATGGCATAGCAATCTTGATAGAAAAATCACCCAGATGGAATATCATCACTCCGCAAGGGAAAGATGGGGAGTGTCGTCATAAAATAAGGTACAATTATTGGAGAAAAGGGGTCAATTACCTAAGGACAATAGCACAAAAAGTTAGACATGCAAAAAGTGGGAGGGGTTATATACAGTGATTTCCATGCAGTCTTGTTTTTTTGGACAGTGTCCAATCATCTGAAAATAGATCCATATAGCCCAGTTGTAACTATTAAAGAAGAACCTGTGTCAAGTACTGTGAAACTTAAAAATCACAATGTCCGACACTACAAAAGGGTGTGGGCACACAGAAGTCTGGGAAGTTCTAGAATGAACAGTTCCGTGAGTGAAGGTCATTTACCAGACTAATGGCCCGTACACACGATCCGAATATCGTACGACAGATCGTACGACTTTTTTCGCTTAATAGTCGCAAGTAAAATGAAATAGGTTATTAAAGTCATGAAAATTCTCGTACGACAGAAAAAAATAAATAATCTTAAGTGATGTCAAGTGTTGTAATGTATTTGTATTGTATTTTCGGACAACTATACTGACTAAACGAAAATCGTACGATCTGATATCGTCCGAGGAAATTTTTTGTGCTTGTCCGATCGAATAATATCAGATGAACTGTCGTGATTGGCTCTCGAAAGTTGTGTACACACAATCCGAAAATCGTACGATTCTTCCTCGGACGATAGTTTTCGTCCGATATTCGGATCGTGTATATGGGCCATAACCCACAAATTTATTAGGTCAGGGCTTCCAAAGCTAAACTAATGACATATGCCTGAAGACTTTAAAAAGTCCACCGAGACCGGATCACACCTGTGGCTGTGCTGTGGCTCTGGAGAAAGTTCAAAGTCTGCAAAGCCCCACATTAACCACTTGCTTACTGGGCACTTATACCCCCCTCCTGCCCAGGTGATATTTCAGCTTCCGGCACTGCGTCGCTTTAACTGACAATTGCGCGGTCATGCGACGTGGCTCCCAAACAAAATTGACGTCCTTTTTTCCCCACAAGTAGAGCTTTCTTTTGGTGGTATTTGATCACCTCTGCGGTTTTTATTTTTTGCGCTATAAACAAAAAAGAGCGACAATTTTGAAAAAAATACAATATTTTTTACTTGTTGCTATAATAAATATCCCAATTAAAAAAAAAAACTTTTTTTTTCTCAGTTTAGGGCGATGCGTATTCTTCTACATATTTTTGGTAAAAAAAAAAAAAAAAATCGCAATAAGCGTCTGGTTTGCGCAAAATTTATAGTGCCTACAAAATAGGGGACAGAATTATTATTTTTTTTTTTTTTTACTAGAAATGGCGGCGATCTGCGATTTTTATTGGGACTGCGACGTTATGGCGGACACATCGAACACTTTTGACACATTTTTGGCGTCATTCACATTTATACTGCGATCGGTGCTATAAAAATGCACTAATTACTGTATAAATGTGACTGGCATTGAAGGGGTTAACACTAGGGGGTGAGGAAGGGGTTAAATGTATTCCCTGCATAGTGTTCTATGGGGTGGGGTGACTGGGGGGAGGGGGGGTGACTGGGGAGGTGACCGATCTGTGTCTCTATGTACAAGAGACACAGATCCGTCTCCTGCTCTCCAGAGACAGAACGCTGTCTCTATGTAAAACGGCAATGAGAGATGATCTATGAGATCATCTCTCATTGGCTGCACAGATCGCATCGCAAACGGCCACTCTGATTGGCCGTTCGCGGCGATCTGTGATTGGCTGTGTCCAAGGGACACGGGCAACACAGCGTTTCCCCGCAACGCGCTCTGGAGCGCGCGCCGGGAAGCAGCTATTGACAAGCCGTCAATTGACGGCTTGTTGACAATTTAGATCTGCGCTAGAGCCGTCATTCGGCTGTAGCGCGGATCTCAAGTAGTTAAAGAGCTCAAAGCCTAAAAAGGTGCACGTGTCCAAACCTCCTGAAGGTGGGATAATAACCCATGTCAAAGACGAATACAATCCTGTCTCTCTCAACAGATAAACTCGGTTTACAACCTACTTGGGGATCCTGTAACTAGAGCATTTTTTTTTACAAAAAAAAAACCCAGAAATTTACTTTTTTAAAGTCATTAGTGCCATGAAATCATACAAAACTGTGGGAAAGACTAATTTGGGGACGTGGGTGGAAACCTGTTTGTAAAAGGCCATTGGTAGTTCTTGGCTTTTAATACATAAAATTGTTGAAATATTGTTTTATCTACTTTCATCTACATTAATAGTTTTGTCTTAAAAAGAAATGTTATGAATGACAAGTACATAAACATTTCAAACGCCATCTGCTGTTATTCAACTACCACACAAACTCTTTAAGGGTATATACTGCAATGTGCCACCCCAAACAATGAAGATGTTCTCTATAAAAAAAATAAAAAATAAACTATTCAGAAACACATGGTCCACCTATATAAGAAATTAAAGTTCGTAACGCCTCTACATTCAGAGATACTTGTAAGCTTTGCGATTTGTTTTTACACTGATCAACTTAAAAACGTTTGCACTACTCTTGCACTCTGCAGTAATTTAAATTAATTACAATGAAAAAAATTGAGATTTTTGTTGAATCGATTTCTTGGGAGTCCATTGAAGGTTGCAGAAATTCAGAAATAGCTTATACAGTCAGTCACTCAGTCTCAATTCACAACTACGCATATTGCTTTTGAGCATTTCTGCAGTGCTTTTTAACCATAATTTTACTGCAATTTGCCTTTATGTTTTTTTATATTTGTTTTTGAGCATATTTAAAAATGTAATTAGCGGTAAAATCCCACTACATGCTTTTCTGCAGCTTCTCCATTGCAGTTTATTTAACCAAAAAAAAAAAAGTAAAAAAAAAATAAAAAATCACTCACCCTTTCTAAAAACGCAAAGGCACAAAAATGCATTGATGTGAACATGTTTCATATCAACCCATGTTAAAATAAAACTGCAAAAAGCATTAAAAACACTTTGGTGTGAATGGAGCCTCACAGAAGGTTTAGGACGCTGGCATAGCATTTATTTCCTCAGAAAAGGAAAGCAGTAGTTCCTTATAGGATGTCAAGGGCTTGCATCTGAGGGAGACTGATACAGGGAAGCAGGTTCCACCTTCTTCTAATGCATTTGTGTGTAGTTGACAACATACATCATCAATATAGAAAGGCATGGTTGGCATCCAAAATAGAATTGCTTTATTAAAGCAGATGGTTCAGCAAAAAAAAATATTAAAAGCCAGCAGCAACAAATACTGCAGCTGCTGACCTTTAATATTAGGACACTTACCTGTCCTGGAGTCCAGCGCCGTCCGCAGCAGAGGACGAGCGATCGCTCATCACCCTGCTGCTCCCCCCTCCATCCACGGTGAGGGAACCAGGAAGTTTAGCGCTGCGGCTTCACTGCCCGGTTCCCTACGGCGCATGCGCGAGTCGCGCTGCGCCCGCCGATTGGCTCCCGCTGTGTGCTGGGAGCCGAGAGTTCCCAGCACACAACGGGGGGGCGACGGGATGTCGCCAAAAAACCTGACTTTTGCCCGAGACTGCGGGCCGGAAGTGGTTGCAGATACCTGTCTTTAGACAGGTATCTGCACCCCCCTCCCCCCTGAAAGGTGTCAATTGTGACACCGGAGGGGGGGAGGGTTCCGATCAGCGGATCTTCACTTTAGGGTGGAGATCCGCTTTAAATGTACAA
Source organism: Rana kukunoris (assembly GCA_029574335.1). Taxonomy (NCBI): domain Eukaryota; kingdom Metazoa; phylum Chordata; class Amphibia; order Anura; family Ranidae; genus Rana; species Rana kukunoris. The sequence goes on along the minus strand of CM056058.1, from coordinate 41,557,627 downwards.
AGCTGTAACAGCCTACGTGTTTTGGACGTTAGTCCTTCGTCATGGCTGATAAAACACAAAATAAGGAACACTTAAATAGTATATACACACAAAGGGTCACATGATTAACCAACACAGGTGAATTAAAAATGCAAAGAGAAAAATCAGACATGTGCAATGTAACACATCACAAAATAGACATCTGAAAAGCCAGGCATATAAAAAGTGATCCAGAATAGCAAGTGTAGTTTTTAACTTTTTCTAAAATGGATCATAAAAATGGTGGGTGCTACATAAAGATGATATTGCCTAGATGCTAAATTAATAAAATATAAAAATGTAACATATGAAAAGCGACCCACAGTAGCATGCGTAGTTTATAATCCCAATATGACGTGCAATAAAACACATCACAGTAAATGTAGATGTAGGAAGAGCCAGGCATATAAAAAGCAACCCACAATAACATGCATGCTTCATATGATTATAAAACAGGACATTACATTAGAGGGGGCAACATAAAGAGGATACTGCCTGGACACAATTGATAAAAATCAAGAAAAAGATCTACATCCCAGCTGTGGTTCAGTCCCTGTGAGGTGCGGGTCTGAACTGTGTGTATCCAGTAAACTTCACATTCTAAAAGTCTCATGTAAAACCCTCTCTAAACTGCAGCTAGGCAATATCATCTTCATGTAGCGAACAAAAATTTTTACAATCCATTTTGGAAAAAATACAAACTACGCATGCTATGGTGGATCACTTTTTATACGACTGGTTTTTCATACATCTATTTTTTGTGATGTGCTCCATTGCATGATCATGTCAGGTTTTCTCTTTTGCATTATTAATTAACCCATCTTGGTTAATCATGTGACCTTTTGTATATACTATTTAACCACCTCAGTACTGGGCACTTAAACCCCCTTCCTGCCCGAGCTATTTTCCAGCTTTCGGAGCTGTACCTAAATTAAATTATTTATGATTTTTATTTCCCCACAAATAGAGCTTTCTTTTGGTGATATTTGATCACCTCTGGTGTTTTTATTTCTTGTACTATAAATAAAAGAAGCGTGACAATTTTTTTTTTTTTTTTAACATTTTTTTTCCCCCTTAGTTTAGGCAGATATGTATTCTACACATTTTTGGCAAAAAAAAAAAAACCCCGCAATAAGCGTATATTGATTGGTTTGCGCAAGTTATAGCGTCTACAAAATAGGGGATGGAATTATGCAATTATTATTTTTTACAAGTAATGGCCGCGATCTGAGATTTTTATCGTGACTGAAATACTGCGGCAGACATATCGGACACTATTTTGGGACCATTCACATTTATACAGCGATCAGTGCTATAAAAATGCATTGATTACTGTGTAAATCTGACTGGCAGGGAAGGGGTTAACACAAGGGGCGATTAAAGGGTTAAATGTGTGCCCTAGGGAGTGATCCTAACTGCAGGGGGCGGGGACTCACAAGGGGAGGAGACGGATTGGTGTTCCTCTATATTGGGAACACACCATTGGTCTCCTCTCTTCTGACAGGACGTGGATTTGTGTGTTTACACACATAGATCCACGTCCTTGGCTGTGTCACCGGCAATCGCGGGTGCCAGGCGGATATCGTGCCCCCCTAGAGGCGGAGAACGTCATATGACGCTCGGCCAGAACAAGAGCCACACCGCCCAGCCGTCAAAGGGCTTTTAAACCTTCATGTTTTTTCACCTTAATGCTTCCTATGCATTAAGGGGGAAAAAAATAGGATTTTTGTACTCACCGTAAAATCCTTTTCTCTGAGTTCATGGATGGACACAGAACTCTTGACAAAGTGGGTATTTAGCCTTCAACCAGGAGATGACTAGGCAGAAAACAGGTTAATGTTTAAACACATAAAAAAAAAAAAAAAAACTGTACAGTACCAACCTGGGGGTGGCCCCTCTAGGTACAAGCCCTCCCCCTGCACCATGCAGCTCAGTTCATCAAAAATCAGTACAAACATAAAAAGACGAAAGGGTGGATGCTGTGTCCGTCCATGAACTCAGAGAAAAGGATTTTACGGGGAGTACAAAAATCCCATTTTCTCTTTCGTTCATGGATGGAAACGGCACTCTCTTGACAAAGTGGGACATCCTAAAGCAGTGTAAAAACAAAAATAGGGGGGGCGTGTCCGGATGTGAAGGAGAGAGGACGTGCGGGAGAGAGCTCCAGCTCCTGTGTTAAGAATCCTGTCTATTCCTCCTGCGCTGTGTGATATCCTCGCTGGCTGACAGCTGCACCCTGATCGGGGTTGCCTCCTGAGTACATCGATGCCATCCAGAAGATGATCGGTTAAGAAACAGCAGCCTTCCAAGACACAGGGCTCCCCAGGAGCGACACGTGCAGAGGCCATCTTGCCCTCTAGAGCGGAGCGTGCCACGGCTATACAGTGAACCTAGCAGCTTCTAAGGGACATGGAGCGAGATCCGCAGCAGACCTCGGGTATGGAGCAATCAGATGCTACTTCCTCCACTGCAGTCATTCTGGCGTCCATTGAGGAAAGTAAAAAAAAAACCTGGTCATGGGGCGGATAGATACACTGGTTATAGAGTGTGGCCTTATCAGGCAAGACATGGACAAGTTTAGAGGCCATGTAACTGCTGCTGAGAATCGGATCTCTGATATCGAAGACACTGTGGCTACCACTTCCCATAATGACGCTGACTTGCAACGCACAGTCAAAACCTTGATGGCATGGTCTGAGGATGCTGAAAACAGACTGCGCTGCAAAAAAGTGCGCGTGGTGGGACTTCCTGATAGCACGGAGAGCTCGCATCCAGCCAGCTTTGCTGAAAATGTCTTTAACCACTTGGTACCCGCCCACCGTCAAATGACGGTGGGCGGGATACCCTATGATCCTGACAGGACGTCATATGTAGTCCTGTCACTTTAAGACGCTAGGGGAGCGCGCGCACCTGTCGCGTCACTTAGAACACTGCGCGATTGCCTACAATTGAGCTGGGACGTGGAGCTCTGTGTGTAAACACAGAGCTCCACGTCCCTGTCAGGGAGAAAGGAGACCGATTGTGTCCCTTGTACATAGGGACACAATCGGTCACCTCCCCCAGTCACCCCCCCTCCCCCTACAGTTAGAACACACCTAGGATACACATTTAACCTCTTCCCTGCCCCCTAGTGGTTAACCCCTTCCCTGCCAGTTACATTTATACAGTAATCAATGCATATTTATAGCATTGTTCACTGTATAAATGTAAATGGTCCCAAAAATGTGTCAAAAGTGTCCGATGGGTCCGCTATAATGTCCCAGTCCCGAAAAAAAAAAAAAAAAAAAAAAAAAAAAAATCGCAGATCGCCGGCATTTCTAGTAAAATAAAAAAAATCATGATTATGTAGGCAATATAACTTTTGCGCAAACCAGTCCCTATACGGTTATTGCGATTTATTTATTTTTTACCAAAAACATGTAGAAGAATACGTATCGGCCTAAAAACTGAGATAAAAAATGTTTTTTTTTTTTTTTTTTAAATGTGATATTTATTATAGCAAAAACCAAAAAATATTGTGTCTTTTTTCAAAATTGACGCTCTTTTTTTTTTTATAGCGCAAAAAATAAAAGCTCTATTTGTGGGGGAAAAAAAAAAAGGACGTCAATTTTGTTTGGGAGCCACGTCGCACGACCGCGCAATTGTCAGAGCGACAGTGCCGGAAGCTAAAATTTTGTCTGGGCAGGAAGGGGGTGTAGGTGCACAGTAGGCAAGTGGTTAAATAAATCCTCACATTACAGCAAGTCTCCTCAGCATACATTGGGGAGCACGCTCATAGGGTCCCCACAGGCCCGAGACCGCAGGGCGTCCTGCCCAGACTATTGCTTGTGTGACTTCTAAATTACCGTGATAGAGATCTCATCTATCTCTTTATTGAATATGGACTTCAAAATACTAACCAAAACTGTTAGCTACTAGGCTTATGTCGGTCCTGCAACATGTTATTTCTCCTGACCAGACAAGTTATATGCCCAAAAAGGCCACAGATATTAATCTGCGCAGGGTCTTCACTCACACTCAATTTAGCCTGGACAGTTCTAGTGGTGGGATACTGGTCTTTTTGGATCTGGAAGCGGCCTTTGATTCTGTGGACTGGAATTGGATGAGGGTGGTACTAGAGGTATTCGGTTTTGGTCCTCATTTCCGGAAGTGGAACGTCACTCTATCATTCCCCCACAGCGGCCATTAACCACTTAAGACCCGGACCTTTAGTCCCCACAGTGAAGGACCGGGGACCGATCGCTGGACTCCAGCGGTGATCGGGTCCGCGAGTCCCGCAGCTTCGGACTGGGTCACGGGAGTGTGCCGTGGGCGTGCGCCCGCGACCCACAGCTGGGCACTAGCACAGGATGTACCTGTACGTGCATGTGCCCAGCCGTGCCATTCTGCCGAAGTATATGTTCAGGAGGTGGTACTTAAGTGGTTAAGCTGAATAATGTTTTGTCGGAATTTTTTCAGTGCGCAGGGGCACTCGCCAAGGCTGCCCTTTGTCCCCGGGTCTTTTCTCCATTGTGGTTGAACCCTTGGCTGCGGCCTTGCAAGCCTCTAAAGGGGTACAGGGGACTAAGGTGGGTGGCTTGACCGAAAAATGGCGCCATTGAGATGCATGGAGAGCGTTTTAAGAACGCTAAAACGCTGTAAAAACGCTTCAGTGTGAAAGGGGGTCTAAAACAGACTTCACCTCAACAGAAACCAGAGCTCCTTAATGGAGGAGTTGCAACCTTTAAACAGCCGCCTGCAAAACCTTGGCATCCAAAGGAGAAGGATCGGTTCCGGATGACGTAAATCTTACGAAACGTACGTCGAGGCGCTAACCAGTCACGCATTCCCATACCACTTCCGAGTTCCGAGTCCGCTGGTTTCCGACGGTGGAACGCACGCCGGCTAGTGGGACTAGCAGTGCGACGGACATTCGATCCTTCTCCAAATCCACGCTGGTTTCTGACGGTAGAACGCACGCCGGCTAGTGGGACTAGCAGCGCGACGGATAACCGATCCTTCTCCGTATCCACGCGTTCGATTGTATATCGAATACACGCAACAAGCCTCAGTGCCGGGATCAGGGCACAACCCAAGTAAGCAGCCATTTGGCATGTTACTTTTTATACTATGTTTTAATAAACAATACTTCACTATGATTGCCTTTCTATTTCTATGGCTCTCATACATATGAATATTGGATCATCTGATTTGCCTATCCGGATCGTTCTGAGTCATCCCATTGACAAAAGCGGTTTAGGACTTCTTTTTTAATTAAGAGTCCATTATTATTGGTAAGGAGCCATTTCTATTGATCACATCGGGTGCAAAACTTTGGTGGTGGTTCCAGAGCTGCAATCTATACCCTACTTTGGCTGCGATTTGCTATTGGGTGCTTATCGCATAGCACTATTGGGACTTTTTTTGCATTTTACCGTATGGACACTAGTTCACAATATATATATATATATCACTTTTGATGTTTTCTTTGTCTGTTTAATAGATTATACAAATCTAATGCATATATATGCACTTGAGTATACATAGTTATAACATACCTTGTATTCATTTTGTGCATCTAGCGCCCCTTTACACACTATTTTTCAAACTCCTACACTAGGCAGAAAAAAACTGAGCTGCATGGTGCAGGGAGAGGGGTTGTACCTAAAGGGACTGCTCCCGGGGTGGTACTGTACTTTTTTTTGATGCATTTAAACATTAACCTGTTTTCTGCCTAGTCCTCTCCTGGTTGAAGGCTAAATACCTTTGTCAAGAGTGCTGTGTCCGTCCATGAACGAAAGAGAAAAAAAAAAAAAAAACTGTCTATGGACGCAAATGCTGGACTCTGGAGCAAGCTTGCAAGGTAAGCCCCCGGGGGGGGGGGGGGGGGGGGTTATACGATGCGGAAGAGGAAGCTACTAGCGCCGCCAGGGACCCCAGAATTCGAGGATCGGGGCAACTGTGCAAAACGAACTGCACAGTGTAGAGGATTATGAATTTTTTTTAATTAAAAAAAACACACACACCGGACAAAGCTTTTATGTGGGAGGGTTGCAGCACCTATGCACCTGCTTTCCATACATCAATGTCCAGAGCTGCAGATAAACCAGTACAGTTGGCCCTGTTGTACCAGGTCCAGTGTCCTTGGCTTTGCAGGGGGGCCCGGGTAAAAGCAGTCTGGTACTGTTTGTGTAAAAGCCTGCATGAGTGGCAGAGCTTCCAACACGTCCAAATTCTACCTGTCAAAATGTTTGGTTGCTGTGCCATCTAGCATGCTAGCAACCAATCAGGTGCATGGAGGCCCCCGGCATCCAGAGAAGGAAGATGCAACTTCCTCCTCCTGAGCTGATCCTCCTCCACCTTAACCACCAACAGTACTTCCCACTAACAGAAGGGCCAGGAGTCTGAGGGGACCTGCCATCTGGACAGGGACACTGCTAATGTGAGTGAGCAGAGCTCCCGTCATAGCTGCACACAGGAGAGGAGGGAGAGATCACACAGAAGTCTTCTAGAGAGAGGGAGGACAGCCTTCCCCAGAGCCATTTACACTGACTGCAACATCACCATCCACAGTACTTTTACTATGCCTGCAGCCTCTCACCATCTCCTGTAGCATGCCTGCAGTCTCTCACCATCTTCTATTTTTTGGGCCCCTCCCTGATCTCTGTGCTGGTGTGAGTGGAGAGACAATTTTTATCAATTTCAGGCACATGTGTATTTCGGGCCTGCTCTGTATGGTGGCTCAACTTCAAGTTCCAGCTGTCTGCTGCTACGGTTGCCCGTGTCCTTCCCTGGAGGAGTGATCTTCCTCCGCTCAGCTCTGAGTTGGGCCCGAGGCAGAGCGAGAGGCTGCGAGGAGAAGGGCAGTGGTGGCAGAGAGAGGCAGCTGTCAGTCTAAGTTCAGGAGCAGAGGGGAAGCAGATTGTGGCTGCTGCAGCAGTCCAATTGGGAGTAAATATACTGCATTGCACTCTGACTGCACATATTAACTATGGATAGTTATATGGCATGGAATGGTGATTGTACTGTATTGCACTGCACTCTGCACATATTTACTATGGATTGCATGATAAATCATCAATTGAAGACAAACCTGCACTTTGTTTCAAGGTGGGGTCTGGGAAGTGGCAAGCGGCAGGGCTAGGGCTGAAGGGGGGGCCCCCCCCCCCCAATCAGGTAGGTTGTACGGGGCCCCATGATTTCTATCTGCGGCCCTGTCAATGCCCATGACATCATCACGTATGACTAAATGCATTGGTCAGAGCTAGACGTACTGACGTTACCACACATGCCAGCCAGCTGATCCGGACTTTCAGATTGTAATATTGAGATGTGCATTTGTGAACATTGATGTTCTACACTTTGCTAGTTGTTTTGATCACTTCATTTTAATAAAGCAATTATACTGGTTTACACTATGGGGAGCACTTTTCTTGTGCTTTACTCTCTTGAGGTGTAATACATGGTCTGTTGGTGGTTGAAATAAAACTGAATGAATGATTTATATGCCAAATATATGGATCAATGCATTTCTATAGCTTGTGTGACCACTCAGCCTATGGGGGTTATTACCATTTGGAAAGCAGCCTTAGATTTAGTGTGGTGGTGTAATTTCACTACAAAGTGTGTTCTGTTAATGGAACATTGTCTCACAAGCAAATTCGGATATTTGTGTAATATAATATTGAATGCCACAGCTTGCACTTTATATTATCCACTTAAGGACCCCCGCACGCACATATACGGCCACAGAATGGCTCGTACAGGCACAAGGGCGTAAATTTACGTCCCCGCCTGAGTGCGGTTCGGGGGTCCCATCGGGACCCCCTCCGCGGCGTGCGGGGGTCCCCCTACCTCTGGGAGCGATCCGGGATCTGCGGGCAGATGTCCGTGATATCCGCCCCCCCCGCGATCGCTCCCAGCCAATGGGAGCGCGCTCCCAGCCTGTCACTTCCTCCTCCTGTGTTTACACAGGAAGGAGGAAATGATGTATTCTCTCATCGCAGCGCTGTTTCCCAGCGCTGCTGATGAGAGAAGACATCACAAGTAAGTGTGCACCAACACAACACTGACACACACTCACATAGGCATATTAACCCCTTGTGATCGCCCCCCCACCCCCCTGTCACAGTGTCACTGAATGCAGTGATTTAATCACTGCATTTAGTGTCAGTGTGACAGGCAGTGTAAAAAACAGTGTTAGGTTCAGGATAGCCCCCCCCACCCCCCCTAATAAAGTTTTAACCCCCTGATCACCGCCCTAGTTAACCCTTTCACTCCCTATTGCCAGCGTCACTAAGCGATCATTTTTCTGATCGCTGTATTAGTGCCGCTGTTCCCGCTAGGTAGCTATTTTTTTTTATTGCGATTTTTTTTTTTACTAAAGACATGTGGCTAAATAAATTTTGGCCTAAATGTTTGACTAAAATTTAGTTTATTTGATTTTTTTTTTAACAAAAAGTAAAAAATAGTGTTTTTTTTTCAAAAATGTCGCTCTATTTTTGTATATAGCGCAAAAAATAAAAATCGCAGAGGTGATCAAATACCACCAAAAGAAAGCTCTGTTTGTGGGAAGAAAAGGACGCAAATTTTGTTTGGGAGCCACGTCGCATGACCGCGCAATTGTCTGTTAAAGCGACGCAGTGCCGAATCGCAAAAACACCTTGGGTCATTTACCAGCGTATTGGTCCGGGTCTTAAGTGGTTATATGGTGGTCATTTGTACAGTGTTCTACATGAACTTTGCAGTTCCATGTTTTTGTATGCACTTTTATGATCAGTTCGCGTTTTATTATTTTAGTCGTATTAGCGTGGCATTTATTTTTATTTTATTATAGAGCAAAAATTCAACAGTATAGTGTAAATCAATATTAATTTTACTAAAGCCAACACCAAAGAAAGAGCTTATTTTACTTCCACTTTCTCAATGTGCATTGGTAAAAATAAAGCTGGATCAAATGTTCTGGATATTGTGCAGCCCTCTGGAGGGGTTGGAGGCTGCATGCGAGTCTCTAATTTTCATGTTGACCACCATTGTTCTAAAGTCTTGATCAGTGTAAAAAAAAAAAAATTCCACCAATTCAATGTTCTAGGACAGGGGTCTCCAAACTTTTCAAACAAAGGGCCACTTTATTGCCCTCAGACCAGGGGTGTATTTAGGTTTTGTGCTGCCCTAGGCCTGACTAAACTCGTGCACTCCCTAATTTAAATATGACCCACCCCTTTATGTCAAGACCACACCCCTTTCTGTTTAAGTCCCTCCCTGAAATGTTCGCGTGGGGACACTAGTCCTTAGGGCCTGCGGGGAGCAATAGAGTCCCTTAATTTGCATAGATTTTCTCTCACTTCCTGTTTGGCTATGGGGCAGGAAATGAAGGGAAATCTCTGCAATGGGACAGGGATGGTAAAAAAATAAACTGACCGGGGCTATAACCCTCCCTTACTCCATCCAAAATGAAAAAAAAAGTGTTACCTATACAGTGGAACCTCAGATTATGGAGTATAATCTGATCCAGGAGAATGCTCATAATCCAAAGTACTCGCATATCAAACCGAGTTTCCCCATGGAAGTCAATGGAAAAAAAGATAATTTGTTCCGCATTGACTCGCAATACCGCATGTGGCCAGAGGTGGGGGAGGGCACCGGAGAGTCTTGGGAACAGCTCGGCCGATCTCGCAAAGGGTCGGAATTACTCGGGAACTGAGTATTTCCAAGCGATTCATAATATTTCTGAACCGTTCCGAGTGTCATTGGTGCCCACACCTCTGGCCAAATGCGGTACTGCACACCCTATTAGCTTGAAGCCGGCGAGGACTCCTTCCGTGCTGCCCCCCTGCAAAGTGCTGCCCTAGGCCTGGGCCTTGTTGGCCTAGGCCAGGATACATCATTGCTTCAGACTTTAGGAGGGCCGGATTGGGGCCAACAAGGGAAGAAAAAAAGTCATGGGCCCGGCATCAGTGAGAACATATATGGCCTCAGGATTGGTGGTTAATAGGAAGAGGAGAATTACCCCAATTAGGAGGAATAGTATCCCATCATTGTTATCCATGGATAATATAGTGCCCCATATTTGGTGTCAATGGGAGGAATAGTGCCTCATGTCAGTGGGAGGAATTGTGCCCCAAGGGCCGGATAAAGGCTAGCAAAGGGACACATCTGGCCCTCGGGCCACAGTTTGGAGACCCCTGTTCTAGGACAACAAAACATTAAAAAACTTTCAAGGGGGTGAATAATTATGTATATACACACACGTGCACACAGATGTGGTAATGTGAACTCTCAGAAATGCATTCATGTAGAATTGAAAAGTTACAGAAGTTAGGAATACAAAGGGTTTTAAACCTGGGTATTCACAAATAGAATTTCTGTAGAATTCATAAAACAAATTGTTTATTCTAAATGTAGACTCACATCCTTGTCGCCTTTTTTTTTCCGTGTTTGTACAGACAAAGATTCAACTTCACTTTCAAACTGATCGACACCCATATTCAATGAGTCAATTGTGTTCTGTAAGAAAAGGGAGAAAAAAAAAAGTATCCTTCAGATTTTTATTGTTATGACTTTAGATCTACATCACAGCACTTATCACACTTTATAAACATACCTTCCACAGTGTTTATATATACTCCTAGATGAGGAATTTAGGTCCTCAGAAAGGGGATTTTCACCCCGATTGTAAAATAGACTTCTTCTGCATTTTATTGGAGGATAACAGGGTATATGCTTTGCCACTAGGAGGTTGTACACTAAAAAACTAAAAAACACAATGTTGCACAACAGCTACAAAAGGGTAACCTAAGTGGGACCTGTGTAGGAATGAACTACTGAAGAAAAAGTATGACAATTATTTTCTTTCATTGTTCACTGAGGGCACAGCTTCTGGGGGACAGCAGTCCATAGCGATAAAATAAAGGGAAATCAAGGATGACTGTCAGGTATGTATACCAAATTAAATAGGATATAAAACCAATGTATTACAAAATCTAAATAAAATCATCCCCAAAAATATAAAACGTCTAAAATGACTTAATAGCCACTTCTATGCTAGCAAGTCTACGTGTTTCGTGGGTGATCTGCTTCTTCAGGACTATATTTCAGGACAGACGTGTAATTTACAACGTCAGCTTCAGGATATGCCAAATTACTGGGCCACTTTTTGGGATTCGGCACTGCATCACTTTAACTGACAATTGCGCGGTCCTACCCCCCACAAATAGAGCTTTGTTTTGGTGGTATTTTATCACCTCTGTGGTTTTAATTTTTTGTGCTATAAACAAAAATAGAGCGACATTTAAAAAAAATAAAAAGCTATAATTTTTTACTTTTTGCTATAATATCCCCAATTTTTTTTTTTTTAAAGCAATTTATTATCAGTTTAGGCCAATACGTATTCTTCTACATATTTTTGTTAAAATAAAAATGCACTGATTACTGTTTAAATGTGACTGGCAGGGAAGGGGTTAACCACTAGGGGGCTAGGAAGGGGTTAAGTGTGTCCTAGGGAGTGATTGTAACTGTGGGGATATAAAACATTACTGCGCTGAGAGGGAGCAGACGATCAGTGTCCCGTCACTAGGCAGAACAGGGAGCTGCCTCGCTTACACTGGCCTCTCCCCATTCTGCCGCTCCATGACACGCTTGCGAAATTCAAAGTAACAAAACACACACACACACACACACACAATTACTTTGTGCAGCCATGCCATTCTGTCAACGTAAAATGTACAGGACATGGTCGGCAAGTTGTTAAACAATGTTAATCTACATTGAAAGTACAAATATTAAACAAAACACAAGACCCCAATTCATAAGATTTTCTGCACAATAGCAATGTTCACTTAAGCCCCGTACACACGGTCGGACTTTTGCCCAACCAACATCAAAATACGACACTTTTCGCATTTGTCCGACCGTGTGTACGTTCCATCGGACCAACTTTTTTGGCTTTCATCGGACAAAAAGTTGGGTCTGCGAACGGACCAACTTTCAGGCAACAAAAGTCCGATGGTGCAAAGTCTGATCGTGTGTACAGCAAACCATCGGACTTTTGGACAAATTACAAATGCGCATGCTCAGAACCAATGTTAAAATCAACCAACAATAGCAGAAGTTAACCAAAGGGTGGCAGTAAAGAGCAGAATAGAGCAGAACCACCACGTGATAATGGGAAAGTTTTAGAAAAGTTTGCAGAAAAGTCCGAGCGTGTGTATGCTATGGGTGTGATCGGACAAATCAATTAGGACAAAAATCCAAGGGAAGTTTTGTTGGATGTCCGACCGTGTGTACGGGGCTTTAGTCAAACATGATACAGTCGTTCGCAAAAGTTTAGGAACCCCTGACAATTTTCATGATTGTCATTTATAAATATTTGGAACAGCAATTTCATTTTGATCTATCAAACTGAAGGACACAGTAATATTTCAGTAGTAAAATGAGGTTTATTGGATTAACAGAAAATGCGCAACATGCATCAAAACAAAATTAGACAGGTGCATAAATTTGGGCACCCCACCAGAAAAATCACATCAATATTTAGTAGAGCAGAAATAACAGCCTCTAGACGCTTCCAATAGCCTGTAATGAGTGTCTGGATTCTGGATGAATTAATTTGGACCATTCCTCCTTACAAAACCTCTCCAGTCAAGTTAGGTTTGATGGTTGCTGAGCATGGACAGCCCACTTAAAATCACCCCACAGATGATCAATGATATTCAGGTCTGGGGACTGGGATGGCCATTCCAGAACACTGTAACTTCAACTTTGTGACCGATTCCTCAACATTATTCTCAAGAATCAGCTGATATGGAGTGGAATTCATGCGACGCTCAACGTTAACCAGATTCCCAGTACCGCCACTGGCCACAGCATGATGGAACCTTCACCAAATTTGACTGAGTAGCAAGTGTTTTTCTTGGAATGTTGTGTTCTTTTGCCGCCATGCATAACACCCCTTGTTATGACCAAATACCTCAATCTTTGTTTCATCAGTCCATGGCACCTTATTCCAAAATGAAGCTGGCTTGACAAATGTGCGTTTGCATACCTCAAGCGGCTTCGTTTGTGACGTGTGCGCAGAAAAGGCTTCTTTCGCATCACTCTCCCATACAGCTTCTCCCTGTGCAAAGTGCGCTGAATTGTTGAAGGATGCAGTGTGACATCGGCAGCAAGTTGATGTTGTAGGTCTTTGGAGGTGGTCCGTGGGCTGTTTTTAACCGTTCTCGCCATCAGTGGCCTCTCCAATATTTTATGTGCCTGTCAATTCTGGCCTTAAGAACTGTGCCTGTGGTCTTCCATTTCCTCACTATGTTCCCAACAGTGGACATTGACCACTTATATCTCTGCGATAACTTTTTAAAGCCTTCCACTAAGCCATAATGTAGAACAATCTTTGTTTTTACAAAGTTAATGAAATTGTTGATCCAAACATCTAAATATTTATAAATGATTATCTTGGAAATTGTCAGGGGTTCCTAAACTCTTGCATAAACAAAATGTTTAACATGTCATACCATTGCTCTGTGCAATGTTTGCAATCCTTGTCTTGGGACCCCTGCTGGAGCTTCTACTAGAGCAGTTTTTTTTTTTGTTCACTTCGACAGTCAGCCTTATCTACAGTCGTAGATAAGGCTGACTGTCAAAGTGAAAAAAAAAAACTGCTCTAGTAGAAGCTCCAGCAGGGGTCCCAAGACAAGGATTGCAAACATTGCACAGAGCAATGGTATGACATGTTAAAAATGTTAATATAATGCAAACTTCATATTCACTGTAGTCACAAAATCCTAATTCTAGAATTATTACTCAAATTTTCATGGCAATAACCCATGATTGCAACACACATGGGGTATGTATGCATGTCAGACCTACGCACATGTTTGCATTTGCATGGGCAGGCAGGAATGCTTTTATTTTTTATTTCTAAATACCGTAAATTTTTACACTTTATTGTTAAGTTGAAGAGAAAAAAAATATGCACATTGCAGGGATTTTACCAAACTTTGTTGCAGATTCCTACCTTTTGTTATCCAGGAGAAATATTCATTTGTCTGTGTGTCCATGAGTATTTTTTGTTGGGGTGAATATTACCGCGCTTACCATAAACGGGGGGGGGGGGAGGGGAGTGGGTGGGTACAGCTGCTGCACTGAATGGTGTATCAACCAAGGCAGATAAAAATGGGGGGGGTGTAGTGCTGCGCTGTAAGGAAGAAAGTGGGGATGGGATAAAATGAAGAGGAAGTGTGGCAAAAAACTAGATATGTGGAAAAAAGAAAAAAGGAATAACCTAACTATTATACATAGTAATGTCAGAAAATGACAGTGGTGTATATAAGAAATATATATTAAACATGCTAAATGCAGCCTAAGCCGGCTGCCAAACCAATGACAGTGGGACAAAATAATTCATTCATAAAGTGTAACTTCCTTTTAATCTGGTGCACAAAGTGCCAGAAATCGCATGGTCACAACAGTGTTATTCAGGGTGAATGTCCATACAACAGGTAACAATGAGTCAATGCAATGTATAAATGCAATATGGATATAAAGTTCAAAAAGATTTGATGTAAAAGCCAAAATGCCGTGATGACCAGTTGCAGATGCTATATTCCAAAATAAGTAAAGATGTCCCTTACCTTACTGCTGTAAGGTAACATTTTGCAGAAAACAAAGCCAGGAGCACTTTTCAGGTTGAGTCCACTTGTGGTGTCATCCAAATAGGTATTCAATGTGGTGAGAATGGATCCTTCCTGGTATTTATCACCTCCAAATAATAATAGTCGCTCACATCCAGGAAACGTGTTTGTTGGTACAAAAATTCAATGCCAATATTTGTGTAGTACCATTACATATTGTATTAAAACAATAAATCGGTATCACACGGTTGAAATAATTTGGAAATCATTTGTGCATAAAAACACAGGGCCCTGTTGAGAGTCCGCCAACGTCACATTTCCAGTCTGCACATTTAATTATTCCTCATACGCGCATTCGTCCGATATACTTCCACGTGACTTCCTCAGGAGTCCAGCCAGTCACGTGGAGTGACGAATGCGCGTATGAGGTACCAGAGGTGACGTTGGCGGACGCCCTGTGTTTTTATGCCTGTTTTTTATTTCAACCGTGTGACTAACCCATTTTATTGTTTTAATAAAACCCCCCTGTTTTTTTATGGTACTACACTATTGGCATTTTTTTGTTTTCCTGGATGTGAGCGACTATTATCGTTTGGAGGTGATTACCATATTGGAAGGATCCATTCTCACCACTTATTTTTACCTATTTGGATGACACCACAAGTGGACTCAACCTGACGAAAGTGCTCCTGGGCTTTGTTTTCTGCTGGAGCGCATTACCTTACAGCATGTAAGGCATAATGGGGACATCTTTACTTATTTTGGAAATGTGGAGCATCTGCAACTGGTCATCACGGCATTTTGGCTTTTACATCAGCAATCTTTTTGACGCGCACGGTTTATATCCATATTGAGGGGCATGTTATACATTGCATTGACTCATTGTTACCTGTGGCTGTATGGACATTCACCCTGAATAACACTGTTGTGCGCGCCGTCTGATTGGGTATAAGCGTAGTTCTTCGCTACGCCGTCCGCGCCCGGCACCTTTATATGTTATTAGTGCACTGTCACGGGGCCCGCGTTGGTACGTAGATGGCAGCCGGACTTAGGCTGCATTTAGCACGTTTAATATATATTTCTTATATACACCACTGTCATTTTCTGACATTACTATGTATAATAGTTAGGTTATTCCTTTTTTCTTTTTTCCACATATCTAGTTTTTTGCCACACTTCCTCTTCATTTTATCCCATCCCCACTTTCTTCCTCAGGTGAAATATCTATCTCAAGTGATCTTTCCCAGTAATTGGAGGCTATATCATCCTTGGGATTAATATTCGAGAATAACAAAGCGTAATTTCTAGAAATTAGATGTTAACCTCAATTGGGGGCGAGCCATGGCTTCTGTACATCCAAGATATTTTCAAAGGGCGTCTTTGTATGCCATTACTATACACCATAAGGGGAGAGCGGATAGTTGTGAGACTCAAGCCCAGTTGTTTACACCATTTTGGCAAATATCCAGGAGAGTGAATTCCTGAATCTTTAATGATGTTTGCATGAAATTCGTCAGGTGAGTGTGTAAAACTGCCCTTCATAAAGAAGGATTCAGCTCTCAACATTAAAGGTGAGTATGAAAGAGCCCCTATATAGTTCAGAGTGGAAATCTTGAACCGGGATCAATGTTACCCTTTGAGTCATAGTGTTTGTACACGAAACGCGTCAGGAGATAGATTCTACTGTCGCACACAGAGATTTATGATCTGCAAAGCGCGCATTAGAAAGAGGATGGTTTTTATCCTGATCCATGTGGAAGTTCATTACTTATTAAATCTTTTAATACCGGCAATTGACGGAGCAAAGTATCACATGTTAGTTCTTCAAGATTAATCCTTCTTTTCGAACTCCTGTGTAACTGCCAATCCACAATTCTCAACGGATAGGTGACAGGACTAATAGCATCAAGCCCTTTGGATAACTGGTAAGTCCCCCTCCCGGATTACATACTTGGGACGTACGAGTTTATCCCTGTCACCGGCAGTTCTATTCGAGGCTTCGATCCACGCTTGGATGAACCAAATAAACTTTAAACAAAGTTTTCTGTATGTGTTGAAAAAAAGAGGCAGGTCCAATTTTATTGGAAGCCTCCATGTTTGGAGTAGGTATAGAATTCTCGGAAGGATAGTCTTCTTCCTTTTTGATAGCAGCTCTACCACACCAAGAGTGTGCAATAGAAACCAGGACATCCCACTTGATCGTCTTGAATAGCTTTGAGAATGGGAAGGAAATTGCAGGAGTATAGATCCTTTAACTTCAGGACATTCCATGTATTCCCAGATATGTGAGTGCATATTCCCATCTGAAGGGAAATTTTTTCTGACAAAGAGAAACTATATCTGGTTTTAACTTTAAGGCTCTAGATTTATCGAAGTTTTTTTAAATTCGAGACTAGTTCAAAAAATGAGAAATCTTTTAAAAATAGTTCGTGGTAAACAAAATATTCTTTCTATGATCAGATATTTTCTAACCAATACAATTTTTTAGCACATAGATATATTTATTTATATTCATTTATTTAGCGGCGTAAGCATTTTTTTATCCAATTTATAATGTCCGTCTCTGATCCCAATTCCTTTAATATCAGGGTTATTTCGTATCTTACAGAGAAAAGGTTCCAGAGTCAGTATGAAAATAATAGAGAGGGGACAACCCTGACGTGTCCCATTCGACACGGAGAAAGCGTCCGACAGGCAGCCATTTATCTTAATTAATTAAAAAATCTATTTTTAAGCTTTTTGGACAGCATAAGGAAGGGTTATCACCCCTGTAACATTTATTTTGCTGTCTGTGCCCCTGTTCATGGATTTTGAAAATGTTAGGTTATTAGGGAAAAATGGATTGGTGATAAAATGAGTGAAGACACCTTTTTCCCATATTAACTCTAACAGGAGAAAATTTCCCTTCCTAGGGGTAGATTCCCTCTCATTTCCTGTTTCCCTGTTTGTAAGTCAGGTGTTTGTAAGTAGGGGGTGTGTGTGCTGTAACCAACAAATTATTTTCATAATCGATTAGTGGATCGATTGTTTTGATTATTCGGTTAATAACCTTAATAAAAAAAAAAGTGTGGTGTATAATTTAGTTAACCACTTGCTTACTGGGCACATATACCCCCTTCTTGCCCAGGCGAAATTTCAGCTTTCAGCACTGCGTCGCTTTAAATTAAAATTGCGCGGTCGTGCGACGTGCCTTACAAACAAAATTTACATCCTTTTTTTCCCCACAAATAGAGCTTTCTTTTGGTGGTATTTGATCGCAAATAAAGAAAAAACTGCGCTAATATTGAAAAAAGAAACTGCTACATACAAAGTCCACAGAATATAAAAACAAAAATGTAGCGCTAATAAGTAGTAAATATGAGAATCACATTTGTGTGAGGTGAATGCATCGGAGTCACTGGCATTAAATGTGGAGTGACCCAAATAGAAGTGCTCGGAGAGTGCAACGTTCAACAGTCTATATGAAGACAGGTGGATGGTGATCCAATGAAGGGAAGACAGGCAATTTGCAATAGATCACAATCTCATCATGGTTGGTAGGAAATGTAAATGCGCTTACCAGACAGGTTGGACTCAGGTACTGTACAGTAGTGAGTCAGACAGGCATGGTGGTATTTAGGAACCGGAACCACTGGAAACCGGAAGACAAGACTGAGGTAGGGAACTGGAAGTGAGGCTGGAAATCCACGTCACAAAGCCGGATCAAACTTGAATGATGTGGAACATCAGGTTGTAAATTCCAGGTGGAGTCCTTGAGCCAATAATCGAAGGTGGGAAGCCTAGAGTATGCCCCTGTTGAAGGCTTATTCAGCCGAAACACGTCAGGTTTTTTGCTATCTAGCACCCCATATTGCCATTTTGTGATCACTTTTTATTAATGTCATAATTTTGTTTATATGACTTTTATCAATAAACCTTGATTGTTTTACTCATCTGCACCATTGGAGCCATGTGTTTTTCCTCTTTTTACATACCATCTACCTTGCTTCCCTGCTGAGCTCCAGCCATACTCTAGGCTTCCCTAGAGTATGGCTGGGGATAAAACAGGGGATGCACCTGGAATTTTCAACCTGATGTTCCACATCATTCAAGTTTGATCCGGCTTTGTGACGTGGATTTCCAGCCTCACTTCCAGTTCCCTACCTCAGTTTTGTCTTCCGGTTTCCAGTGGTTCCGGTTCCTAAATACCACCATGCCTGTCTGACTCACTACTGTACAGTACCTGAGTCCAACCTGTCTGGTAAGCGCATTTACATTTCCTACCAACCATGATGAGATTGTGATCTATTGCAAATCGCCTGTCTTCCCTTCATTGGATCATGAGATTGTGATTTATTGCAAATCGTTTGTCTTCCCTTCATTGGATCACCATCCACCCGTCTTCGTATAGACTGTTGAACGTTGCACTCTCCGAGCACTTCTATTTGGGTCACTCCGACGCATTCACCTCACACAAAGGTGGTATTTGATCGCCTCTGCGGTTTTTTTTGCGCGCTATAAACAAAAAAGAGCGACAATTTTGAAAAAAAAAACAGAATATTTTTTACTTTTTGCTATAATAAAAATCCAATTTTTTAAAAAATATATATTATTTTCTCAGTTGAGGCCGATATGTATTCTACATATTTTTTGGTAAAAAAAACAAATCGCAATAAGCGTATAGTAATTGGTTTGTGCAAAGATTATAGTGGCTAGGAAATAAGGGATAGAATTCTGACAATTTTTTTTTTTTTTTTTTTACTGCAAATTTTGTCAGGACTGCGATATTGCGACGGACACATCGGACACTTTTGACACATTTTTGGGACCATTCACATTTATACAGCGATCAGTGCTATAAAAACGCACTAATTACTGTATAAATGTGACTGGCAGTGAAGGGGTTAACACTAGGGGGTGAGGAAGGGGTTAAATGTGAGTCCTGGGTGTGTTCTAACTGTGGGGGGAGGGGGGTGACTGGGGGAGGTGACTGATGCGGTCTCCCTATGTACAAGAGAAACAGCATCTGTCACCTCTCACTGACAGGACGTGGAGCTCTGTTTACACACAGAGCTTCACGTCCCTGCTCTAAAACTGCCGATCAGCGGGTACCTGGCGGACATCGCGACCACCAGGCACGCGCATCGGCATCTCGGGGACGCGCGCCGCCAACGGCGCGCGCGCCCCCCAGTGGCCGGAAAAAAATATGCCGTCAATTGACGGCAGCTTGGAAATTCAGATCCCCAAAGCTGCCGTCAATTGAGCATATGCGGGGCCTCAAGTGGTTAATGTGTAAAGTTTAAAATAAAGGCAATTTATTGATAAATATATCTCTATATACAGTGGTAAATATAAATAACCAACTATATGCAGGCCATACAAAAACAATGTCTTCCTTCAAAAGAAAATTAAATTTTAACCACCTGGTTACCGCCCCATAGTCAAAAGATGTCATGTTTTTAAAGATGGATATCTCGGTAACGGCAGCAGCTGCTGCCACAACCGGGATATCCATCTCTTCAGTGGGCGGGTTCCGTTAATGATAACAGCGGTCTCATCGGCGGATTCGCTGCTAGATCGCCGTGATCGGTGACGGGAGAGGGGCCCCCCCTCCCGCCGCTCTCCGCCGCTTACCGGAGCCGTCGGTAGCGGCAGAGGCGATCGGATCCGTTCGGCAGCTGTGTGGGGATGCGAGCGAGGGAAAAAAAATCAAAAATAAATAAAAATCGCCCCCACCCGTCCCCATAGCTCTAATGGGCGGAAGTGACGTCAAAACGTCAGTCCCGCCCAGCGTCTTAAAGAAACTTTTTTTTTTTGGTCATTTGAAAAAAATGACAGTTTAATTTTTTTTTTTTTGCATTTAAGTCTAAATATGAGATCGGAGGTCTTTTTGACCCCAGATCTCATATTTAAGAGGACCTGTCATGCTTTTTTCTATTACAAGGGATGTTTACATTCCTTGTAATAGGAATAAAAGTGATACATTTTTATTTATTTTTATTTTAGTGTAAAAAATTATAAACGAAATAAAAAATAAAGAAAACACAGAAGCAAACGCATACGCGAGTAGCGCCCACATATGAAAAAAACTGTTCAAACCACACAAGTGAGGTATCGCCGTAATCGTTAGAGCAATAATTCTAGCCCTAGACCTCCTCTGTCACTCAAAAAATGCAACCTGTAGAATTTTTTTAAACGTCGCCTATCGAGATTTTTAAGGGTAAAAGTTTGACACCATGCCACGAGTGGGCGCAATTTTTAAGCGTGACATGTTGGGTATCATTTTACTTGGCGTTATCTTTCACAATATATAAAAAAATTGGGCAAAATTTATTAATTCAAAAAAGTGTTTGTTTGTTTTTTTCAAAAAAAGTGCGCTTGTAAGACCGCTGCGCAAATACGATGTGACAAAAAGTATTGCAATGACTGCCATTTTATTCTCTAGGGTGTTAGAATTTTTTTTTATATATATATATATATATATATATATATATATATATATATATATATATATATATATATATATATATATATATAGTTTGGGGGGTTTAAGTAATTTTCTAGCAAAAAAAAAAATGTTTTAGTCTCGTAAACACCGAATCTAAAAAACAGGCTCGGTAATCAAGTGGTTAAGAACATTCATTCGATTTTCTAATCGTTTGTGGGGTCAAAAATCGAAATTTGTTTTTAACCACAGTGATGGAAATTTTTAAAAATAGAAAAACTTCTTGGTGAAAGGAAATTTTCAGACAGTATGTGGTTTTCGTTCAAAAATTACAGTAATTTTAAAACAATGTTAAAAGCAAGTGAAATTTTCAAAACATTCTTTCATTTTGGAAATGTACAAACATTTTTCGTATGAATATTCTTGTCTAAAAATTGAACCGCGTGGCCAGCATAAGTTACGTTGCACACCTACCTATAGCGTTTGCTTTTTCTGCAGTGCTTTTTGCTGTGCATTCTGATTTTTGTGCTTGTGATTTTGTGTTTTTGCATTATGCATTTTTTTTTTACCAATTTGTTGTAGGGCAGATTAACCACTTGCTTACTGGGCACATATACCTCCTTCCTGCCCAGGGGAAAATTCAGCTTACGGCACTGCGTCGCTTTAACCGACAATTGCGTGGTCGTGCGACGTGGCTCCCAAACAAAATTGAACAAAAAAAAGAGCGACAATTTTGAAGAAAAAATAAATATTTTTTACTTTTTGCTATAACAATTAAAAAATATAAAACTATTTTTGTTCTCAGTTTAGGCCGATACGTATTCTTCTACATATTTTTGGTTAAAAGCGTATATAGTGACTAGTTTGCGCAAAACTAAAAATAGGGGACATTATGGATTTTCTTTTTTTATTTATTTTTTATTTTATTTTTTTAGTAGTAATGGTGGCGATCTGCGATTTTTATTGGGACTGCGACATTATGGCGGACACATGACACATTTTTGGGACCATTCACATTTACACAGCGATCAGTGCTATAAATATTCACCGATTACTGTAAAAATGTGACTGGCAGGGAAGGGGTTAACACTGGGGGGCGAGGAAGGGGTTAAATGTGTGTTTTTAACTGTGGGGGAAGGGGACTGACTGGGCGAGGTGACTGATCTGTGTCCCTATGTACAAGGGACACAGCATCGGTCTCCTCTCCCTGACAGGACATGGATCTCTGTATTTACACACACAGATCCACGGTCCTGCTCCGTTACTGGGCAATCGAGGCCGCCAGTTGATGGCGGACGGTAGTAAGGTGTTTAAGAAAAAAAAATTGCTGCTAAAAAACACTACATGCTTTTCTGTAGCTTCTACATTGAAGTATATTAAACCAAATAAGCACCATTTTGCGTTAAATTCCTTGACCCTGTCCAAATACGCAGCAGCTACAAAAAACATAGATGGGAACGTGTTCCATAAGAAACCAAGTTAAATGAACTGCTGTAGTGCGTCTCTGCAAAAAAGCACCAAAAACCGCATATGTTTAGTAACAGCAGCATGCGTTTATTTGTATCACATTACATAATTGAGTTAAAAACAAAAATAAGCCTTTTATAGTACAAAAAAGAGCAAACAATCGCTACTATAAGGGGTTTCATTTTTTTTTTTTTTTTTTACTGTGGAACAGTAAAAGTAAGATATATTATTTATATCATATATGCAATGTAATATAATGCACCAAGAAGGAGGATATTTTGGCATTTTACCTAGGAGTCAGACATGAAGGGTGGAAGGGAGATATAAATATTTTATATTAAAATAGTACTAAAAGCAGACTTTTTTTTTTCCATGGATATAATAATTTTAAATATAATGAACAATACTGGCAAAAGTTTACTTTACTTGTAATCCCTTCTATTACCTATCAGGCTCCACCTTCTCTGGGTTTAGATGCTGATGAGTCTTTAAAGTGGATGTATTTTTATGTCACAATGTAAAGTATAAGATTTCCTATCATCTGTGCCCAGTCTTACCACACAGAGTTAATCCAGATCTGAGAAATCCTCTTTTATGTTCAGTGAAAATGAACAGCCTTCCAGATAAAACCCTGCCTAAATAAAAAGTCAGTTTTCTCTCTTGCTTTGAGTGAGAGGTTATTTACATATCTAGCTAGGACATGTTTATCATATGTTATGTTTTGTTTATCATAACATGAGGTGATATAACACATCCTAGTAATATACAATGAACTTTGGATCACCTCTTGTTATGATAAACATGTCCAAGCTAGATTTGTAAATAACCTGTTACTGAAAGCAATAACAGAGAAACTGACTTTATAATTTGGCAGGTTTTTATCTGGAATTCTGTTAATTTGCACTGAACTTTAAAAGAGGATTATTCAGTGCTGGATTACCTCTGTGTGGCAAGACTGGGCACCAGTGGCGGCTGGTGCTTAAAATTTTTTGGGGGGGCGCAAACGGAAAAAAAAATATTGCAGCCTCACTGTGCCCATCACATGCAGCCACTGTGCCATGCCACCAAATGCAGCCACTGTGCCACCAAATGCAGCCACTGTGCCATAAATTGTCACCACTGTGCCATGCCATCAAACACAGAAACTGTGCCATCAATTGTCACCACTGTGCCATGCCATCAAATGCAGCCACTGTGCCATCAATTATCACCACTGTGCCATGCCACCAAATGCAGCCACTGTGCCATCAATTGTCACCACTGTGCCATGCAACACAGCAACTGTGCCATCAATTGTCACCACTGTGCCATGCCATCATATGCAGTCACTGTGCCATCAATTGTCACCACTGTGCCATGCCATCAAACGCCACCACTGTGCCATCAATTGTCACCACTGTGCCATGCCACCAAATGCAGCCACTGTGCCATCAATTGTCACCACTGTGCCATGCAACACAGCAACTGTGCCATCAATTGTCACCACTGTGCCATGCCATCATATGCAGTCACTGTGCCATCAATTGTCACCACTGTGCCATGCCATCAAACGCCACCACTGTGCCATCAATTGTCACCAATTAGCCATGCCATCAAACGCAGCTACTGTGCCCATCAATTGTCACCAATGTGCCATGCCATCATATGCAGTCACTGTGCCATCAATTGTCACCACTGTGCCATGCCATCAAATGCAGTCACTGTGCCATCGTCACCAATGTGACATGCCATCAAACGCAGCTACTGTGCCCATCAATTGTCACCACTGTGCCATGCCATCATATGCAGTCACTGTGCCATCAATTGTCACCACTGTGCCATGCCATCATATGCAGTCACTGTGCCATCAATTGTCACCACTGTGCCATGCCATCATATGCAGTCACGGTGCCATCAATTGTCACCACTTGTGTCACCAATTGTGCCATGCCATCAAACGCCACCACTGTGCCATCAATTGTCACCAATGTGCCATGCCATCAAAAGCAGCTACTGTGTCCATCAATTGTCACCACTGTGCCATGCCATCAAACGCAGTCACTGTGCCATCAATTGTCACCTCTGTGCCATGCCATCAAACGCAGTCACTGTGCCATCAATTGTCACCTCTGTGCCATGCCACCAAACGCCACCACTGTGCCATCAATTGTCACCACTGTGCCATGCCATCAAACGCCACCACTGTGCCATCAATTGTCACCACTGTGCCATGCCATCATATTCAGTCACTGTGCCATCAATTGTCACCACTGTGCCATGCCATCATATGCAGTCACTGTGCCATCAATTGTCACCACTGTGCCATGCCATCATATTCAGTCACTGTGCCATCAATTGTCACCACTGTGCCCCATGCCACTGTGCTCATTGTCGCCACTGTGCCCCATGATGCCACTGTGCCCCATGATGCCACCGTGCCCCATGATGCCCCTTTCCCTGTAAAAAAAATCACTTACCTGACGCTTCCATGTCCTCCCTCGATGTCTTCTGCCGCCGTGGAGAAGCTTCAGCCAATCAGGTTCCTGAAAACCAGAATCCGGGAACCTGATTGGCTGAAACGGCTGTCAGTCTAATGCAAGGACCGCAGGATGCCTGCGCTCAGAGCATAGACTTCCGAGAGCCGGAGGGCGGCACTGGAAAAGCCTATCAGAGCCGCTGGCTTTGATAGGCAGTTCCCCTCAGCCAACCAGCTGAGGGGTATTCGGGTAACCGGCATCCCATGTCCGGTTATACGAATAGACCAGGCAGCTGGCAACAGTAACACACGTCCAATGCATAGCATTGAACGTGTGTTACTTGCGAGAGGGGGTGGCGCTGCAGCGCCCTCTATAGACGGCCGCCAGAACTTCGGCTAAAATGTCAAAATGACATTTTAGCCGAATAAAAGTTCTTAAAGGGCCCGTTTTTTTTTTTTTTTTTCTTGCGACTGCGGGAGGGGGGGCGGCGCCCGTGCGCCCATATGGGCGGGCCGCCACTGCTGGGCACAGATGATAGGAAATCTTATACTCTACATTGTGACATTAAAAAAAAAAATGTTTTTTTTGGGTTTACATCCACTTTAAAGTATTTTTTTTTTTTTTAAACAAACATGTTATACTTACTTGCTCTGTGTAATGATTTTGCACAGAGCAGCCTGGATCCTCCTCTTTTGGGGTCCCCCACTGACACTTCTGGCTCCTCCTGTCTTCAGAGTGCCCCTATAGCAAGCTGCAAAGTATAGTATAGAGTGCCCCAAAAGCAAGGCAAAGAAAACTTCTGCCTTTAGAACCACTCACTTCCTGCCCAGAACTACATGTCCCATGAGGCATTGCTCCTCACACATTCAAAAGTTCTCAGGCACTTACTGATATATGGATGGTGTACTGAGCTGTATGCGTGCTGCACTGTAATACCTGATATGTAAAAAATGCATTCTGAATGCAGGCCAACTAAATGGCTGACAGATTAACCGATTATGAAATTTCGTAATCAATAAGTTGTCAATCGATAAGTTGTTTCGGCCCAAATTATACACACACACACACACACACACACACACACACACACGTATTTTCTCAAATTTGGCTGCAAAAGTGGAAATAGACACATGTCTGTCCAAAACCCAAAAATGTTATAAGATGTTGCTGTTTCTATGTTTTTAGATGTGGTGGCTACATTCGTTTTCACATATTGTTAAGAACATTTCCAGCCAGCACAAAAAATAACTGTTGATTTTACTAAGAATGCAGTGTCATTGTCACTATGAAGCACAAAGGAATGTTAACTATTTCCAACAATACACCATGAAATCGAGATGGACATGCATTTGACAGACATGTGAAGTCCAGCCTGTGTGAAAACCATGGTTGCTCACAGATACAATGGAGAAATTACAATGTAAAGGAAGTGTGTGATTTGCAGGATTAACAGATGAAAATAGAGTTAAAAAAAACATGCACGGATAAGGGTCTAGATTTTGGGAGGGGGCCCAGCCTTTTGTTTTTTCCTCAATACATTTTGCATTGCTAACATTGCCTCTGAGCACAAGTCCCAAGATGGATCAGTTAAAGCGGTTGTATACCCTCATGGCATACTTGCACCTACAGGTAAGCCTACATTAGGGCTTACCTGTAGGTGCTTGCAATATCTCCTTAACCTACATGGTTAAGGAGATATTTGCAGAAAAGCGGGCGCATTCGCGCCCTAGACAACAGTGCAGGCACACTGAGCACGGCGACTTGAATGGGAGCCTGCCGGAAAGTGCCAGAAATGTGCGCATGCGTGGGAGCAACGTCATCACCGCTCTGGCTAGTCACAGCGCCGATACCCAAAGTCACTCCGGGTATCATGGCGGTGACGGAGGACGTGTCTGAGGACCACTGGCGGTAATTGATAATGAGCTAGTATGCTAGTTATATTAGCTCATTATGCCTTTGCCTTGCAGGTTTTTTTAAGGGTATGCAACCGCTTTAAGATGCTGATATGACTTGGATACAACTTCCATTCAATTTTATGGGCTAAAAATCAGACAGAAGCCTGACCAAAGTAGGGCAGGAACCTTTTCCAAAGTCAGACTGACACAAGTCGGACCAGTTAAAGGGGTTGTAAAGGTTTGTTTTTTTTATTTTCTAAATAGATTTCTTTAAGCTAGTGCATTGTTGGTTCACTTACCTTTTTCTTCGATTTCCCTTCAAAAAAAAAAAAAAAAATGTTTTCTTTGTCTGAATTTCTCATTTCCAGTAAGCTGTTCAGTAAGCTGTTCAGGCCGACTATGTACCGCTCAGATGATGGTGGAAAGCTTACTGAGAAACAGGAAATGAGGAATTCAGACAAAGAAAAAAAAAACATTTAGAAGGGAAATGGAAGGAAAAAGTGAACCAACAATGCACTAGCTCAAAGGAACTTAATAAACAGACCTTTACAATCCCTTTAAGCTCTCATCAGGAAAAGCTTTTTATACGAGATGCTACTTGTGCTCGCAAAGTCAGAGCAATTCTCCCAGCAGTGTGGACCAGGCCTTAGCGATGTAAAACTTCTAGAAATGTTGAAGCTGTGAAAAAAAAAAAAAAAGGATGTCCCTGTTCTTTTTTATCTGAATAAAAATAAAACAAAAATCAGCATGAAGTTTTACAAATTGAAAGTAATTTTTTTACACAGAGACTGTAAAATGCAAGTACTGCTTATTCAGTAAACAAACTAAAAACGTGTTTAAAATGTTTTAAAACATGTTTTTATTACAAATGGATTAACAAGGACTGTATAGGTTAAAGTGATAAAGTATTTTTTTGTTTTGTTTAACCACTTAAGACCCGGACCTAAATGCAGGTAAAGGACCTTGCCCCTTTTTGAGATTCGGCACTGCGTCGCTTTAACTGACAATTGCGCGGTCGTGCGACGTGGCTCCCAAACAAAATTGGCATCCTTTTTTCCCCACAAATAGAGCTTTCTTTTGTTGGTATTTGATCACCTCTGTGGTTTTTATTTTTTGCGCTATAAACAAAAATAGAGCGACAATTTAAAAAAAAATGCAATATTTTTTACTTTTTGCTATAATAAAAATCCCCCAAAAATATATAAAAAAACATTTTTTTTCCTCAGTTTAGGCCGATACGTATTCTTCTACCTATTTTTGGTAAAAAAAATTGCAATAAGTGTTTATCGGTTGGTTTTCGCAAAATTTATAGCGTTTACAAAATAAGGAATAGTTTTATTGCATTTTTATTAATTATTTTTTTTTTACTACTAATAGCGGCGATCGGCGATTTTTTTCGTGACTGCGACAATATGGCGGACACTTCGGACAATTTTGACACATTTTTGGGACAATTGTCATTTTCACAGCAAAAAATGCATTTAAATTTGCATTGTTTACTGTGGAAATGACAGTTGCAGAGTTAACCACAGGTGGCGCTGTAGGGGATGTGTGGCTATGTGCTTTGTTTACAACTGTAGGGGGGTGTGGCTGTAGGTGTGACGTCATCGATCGCGTCCCCCTATTACAGGGATGACGCGATCGATGCTACGGCCACAGAGAAGCACGGGGAAGCCGTGTGTACACACGGCTCTCCCCGTTCTTCCGCTCCAGGGACGGATCGCCGCACTGCAGCGGCGATCGGGTCCGCGAATCCCGCGGTCCCGGAGCTTCGGACCGGGTCGCGGGCGCGCGCCCGCGACCCACGGCTGGGTACTAAAATCAACGTATATATACGTTGATGTGCCCAGCCGTGCCATTCTGCCGACGTAAATGTGCAGTAGGCGGTCCTTAAGTGGTTAAAAACATTAGCATGTAATGGTTTTGCACAGAGCAGCCGAGATCCTTCACTTCACAGCTTCCTCGCTGGCGCTTCTGGCCCCTTCCTTCTGCTGAGTGCCCCCACAGCAAGCAACTTGTTATGAGGGCACCAGAGCGAGCCGCAGCTCCCATTGTGTCTATTCAGATATGGAGCTGTGGCTTGGCACCGCCCCTCATTGGCACATTGACTTTGATTGGCAACAGCAGGAGCCAATGGCGCCCGCTGCTGTCTTATACAATGGGAAGGAAGAATCCCAGGCAGCCAAGTCCCACATTGCTGGATCGAGATGGGCTCAGGTAAGCATTAGAGATGCTAAGAGGGAGCGGCACACAATTTTTTTTTTATCTTCATGCATAGAATGGCGGCAAATCATGGGACGCCTGTTGCCCAAAATAAGTTCTTGTACTTCCTTTGGGCAACAGGCGTCCTGCGATTTTGTTTGCGCGATTTTACCACGATTTTCACTTGACAAATCGCAGCAAACTTGTGCAGCGTTTAGAGTGCCATTGAAAGCAACAAAGATCGCACTGGTGCCCCCTGATTTGCTGGCAGAATTGTGGCAATGCCGCCTGTGATTCAGAAGCCAAGATTTGAACAGAGCCTTAATGAAGGGATTATGTATTTTTGTGAGGCAGTAATTTGCAACACTTCCTTACTTGAAGATGCTGCTGGAGAAGAAACACTTTATGATGATCCAGAAAGAGCCTTTCTGGAATGAAAACCCTGGCGGGTAGAAGTTACTTGTACTTTCATTAAGTTCCTCATATTTAAATTCTATAAAGTATTTTTTAATGTCTTTAGAGCACTTCTGGAATGCAAGGATGTTTTGCCATCCTTGTAGCATTTGAAAAATAATATTTATTCTCAATAATTTCAAATTGCAGCTTTGCTCCCAGCAGAAATTGCAGTGTGGAAATGTTTCCAAACTCTAGATCAGGGGTAGGCAAACAGAGATGGAGAGCTACCTAGACAACATTGAAGAGATCAAAAAGGTTAATAAATTAACTAGCAAGCCCCCGATAAAAAGCGAAGACAGCATTAAAAATGTATTAAAATCTACTAAACGAATATCACTGTAAAAACTTACCCCAAGTTTGCTTCAGTGAGAAACAAACATTAACAAGTTTTTTCATGTCTGGGAAGCAATTGGTTACCCCCACAAGTCCGATGCTGGAGTTCATCATGAAAACAGAACATCTGGTACTGCAGGCAGATTTTTTTGAACAATTTCAGGCCTGGGTACCTGCTCCAATTTCTGGCCAGTGCAAGCAGCATGTAGGGCAGTGTCCAGGGCTCAGCAGCACGTATGGCAGTGTCCAGGCAGACAGAGGTCGGTAGCAGGAAAGGCAGAGGACAGAGGTCGGCGGCATATACAGGTCTGTAGGATGTAGGGCAGCATAACGAGGTCAATAGCAGGTAGGGTGGCATACAGAGATCGGTAGGATTGTAGGGCAGCATACAGGGTGCCAAGAGCATATGGCATTGGGGGGGGGTGGGGGGATCAGGAGGGCTACCTGACTGAGGTCCCGTCAATGTGTTGCCTACCCCCGCTCTAGATGTCTCACCATTTTACTGAGATGACGAAAAGAAAAAAAAAATTACTAACCAAACTTTAGGTAAACATTATTCAGCGATGGTGGGGGGTTGAAGTAGCATATAAAAAAAATATACATATATAGTCATATTGTAATTGAATGTTATTAAAAAACTACCTTTCCTTTTCAATCTGCAGGTCTGTAATTTTCTGTAAAGAGCAATACAATATAGCCACTGGGAGGTGTTTTGTACACGAAAAAATGTACAGAAAGCACCCCAAAAACAATTTCCGGCTTGTACATTGGCTTCCCGATTTTCCCAGAAGTCTGCACCAAGAAACAAGTCAGAATTTTGGCATCCCCTGTAACAAAAATGTCATATATAAAAGCGCCTTCTCTGTTCTTCACAGTGGCAAGGTCACTGATCGGCTCTTCCCTGATATAGGGAAAAGCGATCAGTGACGTCACACGTTCAGCCCCGCCCCCTACAGTTAGAAACACATATGAGGTCACACATAACCCCTACAGCGGCCCCTAGTGGCATTTTTTGCTGTGAAAATGACAATGGTCCCAAAAATGTGTCAAAATGTAATTGTCCGATGTGTCCGTCATAATGTCGCAGATACAGAAAAAAAAAAAAACGCTGATCGCCGCCATTACTAGTAAAAAATAAAAATATTAAATAAAAATGCCATAAAAACTATCCCCTATTTCATAAACGCTATAAATTTTGCGCAAACCAATCGTTAAATGCTTATTACGATTTTTTTTTACCAAAAATATGTAGAAGAATAATACGTATCGGCCTCAAGTGAAAAAAATATGTTTTTTTTTATCTTGTTTTGGTGATATTATAGCAAAAAAAAGTAAAAAATATTGATTTTTTTTTTCAAAATCGTCACTCCATTTTCGTTTATAGCGCAAAAAATAAAAAGGGTGATCAAATATCAAAAAATAAATAAAAAAAAAGCTCTGTGAGGAAAAAGACGCTAATTTTGTTTGGGAGCCGCATCGCATGACCGAGCATTTGTTAGTTAAAGCGGCGCAGTGCCGAATCGCAAAAACTGGTCAGGTCCTTTACCTGCATAAAGGTCCGGGTCTTAAGTGGTTAAGAACTGCAATGCAGTATTCCAGGATTTGGTTGTGTTCAGCTGAGAAACCTTGCAATAATTTAAGAATTAAGTCTCAGAAATCTTCCATTAACCAGTTAAGGACCGCCCCTATAGAAGTTTTTCACTCTACAGAGCTGACCTCCTGTGCAGAATCACGTGTATGTGGGCGATTCTTTACTTCCACCTAGGGGGACGCGCACCGCCGGCGAGGTTTCTGCTGCGATTGCCAACAGCAGAAGCCAATCTGATGCTGCCAGGCACTGGATGTCTGTCGGCACCCATCGATCGTCAGGCAGAGACACAGAACGGAGCTCTGCATATGTAAACCAGGCAGAGCTCTGTTCTGATGGGGGGAGGGGGGGGGAATGTGTCCACAGGGACTTTACAGAAAGTAGGGAATAAAATCCATCTCTTCCCTTAGTAAAATCAGTACAGTACAAAAAAAAAAAAACACTGGTTAACCCTTTGATCACCCTAGAGGTTTAACCCCTTCCCTGCCAGTGTCACTAGTACAGGCGATAGTTCATATTTTTAGCCCCATTTCAGCAATTCTCAACCTTCTAGTGCCGTGACCCATTGATTACATTTCCCAAGTTGTGGGACCCCTTCCACGCATACAGTATTAAAACCTCCTTTTGGTATGTTTTAGGATGCACCACTCTTTGTTCTCCTTTCTTTCCCTTTTATCTCTCTCTACACAAAGAACACAGCCAAGGCTGAACTCTGCCCCCAAAAGGTGGTTTAAGCTATTTTTAGATCCACTCCAAGCTGTAAAAACAGCAGGACCCTGGACACCGAGTACGTCCATGGACGTCACCACATCTCTTCGCACCAAGAGATGTAGGCCTTCCAGGTGAGACGATAGATCCTTCAGGAAGAAGACAACTGTGCCCTCAGTATGGTTGAGATGACTGAGTCAGACAGACCCCGGTCTCAAAGTCTGGCTTCCAATAGCCATGTTGAGCAAGTCAGCGACTGTACAACATGAGGAAGTACGGGACCTCAAGACAGAAGGACCTCCCGCCCTGACAACTGCCAGGGTACCTCCGCTACCAGGCGCCCGATATCAGCGTACCAAGGACGCCATGGCCATCTGGAGCGATTAGAATCATTGGGATCCCCTCAGCCTCCACTCTGTGGAGCAGCCGAGGAAGCAACTACGATGGAGGAACGGCATAAAGCTGCCGATACAGGGCCACCAGCGCGACTGACGCATCTGTACAAGGTCACTAGACCTGGTTACCAACTTCAACACCCTTGCGGTGGAGATGAGCAGCCAGGAGATCCATGCCCTGTGAGACTCACCTCCTGCAAGGGAGGCGAAAGCCACGGCCGTGGCGTTGTCCAGCTGAATCCAGATAGGACGACCTTGCAACCTCCTCAACCACGAGGAGAGGCATAGCCTGATCGCCCATAAGTACTACAGCACCTGGTATTCCCACGCGGTCTCCCATCCAAGTACTAACCAGGCCCGACCTTGGGTAGCTACCGAGATCAGACGAGAGCGGGCGCATTAAGGGAGGCGTGGCCGTAGGCCCACTAAAGTCCAGCGACTCTGGGCCAAATGGACCCCCACAACCCGTGAGGCTGGCGTCCGTTGTAATCACCGTCCACTAGAAGGAATAAACTACTACCGAAGAGTCTGAGATCTCAGCCACCAATTCAGAGAGATTCTGACTAGGCGGCGTACCTGAATCTGATAATTCAGAGACAAAAGATTTGTACCACTCGAACAGTGTGGAACTAGGCATACAGTACCGCCTCGAAGGAGGCTACCTACAGGCCCAGGATTTGCATACAAACGGAGAGAAGACTTTGCGTGATGCCAATACCTTCACTGCAGCCTGAAGAGTCTGCAAATTTCTCCAGGGGAAGAAAGACCTTTGCCATCGAGGAGTCAGGATCAACTCTAGGTACTACAATGCTGATTTGAACCAGGACCGACTGCAAATGTTTAACACCCACCCGAATTCTCGGAGGGTCTTAATGGCTACAGACACATCCATTAATTCTGAGTTAGAAAGTCGTCTAAGTAGCCACACCATGGCAAAGCCTCGCTGTCCCAACAATGCTAGGATAAATGCGAGCTCCCTGGTGAAAACCCTTGGTGCCGACACCAGGTGAAAGGGAAGGGCCTCAAACTGACAGTGGGCCTCCCCAATCACAAAGCACAGAAACCTCTGTGACTTGCGCAAAATGTGACATGCATGTATGCAACCTTGAAGTCCAAGGACACCAGAAAGTCACCCCGGATGGAGCGCAACTACCACTGAACAAATGGATTCTGTGCAGAACTACCCATCGTTCACAAAGGCATCTTAGGCCCTTGAAGCCCAAAATCACACAGACCCCGTCCATCTTTGTGACCAAGAACAGATTCGGATAGAATCCCTCAAATCTCTAGTCCTGCAGGAAGGGTAAAATTACCCCGCAGCTTAGCAAGTCCCACACTGCCCCAAGGCAGACTGACGAGCCGGGAGAGGGAGACGCGAGGGAACAAATCTGTTTGGTGGATAGGAGGAACCCTATCTAGTACTCCGAAGAGACCCCCTCGCAGACCCACTGGTCAGAGCAGGGAGGTTCACCAAGTTGTGAACCTGCAAAGCCAACTCCCACCCCGGAGATGGCCAGGGGAAGCTACATACATTGGCGGGTTTGGGTGCTGGCGTGATCGGCTTACGCACCCAGGGACGTTTTCTTCACCCAGCTGAGCCTTTGTTGGCCTGGGAGGGTTTGGCCGCGGACCCCGACTGACGAAAATTCCACTTTGGCGTGGGAAAGGAAGGACCCGGCCGACGACGGGGCTTCTTCCCCCTGGAGGACTGAGGGAGGAGAGTGCTCTTCTCTCCAGTGACATATTTGATAATGTCGTCCAGCGAGGTCTCCCACCCAAGAAGGGTAAATCCACCCGGGCGTATGTTAGAGGCCTGGCCAGCAGACCAGCCTTGCAACCAGAGAAGGCGGCATAAAACCATCTCTGAAACAGAAGCCCTGGATATCAAGGGCGCAGCATCTAGTGAAGCATCACAGACATGTACAAGGCCCTGGACCAGCTAGTCCGCTAGCCTAATAACTTCGGGAGAGAGTCGTGCTCCTCCACAGTCTGGTGAAAAACGCTCACTCAGTGAGTGACTGAGACCCCAGAGCAGTGGCCACAATAGGCCGCAAGGGAGACCCCAACATGGTAAACATGGAACGTGTCACTACTTCGGATCTCCTATCAGTTAGATCCATACAAGCGGGGTTCCTGGCAACCGGAGGGTCCACCACCTAAGAAGAAGCCCACCTCTTGAAGAGGCTCTCCTCAAAAGGGACACTGAACCGCCAGGTTTTGAGAGAGACTACAAAAGCCCTCTGATGCTTTTCTCATTCCGCATCTTACAGATTATCAAAGAAGGGCACAGAAGGAAAAACCTACACAGAGCGGCCTGATTTGTGTGACCCAAAAAAAAAAAAAAGTAAGCCCTCAGCGGAAGCCCAGTTGCACTATGCAGCTTAAGGGAGCCCCTTACAGCAGTGAGAAGCGCACCCATAAGTGCCTTATGCTCCGACCCAGGTACCTGGTCCATGGCTCCATTACAGAGCATTCCCAGGGGGGGCATTCTTAACCCCCGCCCATCCGCAGTCTGCCCCCACCCTGGTACAAAAGTGTCCAGGACTAACAGTAAAGTGTCTGTGGGAATCCCAGGTGCCAACACCTGCTGCCACAAGTATGTTGGGTAAGGAGCCCAGATACTGACTCCAAACAAAACGGAAGCTCCTAGGGCCCTATTCAGGGTGGGTTTCAATCTACCCTCTTGCTGCGCTGACCAGGGGTACCCAGGGGACTCACCACAGGAGGAGACTGCCCAGCGCTGTCGCCCACCCCCAGTACACAGCGTGTGGAGAG
Organism: Rana kukunoris; assembly: GCA_029574335.1. Lineage (NCBI taxonomy): Eukaryota > Metazoa > Chordata > Amphibia > Anura > Ranidae > Rana > Rana kukunoris. Next base: position 41,522,304 of record CM056058.1, on the reverse strand, counting down.
GAAAAAAAATGTGAGGTATCTTGTGAGGCATCTGAAGAGACCTGTGCACACCGTAGGATTCAGCACTAGGGGCCAGGACTCCTCAAAGATGTCCACCGAGCGTTCAGAACGCGGCCACAGTAAAATGGCTGACCGCAATGTAAGCTGTGCCATATCGCGACAAAATGGCCACCAAGTGGCGTTTTCAATAAAATAGAAAACCACCCAAAAAATGGCGCCAGCGCTGCCAAAATGGCTGCAAAATGCCACATTTAAACAGAGAAAGCCACCTAGGGCTTACAAATGAAAAAATCCTCACAGGGAAAGTACCCCAAGTACAAAAAAAAACGCAGGCCAGACGCAGCACAGTCCCCTCAGGAAGGCAGTAACATGTTATTTAATTATCTAACATGTTTATGCCAAGTCTTCTTCTGTAAACAGGAAACATAACCCACTTGTCAAGATTAAAGGAGCCGTGTCCGTCCATGGTCGATAAGAGAAAAAAACAATATTAATGCCGGGTACTACAGCACTGCCTTTATCCACCTTTTTTGTGTATAAACCTAAATATTAACCTTCTTTATAATGGTGGTATGTGTGTGAATTAATCAAAACAATTCATAAAAACTTCCATAAAGCATACATATCATAAACAAAAATTATATACATTCATCTAGGTATGCATGGTAAATCTCAATTTATATAGTCTGTGCGTATCTTAACCCCTTAACGCCCGCCGCACGCCTATGTACGTCCACAGAAGGGCACGTACAGGCAGATGGGCGTATATTTACGTCCCTGCCTTCTAGCGGGTCGGGGGTCATATCGGGACCCCCTCAACTGCGTGCGGCTTAACTTCTGGAGCGATCCGACTCGAGGGGGGGGGGGCGGCATTTCGATTCTGTCCGCCCCCTCGTTATCGCTCCCAGCCAGTCCCGTGCGCCGCCGCCGTGTCACTTCCTCTGCCTGTAAAATGTAAACATAGGCAGAGGAAGCGATGCAGCTCTCATCTCAGCGGTATTTTTAAATTAAGATTCACTTTAATACGACAGCAAAGGATTGAATTAAACCAGCATAGTTGAGGAATGGATGGATGGTCGGTCTCTCCTGTACTCCTCCACTCTACCAATATAATCTCCAGACTCAATGTCACATAAACATGACATATGATAGAGATCTCCATAGTGTAGTATTGTTATACTTTATTAAAAGGTTAAAAAGCAATTGCATTCACAAAATTGATAAAAAAAAGCATGTATGAGCATCATATGGCTACCTCGGCATGTGGGTCAGCTGTAAACTGTTGGTCACCAACCAGTGAGGCTATCGGGGAGGTACAGCCATCACAAGTGTAAGGGGCCTCCTGGGGCCAGAAGGCAGGACGGGTTGAGGGAGACGTGCTGTGCAATGCATTATAGAAACGTTTTTATAGCTTCTGCTATTCTCTGGTCACTAAGCTCAGACATCAAGCTCTTTACTGCCATCTCTGGCTACTATGTGCATGTGCACCCTTCGTGTGATCTTTACTGTGCTTCTCAGCAACATGCATGCTTTGTGAAAACGACCTGGCACAAGAAAGGAAGATCTTTTTTTACAAGTAGGGGGTGCGAGTGAAAGGGAGGAGGGTTGTTTGTGTACAGGGAGGTGCCAGAGCCTTGTGTGTTTACATGTTTGTGTATGCCGTGGTGTATTTTGGTTTTATGCTGCCCTAGGCAAGACTAAAATTGTCCCACCCCTTCCTTCTCAAGTGGCTGCATGGGGCCCCTGTTCCCTTTGCGGAGGTCTCTGGTGGCTGTGCAGGTTTCTGCGCAGGGTCCCAGGTCCTTGGTGGCTGTGCAAGGTCCCTGCCCTTGTGCTGGGGCCCAGATCCTTGGTGGCTATGCAGGGTCCCTGGCGGCTGTGCAGGGTTTGTGTTGGAGAAGAAAGTACATAGGTGAGTGGAGGAGGGGTGGGGGCACCCCACACGCACACACACAGGTAGGCAACACACACTGCATGGGGCAGGCACAGATGGCAATTAACTGTTTAAGTGAGGGTCGAGAGGGGGCTGACATATAGGCCTAAAGCCGTGTAAGGGGCCCAAAAATTTCTGATGGTTGGCCTGTCTCCAACTGTCCTCACTTGAACAGTTTTGCCCCTACCACTGGGCATCTTCAATAGCTGAGGCAGTCAGTTATGGGTTGGAGTATTTATGGGCCTGTGCTCTCCCTCCGCTCCCATATTAACCTCCCATTACAAATGTAACTCCTTTCCACCTTCCTCCTTGTCTCACTTCCTGTTTACACAGGGCGAGGCATTTTGTCAGATTAGGCAAACCCATACAACTCAGCCACAGTAAGGATACAGTGAGAAGGCGGCAAGTGGACATATTAGTACACCCACCAGAGTCATGCATTTTACACTTCATTTTTACCAGTAAACTGAGTTTATATAGTGAAATATAGTATTTGTAGTAACAAACAGTCTGTTTACATATTGAATTGTAAAAACAGCGGTGTTCTGTCAGATTAGCAAACCTGTGAGATCAGCAGGCTTGCCGCTGCTTTTACAATTCAACATCAAAACAGTCAGACAGATTTCTAAATTTCTCTATACAAGCTCAGTTTACTGGACAAAACACCCCTCTTAATTAGTACAGACCTCACCCCCACCGCCCTCAGGACAAACCACCTCCCTCCATCAGTTAAGATCCCCCTAAGGACAAACCACCCCTCTATCAGTACAGATCCTCCCCTTATGCACCTAGGTGGTGGGCAGAGGAGGATTCAGTGTGTAGCTGCCCAGAGAGTTGCTTGCTCAGACTGTCAGTCTCTGGGCGGCGGGCAGGAGAAAACCGCATCAGCAGTGAGAGCAGTTTCACTCAAGGCTAGCGCAGCATGTTTTGCCCGAAAAGAACACTGCCTCCAGGACCCTCCGCCACCTTCAGGATGGTGTCACCCAGATGTGGGTTGCACCCCCACATCCCCATAGCAACACCACTGCCGGTCAATCCACCCCTGCTGCTAGAACACAGCTGGAGGGAGAGAAAAGAGGCGGAGAATGTACCCAGTAGATCTGGTAGGAGGGAAAGGAGGAAGCGGGGGAAGGGAAATCCCACAGGTATAGGGAAAGGACTTCCCCACTGTTAGGAGGGCTGGAGCAGTGATCCACCAAGATGGAGAGTTCCTTGCTTGGCCAGACAGGAGCATTGGCAAACTGAGAAAAAAACTGAGAAAAAAACCTGCTTGTTCCAGATAAATATGAGAAAGGTCCTGAATGGATCTGGGAGAATGGTAATGCATTGAAAGAGGTTACCATTAATCCTAGAAGTTCCATGGAGAATCTCAATGTAAGGTGTCTCTTGGATCTCAATTCTTGAGCATGTGCTCTTCTGGGAAAGAGACTTGCTTGGGATGTTAAGAGGACCAAACCCAAGTATTCCCATCAAGGGGAAGGCTAGAGAGCAGATTTATTGAAACAGATTACTCAGTCAAAGGCCTAAAGAACCTCAATTGCCTTGTGGGAATTTTGACAGCTGGAGGGGACATGAATCCAGAAGAGGAAGATTATCTAAATAGCCTGTGACTTGGATGCCCTGCGTTCCGAGCAGGTGGTACAAACACCTTCAGGAGCGGAACATGGGCCAAAGGGCAGTGTGACAAACTGGAAGTGTTTGTCTACCAATGAAGTAGAGAAAGCGCTAGTTAGGTGGCTAAATGGGAAATAGGAATTTAGATCTTAGAACTTGCATCTTGGATGTCCACAAATGACATGTATTCATTTTGTCTCTGATAGACTTTACAGATTCCATGCAAAATTTGTGAATTTGAACCAATTTGTTGAGTAGAAATCTATGAATCCTGTCTTGCAGCGAGTGTACTAGCACAACAACTTCCTGAAACAAGAGGTGGCTAAGGACATTCTGCATATCTGTACTTGGGCAGTTTCTGGTTGATTTGAAAGAATAAAGCCCTGTACACACGGGCAAGAATCTCGTCAGGAAAAAAACGTTTTCCCTGACAAGATTCTTGGCAGGAAACTCTTACCACCCGAGTGTACAGACTCCTTTCAAAGGAACCGCGGTTCTCTTAAAAGGAAAGAATGCAGTGACATTGCGTACAACAAGCATGCGCTCGTCACATTCAATGCCGTCGCCGCCATCTTGCTGCACCCTACCTATGCCAAGAAAGCTACCACGCATGCGTCAGTCATTTTGAGGATGCGCGGGTTTCCATGGCAACAGGTAAGTATACACATTCTCAGGTATATCGGCAGGAAAACTGCAGAGAATTTCACAACGAGAAAAATAGAGAACGTGTTCTCTATTTTTCTCATCTAGATTCTGAGCAGTTTTATTGTCGAGAACCTGAAAGCCTCATACACACGCTCGGTATACTCGGCAAGAAAGCTCTGCCAGCAGTTTTCTTGTTGGTTCTTGCCGAGTAAACCGAGCGTGTACGAGGCTTCAGGTGGTCGAGTTTTAAACCATTTTGTACTGCTTTGAAACTGACAACCAGCAGGTCTGAGATGTCGGTGGCCCAGAGAAAGGAAAACTGTAACAAACATCCCTTGAGTCTTAGGTGCCCCTTCATCGGGCTTTGGTCGGTCAAACCTTGCAATGAAAGGAGGGCTGAACTTTGGTTTGAAGCCAGTTGAAGCCTGGTTAAAGCAGACAGGTGTTCTGCGTTATGAGGAGCTAGGGGCACCCAACTAGGATGACCGAGACTTTCCATAGTAGACTTTGGAAGTAAACACTTCCCACCTGTGACCTCTATTAAATTGGCAAAGTGCCTAACCAAACATCTTCTTTGGAAATGCATACGTTTGCGGTTCCTTTTGCAGGCAGCTTCAGTCGTCCAAACTTTTTGCCAGAAGATTCTAAACATGTGAATGGAGATGCGAGTCATTGTGCAAGTTTATCTCACAACATGTTCTAGGCTAGGGCAGTGGTCATCAACCTTGTCCTGCAGGGCACACTAACAGGCCAGGTTTGCAAGATAACTGAAATACATGACAGGTGATCTAATTTGCTGCTCTAGTGATTGCAGTATTCTAGTCTGCATCTCCCCAAGGTAATACATAAAACCTGGCCTGTTAGTGGGCCCTGCAGGAATGGTTGATGACCACTGTTCTAGGGCATCTAACACAGAAATGTAAAGCAGAAGGCAATTGATGCAATTGCTCCAACAGCACAATATTGAAATACAGGCTTATGTTGGTTGTGTTTTTTTCTAGTCCAGTTTGCTTAAGTTTGAGATATCAAAAGTGCAGCAAGAGCTGATTACAGGGCTGCAAAATTAAGATGAACTTCACCTTAAAATAAAAATAAGGGGGGCGTGGCTAGCATTTGAAGCAGAGATGTACACCGCTGGAATTTCGATCCTGTACCTTGATAATTGGCTAACTTACTTACCCTCGTTCGGCTCTTCGGGGACCGCAATCCAACTTTCTGCCTACCCAGGTCTTTTTTTGCCACTGTGCATCGATAGAATGGGTCCTCTCAAGACCCGATCCACACAACCAGGCTCAAGTCTTCTCCAGCCCTCTCCTCCAACGGCCATCTTGTCTACAAGGTCTCCTGCCTCAGTCATGTCTGTCAGCACTTGATGCAGACAAATACAGAGTTGGCGGCTGCATATTCCCCCTTTTGTGCGGAGATCCTGGCAGCTATTACAGCTTGGAAAGAGACGCTGACTGCTAAAATTGACTTCCCAGCGACAAATGCCAGCCTAATCCGTCAGGACATGGACAAATTTTGGTCCCGGGTCTCAGAGGTAGAGGACAGTCGCTACAGTGGGAGCAGATTCTAGGGAAGTGAGGGAGCTACGGGTAAAAGCACTCCTGTGAGTGGGCAATTGACACCGAAACCACCTTAGGCGAAACATCCGCATACTGGGCCTACCCAAAAAAGTTGAAGGCCCCAAATATGCCGAGATTAACAGAATGCCTCCTGACTACGCTCTTTGGCCTCGACAACATGCCACCCACCTTCGTAGTAAAGAGGGCCCACAGGGATCCATCGGGGATAAATTCAAATCGGAAGAGTTTGTTTAGGACAAAAGGGCAGGATCAACTACAAAATGGACCACTTTTTTTATTAAACTCACTTGCCAAACGCCTAACTGGGAATTTATGTCAGGATTTTGACGGTAAATACCAGGGTTATGGCTCCAGCTAGAGAATATATATATATATATATATATATATATATATATATATATATATATATATATATATATATATATATATATATAAAATTTATTTTTTTCTTTTAAAGAAGAGTATAAAAAAAAGGGGGGGGGAGAGATTTGGGTTCTTTCAGACCCAGGTCCCTTCATTAAGGAGGGCCTGTCATGCTGTATTTTTATGCAAACATCCCTTGCGATAGCAATAAGTGATCATATTTTTTTGTTTTAAAGGGACAGTGTAAAAATTTTTTTTTAAAGTGTCCCCGCGTGCAGTAGTGAACACATGTGAGGTTTTGCCACAAACATCTGAGCTAGAGCAATAATTCTAGCACTAGGCCTTCTCTAACTCTAAACTAGTAAACTGTGAACATTTTTAAAGCATTGCCTATAGAGATTTTTAAACACTTCCCATCCTGCCTAGTCATATGACGTCCACAAGGTGGCTCTCGGCCGCTAGGCGGTGCATGCGTCCCCGAGGCGCAACTCGCGGGTCTGGCGGCCACGATGTCCGCCATGTACCCGCAATCGGCAGTTACAGAGCCAGGGACATGGATCTGTGTGTAAACACAGAGATCCAAGTCCTTCCAGGGAGACGAGACATTATACATAGGGACACTGATCAGTTACCTCCCCCAGTCAGTCCTCTCCCCCTAAAAAAAACCCCACCAATTTAAAACTTTTCAGCAAAAAGTTCCAAAAAAGGCCTGGTCTTCAAGTGATTACATTTGGGTAATTATTTACTATACCCAGTGTAAGTGCTTTTCAACTTAGTCATAAGATCACACTTCTAAAAATAAATGAAATCTTATGTTCTACCTCCTTAGAGATTCCAACATATGGACTGTGTATATCCCATCCTGTTATTTTTTTTTTTGGCCTTCCTAATGTGTGTCTGTATGTTATGTTTTATTCTTTTTTTTCTTATTGGCACAATAAACCATTTTTCTGATAAAAAAAAAAAAAAGAAGAAGGAGATACCAAGCTAAATGGAGGAAGGCTGGCTGACCATGCAAAATCGTAAGCCTTCTGATTTTAAAGAGGAGGTTCGCCCTAAATATAGTCTCTCATGTGATGTTTTTAAATCCCCCACTTACTGTGTAATCTTTATTTTTTATTTCTTTCCCCCGTGGTGGATGAAGCCTGTCACGGCTTCCGAAAATAGCCGAATTAGGACTCCGGTATTTCCGGCGCAATGCGGCGCCTGCGCACAGACCTAGGAGCTGACTGTGCAGGCGCCGTATTTCTCCGAGTCCTATGGCGTGTCACGCCCTCCGAAAAAAGCCGAAATAGGACTCGGAGAAATACGGCGCCTGCGCAGTCAGATCCTAGGTCTGTGGGCAGGCGTCGCATTGCACCGGAAAACCCGTCACGGGCTATACAGGCGCCATCCACCGCGGGGGAAAGAAATAAAAAATAAAGATTACACAGTAAGTGGGGGATTTAAAAAAAAAAAAAAAACAGCATACTGGCGCTGATGCCAGTATGCTGGATCACATGGGAAAGACTATATTTAGGGTGAACCTCCTCTTAAGTTTCCAGCCTGCTAGTGGCAGAGAAGACAACCAGTCTCCCATCGAACACAAAAAAAAAAAATCTAGAATCCATTACAAATCACACACAACAAAAAAAATCTGTTCTGTAAATGCAACCATAATGCTAATGAAAAATCTTACCGTTAGCCACTGCCCAATTTCTTCTTTTTCCTTCTGAGCTGGGTCCACCTTCTGAGCCAAACCAAGACCTTCCTTAGAGTACGCTTTTGTCTTTGTTTCACGTTCTACTACCTTAAACCTTTCCATTTGCTGTTAACAAAGATGGGATACTTTCAGTTAAATTCACATGTAATCAACCTCTTTACACCAACTGCAGCCAGCGCTTTAAGTTGGCCATGATGTCAGAGGCTAATAGGTGGGGCTCCTGATCATACGGCACCGACTGGCTGCATAGTGCCGACTTCATCAGGAGCCCATCCTACAAACGCCTGATCATGGAAAGTTGAATGTGAGCCGTCAGTGAAAGCTCTATCACAGTTCTAAAAAGCGCCAATAGACTGCGCACCAAATAAAGACAGTCACGCATATAAACAGCAGCAGAGCTACAAGATCTAACTGCCCTGCCGTCACATAAATGCATATTAAATATATGCATATTACTATATGCATATATATATCTGAAATGCCCCATAAACTTAGGCAGCACTGCCTTACCTGATCTCACCCTGTACTACATTACTTCCCAGCACTCATTTATACTTTAATCAACACAACGGGGACAGGTATGCCACTCTAGTGTGTTCTCAAACTCCTAATCCAGAGGTTCAGGCCCTTCTCTCGAGGCACCCATGGGCTGTTGCACTGTAGCATTAGGGGCTGCATGCTATTCCATCACTGCAAAATTTGGCAGCTTGCCATGAATATAATTAAAGCTTCCCCTTTTCATGCTCATACTTCCCTTTGGAACAATCCGCAATTGGCTGAATTGTCATTTATCCCAGACCATACACTCTGGATAAACAAAGGGGTCACCTACCTTTTGCATGTGCTAGCCAATGGTGCAGTCAAATTGTTCCAAGAACTTAAAATAGGATTTGGAGTGCCCAATTACGTTTTTTCCGGTACCTCCAACTCCATAACGCCTTCAACTCTTAATTTCCCGATTCTATCCCTAGCCTATTATCACTATATTTTGTAGAGATAATTACTGGCCAAGATCCCAAGGAACTTGTCTGAGTATTCTATACCCATTGCCTGTTGCCCTCAGCAACCATCCTTTTTTTACCAACTGAAGTCCGGTTGGACAGATGTAGGGGAGGTAAGTGATGGAAAAATGGGGTGAGATTTTAGGAGCGTGCAAATCTGTTTCCCCCAAGCTATCTGACCGCCTCACACTCACATTTATACATCCTCTACCAATCTTATCTCACAGCCACCCACTCTAGGTATAGGACAGATCAGTCCCAAATGTGGAGACACCAGAGGTAATTTTTATCACTTACCATGGTCCTGCCCCTCCATGCAGGGATATAGGACACAGGTGGTCAATTTTCTCCATGACCGAATGGGCTCCCCCTCTGTCCTTATACCCACAAAAATGTATACTAGGCCTCCCTCCCTATCTCTGTGGAGGACAAATACCTGAAACACTTTACACAGCTAGAATGCAACTTGCTAAAACCTGGATTGTGGCTGTGAAAAAAACCCTTCCCTATAAACAGGTGCTATATATGCATCGGGCTTGTCCCAATAAATATAAAAAACAAATAAAAAAAATCGGGGGCTGGCGATTGGAAAAGGCTTCCACCTATACCAACACAGAATAACTTCCTGTAACATATCATATCCTAGCAGAGACACTTACTGCACCCCTCTATGTGTCTCTAGCTTAAACCCTTACTTAGGTTTACATGTATTGGCAAATGTGGTGAGCCTTTCCCATTGTTTGTCATGTACCTCATCTTATTTTTTGACGTTTTTTTGACGTTTTTTTGCATAAAAAAAAAAAAAAAAAACATAGCAGCGGTGCCACAACCAATCCCAATGGCAAGCAATAACATCTCTGGTAAAAATAAATAAATAGAGGCCAACTATGTATACTAAAAAGGGAATAAAAGACCCCAGAACCTTCCCCAGGAGTGTCTTCCCCAGGTAATCATTCCATCGAGGAGGAGGATGCCAACCATGCCTGCCACACCTCATCAAATTTTTTGGGGCATCTGCTTGATATTATGTCCATGCCAACCCCTAAAGTACTCAGGATGTTAATTTCTGTATGACCTTGTCAATGCACTCAATCTTTTTACTTGTAGTGCATGTTGCACTTACTGTTTGTACAAATCCTTTTTATACATGTACAATAAAGTGTTTTTGATGTAAAAACAAAAAAAAATATGTCTCCCTACTCTTAAGAATGGAAGGAAGGGTTGAACTTAGATGTTTGAATTTGAAGCCTAGGTAGGGTGGTTAGGTGCTCTGCGTTTTGAAAAGGTAGAGGCTACTGAGGAGAATGTTTTGAAATGTTACTCTGTGGAAGTACAACCTTTCCTCTTGTGACCTGTTTGATGAATTGGTCAAGTGCCTCCCCAAAAAGACACCTTTCTTGAAATAGCATATGTGTGGGTTGCTTTTGTAGGCAACTTCATCTGTCCAGGCTTTGAGCTAAAACATTCTATGTATGCGAATGGAGAATAAAGGCATTCTGGAAATTCATCACAAGAGGTTCTGGGGCATACACACAAAAAAGAGCAGATTAGAAGGTAACCGCTTCTATTCAAGCACAATTCTGCTTGAATTCTGGTTGTTTATTTCCATAGTCCAGTTAGCTGCAGTTTGATATACTGAAATTGCAGCCAGAGCTAGTTGTAGGGCTTGGCCTGCCAGAGTAAAAAGGGCCTTCAGAAGAATCTAAAACTTTTCGTTTTCAAAATCCTTAAATGAAGGAACACGTTCAGTAGGTACATCGAGAAGCTTATTTACAAAAAAGACTGCAACCGACATAAAATCACACATTTTTTTTCAACATTGCATACTATGTTGCATAGTATGCAATGTTGAAAAAAAATGTGTGATTTTATGCAGGATACACTACAGGAACAGAGACCACTTTTTAGTGAAGTCTTTATCAACTGTATAGAGTTCGGCAAATACTTTTGGCGGCGTTAAATCATGTTTGGAGTGATCTAATCATCATAGTTTGTTGATTCTATTTGTTTATGAACAGGGAATGTCTTAACAGTTTTTACAGGTCTTTGATTCTCCTCCAACTCGCCAGGCCTCTTTGGGCACAACTACAATAGGGGTGGCAAATTCAAATTCATTGGGGGCCGCATTAGCAGTATGGTTGCCCTCAAAGGGCCGGTAGTATCTGTAAGACAATGTGTCCACTATTTATTATCATAAATAATTGTCACTGCATGTATTACTGGTTTTATGCAGCGCAGGGTTCAGGAGTTTGCTGCATACGAAATGCAGGATACAGGAGTATTCTATGGACCGTGTGCAATATCTGACCTCTGCACCCTCCACTCTCCTTCCATCGATTGTTACATTTATACATTTGGTTAAAAATGTATGTATTCGATTATAGAGCTTCACATAATTTTAACACTGAGAATGTATTTGTGATGGCAGAAACTGCCGAAACTGAATAAGAAAATGTTGTATGTAGGACAATAAAGTATAGCTATCTAAAAAATGCAATGGAATCAGAGTTACACACTCAATGGGATATAGTCTACCTGGAACAATACATAGTCGAACAAATAGTCTCATTAACCTTACGGTGGGATGTTAAACCCAAAACGAGTGACTCAGAATTTAAACAATGGTTGAAGCACTTTAATGAGATGGGGATTAATTTTCTTGGATTCCTGGTAGATAGGAAAAAGAAACTCCGAGTTAGACAGAGAAATTAGGGAACTTAAAGAAGCCCTTACCACTTAAAAGAAAAATACTGACTTTAAAAGAAACTAAACCGATTCAAAGAAAGATGTAAAAATAAAAAATAAAAAAAAATAAAAAAAGTAATAGAGATACCGAGATAGAAATGGGGCACAGACACAATGGTTGGGGGAACAATTGGGAAAAGGGTCCCACTGTGCAAATTTTTGTCCCTCCCCAACCGTTAAACATATAGGGAGAGGTTGGCCTATCAAAGAGCCTATCCAGTACAGCATTTTATAGGAGATATCACAGAACGCCCAGTAATAATTTGGGTACAGGAATACCTATTATAGGGAACCCAATTCTAATGGTTATTCATATAATGCCCCTAGAGCAGGGGTAGGCAATCTGAGGCCCTCCAGCTGTTGCAGCACTAAAAGTCCCATCATGCCTCTGGGAGTAATTGTAACTGCCAGCCTTGCAAAGCCTCATGCCACAACAGCTGGAAGGCCCCAGTTTGCCTACCCATGCCCTAGAGAAACACCAAGAAATGCAAACTCTAGAAGAAAGGGACCAGTTTTGCACACCCCTCCTTAACATTCAATGCAATACAATTTAAGGAATGGTTTGGGTCCATCACAAAACAGACAATATGATTAGAGAGGGGGGTTCAATCCCTACCTAAAACAGGTATCCCCCCCTTAAAGGACGATCTGGGTAACCATCCTTACCCACAGATTGAGAGCGAGAAATATATTGATGAACCAACATACAATTAAAACAAAGATTACCCCACACATGAAAGGGGGGTGGGGGGGAGGGGGGCTTTCCCAGGGAACAAAAAACAAACAAAAAAAAGGCGCCCAGATGACTTCAGATGTGACCAAACAAGTAGAGAAGAACTTGCACTCATGACATCACCACGCATGCTGTAAACATGAAGCTGTTGGATTAAATCGTGGGAATGGTATTTTACTGTCAAGCTCTTGTTTTTATCACTGTGGGTGGCTGGTCTTTTTTTTGCCATTTAAAGGGGTTGTAAAGACAAAAATATTTTCCTCTTAAATTAAAGTCTGACAGTAGCTGATAAAGTAAAAAGTAATGTTTTGCATTATAACTAGATTGATACCTGTTGAAATCAAGCTGTTTTATTCACCTCCGTCACTCCTGAATCGTTATTCTCACTGACTTCCTGGTTTGCAGTGCGCATTCATTCTTGCTACATCACGGCCCATAGGGAACTACAGTTCCCATTAGGCTTAGCCTCCATGCCTGTAAGGGATAGGAGAGCATCTTCACGCAGGGCTGTAGTCATAGGGAGGGGGTCAGAACGTCTGCTTTCCACCATGCAAAACAGCTCAGGTGCTGGTGGAAAGCAAGAAGAGGAGAGACAGGAAATGGCATTTTCAAACCAGGATTACTGTATTTTGAAGGTCAAAAGGAAAAACGAGGTAAGTGATATTTAAGCTTACAGCAATCAATTGAACTAATAAAAAACGAACCTTTAGAGTTCCTTTAAGAGGAGAAGTCCAGCCTAAGCTTGTTTGGCTAGGCTTCTCCTATGGATCACAGGAGTGCAATTTTGCACTCCTGTGACCAGTTATCAGCTGAATTCCAGTCTCTGCTGACGTCACAGAAATCAGTATCCAGTCTGGATCCACCAGAAAACCTAGACTGATATCCGTCTCAGGCTCTCAGCTCCCCGCCCCTCCACTGCTCAACGATCCAGTGACCGCGGGGGGTGATAGGGGGGGTTGGGGGGCAGAACGGTTCTTAGTGCAGAAGTGCCGGGGACAGCTGCAGCATCAGACTGATGATGCATCCACCTAGGAAAGTATGTAAAAAAAAAAAAAATACTTTTAATTGCATATACAGTTCTATGTGGGCTTTCCCGATCCTTTATATTCTCATGGAACCACTTATGTTACTGGATGGGACATCCTGATGACTATAGGTGGTGATACAAGTTCACCTACAGGGGGGCATATTAATTCTAAGCTTTCATGACTTTTGCCATAAAAGGGTCCATATGTTCTAGCAAGGGTCCTCTTTTTCAAGGTGACGGCACACTTAGGTGTTGGGATCTTTTTAGAAGTTCCCTTTACATTTTAACATATTTGGACTTATTTGGGACGATTACATTTTCGTTTAATTTTTACTCTTCATCGGGATTAAACTTGTTTTTATTTTCACTAGTCACTTTTAGCATGACAATATAGTTTTATCTATCTGTATACAATTGGTCTAATGGGTTTTGCCAGCTGCTATGTCTTTTTGATATGGGAGCGCAATATCAGTTTCCAACAGAAGTGGAAGTACATCTTGCAGCCAGTGGTGTGATGCAACACCAACCTGGCTGAGCAGGAATTTTTAGCATCAAGTTTAAAACTTTACACTGTAAAGTGAAAACATTCATATCCCCATTTTGTACAGCAATAGGCAGATATAGGTTGACGAGGTCTTCCCTGTCCATGATGCTGAAAATAAAGTCAATGCGTTGTCCTTTATGATGTGCATACACCCCCCCCCAAAGGGGTCTTCAGGGTCTGGTTTTCATAGCGATGAATTATGGCCCTGGATCTGTATAGAACATGTAGCATTAAATGCCAAGGAGAGTGTCCATGCAGGATCCAGTGCCTGAAGCAACATTACAGGCTGCCCCCACAGCATGGGATCTGGGTACAGCTCCCAAGGTTTTATAGAGGTTGTGGCAATCTGGGTGCACGCTTCTATATTTAAAAATGAAAAGTTGAAGAAGCCAAAGATAAAACAAACTAAGTGGAGAGTGATTTCTCCACAAGGTAGAAGAGAGGCCCATCACCTTAGGACAGCAGCAAAAAAAATAGACAGGGCGAGGTAGGGTTCATGGGGAGGCACTCCCTTGAAAGCTTCTCAGCATCCAGTCACTTAAAAAAGGTATGAGCCTATAACCAAGGGCTTATGAATACTTGCCTGTGTCCTAAATTGTACAATTATGATAGACCAATGATTGTGTATTGCAGATAAAATCTACTGAGGAAAGACCAATCAGAGCTAGTGGTGGTGGAATGCCACTGCTGCTACAGCATACTCTGTTCAACTAGAATAAGACTGGAGGCAGAATCCCCAAGTGACACATGACAAAGCAAAACTTATGTTATTACATTAGGTCTCATGCAAACAGAGCTTAACTGCTTGCCGACCGGCCGCTGTTTGACGGAGGCAGAATGGCTCCCCTGCGCTAATCGCCATAGTTGCAGGGCAGCCACTTTAAGGGGTATGTGGGGGCGCACGCATGCCACTGGAGGCACGCACGTACACCCGCCGATCTCTCCTAACAGAGCCAGAACGTGTACGTGTTTACAGACACACACACGTTCTGGCAGGGTAGAGGAGACAGATTGTGTGTTCCTAGTATATAGGAACACCAATCTGTAACATTGAGGCTGTTTTTTTTTCCCCACAAATTCTGGCAGAAAAACATGATGCTTATTTTCATTTTCATAACCATGTGTGCATAAGGGCCTCAATTCACACATGAAAGTGCATTTTACTATTAATGATCACACTATAACCACATACTAAACCGTCTAAAGCCGATCTCCAATATAAACACCAAGTTTGTTTTCTACACATACATTAGGAAAATCTAGGTTAAAAGAATGCTAGCTAAATTAACATTGCCAGTACAGGGGGTTCACGACTTTTTCACGAACACCCAAGTTACGAACCGTGCGCTGCAGAGACCCTCTGCCATTTTCCGGACCGTCTGCTGTTCTGCGCATGCGTAGCCAGACTGAGCCTCTGGAAATGTCGGAAATGTCCGTAATTGGCCGCACATGCGCAGAACGGCATTCGACGCAACATCGGAAATGTCCGCAATTGCCAGCCTGCACATGCGCGGCTGACTTACAAACATTTCCGAGCTACAAACAGCAGGAAAGTCCCCAACGTAACCCGGGCACCCCCTGTACACCAACACGTGTAAAATCAAGTTACAATTTTTTCAGTTGTATTGAAAAACAAACAAAAACATTTTTTGGAAGCTGGAATTGAACGAAATACACTGTAATGCCACGTACACACGATCGGAAATTCCGACAACAATAGTCCGATCTGAGCTTTTGGTCGGAAATTCCAACCGTATGTAGGCTCCAAGAAAGAAAAATTTGAGAGCTGGTTCTCAAATATTCCGACGCGAAAAGTGATTGTCAGAAATTCCAAATCATCTGGATGCAATTCCGATGGAGAAAAATCCTACGCATGCTCAGAATCAAGTCGACGCATTCTTGGGAGCATCGAACTTTATTCTCGGCTCGTCGTAGTGTTGTACGTCACCGGGGTCAGAATTTGGTGTGGCCGTTTGTATGCGAGACAAGTTTGAGCCAAAATTCAGTTGGAAAAAAAATCCATGCTTTGACGTAATTTCCGATCAGGTGTACGCTGCATTAGGCTAGGTCAGGGGTCTCCAAACTGCGGCCCGTGGGCCGGATGTGGCCCTTTGCTAGCCTTTGTCCGTCCCTTAGAGCAGTATTGCTCCCAATGATATGAGGCACAATGGGGCACCATTTCTTAGACGAATAGCAATGATGGAGCCCTATTCCTCCTCCTACTGTTCATCAACACTGGGGCCATGTTTATTCTCACTGATGCTTGGCCCTGGGGCATTTTCTACCCCGACTGGTCAGAATCCAGCCCCCCTAAAGTCTGAAAGGCCGTAAACTGGCCCTTTGCTTGAAAAGTATAGAGACCCCTGGGCTAGGTAATACACACACCACATTTAAAAGAAAAAACCTGCACAGGCAAGCTTTGTTACTTTTGATTCTTAATTTGCACAGTGTTTTTTTGTGCTTAGTTTGGAGTTCAGTTAAACTTTTACCATACTTAGCACTCTAGTATTGCATTATTTTTTTAAATTACCGTTTCTATTAGTTTCCGGTTTTCAATGAGTTGTCTCTTGTCTTTGATCTCATTGGATGCTACCCATGTCTTTATTTGGTCCCGCAATCGCTGTCAATAAGTATATAAATACATTCAGTAAGGGAATATATCCATCAAAAACTTTTGAAAATCATACACACTGCATATAACATTAAAGGATCACTAAAGGAAATTTTTTTTTTTAGCTAAATAGCTTCCTTTACCTTACTGCAGTACTGGTTTCATGTCCTTATTGTTCGTTTTTGCTTTGAAGTTGCTGTAATCCTGCTCTGATCTCCACACTTCCTGGTTGTCTGTTTCCTTATAACCACAGTGCTGGGAGCTTTCTCACGGTGGTCTAAGCTGTCATTACTGTGTGTCTAAAACTTCCTAGAACCAATCAGATTCATTTTAAAAACAAAACACTGCCCTGGATTTGTTTGTTTTTGTTCTGTGTGTATTTCTACTACACAGAAACATGAAGCCATTTCAAAAGTTAAACTAACCTGCAGGCACATTATATGACTGATTTTTATCTATTTGTAATCATTTTGAAAATGAATCACTTAACTTGTGTCTCTATACCCTGTAAACAGTCATTTCAGCAAAAAAAAAAAATTTTTTCCTTTAGTGACCCTTTAAGCACAAAGAGACAGTCTCTCATACATGTTCGATCTAGATCACAGAGCTTCCATCTTGAACATTCCATCTACTGCAAACATCGAAGACCTATTGGGTTAACATTAAAGGGAATTTGTCTGCAAGAAGGAAAGCACTATTATTCAGGTCTCCAACTAAATTCACATTCTGCAGAGGCTGTCCTTATCTCGCGTAATAAAAAAGCAGAGCACTACAAAACTAAAAACCCTAAATAATCTTTAAAGTGAAACTAAACAGACAAAACATTTTGTTTTTCAATTTGGATAGAGTACAGGAGAGTTATAACCGGTTTTATTTTGCAATCTGTGTCCCCATTGGGCAGATTTCTAATCATTTCTTGGCCCATAGCCAAAACAGAAAGTGAGGTGAAAATCCCTCCAAGGTTGTCACCAGAATTAGTGTCCTCATTGGAAGAATTCCCCCTTATTCCTGTTCTGGTAAGCAGGACAAATAAAGAGGGGTGAATTTCCCTAACGGGGGACAGAAAGAAAATCTTTTAATCTGCCTTCAATCCAAAAAAATTAAAACGTTTTGGCTTTAGTTATATTTTAATATTCAAAAGCAAACTCGCCCATCCATGTCCCCATTCCTAATTGGGCTAAAATCTTTAACCCCCACCCCCAATCATTAACTTATAATTGTGGCCAGGGTATGCAATTCATGTACTATTTATTTCTTGGATGACAGAAAAAGAAATACACAATACAATATTGGTATAATGTTTAGCACTAAACCATCTGATGAAAAAGATAAAAGTTTAAAATTTAAATGAAAAGGCATGCATCTGCATGCTTTACACATGATAGTGCAGCCATGTGAAGAGTGAGTGGATTGAAAGTTCTGCGGGAGGCTGTAAAGGGAGAGGGGCTGCTTCAGATGCAGGCTGGGGAACCCGATCACTGAACAAAGTGAAAGCAAAAGAGGAGGAGAGAGAAGCTTGGAATTAATTCAGTATATAGGTGTAAAACACTAAAAACTTGCGTGAAAAATATTGGAGCACTTGCAGAGTGCTAGAGCAGTGTCACAGGAGGACCCCCAGGAAGTCTAATGAGGGATCCACAAGCGCCGTATGTTAGCTGGAGCCTCGGTAAGCCTCCTGGAGACATTGGCTTTGTGTCTCTGGGTGGGAGTGGTCAAGGGCCATCAAACTAGGGAGCTGCACACACGCTGGCTGGCCTATCAGAATGTGTTTCGAAGTCATGGCCTAGTCGTCTTCATCCTTTAATGTTTTATACTTACAGTATCTCACAAAAGCGAGTGCACCCCTCACATTTTTGTAAACATTACATCTTTTCATGTGACAACACTGAAGAAGACACTTTGCTACAATGTAAAATAGCAAGTGTCAGTTTTCACAACGGTGTAAATCTGCTGTCCCCTCAAAATGAAACACAGCCATTAATGTCTAAACTGCTGGCAACAAAAGGGAGTACACCCCTAAATGAAAATTTCCAAATTGGGCCCAGTTAGCCATTTCCCCTCCCCGGTGCCATGGGACGCATTAGTGTTACAAAGTCTCAGGTGTGAATAGGGAGCAGGCGTGTTAAAGACAGAGGCTTTTGGAGAGGACTAAATGCTAGCCTCTTGTCTACCGATTATGGGCCTTGGCATTTGGGAGAGCAGTGCTCTTTGTGAGCTGTATATGCCTGGGGACCCTTGAGGTGGCGTTACTTTGGATTCAGGTCCATGTCCTCCCCAAGACAGACTCTGGGGGCCCTGTAAATGCCATATTAGAAACGGTAACCGATGTTGGGACACATACGGATGTCATCTCCAGCCACCTGTCTGTCTTTTATAACGTAAATGAGTCTAGTATGGCTTTCAAGAGTTTTTCACCTATTGTTGGTTGTGCTAATTAGCCCTGCAATTGTATGTAGGAGTTCTGTGTTGATATGTATGATCGATAATGTGTATTGTAGTTAGGGAGTCACATCGGCTGCTTTAAGGGATTTGTTAAATTGGATCATGTTAAATGTTAATTTGTGTTTCTGGTTACAGGTGTATGGTTAGAGTAATACGAGCAGGTGGGGGGGGGGGGACCTCCTCTAACGGTATAGAAGACGGTATGATCAACATGTACAAATATATAAGAGGTCCATATAGTGAACTTGGTGTTGAGTTATTCACTTTAAGGTCAACACTGAGGACAAGGGGGCACTCTTTACGTCTGGAGGAAAAGAGATTTCACCTCCAAATACGGAAAGGTTTCTTCACAGTAAGAGCTGTGAAAATGTGGAACAGACTTCCTGCGGAGGTGGTTCTGGCCAGCTCAGTAGATTGCTTTAAGAGAGGCGTGTATTCTTTCCTAAATGCACATAATATAAACAGAGTACTAAGTTTTGTAGGTAAAGTTGATCCAGGGTAAATCCGTTTGCCTCTCGGGGGATCAGGAAGGAATTGTTTCCCCTCCAGCAGCAAATTGGATCATCGCTCTGCTGTTTTTTTTTTGCCTTCCTCTGGATCAACTGTGGGTATGGAGTTGGGTGTATGGGATGTACTGTGTTTTATTTTGTTTGTTTATTTTTTTTATGGTTGAACTGGATGGACTTTTCAACCTGACTAACTATGTAACTATGTAACTGTATTCTTGTTTTAATAAAGAGTGATGTTTTACCCTACACTGAGCTACGCATCGTGAATGGGAAAGCCAAGGGGTCTTGGATTGTGTGGTACCGGACAGAGAATGCATTTACGGCGGACAGACTCCTCTTGAGTAGGGGTGCAACGGATCGTCGCCAATCCGTGATCCAAACGGGTCACCCCGTTCGGATCAGCACACCCCTCGATCCGGAGCGCTCCGGAGACTCGGCCGTAGGAAAGTCCCCGGCTTTGGCCTTGCTCCGGCCATCTTGTTACACCCGGTGGCGCCCCTCCTTCTCTGTTCACACCCACAGAGGAGGAGCCCGCGCTCGAGGGAAACACACGCCGCTGTCTGAGGTCTGAACTACTGTTGTGGGGGTTACTGTCTGAGGTCTGCACTACTGTGGGGTATCTGTACTGGGGGAGGGGGGGGGGGGGGTGACACTATTTTTAATTTTTTGCACCGAGTGACGCCACTGCAGTGTAAGGGGGGGGGGGGGTGTGGATATTACAGTGGGGGAGATTTTTATTTATTTTTTTGCTTTTGCTGATCCGAAAATAATCTGATCCGTGACTCCTGATCCGAGGAACGATCCGAACCGCAAGTTTTTTGATCCGTTGCAGCCCTACTCATGAGTACGGGGTCCGTCACAATTTCGGACACCCTGTTTGGGGAGCTCCGCTAGACCTACGTTCTCCTGTCCTCCAAACGCACCCACAGCCTGCAGACTTGCCATAACCAGCCCTTAACCCATCAATCGTGAAGCAAGCCACACAGGTGTGGAGGGTTGGTCCTGGAGAGTCTGCATGCACGTTTGGAGGACAGGAGACAGGTCTGGCAGAGGTTCCCATACGGCATAGGTGTCAAACTCTGGCCCGCGGGCCAAATTTGGCCCGCAGTGTAATTATATTTGGCCCGCGAGGCTATACCAAATGACTACTAGAGCTAGCCCGCCGGTATTATACAGCGCATTCATTCATCGCTAATACTACAAATCCCATAATGCCTTGCCGTTTTGGCGCGTCAATCAGGACAGGTCCCAGAAACGCCCTCTCCTGTGTGACAGAAGTCATAGCGATCTCAAGCTACAACTGTCACTTTGGAACCCCTTCCCAAAAATGGCAAAAAGAAAGGCAGACAACAGGAACTTTCTGGACAGGTGGGAGACAGAATATCTGTTTACATATGTAAAAGACAGACCTGTTTGTCTGATTTGTGGAGTCAACGTGGCTATAACTAAGGAGTACAACATTCGACGACACTATGAAACAAAACACCATGACAAGTACAAGGACCTGGACATGACTCAAAAGAGCCAGAAAGTGGAGGCGATGAAAAGAAGTTTGGTTTCACAACAGAATATGTTCAAAAAGGCCACATCACAAAGTGAGGCTGCTGTAAAGGCTAGTTATATTGTAGCAGTAGAAATCGCAAAATCAGCCCGGCCCTTTAATGAGGGAGAGTTTGTGAAAAGGTGTATGTTGAAAGTTTGTGACATCGTGTGCCCAGAGAAAAAGCAAGCCTTTTCAAACGTGAGCCTGAGCAGAAACACAGTAGCTGATCGCACATGTGATCTTGCCACCAATCTGTATGACCAGCTTTTGGAAAAGGGAAAAGATTTTGTTGCATTCTCCCTTGCTGTGGATGAGAGCAGCGACGCATCCGATACTGCTCAGCTGTCAGTCTTCATCCGTGGAGTGGACTCAAATATGTGTGTTACGGAGGAGCTATTGGGATTCAAATCAATGCATGGCACAACCACAGGAAAGGAAATCTTTGAGGAGGTTTCCAAATGCGTAACTGAAAAAAAGCTGTCGTGGGATAAACTCGTGGGATTAATGACAGATGGTGTGCCAGCGATGTGTGGTAAAACAAGTGGACTGGTGGACAGGGTCCGGGAGAAGATGCAGGAAGAGAACTGTGCAGGTGAACTAACTGTTTATCACTGCATCATACATCAGGAATCACTGTGTGGCAAAGCCCTAAAGATGGAACATGTTATGACCACAGTAACACAAGTAGTTAACTTTATAAGAGCCAAAGGTCTGAATCACCACCAGTTTAAGTCTTTTCTGGAGGAGTGTGGTTCGGCGTATTCAGACATGCCGTATCACACAGAGGTGAGATGGTTAAGCCGAGGAAAAGTACTGAATAGATGTTTCGAGCTGCATGAGGAAATATGTCAGTTTCTGGAAAAGCAAAGAGAAGGACACAGCAGCGCTTCGGGAGAAAACGTTTCTGTGTGAGCTGGCCTTTCTGTGTGACATCTCGAGCCATCTCGATGCGCTGAACCTGCAGCTTCAGGGGCGGGGGCGCATCATCACAGACATGTACGCTGCAGTGAGGGTTTATTAAAACTAAACTGTGCCTGTGGGAGAATCAGATGCTGCAAGGAAACCTTGGCCATTTTCCCTGCTGCCAAACCATGAAAACGCAGTTCTTTACCACCTTGTTCTCATGCGCACAGTTTGCTGAAAAACTCAGTGTACTCGGCGCTGAGTTTAGCCGGCGATTTGCCGACTTTGATGTCCAGAAATGTAGGTTTGAACTGCTCAGTAATCCCCTCGCAGTTAATGTGGAAAACGCACCAACCAACCTCCAAATGGAGCTAATTGAACTCCGGTGTAATGACACGCTGAAGTCAAAGTATGATGCTGTGGGCGCCGCACAGTTTCCACAGTTCATCCCTGACACAATGCCTCAGCTCCGCACCCAAGCTGCTCAGATGCTCTCCATGTTTGGCAGCACTTATCTATGTGAGCAACTTTTCTCCTCGATGAAGATGACCAAAACATCTCACAGGAGACGTCTGACTGATGAACACCTTCGCTCGATACTGAGGATTTCCTCAGCTCAAAACCTGAGCCCAGACATTGATGAACTATCATCCAAGAAGAGATGCCAGGTATCTGGCTTGGGCACATCAGATTAGATCAGTGTGCAGCAAACTGAGCAATAATTAACGTTTTCTTTATGCACTTTCTTGCTACTCCAAAACATGGGCTTGAATGGTTGATTGATTTTATTATTGTTATTTTATTTTAAAAATTATTATTATTTAAATCTTATTTAATAAATGAATATGCTTGTTCCATATTCAATGTTAAAGCAAATCTTGGTTGGGTCCATGTTAAAAGGTTCATTTGTTCAATGCTGGCCCGCGACTTTGTTCAAGTTTTACATTTTGGCCCACTGTGTATTTGAGTTCGACACCCCTGCCATACGGGGTATCCGAGATCTGTCACAGTGCTGTTATCACTCGCTCTCTCATACTGGTCACTGGAAGTTCAACATGCTACCTGAAGGCAAAGAACTCTGAGGATCTGGAGGAAAAAAAAACTCAGAACAGGCCTCGCCATGGGTCAACCAAAGATGAGTGCACGGGTTTAGTGTCATAGCCAGAGGTTGTCTTTGGGAAATAAGCTTTGCTGCAGTGGTTGAAGGGGATGGGGGGTGGAGACAATCAGCCTGTCAATGCTCAGATCATACACTGCAGACTGCATCAAATTGGTCTGTATGGCTGTCGTTCCAGAAGGAAGCCTCTTCTAAAGATGCACAAAAAAGCCTGCAAACCGTTTGCGGAAGACAACCAGACTAAGGACATGGATTACCGGGAATCATGATCTGTGGTCTGAGGAGACCAAGATAAAACGTATTTGGTTCAGATGATGTCAAGTATGTCTGAGGCGTACAAAGACAAATGTGTCTTGCCCCAGTGAAGCTTGGTGGTGGGAGTGTCATGGTTTGGGACTGCATTAGTGCTGCCGACACTGAAGAGCTCCAGTTCATTGAGGGAACCATGAATGCCAACATGTATTGTGACATACTAAAGCAGAACATGATCCCCTCCCTTTGGAGACTGGGCCGCATGCAGTATTCCAACATAAAGACCCAAAAACACATCTCCAAGATGACCACTGCCTTGCTAAAGAAGCCGAGGGTAAAGGTGATGGACTGGCCAAGCATGTCTCCAGACCTAAAGCCTATTGAGAATATGTGGGGCATCCTCAAATGGAAGGTGGGGGAGCACAAGGTCTCCAAAATCCAACAGCTATGTGATGTTGTCATGGAGGAGTGGAAGAGGACTCTAGTGGCAACCTGTAAAGCTCTGGTGAACTCCATACCTAATATAGGGTTAAGGCAGTGCTGTAAAATGGTGGCCACACAAAGGGGTCAATTCACAAAGCTTTATTTTCAGATTGCGAGTGTTATTTTAACGATTTTGCATGTTATTGAAGCTAGTTCAATTCACTAAACGATTTAACGCTTTGAAAAATCATCAAATAACGTTTCCCTACACAGAACCGATATTTTAAGGTGTGGATCCTTATTAAAGAGTCAAATCGTTATTTTAAAGATTCAAAACGTTATTTTAAAGAGTCAAATCGTTAAATATGTACAGAAGTGCAATTCACAAAAAAAAAATTTGACAGTTATCAATCGTTAAGCAATCGTTAAATTAACACCTCCCTCAGGGTGGCGTTATGACATTTCCCAGGCAATATGTTGTTGTTAGAGGAAGCTTTTGGCGATTTTTGTAGTGTAGTGAAGTTTTTAGTAGTGTTGGGCAAGCTAGAACCATGCTCTATTTGAACTTAAAATTATCCAGAGGCGAAGAACATGTTATGCCGCGTACACACCATCACTTTTTGTGATGAAAAAAAATGACATTTTTAAAAATGTCATTTAAAATGATGGTGTGTGGCCAAAATGTCATTTTATGTCTTCTGAAAAATGACCAAAAAAAAATTCCAACATGCTCGAATTTTTTATGTCATTTTTCAAAATGTCATTTTTTGTGTCATAAAAAATGATCGTGTGTGGGCAAAACTACGTAAAAAATGACGTTTTAAACCCGCACATGCCCAGAAGCAAGTTAGGAGACGGGAGGTAAAACTACCATTCATAATGGAGTAAGCACATTCATCACGCTGTAACAGACAAAAAAGCAGGAATCGTCTTTTACTAACAAGTAACCAGCTAAAAGCAGCCTCAAGGCAAATAGAACTTCCCCTTTAGAGTGCCATCACTTTGTTCATCATTTTCCAAAAATGATGGTGTGTACGCAACGTCATTTTTAAAAATGAAGTTTGAAAAATGTCATTTTTTTTCATGAAGAAAAATGACATTTTTTTTCATCACAAAAAGTGATCGTGTGTACGGGGCATTAGAATGTTGTTCAGATTTATAAACGTGTATTCCGTTCACATACTATTTTGGATGACTTTTCTGAAACCCAGGTGATAGCTAAATTCCGATTATCATCTCCCATGATTTATTCTCTGTGTGAGGAAATACACACGGCTTTAGAAAAGCACACACTAGAAGAAGTTTTGCACATCACATGCTCAATCTCCATGTGTATTGCTTGTGTCTCCCTCTCTCTCTCTCTGTATCTGCTCTTTTCCACATGCAGCTGTTCTCCTCCCCTTCTGCTCCCAGAATGCATCTCTCCAGCATTATTTAACGATCTTAAGAGTTATTTTAATGTCCCAAATGTTAATAATAACGTCTGAGTAGTTAGCATAACGTTTGGATAAAGAGTCAGTTGAAAACCATAACGACTGTGTTAAATAACGATTATAGCTTTCGTGAATACCATGTTTGCTAGCGTTAAATAAGGAGTGCTAATTTAACACCTGAAGAAAACCAATAACGTTTCTCTTTGTGAATTGACCCCAAACTATTGACACTTTGGGGTCAATTCACAAAGAGAAACGTTATTGGTTTTCTTCAGGTGTTAAATTAGCACTCCTTATTTAACGCTAGCAAACATGGTATTCACGAAAGCTATAATCGTTATTTAACACAGTCGTTATGGTTTTCAACTGACTCTTTATCCAATCGTTATGCTAACTACTCAAACGTTATTATTAACATTTGGGACATTAAAATAACTCTTAAGATCGTTAAATAATGCTGGAGAGATGCATTCTGGGAGCAGAAGGGGAGGAGAACAGCTGCATGTGGAAAAGAGCAGATACAGAGAGAGAGAGGGAGACACAAGCAATACACATGGAGATTGAGCATGTGATGTGCAAAACTTCTTCTAGTGTGTGCTTTTCTAAAGCCATGTGTATTTCCTCATACAGAGAATACTGTAAATCATGGGAGATGATAATCGGAATTTAGCTATCACCTGGGTTTCAGAAAAGTCATCCAAAATAGTATGTGAACGGAATACACGTTTATAAATCTGAACAACATTCTAACATGTTCTTCTTCGCCTCTGGATAATTTTAAGTTCAAATAGAGCACGGTTCTAGCTTGCCCAACACTACTAAAAACTTCACTACACTACAAAAATCGCCAAAAGCTTCCTCTAACAACAAAATATCGCCTGGGAAATGTCATAACGCCACCCTGAGGGAGGTGTTAATTTAACGATTGCTTAATGATTGATAACTGTCAAATTTTTTTTTGTGAATTGCACTTCTGTACATATTTAACGATTTGACTCTTTAAAATAACGTTTTGAATCTTTAAAATAACGATTTGACTCTTTAATAAGGATCCGCACCTTAAAATATCGGTTCTGTGTAGGGAAACGTTATTTGATGATTTTTCAAAGCGTTAAATCGTTTAGTGAATTGAACTAGCTTCAATAACGTGCAAAATCGTTAAAATAACACCCGCAATCTGAAAATAAAGCTTTGTGAATTGACCCCATTGGGTCCAATTTGGACAATTCACTTAGGAGTGTCTTCCCTTTTGTTGCCAACAGTTTAGACATTAATGGCTGTGTGTAGAGTTATTGAGGGGACAACAGATTTAACACTGTTATACAAGCTGTACACTCACTACGTCACATTGTAGCAAAGTTTTATTTCTTCAGTGTTACATGAAAATACACAATCAAATATTTACAAAAATGTAAGGTGTACTCACTTTTGTGAGATACTGTATATACTGAATAAATTCCTAAGCTGTTTAAAGGATTGTCTTGGCGCTTCTCTCCTCAGTTTGCTTTCCTTTTGTTGACAAAAAAAAAAGCATGCCTGTGAAGACTCATTCACGCATGACATTTTAGCCTAGACCAAAAACCAGGAAGCAACTGAAGCGTAAAAATAAAATAAAACAAGTAAATTAAAAAAAAGGGATTTTTAAATACAGCTTACCTGTAAAATCCTTTTCTTGGAGTACATCACGGGACACAGAGCGGCATATTCATTACTATATGGGTTATATGGAGTACCTTCAGGTGTGGACACTGGCAATCTCAAACAAACAGGAAGTCCCTCCCTATATAACCCCCTCCCCTAGAGGGAGTCCCTCAGTTTTGTAGCAAGCAGTATGCCTCCCAAAATGTTCCCAAAAAGAGGGGTGGGAGCTCTGTGTCCCGTGATGTACTCCAAGAAAAGGATTTTACAGGTAAGCTGTATTTAAAAATCCCTTTTTCTTTCTCGTACATCACGGGACACAGAGCGGCATATTCATTACTATATGGGATGTCCGAAAGCAATGCTTTAATGAGGGGAGGGAGACATCTTCCAAAGAAGGATTTAATTTAGAGGTATACTCAAATACTAGTAAATCCAACTTAAACGAGAAATGTAAATCTCAAATCAAATCAAGGGAGCCCCCTCAGATCCTGAGGAGCTTGAATCGCGGCCTGTAGTACTGACTGCCCAAAGGCTGTATCCGCATTCCTTCTTACGTCCATTTGATAACATTTTGTAAACATGTGGACTGACGACCACGTTGCTGCCTTGCATATTCGAGCCATAGAGATCCGATGATGTGC
Source organism: Rana kukunoris (assembly GCA_029574335.1). Lineage (NCBI taxonomy): Eukaryota > Metazoa > Chordata > Amphibia > Anura > Ranidae > Rana > Rana kukunoris. The sequence continues at coordinate 41,494,896 of CM056058.1, read as the reverse complement.
TGCCCAGGAGGTGCCCATGGCCCTGGTAGAATGGGCCTTTGCCGACAAAGGAGGAGGCAACCTCTTCAAACCGCAGGCCTGAATGATTAATTGTTTAATCCATCTTGCGATGGTGGATCAAGCAGCTGCCTGACCCATTTTGGGCCCTTCCGGTAAAACGAACACCACATCTGTTTTCCGAACCTTCTCTGTAGCTTTAAGATAGGCCTTTATGGCCCTGACAATATCCAACGTATGCAGCAACCCCTCCTTTCTAGAGGTGGGTTTTGGAAGAAGGATGGAAGTACCACATCCTGGTTCAGGTGGAAACTGGATATAACCTTTGGTAGAAAGGAAGGATGAGGACGGAAACCCGCCCTATCCTTATGTAAAATGAGATATGGTTCCTTACAAGATAAGGCTGCCAATTCCGATACTCTCCTGGCCGAAACTATGGCGATCAGAAATACCGACTTTCTAGTCAGTAAAACCAAAGGTACCTCAGCCAACGGCTCAAGGGGTTGTTTCTGTGGAGTTGACAGAACAAGATTTAAGTCCCATGGACAAAGTGGTGATTTGACCGGAGGATTAACACGTAAGACTCCCTGTACGAAGATCTTAACCAGCGTGTGGGCGGCCAGCGGCCTCTGAAACCACACTTATAAGGCTGAAATCTGTCCTTAGATCGTGCTCAATGCCAGGCCTTTATCCACTCCTAGCTGGAGAAAACGTAATACTCTATCAATGGTATACTTGCGGGAAAACCATCTCTTAGACTCACACCAGCCTACGTAGGCCCTCCAAACCCTGTAACAAATTACCCTGGAGGCCGGCTTTCTAGCCTTAATGAGGGTAGGGATTACCTGCCTAGACAGACCTCTACCCCTGAGAATTAGGGATTCAGCCGCCAGGCCGTCAAATTTAGACGCCGTAATGCAGGGTGGAGGATCGGGCCTTGTGAGAGTAGGTCTGGCCCTAGAGGAAGAGTCCAAGGGCCTCCCGCTGCCAATTTCAGGACTAGTGAGTACCATGCCCTCCGGTACCAAGCTGGGGCTACCAGGATAACCAGCCTGTGGTATGATCCTGCGCCGCAGGCGGAGTAGTAACTGCAGTGGGGGAAATGCATATAGAAGTTATGATTGATGCCAAGGGCAAACCAACACATCGGTTCCGCAGTTCCGCAGGCCATAGGGTCCCTCGTTCGAGACATGAACCTGTCTAGCTTCTTGTTGAATCCTGATGCCATGACCTCCACGCCGATATGCAGGGTACATAAACCTCTGCCCACCGAAAAACCAAGCTCCTCTCACTCTGAGTGGCTTGACTCTTGGTTCCCCCTTGGTGGTTCACCTATATGCCACCGCTGTGGCCTTGTCTGAATGACTTCTCACCGAGGACCCCTGTAATCTGGATGTCTATGCCAGGAGGGCTAGCTGAGCTGCTCAGAACTCCCAGACCTTGATGGGCAGCTGCCTCTCTGCCTCTGCCCAAGTTCCTTGGCGAGTGAACTTGTTCAAGACCGCTCTCCAGCCTTCCAGACCACTGGGCAGAACCAAGCTGCTAGAATTGCTGCCTGTAGGACACGAGCGTGGAAGCGTGTGGTATTGCCTCGAACATGGCCATCGCATACATAGGCGAATAGTTGGCTCTTTTTTGCTTAGAACCAACTGAATCAATCTCTTGATAGCCTCGACCTTTACCAGGGGCAGGAACATCCATCTTCTGTTCTGTGTCTAATCTCGTGCCGAGATATTCCAACTGCTTTGTAGGTTGAAATGTTGATCTTTCCCCGGTTTAGGACTCAGCCAATCCTCTTGAGGTACTGAACCATGAGGGCTACTACGCATTCCACCAAGGAAGCGAGTGATCTTATGATCAAGAGGTCGTCCAGATATGCTAGGACCGAGATCCCTTGGATCCTTTGGACTGACTAGAATAGGAGCTAGGACCTTCGTGAATACCCGGGGGCCGTAGCCAGCCCGAAGGGGGGCGCCACAAATTGGAAGTGACACTGTATCACTGCGAAGCGTAAAAACAAAAATATTTGATGTGGCTGAAAGACCTGGTACATGAAGGTAACCCTCCTTTATGTCTATAGAAGCCCGATCCTTCTGGAGTGTGGCGGCTGCTGGCCAAACGGATTCTATCCGGAAAGAGCGAACCCTTAGGTAAGCATTTAAACTTTTTAGGTCCAAAATTGGTCTGACATTGCCGGTGAGCCTTGGTATGACAAACATATTGGAAACCTAGCCCCTGTTCTTGGGCTGGTACCTCTACCCTTATGCCCTGGTAAAGCAGGTGATCCAATGCTGCCCGCATTGAGGCCTTCCTTGTGGAGGAAATTTTTAGAAATTCTAATCTGTAGCCTGCGGCCACAGATGATCGGACCCCTTCTGTCGGGGACCGATCCCCAGAGGCCTGTCCTTGCGATCCATTGTTAAAAGTTTGATCGCGCAGGAGGACCGTACTGCCTGAAATTTGAGGGCCCTGGAACCGGGGGGAGCTGCCCTTTTAAACGCAGGACCCCGGAACTTCCTTTGACTGGTAAAAGGGTACTTTTGCCACTTGAAACAGTCTGAATGTATTTATCCAGATCTTTCCATGGAAGGGCAAACCTGCCAGCAGTCTTTTACATGGGGCTCGGCCGCCCAGTTCTTCAACCAAAAGAGCCTTCTCATATGCACTAAAAATAGTGACAACGAGATGCCTGCTGGATGGAGTCTTTTTATAGCCTCTACCGCAAAGCACAGAGCTCTGGGAATATCCAATAACTCCTCTGCCTATCGGGCAGGGATGTCTAAGCATCTGTTTTGTCTGGTTCCTTAATGCCTGAAAAAAACTCCAATTGTAGCCACTGCTGGCTGTAGCCAGGGATGCTGGAAAAAGTGTCTCTAAACGTTTATCGACCGGGACCTTAAACATTTGTATGTTTCCCCTTAGGCCAGTTAATGATTTATTCACCCATGAGATGGCTGCGTCCACTGTTGGGAGCGCCCCCTTTCTTAGAAAAATGTCTTTTCCATAGGGTAAATAACAGAAAACCCTCCAGGTGGTCTCCCATCCAGGCACTAACCAGGCCCTACCCTGCTTAGCCGAGATCAGACGAGATCGGGCGCTTTCCGGGAGATGCGGCCTCAAGGACCTCACGGGTAGTTGAAAAGCAGTGCCCGAACCGGGACCTGAACCCTGGTCCCTCAGATCAAAAGTCCGATGCTCTACCAACTGAGCCATCCGGGCCCCTTTTAAAGAGCACTTGGTCAGGGGAAAGAGTGCCTGCAAGCACCAATATTTCCTGGCAGACGTGCATAAAGACTACCCTCTCGTCAGCTTTAGGCGGCAGAAAAAATTCTGTCCGGTCGTCCCAATCCTGGAAAAACCAATTCCTCTAACAGAGGATGGGCCAGAAAAGCTGCGTTGCTTAAAGGCGCTTTTAAAAGAACCCAAAGAGGATACCGCAGGAACCTGAGGCTCTGGAAATGGCAAACTGAATGCCAAGCGGGCCATGTCTGTCAAAGACTGGCCCACAGACTCTCCGCCTGGGAGGCTGAAAACGATTCTACAGTGGTAGATCCTCTAGGTTCTGTCCCTTTTGGCGATGGGGATCTAGTCCGCTTCTTGCCAGAAAAAGAGCCAGCGATCATAGCTGTTAACCTCTTTTCTCTAGCCCCCCTAGGGTGACGGCTAGCATCTCCTCTGTGATAACACAGGGTTGGGCCGACCTGGGCCAGCCTCAGCACCAGACCCCCTTAATGGCTTATCCAGGGTGACCCCTATAGGAATAACCTGTGGGGAAAGTATTGGCATATTATCAGAACCAGAGGAGGAACCCCTTTGTCTTTGCCTTTTCTCTTTATTTATTTATTTTTTTTGTTTGTTTTGATCCTGAACCCTTGGAAGCCATAATACAAAACCGAAGGACTCCGCTTACAACAACAGACTGTTATAGCCAGGAGTACAAAAAAATAAGGTTTAGGGGACAATAGGATCACTAATGCCCCAAAACCGGTGGGGCTCAGTATGTTTTCTTTTATATATTATTCACCACATACAGCCCCACCCCCAACATGTTTGTCAGCATTCAACCTGTTGCCAAGGGGATTTTGGCTTAACAAAAAGTATTGGAGCTGACTCCAGTATGTAGTACCCCTTCTCGCCACCGGGAGTCACTGTGCTGCCAGCTCTACGTCCTCTCTCTCTCCAGCTCAGCTCTGAACTGAGCTAAGAACGCGCCTGCTGTGTATAACAGCAATTAAAGGCACGCCCACTCTACACTGCAGTCACACTCCCCGCCCCCCCCCCCTCCCAAATGGCGCGAAAATTTTTCTATATGCATGCGTGCGTGCACGCGCGCGCGACTGTCGGGGGAGGAGAGCCCAGGAGGAGACGCACTCTGGAGCCCAGGAATGCAGGTTGGAGGACGCATCAGGCGGCAGATTTGAATCCCGGCAAGGTAAGGCTAACACAGGCCCCTAAGGAGTCCCTTTAGCCTAGAGACAGATCTTTTTTTTTTTTTTTAAAAGATCTTCAACCAGCGAGCAGCAGGTAGCTAGCAAACATAGATAGGTAGGGGGATCAAGTTATGGGGGGAAACATTTCAGGGCATCCTGTCTATCAGACATAGTGACCATGGTGCCAATGCAGAGCATACTCAGGCTACCCCCTTTAAGATCTCCCCTGGAGAGCCTGCTGTCGAACCAAGTCCCGCAGGCTCCCCTCTTACCTGCTCCATGCCGCAGGACGTTTTGCAAAACGGTCCAATCTTCTCCCATCTCCGTGGGTAGCGTAGTAGACCTTCAGGCCCTGGGGTCCTATGAAGGTACCCACTGTCCTGGACCTATATAGCACCCTGGCAAACAGGAACTTATGGTCTTTACAAACTCCAAGTCCTGGGCCCAGGGTCCAGCCCTCCAAAGGGGAGCATTATAGGCAAAACCCCACGGTTTGGGGCCCGGGTACTGTCCACTTTGGCACTGAGGCTCCTTGGACAGATCCGGTTAGCCCGCCCTTAATCCCAAGGATGTGGAGCAAAGCTATTCCGTGACCAACACCTAAGACACTGGCGAAAAAACTGAGGGACTCCCTCTAGGGGAGGGGGTTATATAGGGAGGGACTTCCTGTTTGTTTGAGATTGCCAGTGTCCACACCTGAAGGTACTCCATATAACCCATATAGTAATGAATATGCCGCTCTGTGTCCCGTGATGTACGAGAAAGAAATAGCATTCTATTTACTAACACTGACTATGAGGAACGAAAATAGTGAATGCTGATGGATTCAGTCTGAACACTATTCTTAACATTTGCTAAATCTTTATGAGATGTAATAACAGATGATAAAACAAACCTGTAGTTTCTTTATCTCCTTCTTTAAATCCGCTTCATACTTTTCTTTCTGGTTTGCATTTGCTGCGTTGTGTAGCTATAGGAGAAAACAATTGAAGTACTCTTATTATGCACAAAAAAAGATACTAAAGGTCTTAAGACCATTGCACATCACAGTTAGTTAGTCTGGTTGAAAAAAGTCCATAAAGTTCAACCAATAAAAAGGGGAAAAAAATATATAGTTATACAATACTATACCCAGCAGTTGATCCAGAGGAAGGCAAAAAAAACAGCAAGGCATGATCCAATTTGCTACCGCAGGGGAATAAAATCCTTCCCGGTCCCCCAAGAGGCAAATGGATATTACCAGGCTCAACTTTACCTATAAAATGTTAGTATCCAGTTATATTATGTACATTTAGGAAATAATCCAGGCCTTTTTTCTAAGCAATCTACTCTGCTGGTCAGAACCAGCTCTTGAGGGAGTCTATTCTACATTTTCACAACTCTGAAGAAACTTTTCCGTATCTAGGAGATTAAATCTCTTTTCCTTTAGATATAAAAGAGTGCCCCTTATCCTCTGTAAGGACCTTAAAGTGAATAACTCACCAAGTTTACTCTATGGACAACTTATGGTACACACAGTGGGGAAAATATGATTTAATCCTCTCTAGATTTTACAAATTTGCCCTCTTACAAAAAAGGAAGGGTCTATCATTTTTAATCATAGGTGTATTTTAAATGATAGACACAGAATATAAACCAGAGGGGTATGGGTTGGATCCGCACAGCGGAGAAACAGACATAGGACAGCGGACCAAAAGTGCTGAAAAGAGAACTGCTGCCCCTACTAATTACTGCGGTTATAGTCAGGTTGAAGGAAAAAGGAACACACACACACAAACACACAACCAAACACACACACACACAACCAAACACACACACACACACAACCACACACACACACAACACACACACACACACAACACACACACACACCACACACACACACACAACCACACACACACACACAACCACACACACACACACACACACACACACACACACACACACACACACACACACACACACACACACACACACACACACACACACACACACACACACACACACACACACACACACACACACACACACACTCCTTTATCCAGTTGTTCCAGAGGAAGGTCTCTGTCTGCCTAAGGCAGGGCCAATCCGCCCTATAGGCTCACTATGCAAGCTGCTTAGGGCCCGCAAAGCTGCGGAGGGCCCCCCATATTACTAGAGGCCCCGCCTGGTGAGAAGTCATTTTTGGCCCCTCACCCCGCTGGCTGCATGGGAGAAGAGGTAAAAAGTCAGCACCTCCCCGCTTCTTACTTTAATGTAAGATGTCATTTCCGACAGCAGAACACCCCCCCCCCCCAACTTTAATGCGACATGTCGTTTTGCTTAGGGACCCAGGGAGGTCAGAATCGGCACTGGCCTAATGCTTTAAAAAAACATGGTTATCCATGGATCTGTTGCTTGTGGTTTTTCCAGGAAAACGCTCAAGGCAGATAACTGTCCTTTCGAAGTGCTATGGGCTAACCCTTTGTCTGCTCAGACTGAAAAAAAATTACAAAAAACACTGCTACCGAGCTGCGTACATCGAAGGCGCTTTCTGTGCACCAGCTATTGAAGCGTCCCCATACATTTTAGGTAGATAGCATGTGTCTCCTTTTTTCCTGCAACTTTGGGAGAGTTGCCACTAAATGATCTGGGGAACCCTTTCCCTCAGAAATTCCTCCTCAGTAACCAAGCTGTGAGTTTCATCCGCTCCCCCTGGGGAAAACAGATCAGCCCCTGAGAAAGAAGATTCTCTCGGATGGATAGGCAGAATCCAGTGAGGTTCCACAGCCAGGCCCTTCAAGATGGAGAACCACCGCCTCCTGGGCCAGTGGGTCCACTCCACTACGATCACCCCATCCTATCTGTTCAGGGAAAAGAGGCGCTCCTTTGCGTTCTCCCTCGATGCAAAGAGGTCCACACATGGCACCCCCCAACTTTTGAGTGACCGCCTCGAAGATGTCCTGGTTCAAAACCCAGTCCCCCCCCCCCCCCCCCTTTAGCATTTTCCTGCTGAGAAAGTCTGCTACCTATCTGTTCCCACTTCAAATGTACCGCCGTGATGGATAGAACGTTTGGGTCGGCCCACCAGAGGAGTGTTTCCACCAGGACCCACAGGGATCTGCTCCTGGTACCCCCCTTGCCTGTTGATATAGGCCACCGCTGAGGAGATGTTCGGGTGGACCCACACAAGCTGTCCCTGGAGTTCTCTCTGAAAGGCTGAGTGCCAAGGCTATTGCGGTCAGCTCCCTCCAGTTCGAGGACTTTTGTGTTCTCTCTAATCAGGTACCTTGTACCATCTGGGAATCTAGGTGCGCCCCCCAACCTGTGCCGCTCGCATTGGTCGCGACAATCCTGGAGACCGGTAGGACCCACTCCAGGCCCCGTCACAGATTCACCTCTTGACCCGGCTCAGCACCAATATCAGGAGTCAGGGACCCCTGGCTGTGGTCCCAAACCGTCAGGATGAACAGTTGCAAAGAGTGAAAATGCAGCCCTGCCCACTGTACTGCCGGGAGCGTGGATGTCAGTAACCCAATGGCTGCCCTTGACAACATTTCCCTGTCCCCCGGAAGCGACGTTTGCACAGTGTGAGCCCGCTGCTCGTTTCCGATATACACTGCATTACCGTTTTAAATGTGAGTACCCTGTTTGTTATGTTTTAAACACTCAGTGGCTTATTCAAACATATATTACACTAGAGAGCTTCCTCTACGTTTTCTCTACCCTGCCTGGTGACGCACTTTGGAGCTATCTAGCATTTATAGCGATTTTTATCTTTCAGTCAGTCCATTTGCACATTCATTTATCAATTATACTATTTTAGTTATTTATACATTTTACCAATTACATCATTCTATGCTATTGGAGCGCAAAACCATCTCTTGATTTTTTCCATTGCCCTGTCCACCTTCTGCTTTGTTGAATCCAACACGTAGCCCAAGAAGGTGACCCTTTGGGACAGATCCAAGCTGGATTTTTCCAGGTTCAAGAGCCGCCCAAAGCTTTCTAGGATGCCTGCCACCTGTATATCCTGGGACAACTGCTCTGGGGAAGAGGTAAACAGGAGTAGATTGTCCAAGTATGCAACTACCAAGATGCCCCTGAGCAGCAGATAAGCCAGGACCTCCACCATGACTTTGGTGAAGATGCGGGGGACAGGACGGAATAGACCAAAGGCAAGTACCCTGAACTGTAGATGGAATGTCGCTTCTCTGGTTTTTACCGCCAATCTGAGGAACTTCTTGTAGCCCTCTGCGACAGGAATGTGCAGATACGCAGCTTTCAAATTTATTGATGCCATGAAGCACTTTGGGGAAGAGAGAGAGAGAGAGAGAGAGAGAGAGAGAGAGAGAGAGAGAGAGAGAGAGAGAGAGAGAGAGAGAGAGAGAGAGAGAGAGAGAGAGAGAGAGAGAGAGAGAGAGAGAGAGAGAGAGACACACAGACAAAGAGAGAGAGACAGACAGACAGAGAGAGAGAGAGAGAGAGAGACACAGACAGACACAGACAGATAGACAGGCAGAGACAGACAGACAGATAGACAGACAGACAGACAGAAAGAGACAGACAGACAACAGACAGACAGACAGAAAGAGACAGACAGACAGACAGACAGACAGAAAGAGACAGACAGACAGACACACAGACACAGACAGACACAGACAGACAGACAGACAGAGACAGAGAGAGACAGACAGACAGAGACAGAGAGAGACACAGACAGACACAGACAGAGAGAGACACAGACAGACACAGACAGACAGACACAGACAGACAGACACAGACAGAGAGAGACACACAGACAGAGAGAGACACACAGACAGAGAGAGACACACAGACAGAGAGAGACACACAGACAGAGAGAGACACACAGACAGAGAGAGACACACAGACAGAGAGAGACACACAGACAGAGAGAGACACACAGACAGAGAGAGACACACAGACAGAGAGAGACACACAGACAGAGAGAGACACACAGACAGAGAGAGACACACAGACAGAGAGAGACACACAGACAGAGAGAGACACACAGACAGAGAGAGACACACAGACAGAGAGAGACACACAGACAGAGAGAGACACACAGACAGAGAGAGACACACAGACAGAGAGAGACACACAGACAGAGAGAGACACACAGACAGAGAGAGACACACAGACAGAGAGAGACACACAGACAGAGAGAGACACACAGACAGAGAGAGACACACAGACAGAGAGAGACACACAGACAGAGAGAGACACACAGACAGAGAGAGACACAGACAAGAGAGACACACAGACAGAGAGACACACAGACAGAGAGACACACAGACAGAGAGACACACAGACAGAGAGACACACAGACAGACAGAGACAGACAGACAAAGAAGAAGGAGGGGGCTAGGGACGTACAGCCATTGAAAATCCCTAGTGATGAACTGTCTCATTCAGTAGTATTATAACCTAATAAGACAACTTCTATTTTATTAAAATGATTAGGGCTGCAACTAACGATTATTTTTATAATCGATTAGTTGGCTGATTATTGTTTTGATTAATTGGATAATAGCCTTAAAAAAAAAAATGAATTTTAAAAAAAATGTTGGGCAAATTACAAAACACAAATTGCTGCAACAACACATTACATGCTTTTCTGCAGCTTCTCCATTGAAGTATATTGAACCCCAAACAAAAAAAAAAAGCACCGTTTTGCGTTAAAAAGTCCTTACCCTTTCCAAATACGCAGCAGCTGAAAAAAAATCATGGCTGTGAATGTATCCCATAGGAAAACATGTAAATGAATTGTAGTGTGTTTCTGTAAAAAGCACAGGAAAAAAAAAAAAAAACAGAGGTGTGAACCCAGACCCAAGATGTTTAGTTTAAAAAAAACTAAAATAAAGTACAAAAAAAGCAAATAATCGCTACTGTACAGGGTCATTTTTTTTTACTGTGGGACAGTGAAAGTAATATTTACAGTAGGGATTTGCTTTTTTTTGTACTATAAAAGGGCTAATTTTATTTTTTTTAACCCCATTATGTTACTGATCGATTATGAAAATTGTAATCGATTAGTTGTTACGGCCCTAAAAATTATAAAATAAGAGCCATAAATGGTCTCAATTAAAAAAAGCTACTGAGGAGCTGTGGTGGCTCAACGTGATTGGCACTGCGCTGACAAGCCGTTCACCTCTGCAGCCAAGGGTTCGGATCCTGGTCTCGGCTACATGTGAATTGAGTTTGGTGGTCTCAGCCCGGCTCCCGGTGGGTGTGCTATGCAAGGTACGCCTGTGCTTAGTACGCTCCCCCCCCCCCCTCACAAAAACCACCACACTTGCACGCACACGAAATTGGTTTACCACGCACGCACATTGGCCATGCGGTCTCCTAAAAATGAGAGGCGAAGGACCTACGGGGCTGGCTGGGTGGGCTAGACCCCCTCACTCCCTCATAGGGGGAGTCCCTCTGCCCCGTTGGGGTCCCATTGGGCCCCAGTCGGGCTCCCAAGTGGAGCAGGTAGGGTGGGGTGAGTGGGAGGCCCCCCTCACACCCGCCATTGCCACCGGGGGCATGGAGAAGGATGGCGATTGCCTCCAGGGGGAGGGTCTGCCTACTGCCAACTCCTGCAGTCCGGCTCCTCTCTCTCGAGTTCACGCACAAAATACACTTAAAAAAAAAAAGCTACTGAATGAAACAGTTTTATCGCTAGGTATTTAAGGAATGAATGTCCCTTCAATCATGTCCCTAAAGCATGTTTTCCTGAAAGGCGACTGTGTGCCTGTACAGTATGGGTAAGGGACTGCGTGCATGTATAGGTAAGTGAATGTATGTGACTGTGCATATATGAGTAAGCGACTGTGCATGCAATACGGTTTTGGTTAAAATTAAAATGTTAGAAATATTATAGATTATATATATATATCAGGACCAGTAGATTGGGACTCTGATTTAGCCCCTAGGATAAGTAATTTTCCACAAAAACTTCACACACCCCTGCAACATATTCGTGGTAGAATCCAACCATAAAAATATTTTACGACAATATCAGTGCCGACCAGAATTGTTTAGATGCATTAAACAGTGTCTCCAAATAGTTTCAGACAATGTGGACAACCTGGCACGATGTACAATGTGTGGTGGTTATGTCCCAAGGTATCTAGGTTTTGGATAAGACTATAATCTTATTTAGTCGGTGACAGAAATCAATATTCCCAGATCCCCTTTTTTTCAGAAGTTCGACTGACACAACTAAATGGCCTAAAAGGCTCATCCAGTATATATTCTTAGCAGCTAGAATTGCGACAGCGAGATGTTGAAAACAGACCTTTTTAAACAAACTGAATTGGATTATGGTCAACAAAATCAGTGGATTGTGGGTGCAATGTCAGGCTACTGCAGACTCTTTCTTCAGCTCGCTGACTGTAGTCTTTTAGCTGGAGAAAGGGTCAATGCACTACGAGTGGGGTGATGATGGAACTTGTATTCCATTGAGGTCTATAAGTCTGTTTTCTGCAGTGAGAGACAAGACTTTCAGTAGTTTTTCATTCACAGTTTCACAAAAGAGATTGGCTACAAGAGATTCCTTCTCGGTTTGAGAATGAAATTTGCTTAGCAACGCGTAATATTAAACCCTAAATATGGGTGCAACATGTTAAAAAGGTGGAATCATCTTAATATAATGGGTTACCTTTTGCCAGATGTCTTCAAACTGCTCAACACCTTCTGAAACCTTCTTCAAACACCGATCAATCTCACCTTAGAGAAAACACAAAAATACATTAAAAAAAATGGACGCCAGAATGGAATCTCTAATCCCAAAGTAAAACGTATGCAACAAGCTTAAAAGAAATTCACAAAATCATATTAATACATTCAGATACAAGTACACATGCCTTATAAGTAACCTATGCAACACCCAATATTCTGTAGAGTTAAAGCTGGAGTTTTAAGCCCCATACACACCATCTAATATGAGGTCAAACCTTAAGAGTTTCAATTTGAATGCAATCAGGCAGGCCCTTGTACTACATGGTTTTGGTAAATCTGAAGACAAAAATCTGCAGATAATCCGATGGTGTGTATGGGGCTTTAGTTTAGTTAAATTTGTTGTAACGTTTTTGTTTTGTTTTTGCGCAGCTCGAGTGACATGTCTTACCATGTCCGGCTGGCTGTTGCATAATGCAGAAATCTCCCAACCAACGCTGGGTCCTCCCTACAGCAGTGATCTGCGAGCACTGCTGGGGTTAAAAGCCGTTTTGATTGTCAAAGAAATGCGTTTTTTGCCTGTCCCTTTTGCCGCCTACACTATTCATACTATTTGTACCATTGTTTTCTAGAATGCAAAGTGTTCTGTGATTGGAGAAGGCTTTGCATTCTGGGAAAGAACAGCACTGGTTTTATAAAATGGACTGCATCAGGGAGGCTACCATTACTCATGCAAAAGCAAAAATGGTTGGGTGACTAATGGATAACAGTGCAAGACCTGGGTCGCAGAGTCAGGCGATTGTCCAGAGAAAGAAAGACTCTAGACAGGGCTGTATCCATAATTGCGCCCAGATACCCCAAATGATGACTAATCCAGTGCAGATTTCTTGAGATTTGGACATTGACCGACAGTCTGGATTGGTCATTCTTCAGCAAGATTTCATCCAAGTAATCCCACGACTGGGATTACTTGTGAAGAAGTGTTAGGACCAGTTCCATGGACAGGCCAAAGCGAAAAACGCACAAAATAGAAATGTTGCATGCCTACAAAAACCCACAAGTAGCGATGTGGTAGGAAAAAAGGGGGAGTGAACATTTGCATTCTTGATATCCACTCCAGAAATGTCCCCACTTCAAGGGCAGCCATTCATCTATTGAGGATTCTTTCAAAGGAACTTCCTTCAACTTTCTCTACCCACAAAAAGGGGAGGAGGGGGAAGGAGAGTCCCATGCATTAAACGCTTTTCCTGGCATTGGTAGTTTTTTTTTTTAACTCCCTGTGGGCTAACAAACCAGGACAGTAGTTAAATATTGTAGTCATCACAAATACAGTGTCATACCAAGTACACATTGAAACAAAAAAAAGAATTCACAGTAATTAGCCAGAAGGAGGAAGAACAATGGGGGGGGGGTGGGAGTAGTTAAAGGGGGTGGGGCAAAGACCAAAAAATGAGGTCCACCAAGCTCACAAAATACACAGTAATTAAAAACGGTAATACAGTGTACATCAACCCAACAACTTTGAGCCCAAGTTCACACTGGGTACGATTTAGTTCGATTTGAGATGTGATTTCTCAAATCGGCGGCATTTGCCGGCAATGACACCGTCCCAATTGGTGCGACGCCGCATCGGCGGCACTGCACCGATTTAAAAAAGTAGTTCCTGTACTACTTTTTGCGAATTTCAGGAGGCGATTTACATTGACATCTGTGCAGAAACCTGCACAGATGTCTTAAATCGCGGCTGAAATCGGGACTGCCAGCGGGAGTGAAATCGTGAGAGTTCAGCTGAACTCGCACGGCTTCATGCCCGCAGCCCAGTGTGAATCAGGGCTGAATGTGATCAAACTTGTGGGGGAAGCATAGGCCAGTTTATAGAAGGTGAGCATGAAATTATCCTCCACCGATCAACACACCGGGCCTCTTACCAAACAAAATGGACCACTGGATTACAGGTGGTCAAACAAGCATAGGTCCACAGTGCCACAAAACCACTTCAATTGGATCATAGATGGCTGGGTCTTGTAGTCTCACCAAATGTAAGATCATAGGTGCATACATAAAATGGGGGAGATGCATAAATCAGTTAAAACTGATCCCAAGGAGTTACCAAAGCATCTGTCCTGCATGCGAGTATTCCTTGACACAAAGTTGTCCAACTTTTTGTTGAACCTGGATGTCAATAGATCCAAATCCAGGGTGCCCCATTTTTGGCAAATGGCTAAAAAAAAATTGGGGATGGAAAGACCATTTTCCCGGGAACAATTGTTGGCGGCTCAAGAAATCTGCCTGCCAATTTTCTACCCCTGGAATGAAGACTGTAGATAGGCAAGGTACATGCTTCTCTGCCCAAGCCAGAATACAGTTAATGTCCCTCTGGGCTGCGTAACTTCTGGTGCCCCCTTGGTGGCTGATGTAAGCCACTGCTGTGGCATTGTCAAATTGTATCCTGACGGGACAACCTTGTAATCTGAAAGACCAGACCATTAGGGTCAGACACGCTGCCCGAATCTCTAGAACAGGGGTGGCGAACACGCGGCTCTCGAGCCGCATGCGGCTCGCGGCCAAAATGAATGAGGCTCTTTGCCTCCTATCATTGTTTTGTATACCTGTGGCTCTTTGCCAAGTTTGGATTTGGTTTTGCTGTATCTGAGGAGAGATCTCCGAGCGCGTAGTCCCGCCCCCCAGGCTGCGTCATCACGTCTCAACAACTGCACGGGCCAGAGAGCGTGGGGACCCGTGTGTCACATGTTGTCATTAGTGTGGAGGACGCAGCACACCCTCACCATCACTGCAGGATGTTTACCCTCACTCAAAATGGCAAAATGCAAAGCTAAACGAAAATATGAAGATGAACACAGGACATTTTTGGAAGAATGGGAAGATGCTTTCTTCTTTATTGAACGGAATGGGAAAGCGCTGTTTAATATGCAATACTATGATATCACATTTCAAGGCTTCAAATCTTCAGCGTCATTTTAGCACTCTCCATGCTAATATTGACAAGGAATTACCCAAAGGTACTGATCTACGCAAGCAAAAATTGAGCACCTTGAAAAGCCAGGTAAAAAGACAGTCTCAAATGTTTCAGCAATTAACCAAGCATGGAGAAACTGTGACCCTTGCATCCTATAAAGTGGCGTGGAACATTGCCCGTGCTAAAAAACCATACAATGATGCCAGAAATCCCACTGAGATTATCATCCCATCACTCCAACAAGGTAACAAAAAACACCTGACTGAGCATGTTATATTATGTGTTTAATATATTATTGTTAAAATGATATGCTTTTGTGTGAGTGTTTGTCTGTTTTGGCAGGTCACTGCGTGGTGTGGCTCTCCGACTCTCAGTTTAAAATTTTGGCTCTTTTTGTCGAACTTGTTCGCCACCCCTGCTCTAGAATGTTGAGGAGCAAGGCTTTTTCAGACTCTAACCACTTCCCCTAGACAGTGGTCTTCTCCAGGACCGCTCCCCATCCCATAAAGGCTGCCATCCACCAGCTGAGACTCTGGCGAACCCTTGGGGCCAGATACATTGGGTAATCCAAGGCTTGGATTTTCTTGTACGAAACAGGCAGAATACGGTTTTGCAACAGTCTGGAATGAAACTGGGCATGGGGAACCTCTTCAAATGAAGCCATCATTTTCCCCAACAACCTCATGCAAAGGCGAATGGAAGGATCCTTCTTTGTCTTGACCAGATCTCATAACCCTGACTTTTGTCTGGAGGCAAAAATACTTTCTTGGGCTGCATCTATAACCAGACATTTTTTAATGTCATGTGACATTTATTTTTTTTTTACTATTTTTTTTTCAGTGATTTTTTGTTTGTTTTTTTGGGGGGAGGGGGTAAATTGTCAGTGTGTTTTTTTTTTTTTTACATTTTATTTTTTTGAAAAATATATTTATTGCAATTTTTTTTTTCAGCCCTGTTAGGGGTCTTTGGTGAGATATCAGGGGTCTTAAGAGACCTCTGAAATCTCCACTTTAAGACAGAGAAAAGGGACTAGGGACACAGATATACAACAATCAGTTTTTCTATCCCAACATTGGCTGCGATTCAAACTAATACTTTAATCCAGCCAGTTAGGGGTGTAAAATCATTAAGGCATTAGAGGGGCGCCCAGTAGCAGGGGTGTACACATATGGATGGCGGAACTGATGAGATAAACCAGGTAATTTATAAGTCAGGGGGTAAATCTAACTCGCTGATAGCTAGCTTGGAGGTCTCCAGTCCATTTGCCTGGAGAGGGTTGCAAGCACTATGAGTATGTAGTCCACAGCCTCGTTAAAGTGGTTGTAAACCCACTTTGACTTTTACCTACAAGTAAGCCTATAATAAAGGCTTACCTGTAGGTATAAAGAATATCTCCTAAACCTGTACGGTTTAGGAGATATTCCCCTCGCAATGCGCAGCGGCGCATGCGCAGGGGGAATCTACGGCCAAAGGACCGGCTACCGCCGTCCTGGCTGGATTTAAATCTCCCGCGCGCATGCGCAGGAGTGACGTCATCGCCGCTCCAGCCAATCACAGCGCTGGAGCGGCGATACCCAGAAGACAGGCCGAGTCAAGAGATCTCGCTCGGCGTGGACCAGGTAAGTTTCCTACACCTCGTTCCGAGGTAAGTATTTCATAATGAGCTAATATGCGGTGCATACTAGCTCATTATGACTTTTGCCTTGCAGGTGTGGGGGAATTTTTTTTTTTTTTTTTGCGTTTTACAACCGCTTTAAGCGTCCATATGGGTTCCCCTTCTCCTGACCATTTAGGGGAACACATATGGACACTTAACAAAGCTGTGGACTACAAGCACTACATACCGATAGTGCTTGCAACCCTCTCCAGGCAATTGGACTGGAGACCTCCAAGCTAGCTATCAGCGAGTTAGATTTACCTAGAGAAGAGTGCACAAAAAAAAGGGGGGTAGGCAACAGTCAGAGGAACTAAACAGTGCACTTCCCGGCGCCAAGGACAAAGATTACTCAGAGGATTGGATAGATCCAAAAATTAGATAAACATAAAATAATAATAATAATAAATATAATATATATATATATATATATATATATATATATATATATATATATATATATATATATATATATATATATATATATATATATATCTCAAAAAATATTAATCCCACCGAGAGCAATTAAGCAATATATATATTAATTGAGCAGCTGTTTAAAAAATAAATGAATAAATTCATCTATTCAAGGTATAAAACAAAGTATCAATAAAATAGCCAAAAGTTGGTTATAAATGATAAAACAGCGCATAACATAAAAAGTCCAATGTAGATAAAAAAGATGTTGAGAGAAAGTCCATAGATCAGTGAATTTAGGCAAAGTTCAAAGTGACGTGTGGAATGCTTCATAGAATGGTAATACACCCTCCACCGATTTCCAATCTCCACCAAATGTGAGACACACTTCCCCGCAGGGGTTCAAACTCACCAGAAACACAAAGAAACAGGCCTTAAGAATAAATCGTCCTGATCAGACCTCCAACATCATTCCAGAAGCAGCAAGGGTTAATGAGTCAAGCTCCAATACATGGATCATAGAAAAAAGCAAAAAGCACCAAAATAGTGTAATATTGCTTTTAATAAAAGACACTCCCGTGTAACAACACCCCGCTTCCTATCTACGTACATTAAAACACTGAAAGATGAACATAAAAAGTGTAATTCACCGCTCTCCTCCGCACACAGGGGGTCGCGCTTGTGCTGCAATGCACGCTGCTGAAGACTCCTATCCTGGTAGCGATTGTACAGCGGTGGAACGCACTCCTAGTATTTCCTGGATACGCCGTCGTAGCCATCACTGACGCGTTTCGTCACATCCGACTTCAACAGAGGGCGAGTTAGATTTACCCCCTGACTTACAAATTACCTGGTTTATCTCATCAGTCCCGCCATCCATATGTGTACACCCCTGCTACTGGGCGCCCCTCTAATGCTTACCAGCAATTTATTGCCCCACCTTTTTAACTTCGTCGTTTTTTGCCTTAACAATTTTACACCCCTGGCTGGATTAAAGTATTTGTTTGAATCGCAGCCAATGTTGGGATAGAAAAAACGATTGTTGTATACTCCAACTGGCTAGTTGCTTCTGGTCCTTTAGGGGAGGATAGCACTGTGGAAGGACTAGGATCCTCAGACCCCCGACCACAGCACACTTGCGCTCCTCTCACTTCTGTATTTTTCCCACCTCTCCTTCAGGAGGACATAGTCCAAAGCCCAAATGGCAGGAGGTGCTTACAATGTGCATCTACTGCCGCGCTACAGTCCAGCAACGGAAATATGCCGCCATGACTGCTCATCCTGATGCTGAGTAGACGTCTTTAAAAATGCCTGTTACCAATACAGTGCTTACATGCCCTTGCATGCTCCCTGAATGTGTACCACCATCAGCCACCAGACTCCTTTCAGAGTAAAAAAAAAAAAAACAGGCAGCAAGCCTTGCGCCTGTGCCCTGTATTACGTGACCGTTCAATTCCACGTGCATGCCGGCCATACCAAGCCCATCGCGTCCTAGGATAGCCTTTTTAAACCAAGCTATTTCCGCACATGAACAGGGTGCCCTGGGGGGAGAGGGGTTGTATTACCAGGGAAATGCTGAGCGCCGAGTTTCAGAGGTGGCGATCCCCAAACCCTTTCAGCAGCCATGACAGAGCGGAGAAAGGGGGCAACGGTGTTCCACAGGAGAGCTGACAGACACTGGGCACACAGCAGGGGAAGCATGGTAATGTTTAACACCAGGTATGTTACAATTATACCCTCTAGTCGTATGAAATAGGCAAGGCATCGTTTAATCAGAAGACGTCCATAAGTGAAACATATATGTTCCTTAGGATTTACTTCGACTTGCCATTCCCGCTGCAGGATACTGCTGGAAAACACAGCCAGACCCAAATCTTCACCCATTACAGTAGGCCTTCTCATGACGGAACCTTCAAGGACCGGGTCCCCCTTGCATACTGCCGTCCACAACCTTGGACCCGTACACCACCCTGCCAGGACAACCTTTGGTTTAGGTCATGTAATCAAGGAGCTGGATCCCAGGGTCCAGCCCGCAACAGAGGAGCATTACAGGCAAGTGGCCTCGCTTTCTCTTCCTCGAGGCTCGGGTACCATCCATTTTGGCATCTTGAATGGATCCGACTGCATAGCCCCTTAATCCTGCTTAAGGATTTCCACAATGGAGCTTCTCATTTAGCATAGCACTTTATCAACCGTGACACCTTGAGACCCTGGCAAAAAAAAACCTGGGAGGTACTTCCTGTATGGGAGGGGTTATATAGAGGGGGAATTTCAGGCTTTGGATAGGTCAGTGTCTATTCACTTATAGGTGGCTGCGACGATAGATCCTCCGGAAGAAGACTACTGTGCCCTCAGCATTGTTGAGATGACCCAGTCGGCGAGACCCAGTCACTTAAACCCTGGCTTTCAATAGCCATGTTGAGCAAGTCAGTGACTGTACAACAGGAGAAAGTATGGGACCTCGAGACAAAGGGACCTCCCGCCCTGGCAACCGGCAGGGTACCTCCGCTACCAGGTGCCCGATATCGGCGTACCAAGGACGCCAAGGTCAATCTGGAGCAATTAGAATCATCGGGATCTTCCCAGCCTCCACTCTGTGCAGCAGCCGAGGAAGCAACAATGCAGGAATGGCAAAAAGTCGCCGATAAAGACCCCACAGGGCCACCAGCGCGACCGACGCATCTGTACCAGATCACTAGACCTGGCCACCAACTGACACCCTTGCGGTGGAGACGAGCGGCCAGGAGATCCATGCCCTGTGAGGGCTCACCTCCTGCAAGGGAGCCAAAACATCTCCCCAAGCACAAAAACCAGTCACCCTGGTCCAGCATCTGGCGACTCCAGTAGTGCGCCTTCCAGTATACCTGGTGGTAGACCGAAGCCACGGCCGTGCCGTTGTCCGGCTGAAACCAGATCGGACGACCTTGTAACCTTCTCGACCATGAGAAGCATAGCCTGATCGCCTAAAATAGGACAATGAATGGTAGACAGTCCCTAGTATTCCGACCCTGGGTAGCTACCGAGACCGGGCACATTCAGGGAGGTATGGCCGTAGGTCCACGCAAGTCCAGTGACTCAGGGCGGACTGGACCCCCCAGGTGCCCCCACAAACCGTGAGGCTGGCATTCGTCTTAAACACCAACCACTGGAAGGGAGAAACAACTTCCCAGACCGAAGAGTGGGGAATCTCCGTCACCAACTCAGAGACTGACTAGGTGGGCCCCTGGGATCTGATGATTTCAGAGACAAGAGATTTTTACCACTTGGACAGCATTTCCTCTGCAAAACAGAAATGTGTGGAACTGGGCATACAGTACCGCCACCGAGGAGTCCAGATCAACCCTAGATACTCCAACGCGGAGTCGAAACCTAGCATGCTCAGGATTTGAACCCTGGGTCGCACACATGGAAGGCAGGCTTGCTGCCACTGAGCTACACCGTCTAGCCTAAACGTTAACACCCACCCGAATCATCGGAGGGTCTGAATGGGAATAACATATCCACTAGGTCTGAGACAGAAAATGCTTTCAAAAGAAAGTCGTCCAAGTAGCCAATGGGGCAAAGCCTCGCTGTCCCAACAATGTTAGGAAAAGAGCGAACTCCCAGCTGAAAACCCATGGTGCCGACGCCAGATCAAAAAGGGAGGGCCACAGCCTGAGACCCATAGAAAACCCCAAACCTCTTGTCCTGCAGGAAAGGTAAAATTACCCTGCAGCTTAGCAAGTCCCACGCTGCCCAAGACAGACCGACGGGCCGGGAGAGGAAGACATGAGGAAAGAACTTTGTTCTGTGGATAGGAGGAAACCCTATCTAGTACTCCGAAGACACCACTTTGCAGACCCACTGGTCAGAGAGCAGGGAGGTTTCACCGAATTGTAAAGCTGCAAGCCGCCCCTCCCACCTAGAGGACAGGGAGGGAAGGCTACATACATATGCAGGATTTGGGTGCTGGCGTGATCGGCTTACGCACCCAGGGACGAATTAGTACCCCAGCTGGGCCTTTGACGGCCTGGGAGAGTTGTCCCTAAATAATACACACATAGTGTGTATGTATATTATGTAAGTGTATGCACACATGCCTTTGGAGGAAACTGGAGTACCCGGAGGAACCCACGCAGACACAGGGAGCGACAATGCAAGCTCCAGGCAGATTGGCGTCAGTGTACGGATTCGAACCAATGACTCTCTTCCTGCCAAGTAATGGAGTTAACCATTACACCTCTGTGTGCATAAAACCAATCTGAAACAGAAGCCCTGGATAACAAGGGCGCAGCATTCAATGAAGCATCACAGACCTATATGAGGCCCTGGACCAGATGGTCTGCTAGCCTAATAACTTCGGGAAAGAGTCGGAGCTCCTCCACTGTCTGGTGCAAAATGCTCGCTCTGCGAGTTGTATACAGCACTAGGGGGTCAGGACTACTCCAAGATGGCCGCCGAGCTTTCAGAACGCGGCCACAGGAAAATGGCCTGACCGCAATGAAAGCTGCGCCATAGCGCGGCTACGAAAAAATGGCCGCCAATGGGAGTTTTCAATGTAATTGAAAAACCTCCTATAAAATGGCGCCAGCGCCGACTGAGACCCCAGAGTAGTGGCCCTAATAGGCCGCAAGTCAGACCCCAGCATGGTAAACATGAAACGGGTCAGTACTTCGGATCTTCTATCAGTCAGATCCATACAAGCGGGGGTTCCCGCAATAGGGAGAGTGGTCACTTTTACATGACAACCGGAGGGTCCACCACCGGAGAAGAAGCCCACCTTTTGAAAAAGCTCTCCTTAAAAGGGGCACTGAACCGCCCAGTGGTGAGGGACTACAAAAGCCCTCAGCGGCTGTTCTCATTCCGCCTCTTAGAAATTATCAAAGAAGGGCACAGAAGGAAAAAACCTACACAGAGCGGTCTGATTTGCGTGATCCAAAAAAAGACCGAGCCCTCCGCGGAAACCCAGTTGCACTATCCAGCTTGAGAGTCCCTTGCAGCAGTGAGAAGCGCACCCATAAATGCCTTATCCTGCGTTTTTCTTTTTTTTTTACTACCCAGGTACCTGGTCCATGGCTCCATAACAGAGCATTCTCCAGGGAAGAACGGGGGAAGGGGGGCACTCTTACCACCCCTCCGCAGTCCACCCTCACTCTGGCACAAACGTGTCCAGGACTTACAATAAAACCTCTATAGGAATCCCAGGTGCTAACAACTGTTGCCACCATCAGAATGTTGGGGAAGGACCCAGATACCGACTCCAAATATTAATAATATTTACATAGTGTGAATGTATAATATGCACACCTGTCCTTGCAAATAAACAAAAGCTCCTAGAGCCCTATTCAGGGCTTCTCACCCACTTGCTGCGCTGATCAGGTGTAGCCAGGAGACTGACCTCAGGAGGAGACTGCCCAGCGCTGCCATCCGCTCTCAGCACACAGTGTGCAAGAGGAAAAGAACTATGAGGTAAATGTGCGGCATCTGCAGGGTCCTGTGTGTCAAATGGCAGCAAAATTCAGCGTTTAGACAAACAGGAAAAGCCTAGTAGGGCTTTTTAACAGTGAAAAACCCCTCACAGGAAAGCCCCATACAAAAAAAAAAAAAAAAAAAACACAGGTCAGATAACAGTCCCTTCAGGAAAGCCCCCTCCCCCCTGACAGCAGCAATGTTAGCAATGCAAAGGAAAAGGAGCAGGAAAGGGGAGAAGAGGACCCCCGAACCCCAGCCTTATAAACCCACCTAAGCGGGAGGGTCTGTACTTACCCATCAGAGTGAGGACTCGCTGATGCATTCCTGACAGAACTACAACCGCAATGGAGGTAGCGGTCGGCCCAGTCCACTGTGAGTGAGACAACACCACAGTCCAGTCATATGTGGGACCTTGGAGCAAAGCTCATCGGCCACCTCAGGAGTCATTGGGGTATGGCGTGGTAGACCCAGCCTCTTTGCAAAGGTGTGCCCACGCTTGCTGGTCGGACTGAGTAGACTACAAGAATCTATATTATCCAGCCTGTCTCTCACCTGACAGTTGAAAGAAGAGTAAAATATAATTTCTCCTCAGGGCCCTGGGCCCAAAGGGAGCCATACGTTCTTCTCCTTGCTAGGCAGAACGAAACTGAGGCTGCAAACTGCAGTGAGGAGGCTTATGTCTGGAGGGACCGCCCCCTGGGCGGGGCTGTTCAACTCTTAATATGTATTTATTATCCAACATGTTTCTGCCTAGTCCTCTCCTGTAAACAGGGAACATAACCCACTTGTCAAGATTTAAGGAGCGGTGTCCGTCCATGGACAATAAGAGAAATATTTTTACACACACACACACACACACACACACACAGACCCTAGAGAATAAAACGGCGGTTGTTGCAATTTGGTTATTCAAAAAGAAGTTTTTGGAAAAAGATAACACTTTAATAAATTCAAAAAACACTAAACCGTAAAGTTAGCCCATGTATAATGTGAAAAATGATGTTATGCCACGAGAATCGTGATCTTTATTCCAAGCAAAAAAAGGATTCTCATTTTGGCCAGAATCATGACGGTTCTACCTGAAAGAAAAAAAAAAAAAAAAAAGACTTCCTGCGCCCTCCATGGACCAGAAAAATCATAAGAAATGGTAGCCATAAATGACATTATAGACTTCCATAACCAAACTGTTCTTTACCAACATACCCTGTAGTTTTCTCTTGTCCGCCATCTTTCCTTCACTAGAGATGGCCTTTCTTCATACTTTACAAATCCAGAGCGCTGTGGATCAGGAAACAAACCCATCAATGTAACAAGCACTTACAAAAAACATTGAACTTCATATATTTACAGATAATGGTTATCATATTGTTCCAATAGTGTAAGCAATGCCCAAATTCATTTTAAAATAACCCTGTTATGTTGTTTCTTTGTGTTTCTTTGTGTTGTCCCGATGCAGTTTGTGTCAGTGGCAGAGAAAATTTACAGCCAGCATTATGCAGTGAATACAGAAAATGGAGGTAGGGGCAGCAAGAGAGTCAAGTATTAAGCAACTTATTCTGCAGGCAGCATTTTTGTGTGAGTGTTTACACCAGAGGGCTGCTTTAACTTTACCTGAGCAGCTATAACACCACTTAAAGCGTAAGTTCACCCTAAATATAAGATCTCCCATGTGATCCAGCATACTGGCGTCAGCGCCAGTATGCTGGTTTTTTTTTTTTTAATCCCACACTTACTGTATTATCCTGTAATTTCATTTTTTTCCCCCGCGGTGGACGGCGCCAGTATAGCGCGTCACAT